>CM034313.1:87176532-87776532 GCA_019925795.1 Dendrobium chrysotoxum
TAATTCAAATGGTTTTATCAGTAGAAAATGCTGACCTGAGCAGGACCCATATTCTGAAACCAGCATCATAAATAGCCTGGCTAGCTCCAGCACCTAATGGAAGACCTGCCTGCTTGAGGACCGGGTTTCCTTGGCCAGGCAATAGCGCCTGGCCAACTCCCATCTTACTAAGTGCCAATGCACGCTCGTATGACAGAAAGTCCGCAGCTGAAAGTGTCGGAAAGGAGACAGCAGCAGGAGGTGGCAAAGGTTTGGAGACTATTCCAGGTGGCGTGGGCTTGCTTCCCCATGAACACTACGGAGAATCAAAAAATACAATTTGAATCCGCCAAAATATTGA
This sequence comes from Dendrobium chrysotoxum, assembly GCA_019925795.1. Classification (NCBI taxonomy): domain Eukaryota; kingdom Viridiplantae; phylum Streptophyta; class Magnoliopsida; order Asparagales; family Orchidaceae; genus Dendrobium; species Dendrobium chrysotoxum. The sequence continues at coordinate 87,176,873 of CM034313.1, forward strand.
ATATTGCATGGAGTTGGCTACTGGAACAAAAAACATACCTTTATTGGCTTTCCACCAAGAATCCGACCATTAGACACTTGGATGGCAAGAGCAGCTTCAGAGTGACTACTGTACCTAACGAAACCAAAGCCCTTCTCACGTTGAATGCGAACTTCCTCAATCTGCCCGGCACCAAGGGCGTGAAAGAGCCTATGAAGATCAACTTGGGTAACCTGCAATTTTGTATTTTTATTTTCAAGTTTAGAGATGTGAAAACCGACAATTAATAAATGTGATAGAATCTGCAGCATGCGCAGAAGAAAAAGGAAAGCAATATATGAATAATCATGTTGTAATACCCATCAATATCAGCAGAAGTGGGGCAAACAATTTACCTCTGGAGCAAGGTTTCCAACATAAACTGTGGTGTACTGTGGATTGTTCTCTGGAGCATCATCTTTTGCGCTATCAATACCATCGTCTACTGAAGCGCATTGTTATCAAAATCAATTTTATGAGTGGAATAAACTTAAATGTTCGTGGCTAAAAACCAAGAAACACAAACAACATATCGTTTCAGTTAAATGAAATCCAATATTTTAAAAAAAATTTAAAAACAAAATGAAAATATGCAGATCTTCAGGTTCTACTGAGCTCTAGCCAAATAATTATAAGACAGTCGAATCCACTGAACTATGTGGAATTGTGGTGGATATGAAGTGGAAAAAGGAAAACTCAAATATGTGACAAAATTGATGGAAGCTCAGCGTCATCATTAGCCCTGACCCAACTTCCTTGAGGTCAACATTATTTTTCTTATTGATTGTTGCTTGAGATGTTAATTCTATTTTACTAAAAATCTTTCAAACAAGATTTAGCCATATTACATTAAGGCTGTCAATTTTTTTCCGAATTCTTCCACATATTATATACTTGTTTTATTGATGCATCTTCTCATCTCTATTATACATTCTCATAGCACCTAAACCAAAAATTAGCCATTTTATCATGAAACTCCATCTCCTTCCAAGTAAATATTTCCCAAAAATATCCTTCTAAGTCATTATCGCACATTCCTAACTATATAGCATAGAAATATAGATGGTATTTGATACTATAGCCTGCATTACGGGAAGTAGCTGATCTTCAAATCATTGCTTATCAGGAATCCGTGTGGCATTTCTTGCTCAGCAAGATTAGTGAAAAGTTGGCCCGTCGTATGTACCAGAAGTCGAGGAGACTTTCCACTAGCAATATTTTTGCAGTTAGTATTTTATCTCTAAGTTGAAGGTGGTCGTTTAATAAATATAAATGAAAGCCGGAGTTATGCATAAAACTAAATGATTGTTGAATAAACATTGTAATTGGATGTGTGATTCCTTTTTTTAGGATTCAATTCATTGATCAAATATCAGACTTGAATTATGGAAGAGGCCATCATCTACTTGTACAAAGCACAAAGCTTGCTTTTAATGTGAAATCTCCCTCCCTTCTTTTTAAGCTCCACTTCTTTCTTTTGGTTTTTTTTTAATTATTGGTTTAAAAGTTATATAATATTTTAATCAAATTTGCTATAATTTTGGTTCCTATCGATTGCATATATTTAATTATGCGTGTGACTTGGTTGATTCTTATTTTAATTATTAAACTTTAGTAGAAGATCATCAATCATTCATTTGAATTAATTTATTTCATGAATTCAGCTTTTTTTGTCAAAAAAAGCTAATAGTTATTTGGGAATAAAAGCGTCTAATCCTGCAAAGTTTGCACATTCATAAGATGTTTTTTTGCATCTTTTGCTAAATCTATATTTATAACCCTAGGCCATTCACGAAGATATACAAGTTGATCCTTGTTGGAAACGTCCAAAAAAAAAAGATTTAATATCATTTTGGTTTAGTTCAATTTTGCAATTTTTATTTGTGGTTTTTTATTATTATTATTTTAAGTGTTTAAACATATTTGTGATCATGTAGCCTATGAAACAAGCTATGTTCAATGTTATTTTGATTCCATGGTATAGTTAGGTTTAATTGTGCTGACAAACTACCGGAATTTCTGGTCCATTGAATATGTTATTCACGTGTCTGATTTTAGGGAAACTCCACGGTATTGCAAAATACAAATATATGCAAAAATAGATAATCTAAGGCATGTAAGAAAACATCTACTTTTTATTCAATAAAACTCCCTCTTTCAATCTTGTGTATCTATTGAATGCGGAAGTGGATACAATTTCAGCAAAACTAGAGAACGGCACAAGAAATCTAAGAAGAACATACAAGAACTCTTTTTTATTGAAAGAACTAAGAAGAAAAATACAAGATACAGTTGGATCTTCAATTGGAGAGAAAGATCCGACTCTCCCAAATCCCTAACCATCGGTTAGAGCCCACTCAACCTAAACAAAACTAATTCTAGCAAAATCAATCATAATCTAAAATCCCCATAATTAGTCTTAAATAGGCTCCCCTAATTCTCTCCCAAATCAGCCCCTTTTTCCCTAACTAATTTCCTCTCATATTTGAATTCAAATTACATATCTTTCCCTAAACAATTCCCTCGCAATTGTAATTAAAATTTTCCTAAACAATTCCCCCTTGATTCCTCCTTTCATAATGAATTTAACTCCCATGGGCTTTTCCAAAATAATTCCCTCTCAAATTTGAATTCAAATTAGATTTGTTTCCCTAATCAACTCCTACCATTTGTAATTAAAAATTTCCTAAACAATTCCCCCTCTCTCATCTTCCGACGCCCCCCCTATTGGGGCCCACCGACTCAGCCTCCGATCCATCAATTTTCCAAGTGGAAGACAATGTGAGAGATGAATTCTCAATGTATCGACAGAAGGATGAATTTGTCCATTTAAGTAACTTAATTTATTAATATATTTTCCTCCCAAATATTTGTTATTGATATCATAAGATTTTAATTTTGGATAAATTTGCAACACTTGGTTCTTAATTGCCGCTTTACTCATGGATCTTTCATGGTTCAAATTTTTTGTTGAGCTCTTCAGATTTGGATTGATCTTTACATAATCATAATGATTTCATTAAATGTATTTAAATTTTACACCTAAATAAAGAAAATTCTTGCATATTTAAAGACCAATTGTCCATGAATCCTAATTTTATTTTTATATTTCTTTTATAAGATCCACACCCATTTCATCATCCTAGCTACTATTAGGAAAACCCTTAAGTGTCAAACATCCACTTAGTTGCAAAGCAAAGTTATGAAAATCAGATTGGAAATCGAACTAAAGGAAGAAGAGGTTTACATTTTGATGGTTCAAGCAGGGTGAACCGACTAATATAAGAAATATTAATTTTATTCAAATATTGACAAAAAACTAAACATAACCATAACCATATTACGAAGCATAGAACATACATAATATATAAATTTAATAATTTTAAAATTAAATACATTAAATATTTAAGTAACTAACCTATTATTTTAGTAACTAATTTAATATCTTAAAATTGCAAACTTCAATTGAATGATGTATATAATTTAATATTATGTATACCCCACACTTCAAATTTAGGTAGATATTCAAAAGAAAAAATATGTACATATTCTAATTTTCTTGGAAAAACTAATTTATTAAATAATAGCTTAGCATTTGATACCTGTTATAGCTACTTTTCTCGGTAAACCTAACATCAATTATAACTAAACCCAAAAATCAAGAAGTTTATATGAGGTAAATAATATTTGTTTTTATGCTTAATGCCTGCAACCAAAACAAAGCAAAAGGAAGGCATTCCCAAATCGACAGAAGAATAAGTAGAAGAGAATAAGAATAAAAAATATCAGATGATAGTGAAATCCATCAAATAAGACAAGCATTCCAAAAATTCTGAATCAGCTTCGATAAATAGTTCTGGATGAATCCACCAAAGAGACCGTTAAGAATTAGGGATCATACGATAGTAAAATTCATGTAATAAGACAGGTGTAGCAGCTTTCTACAAATGGTTGTCGTTGAATCCCCAAAGTAACGGCAGCTGTGGTTGCCTGAGAAGCTCCAAACCATCCAAAAAACAGCACATCATTACCATAGGAAACACATTCCATAGCAAACAAGTGCTACAATTGGCTACATTCTAAATCATCCTCATCGCCCTCAGAAATTCTGAAGATTATGCTACAAAGAGGCTCACAAATTCCAAGATTTAGGTTAGGCTTTTATCAAACAAGCAAACATCCTACAAGCAAAGAACAATCAGCAAAGAGAGAGGGAGACAAGTGGCCAGCAACCAAAAGACGAGGGGGAGCTGGGGAAGGATGAGGTTGATGCAGTCAAGATTTCCTACTTCATATTTTCTTTTGTTTCTAGCTATCTTTCTCCTGTGATTTCTCAGTTTTCCAGGCTGTTTGCTGAATTTCACTGTTGTCTTCTCTAATTCCTGCTGCTGTTTGATCTTCCCTAAGTGGTTGTTTGGTCTTCCCATGTTGGTTGCTGGTCTTCCCCATGCTGGACTTCAATTTTCCCTCCTGGCTCTTCGTTTTCCCCAGCTACCCCTTCAATTTCCTTGCTGTCTTTGCCGCTGGCTGCTCGTTTCCCTGCTGTGGCTGCTCGGTTCCCATTTGCTGAAACCTATACTGGATGCTTTATTTCCTAATTAATTGAGATAATTTGGAAGAATTTTGTGCCTGTTTTGGAAGGCTTCTATTGGCTGTTTGGATGGCAAATTTAAGTGAGCATTTAATATCCTTTTCCCTTCTTTTTCTATATAAGGTGGCTGATTCCTTCGTGGAAAAAAGAGAGAGATATGTGATGAATATTTGGAACGTGAAACATGCGGATTTGTCATAAGCTTGCGAGCTATCCTCCTCTACCTTCATTCTTATATTTTGTCTCGGACTTTCTATCTATTCTTTTCTCCACAGTTCCCATTCCGCCTATATCTTTCTTATTGAAACTTTGATTAGCCATAAGTTGTGTTGTGTCCAGGTTTTTATTACAAGTTGTAAGTTGTGTTGTTTTTTTTTTTACAAGTTAAAAGTGGTGTTGTGCCTTACACGTTGTAAGGTGTTGTTGTGTTCTAAGGTAGTGTTTGTTTTGTGAGCTTTATGGGTGTTGTTCGTTCTATTATAAGTAGTGTTTTATCCTGTTTTATTGCTGTGTTTGTTAGTAATAGATCTAATAGACGTATTGTAACATTAGATGATCAAGTCGTTAAAAAGAGTGCGTGTTTTAGATATCTCGGGTCTATTGTTCAAAGCAATGGTGAAATAGATCAAGATATTATTAGTAGAATTCAAGTTGGATGGTTGAAGTAGAGGAATACATTGGGCTTCTTGTGGGATAGAAAAGTGCTCCTCAAACTTAAGGGAAAATCTTTTAAGATGCTGGTAAGACCTACAATGCTTTATGGCACTGAATGTTGGCCAATAAAAGAGAAGCATAAAAAAAGCTAAGTGTTGCAAAGATGAGGATGCTAAGGTTGATGATTGGCTTCACACTTAGAGACAATGTGAAATAAGCATATACGTGAAAAGATTAGAGTAGCTCCAGTGGCAAATAAAATTATAGAGAGTTGCCTTAGATGGTTTGGTCACATAAAGTGTCTGCCTTCCGATAACCCAATTAGGAGAGTAGATATATTAGATCCGGCCTTTGTTAAGAAAGGTAGAGGTAGATCTAAAAAGACTTTTTTTAAAAAGCATTATTAGAAATGACCTTTGTTTATTAAATTTAAATGAGAATTTGACTCTTTATAGAACAAAATGAAGAAAATGGATTCATGTAGCCGACCCCACAATGGGATAAAGGCTTGATGTTGTATTGTTCTACAAACATAAGGATGGTGAGTATACTATAATAATTGTGTATGTAGATGAAATCATTGTAAGAAGATATCATGATTTAAAAATAAATATCTTGAAGAAAATGCTAGTAGGGGAGTTTGAAATTAAAGACCTCATCCCCCTTAGTTACATTCTTCGAATGAAAATATTGATATTACCATTTCTCTAAGAAAATATGCTCTAGGTTGCTTAAAGGAAATTGATTTAATTGAAACAAACTTGTTGACACTCCAACAAATTCTAACACAGAATTAAGCGACCACAATGTTTAAAATTGTGTAATCGGGTATTGAGGCATTTTTTGTTCGTGAGGCGAGGCGTAAGCCTTAAAATCAAAAGATTGCGTAAACATAAAATGATAAATTTTTATATACTAACGAGTAAATAATATAAAACATAAAAAAGCACAAGAATATGAAGTGAAATCAAAATATCCCAATAATAAGACAACATGAAATATAGTTCAACTCAAAATTCTATCTTTCCCAAATCACAGTATTCTTTTCATTAACATATAATTCCAAAAATAAATAGCAATGACATCAGATAAGAACTCATAAGTCATCAGCACTGTCATCATTAAGGGGTCTTCATTTGAATCATCATTATAATGAACTGCTTCTCCCTTTCCTCCCCTCCTATAGAGTCCAATGTCTCCCAATCAGCTCCTTCTTCCTCAGATATTCATATGTTTTATCACTGCCTCCTACATCCACTTGAGTGATATGTTTCCATGTTGGATTCTTTCTATGACCTGATACAGCTTTATCCCTACTTCTGACCATCCTCCTCTCCTATAGAGTCAAATGTCTCCCAATCAGTTCCTTCTTCCTCAGATATACATATGTTTTACCACTGCCTCCTACATCCACCTGAGTGATATGTTTCCATGTCGGATCCTTTCTATGACCTGACACAGCTTTATCCCTACTTCCGACCATCCTTTATGAGAAGAATATAAAATAGAAGATCATAACATCAAGCCACTATAAAAAACACAACCTAAGAGTTTAAGACGTAGCCGTCAAGACCTACAAAGTAAATCTTAAATCGTATCCAAATATAGCTTTTGAATTATAGAAGATCAAAACATTCTTTGCGCATAACTTCCATTCATATTACATGTAGTACACCTCCTCTCCTACTAAAATTTTTGGCATTAATTTATACACATATCTATTGAGCATCTTATACTTTTTATTATGCATGCCCACATGTCCACATAAACATAAGTCTAACAAAAAGAGATCTGAATATTACATAAATAAAAAAGTCCTATCATTTTCATTTTCTTACACTATCAATGGCAACCATTCAATCAAATGACATTGAAAATTGTATGTATAAAACAAAGCAAGATTACATAAAATTTAAAAGAAAAAAAATTCGCAAAAAAAGAATGAAAACCAAAGGAAGATGTCGATAAAAGCAATGGTATAACAAAAAAATCACATTTGAGTGCAAAGAAGAAGAAGTAAAGCTATTTCACCTTTGTCAATAAACCCTAAACTCTAACCACGAAGAATAAGAGCTTTTAGCGGTCGGTCGAAGGAGACTCCAACCCAACTCGCGGTAGAAGAGAACTCCAAGCAAGATGCGAAGAGCGACTCTCGGTGGAAGGAAGCCGACGCCGGTCGAATGGAACCAAGGGAGGGGGGGTTCGTACCGAATTGATAAATATTAGGTGAGGATTTTTTTTTTTTTTTTTCTTAAATTTTAAGAGGTGGACGCCTCTAAAACCTGAGGCGAGGCGCACCTTAGTAAACTGGAGGCGTACGCCTCATTCCCTGCTCTCATTGCGTAGGCTTTAAGGCTTAAAAGAAAGAAATTGCGCTGAGGCACGCCTTTTATTGCACAATTTTAAACCATGAGCGACCGCATCATTACCAATTTAATAAATAAAGGAGCATATCAAATATTGGTTGAGAAACTCATATGTTTATCTAATACCTGAGCTTACATCTCCTTAGTTGCTGGCACGAAAAGTTCATCCATGTGTCATATGAAGCACACATGAGTGTTGTCACAAGGATACTCAAGTACCTAAAGGGTAACCTAGGATGGGGCTATTCTATAAAAAGGGGGAATATCAAATAATAGAAGCCTATGTCAGTTTGATTGGGCAAACATTATAATTGATAGGAGATCTACATCAGGGTATTGTACTTATGGGAAGGGGTGGCCTTATAACCTAGAGAAATTAAAAACAAAATATCTTGGCAAGGAGCACTGCAATAGCTAAACTCAGATCCTTGGATAATGAATTAGTGAATTAATCTAGCTCAAGTTACTTCTAGAAGAACTTCAAGTGACTGTAAAGACTCCTATGATCTTATATTGTGGAAATAAAATTGCTATCAATATAGCACACAACATTATCCATCATGATCAAACTAAATATGTGAAGGTAAATCAGTACCTCACTAAAGAAAAAAGTTCAAAATGGAGATCCATGTTTTATATATTCCATCGTCTAATCAAGCTCCTAACATTCTAACCAGAGGATTAAAAAGACCCCTATTTAAAAAGATGATTGGCAAGCTTAGATTACAAAACAGCTCAAGGGAGAGAGTTAATCGCCGATTTCCACCCAATGTTAAAAAACCAAAAAGAAAGGATAAATGATAACCTTCTACCATATTTGGAGTTTTCTCTGGAAAGAAAGCTAGCAAATAAATGGCAATTTTGGGCTAGCAGTTTCTAGGCCCTAAGCTGGCACAATAAAGACAAAAGGCGGATCCTCCTCCCATGGCCAAACGAGTTGATGATGCTTCCCTGGATGGAAATACCAGCTATTTTCTCCACATGGAAAGTTGTGGTTTGGGATGGAATGGAAAGCAGCAGGCGTAGGCTGTTTGGAGGCTAATTACTAGGGATTATATTAATTGTATTTAGTAATTTTTAAATTAATCTATCTGTAAATCATTAAACTTCCTTTCTTACTAGAATGTGTTAATTTCTCCTCTATTTTTCAGCTTTATAACCCTCTATTTACCGGGCCAAGTTTCGGCCAATTGGAGCAAGTAAGCATTCCACCACTTTGTCTCTCTTCTTTCCTTCAATATCTCTTTTAGAAAATATAGAAATTCAAATTCATATAAAGTGCTGCTATAAATGAATAAGGCCTGAGAGCAGATAAGAACATTGCAATTTAAAATTCATACCCAAAACTCAGACTTGTATTCACAAGACAAATAGCTTATGGAAGAGCAAAAGGCTACACGTTTGGATTTGCTTATAAATCTGTTTTTATTTCATCTTTCCAGAAAACAACAAAAACAGGAAACATATTTAGGGTCTTGTTTCTAGGGACAGTCCTATTTCTTAAAATTGTGGAAACATCTTAAAGGCGATTCAATTGTTTTGTGTCCCGTAAAAAAAAAATTATAGTAGACAACGTCAATCTAGATGGCAAAACAAAACACTTTATATTTGAGATGCCAAGGCAACAGAATAATATGTTAAGTAGCGCATTTATGTGCAGATGATAAATGAAATCGTGCATTATCCATTCGTTAGAACTGCTCATCCATCAGTTAGAAAAGCAAAAAAATAGTGTCAAAACATAATAAAAATAACAAATGAAGTACATTAACTCCAAGCAATATAAACAGAAGCGGAGAATTTGCTTTGGCATGCTATGAAAATAATATTTTAAAACAAACATACTTAAGTTTGGACTAGTTAGAAGATTCAGAAACGTACATGGTTATGACTCAATTATCAAATTAAAAAAACTAAACTTCTTAACACTGAAATACAGCATCAAAACGGTACCCACCAGTTGAACCATTTGTTAACTCCACTCCACTCTTGGAATCCGAGAATTGTTTGTCTTCACTAGTACCAGCACCCTTTGTAGCCCAATTGCATCGAATTTGCCTGTTGCTCAACCATTTACCTGCAAAGTGATAAGAGGTGAATGAAATCACAAAATCAAATCAACTAGTTACAAGTAATGTTATAGCAATGCTAGCTAATATGTGGATAAAGCAAACAGGATAAACAATATGCTCATTGGTTGTGACATAAAACAAGAAAAAAATAAATAATCAATTGGCATTGATTTATCACACAGAAAAGAATATAAATTAAACTGAAGATGGAAGTTACCAGTTAAATCATTGATCGCGCTTTGTGCATCCTGCCCGGAAACAATCAAACATTCTGGATCAACATACACATATTTAATATAACAGATCAAATGAATAACAATAACTTCACCTGTTGATTCCTAAAAGAAACAAAACCAAACCCCCTTGAACGACCAGTTTTTTGATCCCACATAACCCTTGCATCACTGCAACATTTTGGACATCAACACCACACTTCATTTAGAATAGTCAAAAAAATAACAGCTAAGAGCACTTTAAAAAAAATCAGCTAACTCTTAGCCACAAAGTGAATATAAAGATACAACACCTAATAACCCCTAGCCACAAAGTGAATGACAAACGAAACTCACGAGATGCTGGGATACACGGAAAAGCAGGCAAACAATGCAGCATCAGTAACCTCAGGACTAGATCACCAACAAAAATATTGAAATGACCTATGAAGAAACAAACAGAAGTCTTAATAAGAAGTATAATCAAATAATGTTAACCAAGTAAAAAATAATAATATCTGCATGAATATATAAACCTGAAGTGTCTTCTCTCTGAGTACTGGCATATGCCCAATTAACTTTTATTGGTTGACTGAATCTGCAATTTAACGCTTAGAAGTTTAAGTAAGCTGTGGAAGACCAGTAAAGGGAAAACTAAAACAGATATAGATAGTGTTTTACTTACAAATGCCTTCCATTTAGGGTAAGTATAGCAAGCGCAGCTGAACGACGGTCAAAGTAATCAACAAACCCATAAGAGGACTAAAAGGCATTAAAAAATACATGTCAAAAATAATGGCTAATGAGAAGCCTGTTGGATAACAAAAGTGGAACATTGATATATGTCAGTCACACAATAGGAAAGAATTTATTTCAGCATATTTAATATATACACTGTTTTAAATTTGAAAATTGTTATACTCCCCAATATATCCACATTTAAATTGGTGCCACGTCAAATGCAACATGGCAACCAATGTGGCACATTTTCTAAATCAGAAATTAACCTTGATTCTTTGCAGTTCATGACTGCCTCATTGTCTTCTGTATATCCAAAAATGTGATATTTCATACAATAGTAAGGTGTTTCAACAAAACATAAAATACTTCACCCAATTACCTTATTATAAGTGACATAAATTATTTATAGTAAACTACCTTGAATCTCGATAAAAATGCTTATATTAGGATAAATAAAAAAGCTTATATTAGGATGAAATGTATTAAATCGATAGGTGCCAAATCAGCTGCCCCATAAGAAGTTGATGGTGCACTAATTTAAATGTGAATTTATTTGGTGTGGTATTATATTTCAAAATCTTCCCAAAATTATGTCCAACACTCCTTTAGTAGTAACATAGCTTCTTTTGATAAGCCATGATTATATTTCTTTCCTCATTGAATGTGAAGATGGGATCTTATGTATCCTTTAGATATGGAAGAGTCAACCCCCTTTAAGTGTTTCAAACTTTGAGAGTATTCTGGATACCAATCAGATTGATACATATTAAAGTAAATATAGATTTCTATCAAAAACTTTTTATGTGGTTATCATGAATATAGTCAAAAAAAAAATGTAAAAGTAACACAGGAGCATAAAAATGTTTAATAAGTTATCAAATACAACAACAACAACATCAAGCCTTTATCCCACTACATGGGGTCGGCTACATGAATCCTTTTTCTCCATTGTGTCCTGTTAAAAGTCAAATTCTCGTTTAAATCTAATAAAGAAAGATCATTTCTAATATTTCTAACCAAGTCTTTTTAGGTCTACCTCTACCTTTCTTAACATAAGTCAAATCTAAGACCTCTACTTTCCTAACCGGGTCATCGGGAGGCCGCCGCTTTATGTGACCAAACCATCTAAGACGACTCTCTCTAATCTTATCTTCCACTGGAGCTACTCCAACCTTTTCACGAATATGCTCATTTTGTATCCTATCTCTAAGGGTAAAGCCACTCATCCACCTGAGCATCCTCATCTCTGCAACACTTAACTTATAATTATGCTTCTCTTTTAATGCCAACATTCAGCACCATAAAGCATTGCAAGTCTCACCACCATCTTATAGAATTTTCCCTTAAGTTTGAGGGGTACTTTTCTATCACACAATAAGCCCGATGCATTCCTCCACTTCAACCATCCAACTTGGATTCTGCTGATAATATCCCCATCTGTTTCACCATCACTCTGAACAATAGATAAAAATGCATGATAATACAATCAGCTATGAAAGCATTAAATTAAAATAAATTGCTTAAGAAGATTTTGAAAGACTAACAACAATGTAAAGTTACAATATGATGTAATCCTCAAATGCATACCAACAAAATATGGCAAATATAGCTGAGACAATTGCTACCTCTAAAACAGGTGCTATAATCTTAATTGATCGATATAAAAACCAGCACCGAGAACATACTTCCATAGAGAAGAATGACATATTGAATATGTCTCAATATGCATCTCCCCGACTTACCCAAAGAAAACACACATACGCGCACAACCTAAAGACTCTCCTATCTAGCAATCTCAAACACATTGGACTTTCTCGCATGAAAATAAACATGTTAAAACTAGGATAAAGCAAAGATCAATCCTGCAAACACTTTATTATTTGTCATTCAAGCCACTGATGTGGAGAGAAAGAATGCATGCAAAATGGCACATGCAAAAGTATGAGAATCAGAATATTTGGTTTATATGTGTGTGCATTGTGGGGTTGTCAAAATTAAATCTAGGTTGAGTTGTTAAACCTTTTCCTTCCTGATAAGCTTGCATCCCTCAACAGGACCAGTACTTTGGAAAACCTCTTGAAGAAGTGCTTCGGTAACTTGACTATGAATATTTCCAACATAACTGCATAACGTCGCAAGCATAATGCAGTACAAATGTAAGTGACAATAGAACTATGTTTAGCAAAAAAAATGAAATAATATTAGAAACCTTGAAATCATATAAAAGCATGAAAAAAAAAGGATTTTTCTCAATTTTTGCATCAAGACAGCGAAGTCAATAAATCATAGAAAAGCTAAAGCTTAGGATGCAAGAAGAATCTAAAGATGTTTCTAAATTCACAATAAGTCAAAAAAAATGAACATCATAATCCCCAGGAGACAAAAGCATGCAAGCATAACTTAGGAATGGAAAAAAAAATATACTAAAAAGTTCCTATAACACTCACACACTGCGGCATGTACTTGAATCAAATCCAGGAGGAAGATTTCCACTTGGAATCGGCTCTATCTGCAAAATGAAAGTGTAAAGAACAAGAAAATGGTAAAAAAAAAATTCCCTACTTAAAAGGCTATCCTCCTAAAAAAAAAAGAAAGAAACACTCAAAACCTAGGGTAAGAAACAACTGCACTGAAAAAGAAGGAAGGCTTAGGAAAGGTCTAGCATTATCAATGTAAGTTTCTACAAAAAACATATTTGCACCTAGAAAATTTCATTTCCTCATGACATAAAGTCAATGAGTTCAAGCACCTATACTAACCAAACTACCTATGGCATGCATGCCCAATATCACGAGCAAGAATAATTCAAACAAGAACCTATAAGATAGGCATAAGAGTTCAGAAGAACTTGTCGAAATCTATAATTCTAACTGTTAGAAAAAAACAGCTTGAAAATAATCAACTCCAACATAGCTCAATCAATGTTCACCATCTTTACACACATTTTAGGAATATCAAACTGCCCTCAAATCAATCTTTACTTCTGAACTTTAGACCAGCGAATGAAGCTGCAAAGTTCTATGTGATTCCATAATATAATTTGTTGAGATGAGAAAAAAAAAAAAAGTTCTCTCTTTAAGAAAATACATGAACCTTTCAAAGAGGATGCAAATTTAACAGAAGATGGAAGGGAAGCAAGATTCTAGCAGCAGCAATCTTAAGAAACTAAAACAACAAAACTAACGAAAATTGATCCTCACGGCAAGAGTAGTCAAATGAAAGCAGCAAAGTACCCACCTTCCAAAGAAGATAACTTGGATCCCAAAACCCTTATCTACCACAAATAAACTTCTATGACTCAGCATAAATAAGACAGATCAAAGAAACATTATTTATTAAGTACTGCCAAAGCACACCTAAAACATTAAAATGCCTGAAAATCCTTTTCTAAAGAGAAAAAGAAGCCTAACATGACGAGAAACCCGACAAAATACAACCAAATGGAAACAGAAAAATCCACAATTCCACCAAAAAAGTGACACTCACCATAAACCCTAATCATTCAGGAAAACCAACCATCCACAACAAGCAACCAAAAACTTGAGGAAACGAAAAATCACAGCGAAATGAACGAGAAAAATCGCAGACAGTACACTCAGAAGACAAAGAGTTAAAATAGCGATGTCGATAGAATAAACGCGATACCTGGGGATGAGCTAACAGTCCCGGATGAGGGTAGAGGGACTGCTGCTGCTGGAGGAGGGCCTGCTGCATCAAAGCCTGCTGCTTGAGCCGCTGCTGCTGCATTCTTCCTGGCCTAGAACTCCTCAGGTAGACTCTACGCAAGCTACTCCGATCGGAACGGACCAACTAAGGGTTAGGGTTTATGGAGCAGTAAAGATGGAAAGATTCGGAAGGGGAAGAGAAAAAAAGAAAGGGAGAAGGAAATTATACAACAGAAATTAAAGAAGAAAGAAAAAAATCCCTCGAAATCGAGGGAGGAAAATGGAAAGACCAGAGCAGAGAGGGAGGAAGGGCCAAGCAGCCACTGAAGCTCGTAGGTAAAAGAGATGGAAAGCTCTCGAAGTCGTCTATTTGTACTGTGACACTATAAGTAATAACTCTATAAGGTGTCGTAATGTAGTGACCGAGATGCTGTTCAGTGTTCAGGAGGGGCTTATCTGCCCGTTGATTCACCGTCAACGTAAACGTTTAATTTGATTCGTCAAGAGGGGTTTTATTGCAAAAAAAAAAAAAATTTGCAAATTTATATCATATTTCCTCAAAATAAATTCAAATAAATTTTTTATTTGTTTTATTAAAATTTATTTACTTTTTATAATAATTAATTTATTTTAATATTTTTTATAACTATTAAGGCACAACACATGACCATCATAAATATCATTATTAGTGTGTGAAAAGATATTTTATAGATTGAATGCCAAAATATGAAAAATTAGTTTTCAATTTTGAGAACTGAATATTCTGAATTTCTGATTTAATTTTTTAAATTTTCTATCTATTAATAATTCTTTATTTTTGTTATAAATATTGATCTATTAATCCATTTTTCTTGTTTTTATTATTAAATCATACTTATTTGTTAATATCAATCTTAAGAGATATTCCATTCATCAAAAAGTGATTTTATTTAATATTTTAGAAAATAATACAATTGTTTGAAAAATAAATCAATTTTTATGAATGTAATTAGGTTAAAACAACTTTATATTGCATAAAAAGTTATTTCATTTAATAATTTTGAAAATACAATTATGCTTACTTGGACATGTAGATTTACTTTATTTATTTATTTATTTTCATTAGATTGATCCAATTTTAAATTTTATTTAGACTATAAAATACCTCCAATAAAGATAGATTAGAAAATTAAAGGTTCCTTTTTTAAATCTCTTAGTTGAATTTTAACTACAACCAACACCATCACTTCCATAATTTTTTTTTTTTTGGGACATTTAGGCCAATTAAGGCAAACTCACACACATAATGCACATACAAAGACTTGAACCCTGGACCTCTTAGTTGGTAGCCTAAGCTCTCAACCAATAGGCCAAGGTGAGCTGTGTACTTCCATAATTCTTAGTTTCACACTTACCCAATGGAGTATTGCCAACTAATTTAATAATTTAATCACATTTTGATTCACAAATTTAATATAGAAAAAATAACCTCAAAAATGTTTATATGATTAATATATTAATTCTTTTAACTAACAATCATATGTTGTACTTGAGAGTGCAACATAGGGCAACATATTATGTTACAATTCATGACAATCAAATATTCATATATGGGAATGAAGTATTACTCATTTTATATATAGCTATGATCGATGCAAAGTTTATCTTTATAAATTTTAAGAATTATATATTCTTAATCATGATAGTTACATTTTTCTTTAGCAAACACTTATAAAGTGGTGTGATGAGTTAACAAATGTTGCAAACATGCCTCCAATAGCACCCCTCAACCTCCATGTTAATGGTTGTGACACTAAAGCCTTCTTCCACTATTACATAAGAAATCCTAACTTATGCAATTACTCCTAGAGAGAACCTAACCCACCTTTGAGTTGAGCATTACTTTGACCATGTGCCTCATCTAGAGGAGTCTGGTGGATAGAAATATATTTAGATATATGTGGATTACCTATATGGGCATATATGAATATACAATAACAAGTTCTTCCAATTAAAAGAGCTTATATGGATAAAGGTGTCGAGGATATTTGACACTTGTCTTCCATCTGATAAATAAAAGGAATGGGGTGTGACCCGAGAAGGAAGGGAGAAGAGAAGGGGTGGGGTATTGAGATCTGACATAAAAGATGACATAAGGAGGGAGAGATCAAAAAGGTATATTTCCATCGCTAGGAAGGCTTTGTGGAAATTCAAGAAAGAATATAGAAGTGAGGGGAAGGAAGTGAAAGAAATAATATACAAACAATCAAATAAGGATCCAAAAGATAAAAGCTCAGCAAACAAGCCTTCAAAGCACTAGGAAAAAAACTAAAGGAGGATAGGGAGAATCACCGCCACTTGTTAAGAAAGTCAAGGGAACACAGAACCCTAAGAAAGCTAAGTGAGTGTATATAGTTATTCTATTTTGTGTGGCATGCTTAAAGAATGTAGAAGAATTATAATTGATACGTCACTAAAAATTGCTTTGATCAAGTGCAAATCTTTAGGCATCTTTGAATCAAAAACTTCCAAAGTTAAATTCATGACCATCCAACTCTGATTCTAGCAAACTTATAAACAAACAAAAACAATTAAAACACACAAAGCCAATTAAAACATCCAAATTTCAAAAATATATAAACATTCACATTTTATCAAAGGAGTCATGTGTAATAATCCAGTACAACTTTGCCTCATGTTTACTTATATACATAATTGATTGGATTAACAAAAGAATACTTCTGAAATAGACACATACCTATAACTTGAACTTTTAACCTTATCAACTGTTTTCTCTACTCAGCTGGGGCTTTACCCTTTCCTGAAATGACATGTAATACGTAGGGTGAGCAAATCACTTGCTTAGTAGACTATAGTAAACTTACTAAAGAATGTATTCATAATTAAAATAAATTACATAAGAAACAAACATGAAGCTTTATAGTTCAACTAAAGTGACAAGGAAATTATATGTTGTTCAATTAATAACATTATTAGAACAGTAAACTTAATATATTTTTCAATAGCATGAATTTATCAAAAGGAACAACATAAATATTTTTGAACCTGTGCGTAGCAATAACAAGAACTTCATTTAAACTTGAACATAAAATCAGAATGAATTGTATGACATGTAAACAAATTAAGCAAAATACGATTCATATGCACATGTCCTAAAGCCTACTTATACCTCAACTCGATCATCTCACATATGTTAAGGATAGATAAAGGAATTACATATAGCCAAATTCCCCATATAACTTCACTTACATTTATGTGTCCACTTATTTATCTCATATCTATTAAAGACAAGATGAGGAAGTACATGTGTGCAAAGGCTCTTATAACTCTACTTGAATTACACATAACATGAAATAGCTGTCACTTATATCACCTCCTTTCTCATCACACATCCTCCCAACATATGAACATGTCATTTCCACCTCATCACATGAACATAAAAACATCAACATTATTTTTTCCTGGAACATTTGCGGCGGTAGAGAAATATAAAGTTTAGCGTCCTAGTTTGTACAAAGATCTAGCATACAAATATAGAATAGATTGAGGTATACAACATTCATATGAGACACCGGATTTTTTACGTAGAAACTCTTAAAAGGAGGAAAAATCACAAGTCTTTACCCAGTTTAAATAAATCCACTAGTGTTTGCAGTTGACTACAAATGGGGCCCTTCCTTGGGAGGAAGGCCTTGGCTCGATGTAGCAAATATACATTATATAGAGTGCCTTACATAGTGGGAGTTGGACTCAATGTTGGCATGTTCGTTTGGTCAGCAAGACCATAATCAGTGAGCAATGTAGATCGGAAGGACTGTAGTCGGGTGAAAGTGGTCGGAAGAATTATAGTCAGGCGACGGAGGTCGAAAAGATCGTAGTCGGGCGACGATGCTTGGAAGGACTATAATTGGTGGGTGACGAGGTTGTTTGAAAGACTTTAGTTGGGTGATGGTGGTTGAAAGGACCACAGTCAGCCAACGATGAAGGTCGGAAAGACCGTAGTTGGGTGACGGTGGTCAGAAGGATCCTAGTCAAATGATGGAGGCTGGAAAGATCATAGTCGGGCGACCGGGATCGAAAGGACCTTGGTTAGAGGGAAACAGATGTCAGAAAAATCATAGTCGGGTGACGATGGTTGGAAGAATCATAGTCGATGGGAAACAGAGGTTGGAAAGACCATAGTCTGGTGACGTGGTTGGAAGGACCGTAGTCAGATGACGATGGTTTGGGACACCGTATTCAGGCAACAGAGGTTAGAAAAATAGTATTTAGGTGACGGTGGTCGGAAGGACCGTAGTCGATGGGTGACGGAGGTCAAAAAATATAGTTGGGTGACGATGGTCAGGAAGATCGTAGTCGACTGGCAACAGAGGTAAAAAAGATAGTTGTCGGGTGAAGGTGGTTGGAAGGACTGTAGTCGAGCGATGGCGGTCAAGGAGGACCTTAATCTACAGGCGACGGATGTCGGAAAGATTATAGTCTAAAGATGGTGGTTAGAGAGACCGTAATTGAGAGATGGTGGTCTAGGATACTATAATCAGGCGATGATGGTCAGAAAGACCATTGTCGGTAGGTGACATTAGTGTCCAGGTAGAAGTCTGGCGACGGTCGATGGTCGGGTGAAAGTCTGATAACGGTCTATGGCTTGGGAAAATTCTGATGGCAATTGATGGCCCAACGTAAGTTCGGTGAAAGTTGGTGGCCGGGTAGAAGTGCGACGTAAGTTCGGTGACAGTCGGTGGCCGGGCAGAGGTCGAGGAGGAGCTTGGTGGCAATAGAGATCTCATATTTCTCTCTCTCTCTCTCTCTGCCCCCCCCCCCCCCCCCCCTCTCTCTCTCCCCTCCCTCTCTTGTGAAGAATGAGGGGTCTATTTATAGTTTTATGATAGTTGCATGGCCAGTAAATAGGAAGAAGATCAATGACACATTGTGAGTGTTTTAAATGGACGGTCGATAACCACTCCTTTGATCATAAATCATTTATCGAGTACTTAAGTATCTTAATGATGTTAGAATCTGACGATTTTTGCCTCATTGGATTTGTCTGGTCGAGTCGCTCAATTTGACTATAAGCATTTCACATTTGGATGTCACTCGGTTATCCAGTTTATGTTTTGAACCCTCTAAATGTGCTTCAGACCCTCAATTTTTATCCATTTGGGCTCAGATTGGAACAAATTTGGTGTCCTCAGGTTTGTCTTTTCGAGATGTTCAATTTGACTATAAGTTTGTTGAATCGGAGTTCAGATGGCTCTGGATTTAATTTCGAAAGTTTTCAATTTGAATTTACCTCGAGATTCATGCCCGATCAGCATAATGTTTTGATGATATATCAAACATATTTGAATTATATCAACGATATTTAATATAATGCATGAATACTTAAAAGTAGCACATATATGACAGTTTTTGTAGTATGCATAGGATAGAACATGTATACATATTCAATAGTAATAATTCAAAAAATCATTCATGTGGGATATTTATATCATCGTTTTAAAGCATTTATTGTATTATAATAATTTTAAAATTATCAACATTTTCATAGAAATACTTAAAAGAAGTTACAAACCAAACTACCTAGTGAAATCTTATATTTTTCTATCAACGTGTCTAAAATATCATATTCTACAACATATAAAAAATTATACAGTATAAAATTTTAAACTTTATCAAATCAAATAAAACCCTAAAAATCAACCCAAAAGTCAATATTGAAAACTAAAGTGGGGAATCGACAACCTACCTTGAACTCGACAATTTCTTTAGCTAACTTGATGAGCGAAATCAGCACTAAGGCCCCTAAAACCAATTTTCTCTCTCTAATAACCCTTCTTCTCCCTCTAACCGGTTGAAATCGATTTCCAAATGGGAATATTTGAGAAAATGAAGTGGATTTAGATATTTAAAAACATAGCGTCATAGCACTACCATTCCCAACCTAGTGATGCTCCCCATAGAAATTTTCAGAACCCAAGGAAAAGAGTTTGGCATTGCAACGCCACTTCCCAACATCGTAACAACCAATATACAATGCTATTGGGCTGACAATCTGAGAGGGTAGCCCCACAACGACTACAAAGGAAAAATCCTTAACATTTTAATTCCAAATTTAAGTTATACGCTTCCTTTTTCAACCCAAATAAACCTAAACATGACTTTAAATATATTTCAAAATATCAATGATTCTAAATAACTTACAAATCTTATCAAATCCAATTCAGGTTATTAGGTGATCCAGTTACAATTACAACAATTATTATACTACAACATTTGTCGTCCACCGACTATAGTCTTATTCCCCAAGATCTTGGGAATAATTGATCCTAACTTAACCTAGCTCAACCTTAATATTTAGTCTACTAGAACCGACAAATCATATAATATACAATAATAAAATAAAAGATACACAAAAATCATATGTTTCATTTTTTCAAAACATTTATTTATAATAATCTAGAAGAAGTTTAGGACATCAAAATACAATAAACAAACTAAACTACAAAAGAATTCCTTTCTATTGATCCGCTCTGACAAAACTCAACCCAATCAACTATTTTAATCTACCTGGTTGGACATTTACCTTTTCCTAAAAACTATGAACATCAATTAGGGTGAGCAACTTAGTTACTCAATAGGCCTTTTATTATTTATTTCAATTATTCAATATCTTAAATAAGCAATATAAGGAAAGAACTGAAATAATAAGTTTTCCATTTGTCAGTTAAACTTACTGGTTTATGAATTTTCAATATTTTCACAATGTTCTTGATACTAACACAGATTAAATTAATCCTATGAAGAATTTGACTTATAGTAGTAACAAGAGAACCTGAACATAACATTTACTTAGCAATACTCATAGAACTTGCAAATGTTAATGATATCTTATGTCAATAACATAGCTTGTTTAACTTGTACTTGACTTGAACATAGCAAATAACACTTATGCTTAACTTATAAACATAACATTTCATTTAATATACTTATGCAAACAGGAATTTATGCACATGTTCCAATGTTTGCTTATAACACCACTTCAACTTATATATCCACTTGATTAAATCTCACATCTATATAAGATAAACAGAGACATACTCGATTCCCCATAAACTCCACATCTATTTATGACTCTTCTTGATCATCGCATTCCTTTATAGGACAGAAGAAGGAATACATAAACGTGAACATGCAAGGGCCCTTGAAACATTACTTGTACTTAAACTTGATCATCTCCCACATGTAACATCCGTCATGTCACAACCATCCAATATGACCCAAGGACAAAACAAGTCATATCATATTGAATGGTGATAGACCAAGCCCAAGATCTAATTTTGGACAACTTTTTCATATTTCTTTAATTTAAAACAGACGACAAACCAGCTAGTTAACTTGCAAATAATAGAAAATAAACTAATTCACATGTTTTCTTCTTTCATTTCATTCATCTTCAAAAAGCATACATACAATAAAATCTGTATACTATATTACATGACTACGTACTCAAAATAAACAGAGCAGAGAATAGTCATGACTATACAAAATCAAAAAATCAGAAAATATACTTAACCAGACTCGGAAGATCAGATCCTTGACCTCCAACTACTCAACTAGCTTCTTACCCTTTCCCCAACCTAAAATAGAATGTATAATAGATGTGAGTCAATATAACTCTACAAGTCACACCCACCAATCTAAAATTTCAATAATTAACCCATTTTATATGTAATTGGATTTAAAAGCAGTTATTTACAATGATTATACGGATTAAAAAAGTGCTTGCAGATAATTGAAATTTAACATACTTTGCATTAAATGTAAATAAATAAGTATTTCATATATCATATAGAGAGTAACAAATTTTTTTAAGCTCTTATACCTCCCATCAGAAATAGATATCAGAATTCAAGCCCTTATTGTAATAACCCTTATTTTATCACAAATAAATAATTTTTTTAGGGGTCATTATAAGTCAAATTTAAAAATCGTCTTCGCCATAAGATAAATATTATAGTGTTTTAATTATAATAATTTTTCCATAATTTTTTAGCACTGGTGCAAATCCTTAAGAAATTACCACATGTCAATACAAGCAAGATTTTGGGACCGACAAGTATCCGTTTTGCAAACCAATTTTACCAGTATTTTTCTAAATAAAATGTGCTATTTTATAGATATTTTTCTATAATTCTTAATACCCCAAAATAATTTCTATAATTTTTATACTAAAAATTAATTATATTATATAATTATTTATTAATTTTATATTATTATTTTATTAGAAAATATCCCAAGTCACTAAGAGTTAAAAGCTTTTTAAATCCTTTTTTCTTCCCATTTAATTCGGCTAATAGAGAAGAGAAATAGGAATTTGAGATAAAATGAGAAAAGAGAGAAAATAGAAGCTCGGATTTGGAGGGTGCGAAGTGATTTTTGTCAGTCCATCCTATTGGGAGATTTGTTCGTCTCATTATAAGGAACAATTACCCTAAAATTCAATAATTTTATATTTTTGATATTTTTTTTATTAAATTTGTATTTTCGTTACTAAAAAATGAGGATAATTTTATATTGATAAAACTTTCACTGCATAACTTTTGATAAGCGATAGATCTTGTCAATATAAATATTTTGTTAGGAATATATTGTATCTTCTTTGGGTTAAACTGGAAGATACAATTTTTTGAAGTAAATACATAGTACATAAATTTGATAGTTTTTCTTATATATTTTTGAATTACTATATTTCATACATTTCATACATGATACTGATAAAAATATAGCATTTGTATGTAAGGAAGGCTAGATTGAAGGATGTTTGTTAACATGAAAGATGAAGACTGATACAAATTGGTTGACAGTTGGACTTAATTAAGACTGATACCAATTGGGCGATAATTGGGGTAGACTGATATTGATTGGTTGATAGTTTGGCCCAATTAAGACTGATGCCCAACTGGGTGACAATTGCGGTTGACGAATACTAATTAATTGACAATTAGGCCTAATTAAGATTAATATTCAATTGAGTAATAATTGGAGTGAAAGAAGATGTTGCATTCATGATTGCATTTACATGATAGTACATTTTGAATTGATTGATATATATAACTAAATCATATTGATACAATATAGCATATCATACTGACATGAATCATTGGGTAATAGTACTTTTTTATTGTATATCTTATAATTTGATAGATTTATTTTGACTTTACTGGTCATATTAATATTATTATTAATTTTTAAGATTTCTATTACTCATATTATATATATATATATATATATATATATATATATATATATATATATATATATATATATATATATTGATTCTTTTACCTTATATTGAAAGCAATGATAGAGTTTAATTTCCTGTTGGGCTTTTTAACTTATTATGTGTATTTAATGATTTCAAGTCAGGGAAGGGATCAGGATTGTAAGCAGTGACACTGATAGCGATCTTTAGGTTTTTTTTTAGATTTTGTTCTGAATTTTGTTTTATTCTTTTGTAGTCAGGAGCTTGTAATAGATTAGTGATTATAGTGATCTCATGGCCAGTATAAATGACATTTTGGTGATTAAAATATCTTGATGTATATGATTTTAATTACTTTCGCTGGTTATTATTTATATAGATAATTTATAGAAGTTCTGGTATATTTTTAAAATGATAAATAGACAATTCTTTCAAATTTGATTCTAAACGTTACACTTATGACTCATGTTAGCATATCATAAAATTGTCCCTTATGACTCCCAAATGCTTAGCACATTAGACATTCAGAAGTTCAATCCCTTATAACTCTTGGTACTTTCAACATAACAGAACTTCTCTAACATCAGATCTCCTCAAAATAACACATTTTATGTAGATAAGCACATATATAATTTCATCGTAATAAAAGAAATGTAAATAAATAAAAATGTAAAAATTTATAAAGTTCTCTATCGATATCCAACAATTTGAATCATGGAGCAAAATTTTAGGTATCCAAAATTTCACCAGATTATTAGGGTTTATTTAGAATATTGTTTGAAAGCTTTAAATGTTTTTTAACATAATTTTCTTATATCATAATTATTTTCTAATTTGTCAAAAATATAACACTTTTTTATTTACCCAGTTGATACGTCATCAAAAAATTATTTTGATCGGACACGAATCTCGAGGCAAAATCAAGTTGGAAACTTCCGAAATTAATTTTGGGACCATCCGAACTTTGATTCCAGCAAACTTACAGTCAAACTGAGCGTCTCAGAAATACGAACCCAACGATACCAAATTCAACCCAATCCGAGCCCAAATGGGTCCAAATCAAGGGTCTGAAGCGTTGTTAGAAAGTTCAAACCATAATTTGGATTACCAAACGGTCTCCAAAGGTGACAAGCTTATAGTCGAATCGAGCGTCTCGACGAGACGAATCCAATGAGCCCAAGATCGCCAAAATCTGACATTTCTAAGACCTTTAAATGTCCAGCGAACGGTCTATGATCAAGCGATTCAAGATCGGCCTTCCATTCAAACCACTCCCTAACTACCCCTGATCTTCCACCTATTTACGGGCCATGCCACTCACGAAAATCTATAAATAGAGCCCCCTCTCCTCTTGAAAAAAGAGACCTATTCCTAAGGAGAAAAAGAGAGAGCTCTTGCCCCCTCGCTCCTCCTCGACCACCGCCGGAGTTTCGCCGGACCACCACCTGACGCCGGAGTTCCGCTGAACCACCACCTAAGGCCATGCTCTTCGCCGGACCACCACCTGAGGCCCTGCTCTTCGCCGGACCACCACTTGAGGTCCTGATCTTCGCCGGACCACCACCTGAGGCCCTGCACTTCGTCGGACCACCACCTGAGGCCCTGCACTTCGCCGGACCACCACCTAAGGCCCTGCTCTTCGCCGGACCACCACCTGAGGCCCTGCTCTTCGCCGGACCACCACCTGAGGTCCTGCACTTCGCCGGACCACCACTTGAGATCCTGCTCTTCTCCGGACCACCACCTGACGTCCTGAGTCCTGTCGGACCTCCACCTGAGGTCCGAACTTTCGCCGAAGCATCACCTGATGTTCAAAGTTATATCGGAACACCAACTAAGGTCCTCCTGACCTCTGACATCAGATTAAAATCCTTCTGACCTCCAACGCCAGCCGACCACGGTCCTTCCGACCTCCGTCGCCCTACCAATTCAGGTCCTCCTGACCTCTGATATCAGATTAAGGTCCTTCTAACCTCAAACGCCAGCCAACCACGGTCCTTCCGACCTCCGTCGCCCTACCAATTCAGGTCCTTCTGACCTCTGACATCAGATTAAGGTCCTTCTGACCTCCAACGCCAGCCGACCACGGTCCTTCCGACCTCCGTCGCCCTACCAATTCAGGTCCTCATGACCTCTGACATCAGATTAAGGTCCTTCTGACCTCCAACGCCAGCCGACCACGGTCCTTCCGACCTCTGTCGCCCTACCAATTCAGGTCCTCCTGACCTCTGACATCAGATTAAGGTCCTTCTGACCTCCAACGCTAGCCGACCACGGTCCTTCCGACCTCCATCGCCCTACCAATTCAGGTCCTCCTGACCTCTGACATCAGATTAAGGTCCTTCTGACCTCCAACGCCAGCCGACCACGGTCCTTCTGACCTCCGTCGCCCTACTAATTCAGGTCCTCCTGACCTCTGACATCAGATAAAGGTCATTCTGACCTCCAATGCCAGCCGACTACGGTCCTTCTGACCTCCGTCGCCCCACCAAATAAGGTCTTTTCGACCTCTGTCATCTGATTACGGTCTTTATGACAAGCAACATCAGTCAACTATGGTCCTTCCGACCTTCATCGCCTGACCAACAAAGGTCCTCCCGACCTCTATCCTCAGACTACGGTCTCCCTGACCTACAACGTCTGTCAACTACGGTCTTTCCGGCTTCCATCTCCCGCCAAGTACGATCTTTCTGACCTCTGTCGTCTGCCAACTATGGTCAGCCGACCTAGAAAATGTGTATATATTAATTCACACCATGTAATGCACTCTATATGATGTATATTGGCGATATCAAGCCAAGTCCTTCCCCAAAACAGAGGATCTCGTTTGTAAACAACTGCAAATACTAGTGGATTCATTCAAACTGGGCCAGGCCCCGTGGTTTTTCCCCCTTTTAGGGGTTTCCACGTAAAAACTCTGGTGTATCGTAAGAATATTACACCCTCTCTCTTTCATCTGACTGTGTGCTGGATTTTCGTACAATGCTAAGACGCAAAGCTTTATATTTCTCTACCGCCGCGAATACTCCAGGACGCAACAGCTTGGCGCCGTCTGTGGGAACATGGTTCCCGACTGGGGGGCAATTTTTGCTCCAACCTCAAAAGGTCATTCTTGCCAACTTCCTTACATCAGCTATCGCTGCATCAATTTCATTGAAATCAGATACGGGCTGGGGGGCAACCTTGACTCCAACTATGGTCAAGAAAATTCCTCTAATACTTTCAATATCAAGATGATATTTCAGGCAAGAAACTCCCAGCAAATGCAAAGATGCTTCCAATAAAATTTCAAGCCTCATACAGTCCCTAGTTGGACTTCTACTCCTTTGGTAGGGTCTAAATTTCGACCTCAAAAAGACAGTAACGGTCTAAAAATAGACCATTCTTCACTCTTGATTCGGGATACACGCGGCATTCGCCCCCTCCCAATCAAGGCAAAATCAATCCCAGGGGGATTCGATTCGACCTCTTCCACACAGGTTAATGTTATCGAGCAAAGGCTCTGGCATACAACCTCGGATAGGTCATACATCCTTGGTGGATCCTCTCGACCTCTTCCATACAGGTTAAACGTCATCGAGCAAGGCTCTGACATACAACCTCGGATAGGTCTTTACATCCTTGTTGGATTCTCTCGACCTCTTCCACACAGGTTAACATCATTGAGCAGGGCTTTGATATACAACCTCGGAAAGGTCATACATCCTTGGTGGATTCTCTCGACCTCTTCCATATAGGTTAACGTCATCGAGCAAAGGCTCCGACATACAACCTCGGATAGGTCTCACATCCTTGGTGGATTCGACTTGACCTCTTCCATACAGGTTAACGTCGTTGAGCAAAGGCTCCGACATACAACCTCGGATAGGTCTCATATCCTTGGTGGATTCTCTCGACCTCTTCCATATAGGTTAACGTCGTCGAGCAAAGGCTCCGACATACAACCTCGGATAGGTCTCACATCCTTGGTGGATTCGACTCGACCTCTTCCATACAGGTAAATGTCGTCGAGCAAAGGCTCCGACATACAACCTCGGATAGGTCTCACATCCTTGGTGGATTCTCTCGACCTCTTCCACACAGGTTAACGTCATAGAGCAAGGCTCTGACATACAACCTCGGATAGGTCATACATCCTTATTGGATTCTCTCAACCCCTTCCACACAGGTTAAACATCATCGAGCAAGGCTCTGACATACAACCTCGGATAGATTTTACATCCTTGGTGGATCATCTCGACCTCTTCTACACTGGTTAACATCATCGAGCAAAGGCTTTGACAAACAACCTCAGAAAGGTCACACATCTTTGGTAGGTGCTATTGATCTACGCTCTTCTGCCCGATGCCGAGCTTCCTCCCGTTGAAGGACTTCTGCCCGTTGCGGAACATTCGTCGGACTTCTGCCCGACACCGAGCTTCCTCCCGTTGAAGGACTTTTGCCCGTTGCAGGACATTCGTCGGACTCCTGCCCGACGTTGAGCTTCCTCCCGTTGAAGGACTTCTGCCCGTCGCGGGACATTCGTCGGACTTCTGCCCGACACTGAGCTTCCTCCCGTTGAAGGACTTCTGCCCGTCGCGGGACATTCGTCGGACTCCTGCCCGACGCCGAGCTTCCTCCCGTTAAAGGACTTATGCCTGTCGCGGGACATTCGTCGGACTTCTGCCCGACACCGAGCTTCCTCCCGTTGAAGGACTTCTGCCCGTCGCGGGACATTCGTCGGACTTCTGCCCGACACCGAGCTTCCTCCCGTTGAAGGACTTCTGCCCGTCGCGGGACATTCGTCGGACTTCTGCCAGATGCCGAGCTTCCTCCCGTTGAAGGACTTCTGCCCGTCGCGGGACATTCGTCGGACTTCTGCCCGACACTGAGCTTCCTCCCGTTGAAGGACTTCTGCCCGTCGCGGGACATTCGTCGGACTCCTGCCCGACGCCGAGCTTCCTCCCGTTAAAGGACTTCTGCCTGTCGCGGGACATTCGTCGGACTTCTGCCCGACACCGAGCTTCCTCCCGTTGAAGGACTTATGCCCGTCGCAGGACATTCGTCGGACTTCTGCCCGACACCGAGCTTCCTCCCGTTGAAGGACTTCTGCCCGTCGCGGGACATTCGTCGGACTTCTGCCCGACACCGAGCTTCCTCCCGTTGAAGGACTGCTGCCCGTCGCGGGACATTCGTCGGACTCCTGCCCGACGCTGAGCTTCCTCCCGTTGAAGGACTTTTGCCCGTCGCGGGACATTCGTCGGACTCCTACCCGACGCCGAGCTTCCTCCCGTTGTCGGACTTCTGCTCGTCACCGGACCCTTGTTAGGGTTCTACCCGATGCCGAACTTTTACGCGACGCCGGACTTCTGCCCGTCGTCGGACCCTGGTCGGAGTTCTACCCGACGCTGGATTTCTACCCAACGCTGTACTTCTACTCGTCGTCAGACTTCTACCGCTGGACCCTCGTCGGACTTCTACCCGACGCCGGACTTCTGCCTATCACCGGACCCTCATCGAAGTTCTACCCGACATTGAACTTCTACCCGACGCCGGACTTCTGCCCGTCGTCAGAGTTCTACCCGACGATGTACTTCTACTTGTCGTCGGACATCTGCCCGTCATCAGACTCTTGACGGACTTCTACACGACGCCAATTTTTCACCCGTCACCAGACTTCTTCCGTCTTTTACAGGGCTTCCACCGACTAACGTCGGACTTCCACGAGATCCCTCAGAAAAGGAGGAAACTCCTACTCAGTGAGGGGCCCTAAACCTGGACAGCGGATACCGTCTGAACAGGCCTAGGGGAATGCCTCAGCGTGAGGGAGAAATGAAGAAAAATGGAACCTCCTTCTTGCAGTGAGGGGCCCTGGCCTGGACAGGGGATGCTACCTGTATAGGGCCAGGGGAAGGCCTCAAATGAAAGAAGTGAAGGCAATAGGGGCAGAAGGGCGGAAGGGGGGAACCTCCTTCTTGCAGTGAGGGGCCTTGGCCTGCACAGGGGATGCAGCCTGTGCAGGGCCAGGGGAAGGCCACACATGAAAGGAGAAAGGGAGAGGAGAAGAGAGGTGCAAGAAACTCATAGGCCCTAGGGGGCTATTTATAGCAAGAGGGGGAAGTTGCTGAAAAAAAAAAAAATCAAAATCGCCAGCGGTTAGCTGGCGGTTGACTAAACCGCCAGCCCTCACAAACGGCGCGCGGGCAGCGCGGTCAGGCGCGCGGCAGCGCTAGGCAGCCGTAGGCAGGCGCAGCGGCCCAGCGGCTCGCGGGCAGGCGTGCGGGCGCCGGGCAGGCGCGCTGGCGCGCGGGCGGCGGCGGGAGCCGGCGGCGGCTTGGCCATCCCAACTCGTTTTCGGACCCAATTTCGGGCCCGGAAAGGTCAAATTGGACGTTTTTGGGGTCCCCGGAACCGTTTTTCGACGTTCCAGACTCAATTTTGGCACTTTTAAGGCCATTCGAGACCTCTACACCCAAGTTTGGTTTTTTGCAAATATCAAATTTCACGAAAAAATTTCCCCAAAGATTGAAACGCATATTTTCAGACTTCTGGAGCTTCGATGTCCGAAAATAGGGGGGCAACTGATACGTCATCAAAAAATTATCTTGATCGGACACGAATCTCGAGGCAAAATCAAGTTGGAGACTTCCGAAATTAATTTTGGGACCATCCGAACTCTGATTCCAGCAAACTTACAAGCAAACTGAGCGTCTCATAAATACGAACCCAACGATACCAAATTCAACCCAATCCGAGCCCAAATGGGTCCAAATCAAGGGTCTGAAGCGTTGTTAGAAAGTTCAAACCATAATTTGGATTACCAAATGGTCTCCAAAGGTGACAAGCTTATAGTCGAATCGAGCGTCTCGACGAGACGAATCCAACGAGCCCAAGATCGCCAAAATCTGACATTTCTAAGACCTTTAAATATCCAGCGAACGGTCTATGATCAAGGGATTCAAGATCGGCCGTCCATTCAAACCACTCCCTAACTACCCCTGATCTTCCACCTATTTACAGGCCATGCCACTCACGAAAATCTATAAATAGAGCCCCCTCTCCTCTTGAAAAAAGAGACATATTCCTAAGGAGAAAAAGAGAGAGCTCTTGCCCCCTCGCTCCTCCTCGACCACCGCCGGAGTTTCGCCGGACCACCGCCTGACGCCGGAGTTCCGCCGAACCACCACCTAAGGCCCTGCTCTTCGCCGGACCACCACCTGAGGCCCTGCTCTTCGCCGGACCACCACCTGAGGTCCTGATCTTCGCCGGACCACCACCTGAGGCCCTGCTCTTCGCCGGACCACCACCTGAGATCCTGCACTTCACCGGACCACCACCTGAGGCCCTGCTCTTCACCGGACCACCACCTGAGGTCCTGCACTTCGCCGGACCACCACCTGAGATCCTGCTCTTCTCCGGACCACCACCTGACGTCCTGAGTCCTGCCGGACCTCCACCTGAGGTCCGAACTTTCGCCGAAGCATCACCTGATGTTCAAAGTTATATCGGAACACCAACTAAGGTCCTCCTGACCACTGACATCAGATTAAGATCCTTCTGACCTCCAACGCCAGCCGACCACGGTCCTTCCGACCTCCGTCGCCCTACCAATTCAGGTCCTCCTGACCTCTGATATCAGATTAAGGTCCTTCTGACCTCCAACGCCAACCGACCACGGTCCTTCCGACCTCCGTCGCCCTACCAATTCAGGTCCTCCTGACCTCTGACATCAGATTAAGGTCCTTCTGACCTCCAACGCCAGCCGACCACGATCCTTCCGACCTCCGTCGCCCTACCAATTCAGGTCCTCTTGACCTCTAACATCAGATTAAGGTCCTTCTGACCTCCAACGCCAGCCGACCACGGTCCTTCCGACCTCCGTCGCCCTA
This sequence comes from Dendrobium chrysotoxum, assembly GCA_019925795.1. Lineage (NCBI taxonomy): Eukaryota > Viridiplantae > Streptophyta > Magnoliopsida > Asparagales > Orchidaceae > Dendrobium > Dendrobium chrysotoxum. The sequence continues at coordinate 87,208,322 of CM034313.1, forward strand.
CCAATTCAGGTCCTCCTCACCTCTGACATCAGATTAAGGTCCTTCTGACCTCCAACGCCAGCCGACCACGGTCCTTCCGACCTCCATCGCCCTACCAATTCAGGTCCTCCTGACCTCTGACATCAGATTAAGGTCCTTCTGACCTCCAACGCCAGCCGACCACGGTCCTTCTGACCTCCGTCGCCCTACTAATTCAGGTCCTCCTGACCTCTGACATCAGATAAAGGTCATTCTGACCTCCAATGCCAGCCGACTACGGTCCTTCTGACCTCCGTCGCCCCACCAAATAAGGTCTTTCCGACCTCTGTCATCTGATTACGGTCTTTATGACAAGCAACATCAGTCAACTATGGTCCTTCCGACCTCCGTCGCCTGACCAACAAAGGTCCTCCCGACCTCTATCCTCAGACTACGGTCTCCCTGACCTACAACGTCTGTCAACTACGGTCTTTCCGACTTCCATCTCCCGCCAAGTACAGTCTTTCTGACCTCTGTCGTCTGCCAACTATGGTCAGCCGACCTAGAAAATGTGTATATATTAATTCACACCATGTAATGCACTCTATATGATGTATATTGGCGATATCAAGCCAAGTCCTTCCCCAAAACGGAGGACCTCGTTTGTAAACAACTGCAAATACTAGTGGATTCATTCAAACTGGGCCAGGCCCCGTGGTTTTTCCCCCTTTCAGGGGTTTCCACGTAAAAACTCTGGTGTCTCGTATGAATATTACACCCTCTCTCTTTCATCTGACTGTGTGCTGGATTTTCGTACAATGCGAAGACGCTAAGCTTTATATTTCTTTACCGCCGCGAATACTCTAGGACGCAACACCAGTAATTTTTAAAAAAATTAAAAAGTTCAGGATGATCACATCTACAATATATAAAAAAATTACATATGAAAGTTTAACAAATGCGAAGTTATCCCTATTTTTACACTATAGAATTATAATTTTAATCAGAAAAATCCCAAAAATTTCTTATTTTTGAAAACTAAAATAGACAGAATATAAAATACCTAGACCCAAACAACTTTCCAAACTGAGCTGGCAGTTAAAAAAGGTCTAAACCCACTCAAATCCTACATGGAGCCAATGCACTCCAGACAACAGGGCCACAACGTTCTCAAGAGAGACCACGCTCCCAACCCAACGTCCTTGTGCTCGCCAAAATTCCAAAAAAAAAAAAAATAGAGAGCTAAATATCGCAGCGTCGCCTACCCAGCACCGCGACACTCCTTAAGGAAAAAAAATTCAAATTTTATATTCATGCACAGAAGGCACTCACAAACGCAACCAAGAGGTAGAGATGCAAAAATTTTATTATTCTTGCCAAATCAAGTCAGAATAAGTGCAAATATATGCTGCTTCAATGGGTATTACACATCATATACAATGTAATTTTCACGTATAAGTGACATGAACTTAAAAATGAGTATTACAACATATTAAATTACCTTATAATATACATATGAACATACTGAAATAGCACATGTATCACAATTGGTAACATAAGGGGTGAAACTTAAACATTTTTCAATATCAATATTTTATAGAATCATTCATAGGAGACATTCAGAATAACATTTAGGGGCTTTTATTCAAGGGCAATATTTTTCAATATAATTAGCATATAATCATAAAATATACAAAAATTTCATCTCGAAAACCAGCTAGTGAAATTTCAAACATAACAATTGGAATGTTCAAAATAGAGAGTACTCAACATAAAGAAAGTTATACGAAGAAAAAGTTGGTAAAACCTAAAAAAAATAATTAAAACCAAAAACGTTTGATTAATCCAACCTAATTAAAAATTTAAAATAGAGGAACATAAGCCTACTTCAAGCGCTTTAATATCCCAAACTAGCTCGACAGATGAATCCACACAATGGCCTCCAAAGCCTCTCTTCTTTCTCTCTCCAATGTTCCCCCTTTCCCTTTCTTTCTCGTCTCTTCTCCGGCAACTAAGTGAAGTGAGGATGAGTGAAAAAAAAAAAAAAAGAAATCAGCATTTAGCGCTCTCTCGAATATTGCATACAGAGAACAAAGCGTCGCAATACTCACTATAACATCGTTGCACTTTCCAAAACTCTCACCCAAACAGAGACTTAAGCACCTCAACGCCGCCATTCACAAAACCGCTGCTCTCCAAAAACTTATTCACCAAGATAGAGAGGAAAATTCCGCTGCGCTCCCTAAGAAATTTTCCTACAATTGATATTTTACCCTCCACTTCATTTCTAAACTCAACTTGACCCACTTAACATAAAATTCATTAAACATAACACAAACTGAACAATTAAGGATCGACTTACTAGAGTTTTGACTTGAGTTGACTTATTTTATAGCAACAGGTATTACATACAGTCCTTCGACCTTCATCGCACGCTGACTACCATTCTCCGACCACTTTCGCTTGACTACAATCCTCTGACCATTGTCGTCCTCCAACTACGGTCCTCGAACTACCGTCACCCAACTACAATTCTCAAACCCTCGTCACCCAACTACGGTCCTCGAGCCATCGTCAACCAACTATTGTCCTCGAACCACAATTGCCCGACTATAGCCCTCTGACCAATGTTGACCGACTATGATCCTTCCGACCTCCCTAGCCACCGTCAAACTACCATCGACTGACTAAAGTCCTCGAACCACTGTCGCCCGACTACGATCCTCGAGCCACCATCGCCTAACGACGATCCTCAAACCATAGTAGCTCAATTATAGTCCTTCAACCACTATCAACCAATTATGATCCTTTTGGCCTCCCTAGCCCACATACTAAATCCCTAAGACCACCGTTGCCTGACTACAGGCCTCCGACCTTCATCATTTGTCGACTATGATCATCCAACCACCATCACCCAAATAAGGTCATCCTGATCTTCGTCGCATGTCGACTACAACCATCCAACCTTTGCCATCCACCAACTACAGTCCTCCAACCAACGTTAGCCGCTAATAGCAATCCTCGAACCATCATCACTGAAGTATAGTCCTTATAACATCGTCACCTGATTACGGTCCTCTGACCACTATCACCAGACTATGATCCTTCCGACCTCTGTTGTCTGCCAACTACAGTCCTTAAATCATTGTCGCCCAACTAAGATCATCTGATCATCATCGTCCAACTATGATCTTCCATCCATCATCAACTGACTACGATCCTTTCAAACTTCATTGCTCGCCAACAAAGATCCTTTAACCTCTGCCGTCTAACGACAATAGTGTTCCAACCATTGTCGCCCGACTACAGTTCACCGACCTACAATCTCTTGACCAATGCCACTTGGATACTCAAACGCCTATTAACTTCATCACCTACCATCACCAATAATGCCAACACATAGGGATGTAAATATTTGACCAGACCAAAAACCCAACCCAAAAAATTTTGGGTTTGGGTCAACCCATTTGACATACGCATCAGGTTTGGATTTGAGATTCTATCCCATTTTTAAAATCGAGTTGGGTTTAGGTTAACCCGGAAACCAGAAGGTGACCAAAATTGACTCGTGCACTCGGACCCGCGCCTAAGGCAAATCGATTCACAGCACTCTCCCGCACTCGCGAACGCTGCAGGCCGTAGCGCTCTCGCGCTCAGCACCTTGCAGGCCGCGCTCGCCCTCCCGTGCCTTAGCCCGTCCACCCGAACAAGCATTGCGCTCGCCCTTCGGCGTTGACGTCTGCACCCTGCCCACCGCGCTCGTGTTCGCACCCCGCCCGTCGCACTCTCCTTCTTTCGTGAACTACTGTGTATTCCGAGTTAGCAAGTCGAGTCGGGTCAACCCGGTAACCCACCCAGGTCAGGTTCGAGTCATACATTTTAACCCGTTTATAAAATCGGGTCGGATTAGAGTCAACCCGTTTGGATCCAGATCAATTCCGAGTTCGGCCCAAACTCGACCCTAATACCAATTTTAACACCCCTACTAACACATGCCATCACTTAGAAGATCGAGGCGCACCATCGACATCAGCCTAACTCCCAACTTCAACACTATGATTTATGCTTAATTGCTGCCATAGGGCTCTTCCAAGTTCAATAATGTAATACATTATGTATCAACGTCTGCCCTCAAGAAAGGACATCATATGTAATCAATGACAGACACTAGTAAAATCATTTTAAATGGGTCAGTCCGATGATTTTTCCCTTTCATGAGTTTTCAACCTAAAAACTCTAGTGTATCTTATAATTCTCGCATCTTCTCTTATATGTATGTGTTGGATCTTCGTGCAAAATTAGGACATTAAACTCTTTATCTCTCTACCACCACGAATGTTCAGACATGCAACAATAATAATTTAACTTTCTAATCAATAAACAAAATCATAATATTCTGATATGAACAGAAGATAGTGAACCTTGGATTGAGTGATAGCATCTCCTACTAAGTTCAATTACAAATGCTTCTCAGCTGTCTATTTAATTACAAAGCTTGCTAAGTTAGCTTCTGCAGTTGGGGCTTAAGTCAGCCATCAATATACGCGGCCCCAAGCCCAACCATGGCTGGCTGATCTCTTCCTCTACATTTACAAAATCCTTTGAATCATTTCTGCTGTTCAGATGATAAGGCGCCTTTGCGCTAATCCTGAAATTTTTTCCAAGATAAATCTTACCAAATAAGCATTCCTTGAAAAGAAAAATTAATTCATTCCTTCGTACAAATGAACAGAAAGTTAGGAGTTCACTACCTATCCTTTCTCTTCTGCAGGAAACGGTGGAGTGATACCTTCCTCGCAATAGGGAGATCTGTTTTCCAACAAATCAATACCAAAAAAATAAGGAATTCTGAAGCCAGGGAGAAATTTTTTCATGAAAAAGATGCCAGCTTGAAATACAGGAATTCAATGGTTCACCAGAGAAGTTGGGCTGAGCTCCGGCGGCGAATTTCACCGGAGGATTGGCCGGCGCCGATAAATTTTGGATGTCCGCCGCTGGCACAGAGGGAGACACGGCAGTTGCTGTCCCAGAAGTAAAGTTCTGCCCTTTGCTTGCAATCTGCATCAGTTCCTTGGCCTTCTCGGCCGGGAAATTGTCGAACACAACCACCTTCCCGCCGTAGAATATTGTGAGCTGAGCTTTCTCCAGTTCCCTGCAAAACACAAACCAAACTCAACAACATAAGTAAACGAATAAATTACTGGAAGCAAAATCTCCTAGTGATCTCCAAAAAATAAAGAAAAATGATGCCAATGGAAGGGGCAGAAACGACAGGACATACTTGGCCTCCGTCGGCGGCGAGGTCGGGCTGAGACCTCCTTGTTGGAGGAAGAGCTCCATGGATCTCGTAGCGTTCAGAGGCAACGAATCCTCCTTACCCTCCCGGTCCTCTCCGGAGACGTCGACACCGGGAAGCAAGCTCATGGTCGTCGGAGGACGGTACGTTTCAGGTTTCCCTAAAAAGTATCAATCAACAAAATTAGATAAAAAAATCTTTCCCTCTTACAACTTCTAAAACAATTATTCTAGTAAAACTGTTGAGAAATTTCAGTTGATAACCCAAACCTAAAACGAATTAGGTGAGGAAATGAGGATTCAATAGCAAAAAACTACAAATTAGGTAAAACCAGACCTAAAAGCCTACACGAACAATTTTCATATGGCCCGTTTACTTCGGATAACAAAATTACCTGAAGAAGACGAATCAAGAGCGCGCGAGGGCATGCCGAAACCTAGATCAGCCAAGCTGCCCTTCTCCTTGATGAACTGGCTCAAGAGGCTGCAGGTGAACGCAAAGCTCGATTTCTCCGGCCTCCTTGCCATTTCCATGGTCGTCGCCGGCCAAGCAGCTCAGCTCACAATTCAAATTCCAGATCCGGTCGACACCTTCGCCTTGCTTGGTCTCTTCTTACTGCTCTGTCGCCCTCTCTCACTCTCCCTATATTTGTACTGTTCTACAATGCCTCCGAATTAAAGCACGTGATTCTAAAGAGTGATGGCGAAGGCCGAAGGTGGAAATTTTTTTTATTAAATTAATAAATTAGCCGAAAGAAAGTTGTTTTCTTCTTCTAAAAACAAAAGAGGAGAAAATAAACACGTGGTGCCTATGCCGGAATCGGTCCACCGTCTAAAACAAAACAAAAAAAAAACCGGTCCACCATAATGGCACGTAAATTGTTAAAATAAAGAAATTTTTACATATATAATACTTAAAATTATTATTATTATATATCTAATATCTAAATTATCATATTTACTTATATATCATCTAAAACTTTCATTTTTCATCTATTCTAACACTGCGGAGTGGTATTTTAGATGTTAGGAATATTGTTTAGGTGATATATAAGTAAATATGATAGTTTAGGTATTAGATATATAATAACAATAGTTTTAAATATTATATATGTAAAAATTCCTAAAATAAAATAGCAATTTAGTTAATATACTTAAATTTAGGGGATTTACATACATATCATTTTATTTTATACTATTTATATATTATATATTTAACACTCAAAATATTAATATTATATGTTTATCACATATATGATATATACAACTTTAATATCAAATATACCACTCATACTATCATATAAACTTTAATATTTCATTTCATGCACTCATATTTGTTCTATGAATGGTAGACATATAATATTAATATTTTAAGTATTAGATATATAAATAACATTAAATAAACTAATATGTATGTAAATCCTCCTTAAATATATCGAACTGCTTCAGTTTGTGAAATAGGTTAAAGTGACCAAATATTATATATATAATAATTTTTAAAACTAAGTTTGCATAATTTAATTTAATTTAAATTTTATTTGAATAGAATATTTTTTGGTCTTATCATTATGAAGCTAAAAAACTCGAAGAACATGTGGCATAGGTTTTGTAGATAATTATGAGCCAATTAAAATAATAATAAATATATATTATTTATTATTTATTTTCTAATTATAAAGAAAATGCTGACTATTGATGTCTCAAGTAATTAGCCAACATTATTTTTTTTCTTAAAAAATTTAGACCAAAAATTAATTCAAAGAAAACTATCCCTAATAAGGGAAAACTTTTTTTATTTGAAAAATAACTATTAGAATGGTATGATATTCAAAATTAATGTAAATCTTTATTCAAATTTGATTTGAATTTATTCATTTGGTTCAAATCTAATTTGATCCTTTATACGAATCATTGAAGTGTGAGAGGTGATGATTAGATATCATTGTTTAGGGATTGATAAAATCAGGGCTAGGGAGGATTCACAATAGGATCAAATGTATGTGAGAATAAAGGATTTGTGAAGAAGCTTAGTGGCAAAGGTACCAACGAGATTGGCATTGTCTAAAGGAGAAGAAGAATTTGCACACGAACCTGCTAGGGGAAGGTATCACTAGGATCAAGATTGTGAAGGAAAATGATACTTTTGCACAAACTTGTTGGAGAAGGTATGGGTTGTACCATTGCATGTGAAGGAGAAGAGTACTTCATGGTGGAGCATGCTGGCAAACATATCGACAATACCAATATATTTGAAGGAGAAGAGTAATTTATGACGGAGCTCACCAGTGAAGGAACCGACGAGACCAACACTTGTAAGAAAAGAAGAGTTTAACCAAGCTGGTTGGGGGAAGGCATCAATGAGATCGGCTAATGTGAAGGATAAGAGAAACTCGCTCAAGCTCAATGATGGGGGGGATATGACTAGACCGTTGGGTGTGAAAGATAGGACAATATAGAAATATTTGAACAAAGGTTCAATTCAAAGCTCAAATTATGTTTAAACTGGGTTTAAACAAAAGTTTGAAACAAGGTTTGAATATTTATTCAAATAAATTTCAAACTAGGTTGAATTGATTTTGAAGGGCTTAAATTTCAATGAACGATCCATGAATACAAGATGTTATGTCTCATATAGAGTAATTTTGTTTTAAAATATTAAAACAAAATTACTCCTTATGAGATATAAAATATTATATTCATTGATCTCTTATTGAAATTTATGTCTTTCAAACTATCTTAGTGCAAAGATCATAAAAGAATTTTGCATGATTTGATTTTCAAAATAATCAAATTAAATATGTAGCCATCCCTAAAAATGCCCATTTTTTTATGAAATACTTAAGATTAAATTTTGGGTGGATTATCTTAATTTAAATTTAATCAAAAAGAGTTTATATCTATTAGAATTTTTTTAAGATAAAATTAATATAAAAGTTGATTAATTAATAATGTAACACACATCTTAAAATAAATTTAATGAATAAAAATTTAATTTTGATCAAATTAATATTAGAATATCATGAACCAAATTTCTTTATACTCTATTCTCTCTACCATAGTTATCATCACTTAAATATAATGTCAAGTCCTAATTAACAATTATCATTCTTACATGGGGGTAACTAGTCTAAAAAAAAATTTCCACTTAAGACTTAGGCTTCATTTGGGATGATTTTCTTATTGCTTCTTAAAATAACTTTTTAGTACAAAAATTAAAACTTTTAAACTAAAAAGCTGCTTTAAGTAGCAGTAAAAAAGCTCTCCCAAATGAAGCCTTAGAGCCAATTTAGGTCAGCTTTCTCACTTTTTTGCTTTTTGAACCAACTGCATTTCTATTTGATTACTGCTCTCTTATTGTTTTCTCGTTGCTTTATAGAGATTTTTGTGATGATAAGCTACTCTTTACAAAGAGAGTTGATAAAATATTGTAGTTTTAAGTAAGCAATGGCTTGATTTTTTAAGAAATAACATATTTATAATATCTAAAGCAACTTTCAAAATAATTATTTTCCCCATAATAGTTTTATAAACTCTTTTATAAAATATTACAGTCATTCCAAATAGACCCTCAATTTACAGTTTTGCTTTATACTTATAAAAACAATGCTCGATTTAACTCTTAATTTCAATAGAATAATTGAGTTATTAAAATAAATGCCCATAATTATCACATTCTTATATAATTATATTTTTCTCTTATAAATTTGATGATATTACCATACAATTTTGTTTGTGTTTATTTTATAGAAATACTGATTATACATATTTTTATTCATTCCATTATTAAAAAGAATATCAAACGTAAGATGATAATGGATGATCGACTTAATCATTCTCCTAAATGAGTGGATATCATGAAGTATGGAAAATGAGTGTATGTTGTTGGTTACTAACAAATGTTGAGGCTTGGTCATTGATAAGCATCAGACGATAATTGATGGAGAATATTAAAAGTTGAGAATTAGTGGATGGTCATTTTGTCATTCTTCTACTAAGAGGGGAGACTGAGCGACCAAGATGATAGCATTGGTGGATGATGAATGCTAATATCAATTATTTGCAGATGTTTAAAAATGATTGATATGAAATATCGAAAGTTATAAATTTATTTAATGGTAAGTGATGAATTTATTCAGACTTCTTGATACGTCACCAAAAAATGGCCTCAATCGGGCACAAATCTGGAGGCATATTCGAATTGATAATTTTCAAAATTAAATTTAGGACCATTTGAACTCCAATTTTAGTAAACTTAGAGTCAAATTAAACGTCTCAGTGAGACGAACCCAATGACATAAAAAATGGTCTAATCCGAACTCAAATGGGCCCAAATCAAGGAACCAAAGCATATTTGAAAGCTTCAAAGCATTAATTGGATGATCAAATGATCACTAAATATGGCATGCTGATAGTTTAATCAAGCGACTCGATGAGATGAATCCAACAAGCCCAAGATTGCTTAATTTTGACATCATTAAGACACTTAAATACTGAACAAATGCTCCATAATTGAGGGAACCAATATGGGCCATTCGATGTAGCACTCCAAATTTGCTTCGGATCTTCTCCATATTTATGAAGTGTGCCACTCTCTAAATTATAAGTAGGCCCCCATTTCCCATATGAAAGGGGCTAGTACTTGGGAGCTTGGACCTGGGGATAGACATTCAAGCGACTATTGAAGCTTGAAGAATCCCAGAGCTCTACCCTCGCGGCACGACCATCGCCGCCGGACTGTCACCTATCCAATCATTGCCTAACGTCCACAAATTTATAATTTCATATATATCTTTAGATCAAGAGCTCTAAATATTATAGAAAAATATTCATATATTAGCTAAGCATGTCTAAAATGATCTGATGAACTCGCTTTGTGAAACGGATATCTAACGATCATAAAAAACTCACTTATATCGATATGTGCCAATTTCTTAATAAATTATAATTAAATAAGGAACCTCTTATTTTCATATCTACAATATTCATTAAATTATGAGGAAATTATTATAATTAAAATACAATAATATCTATATTACAAGGAAAGCAATTTAAAAATTAAACTTATAATAACTCCCAAAATATTATTTAATTGGAACAAAATATGGGCTGTACAATCTCCCACCTTAATAAAATGTCACCATTAACATTTCTCACTACAGATCATTGGTCACCTCAATCATCAGTCATATCATTATCAATCATATCATACAACCATTCACTCATACATGTATACATGTCAATCAATTATATAGCATATTAATCAATTAATTTTAATTGAATTTAATAAATAATAATAATATTTGAAAGAGAACTTTTACTAGTGGACTTCTTAAAAGCATCTCTCACTTCCTGTTGACACAAATTATATACCCTTAGTTGTACAGGTGTTATTATTGCTGATTGTGTGGGCTATATCTATCTCTCACTCAAATTTCTTCAATATGTCTACTCATAGAACCTTGTTTAGGCATTCTAAACCCTACAAGTCTTTGGCCATATTCTTGCCTTCACTGATCATTCATGTACCCAGACTCTCTCCAAATCCTCTCTACGGGCGGTCTATCATCATGTGCCCATATTGAACACATCAAAAGCACTATCTAGTGAGTAAATAAGATTATCTTATGTGTCACCTCCTATAACTAGATACTCATGTGCACTATCAGATGGTATCATGGGTCCTATCCTAACATCAGTAAATATGTCTCTCTTCTCATTGCTCGCTCCTCTGATCACCTCTTCACATGCTCATATTATGTCTTAACAGAGAAATAACCAAATCATTTTCTACAAGTGGTACTCTCTCCATTATCTCTAAGAATTCTTGAATCCTCAACAGTACAAGTGGATGTCTCGATAGTACTGACCAATTGAGGTGCATACCTAGCCAGTGCAGTAAACTTAACTTTATACTACATCATTGTTATGTTTATCTGCTTCAATCTCATGAAAGCCTCATGCATCTGTTGTTAGACTGGCAGATGTACAAACCAATCTCTGAAGATAACAACAAACTTTGCCAAGATAATCTTTGCATTCATCATTCTCTGAAATTTCTCTCGTTGTTGTCTTACCCACCATCTCTCAACTTCTCCTTGAAATAGAAATATTGCAAGTGTTAATGCATGTTGTCAAATATATTATCTATCCTTAACAGCTATTCTTCTGCTGCCTGTTGCTCTATGACTCCCTTGAACAATTGAAGATTTAATTATGGAACATCTTCAAATGTCTATCCTCTTAAGTCTCCTTGCTCCCAATCTGCTTACTTTGTGCATCGCGCATCAGCTATGCTATCAGATCGGCAAACTACATCATGTTATTAGAACTCACTGGGGCTACTACACTCTATTCATTTGGCATTTCAGGTGGATCCATTACACTCGGCATAGTTTTCTCTTCTATCAAATTATAATTCAATCACAATACATGGAGTGAATGCAAAGAAAATAAATTCTAACACTACCTATTTCTATCCATCTCAATCATTTCCTATAGCTCTGTTATAATTCAATTCTTTCAATAATCTTCACTATGATACCAATTGTAACACCATAATACTAAATTTAGAAGAATTATCTATTTTAATCCTATAATTAATCAATCAGAGCTTCTATGAATTCATTAACATAAATCAATCTAGCAAAAATAACTAAAAATTATATACATCAAAATATAAAACTATATATATCACTCAAAATTTATATACAAAAGAGTAATCATTATTGTTGCGGACTTAAATATACGCGGCGATAGAGTTTAAATTTCCGTCTCAGCGTTGTACGTATATCCAGCACCCAAACAGAAGAATGAAAGAATACCAGGATTTTTACGTGGAAAGCCCTGAAAAAGGGAAAAACCACGGGGCCACGCCCAGTTGAAAAAGTTCCACTAGTGTTATTTGAAATACACGAGGCTGATTCATCCTTTAAATTCAGGACGATCAGATTACAATGAGTATCAGCTACAAGGCCAAGCGGAGTTCCGACGTCACTCGGGTGTCGAGCAGAATTCCGGCGTCACTTGGAAAGAAATCCGGCGTCACTCGGGCGTCGGGTAGAATTCTGGCGTCGGGCAGAATTCTGATGTTGCTCCGGCGTCGGGCAGAGCTCCGGCGTCCCTCGGACGCCCGGTGGTGCTTCGGTGGTGTTCCGACGGAGTTCCGGCGGTGTTCCGGCGGGAGTCGAGGAGGAGCTGTTCCCTCCTAGACTTCTCTTCTCTTCTTCTTCTCTTCCTCTCTTCTTGGCTTGGGTCCCCTCTTAAGAGAAATGAGGGGCAATTTATAGTTTTTCTGGAGTGGCATAGCCCGTAAATAGATGAGGGATCAAGGGCAAATAAGGAGTGATCCGGATGAACGGCCGATATTGAATCCCTTGATCGTGAACCGTTTATCAAGCATTTGAAGGTCTTAATGATATCAGAATTCTACTATCTTGGGCTCGTTGGATTCGTCTCGTCGAGCCGCTCGATTCGACTATAAGCTCGTCAAAATCAGAGACCGTTTGGTAACTCAAATTGCTGTTCGAGGCTTCCAACAGCGCTTCGGGTACTTGATTTGGACTCATTTGGGCTCGGATTGAGTCGACTTTGGTGTCGTTGGGTTCGTATTTTCGAGACGCTCAGTTCGACTATAAACTTGCTGAAATCGGAGTTTAAATGATCTCCGAATTAATTTTTGAAGTTCCCAACATGTGTTTTTCCTCGAGATTCGTGCCCAATCAAGATAATTTTTCGATGACGTATCAGCTGCCCCCCTATTTTCGGACGTCGAAGCTCCAGGAGTCCGAAAATACTTGTTCTGACATTTTACATTTGCCGAATCACGAAAAATTGCGTTCCAAAAGATATTATTTTGCTCAAACTTGATTGTAGAGGCCTCGTTGAGCTCTGAAAGTATCAAAATTGAGTCCAAAACGTCGAAAATCGTGTCCGGGGACCCCAAAAACGTCCGATTTGGACCGTCCGGGCTCGAAATCGGAGCCCGGGAACGTGTAGGCGGCCGAACCGGCCGGCCAGCCAGCCGGCCGCCAGCAGCCGCCGCTGGCGGCGGCGCCCGCGCGGGCGCGCAGGCAAGGGGCGCGCAGCAGTTATGGCATTTTAATTTTTTTTTTTTTGCTGTGGGGCCCGCATGAATTATAAAAAAACCCAAAAAATCCGAAAAAATTCCAAAAAATTCCGAAAAAATTCTGAAAAATTTAGAAAAATTCGAACTTTCTTCTAGAAGCCTCCTCCCTCCAATTTTCAAACATTTTCCCCCTCTTTCTTCAATTTTTCCCTCTCTTTCTCTCCCTTTTTCATCCTATAAATACCCCCCTTGGGGTAGGGGACAAAATGCTCCTCTCTTCCTCCTCTCCTGGCCTTCTAGCTTTTGGCATTCTGAGGCTTTCCGCCGTTTTTAAGTAGATGATTTCCCTACTTGACTCAGCGCCCCTCCTTTTGCGCAGAAGTTAGCGGCTTTCCTCTCTTCTCCCCTCTAGCTTCCGGCATTTTGAGGCCTTCCGTTGTTTTTAAGTAGGTGACTTTCCCTACTTGATTCGGCGCCCCTCCTTTTGCACAGAAGTTAGCGGTTTTCCCTCTTTTTTCTCTCATTCTGGCTTTCTGACAGTTGAGGCATTCCGTTGTTATTCAGTAGGTGATTTTCCCTACTTGAGACAACGCCCATCTTCTTGTACAGGAGTTAGAAATTTCTTTTCTTTTTCATTCCTTCATGTGGAAGTGAGATGTTAGTCGGAGGGAGTCTGACGGCGGTCAGCTGCCGGGCGGTGGTCCGACGAAGGTTGGGCTGAAGTTCGATGGCGGTCCGCGACCGGGCGGTGGTCCGACGAAGGTCGGGATGAAGTCCGGCGGCGATCAGCGGCCGGGTGGAAGTTCGACGGCGGGAAGAAGTACGGCGTCGGGTAGAACTCCGAAGAAAATCTGTCGGCCAGAAGAAGTCCCACGACGGGTAGAAATTTGGTGTTGGGTAGAAGCCCGACAAACATCTGACGACAGGCAGAAGTCCGACGTTACGTAAAAGTACAGCGTCGGGTAGATATCCGACGGGGGTCCGACGACTGGTAGAAGTCCGACGTTGGGTAGAAGTTTAGCGTCGAGTTGAAGTCCGACGAGGGTCTGGCGACGTGTAGAAGTCCTCCAACGGGAGGAAGCTCAGCATCGAATAGAATTTCGATGTTAGTTTGTTGATGATGGACGATCGGGTGGAAGTCCGTTGGCAGTCAACGACCAAGTTGGGAGCAGAAGGAGAGAGTTCAACGGTGTTGCTATCAGCAGTTGAACGAGAAGCCGATGATGGCTGATATGAAGTAAAGGACTGCCGGCAGATATCCGACGAAGGGTCGATGATGGCGGGTGTCCAGTGGCATTATGTTAAGACAATATTCATCCATACTGAAGTATGCCAACATCAGATATTACTGGATCAAGGGGCCAAAGTAGTGTTATATGCCAACATTTTGGCAATACACTAACACTGAGTGGAGATCTGATGATGATCCAGTTATGTCCTTTCTTTGAAGGAGCAGTTGTAGGAGATGCTTGCGTGCAGTAAGGGAGAAGTCACTTAAATCCACCAAGGATATTTGACTGTGTTAAAGTTGCTTATTGCTTGATGATACTAGTTTGTACAGATGATGCCAATGTACTTTTCAATTTCAACTTCTAGTGAGAATAAATGTACACCTGAATTTGGATTTATGTAACTCCAATGATATTGTATATGAAATGAGGATTTGTCCCCTAGAGGGACCTAAATTGTTCTTGCATCTGTAAGACATGCTTTGTGCTTTTGATGTATTATTAGTCTGAACGAATGTGAGAGACATCCTTTTTGACATATTTGAGACTGTAGGTCAAAGCCCTTGTTTGATGACGTTAACATGTATGAAAAAGGTCGAGAGAATCCACCAAGGATGTGAGACCTTTCCGAGGTTGTATGTCAGAGCCTTTGCTCGACGACGTTAACTTGTATGGAGGAGGTCGAGAGAATCCACCAAGGATGTGAGACCTATCCGAGGTTGTATGTCGGAGCCTTTGCTCGACGACGTTAACCTGTATGGAGGAGGTCGAGAGAATCCACCAAGGATGTGAGACCTATCCGAGGTTGTATGTCGGAGCCTTTGCTCGACGACGTTAACCTGTATGGAGGAGGTCGAGAGAATCCAACAAGGATGTGAGACCTATCCGAGGTTGTATGTCGGAGCCTTTGCTCGACGACATTAACCTGTATGAAAGAGGTCGGGAGAATCCGCCAAGGATGTGAGACCTATCCGAGGTTGTATGTCGGAGCCTTTGCTCGACGACGTTAACATGTATGGAAGAGGTCGAGAGAATCCACCAAGGATGTGAGACCTATCCGAGGTTGTATGTCGGAGCCTTTGCTCGACGACGTTAACCTGTATGGAAGAGGTCGGGAGAATCCACCAAGGATGTGAGACCTATCCGAGGTTGTATGTCGGAGCCTTTGCTCGACGATGTTAACCTGTATGGAAGAGGCCGGATTGAATCCCCCTGGGATCGATCTTCCAGTGATTGAGAAGCAATAAAGACTGCATATTTCTCAGATCATGGATAAAGAGACTATATTTGTCAGTAGTTTTTCACTGTCATTTGTATTCTTTTTAAAGAAAGAGACAATATCAAAACTAGACGAACAACACATTATATTACTGTAAGACAATACAATAATTTCCTTGTACAACAAAAGAGATACATATAGGGACAACCACATCATTTGACTTGGTAGAAATACTAAGGACATTAGAGTGACATCCTACTTATCATAGAAGAGATATACGATGACACATGACAAGTAGTATTACTAATACAACTACACAAAGTGCGTGGTCATTCAATCTCGCCAACCATTTGAATATTATTCAACTGTTGTCTTTGTTGTTGTTGATTTTGCCCCCCAGTGGGGCGAGCTTCTTCTCGGGTAGGTGGGTTCCCAATAAACTGTCGAAGATAGCCCTGGCGGATAAGTCTTTCAATCTCATCCTTAAGTTGCCAACACGCTTCAGTAGCGTGGCCACGACTACGATGAAAGTGACAGTACTGATCTTGATTTCCTGTATTTGGCTTCGAAGGATGCGGCCATTTCACTTTGTCCTGATCTTGAATCGCCATTAACACATTTGCTCGAGATGTGTTGAGCGGAGTGTACTCTTTCTCCTGCCGAGGTTCTCGTTGTGGTAATGGGGGCCTAGGAGGTAGATTGCGATTCCCTTGCTTTTTCCGTTGTAAGGAAGAATTATCCATCCCAGGAGCACCTTTGCGCTTCCCATTTGTCTGCTCGAACTGCTTTCTGTGAGCATTTATGGCTTCATCTGCGGAGATTTGTGCCTCCACACGATGAATCAGGTCGGCGTATGAATGAACCGTATCTCGCATAAGAGCTGAATAAAAGGGGCCAGGACGGAGGCCACCAAGAAAGACTCCTCTCAATAATTCAGGATCTACTCCCGGAATTTGTCGAGCCTCAGTAGAAAATCGCTGAAAATACTCTTTCAACGATTCTCCCTCATTCTGATGGATTCCAGATAGGTGGGAGGAATCCTTAGTGATTCTTCGATTGGCTACAAACTGTTCTACGAACACTTTAGCCATTTTATTGAATGAAGGGATCGTTCTAGACGGAAGCGAATAGAACCAAGTTCGTGCTTGTCCCTTGAGGGTAGCAGGAAAAACCTGACATAGGAGTGCATCCGAAGCTCGCTGTATATGCATAATTGTTCGATAATGATCGATATGCTCATATGGGTCGGATATCCCGTCGTAGGATTCGATGCTCGGTAGCTTAAAGCCAGCCGGAATAGGGTGTTGAAGAATGGCTTCCGTCAGGGGTGACGACTCCTGGAAGTCCCACTGATGAAGAGGTTGCCTTATGCCTCCTG
The DNA here is from genome assembly GCA_019925795.1 of Dendrobium chrysotoxum. Classification (NCBI taxonomy): domain Eukaryota; kingdom Viridiplantae; phylum Streptophyta; class Magnoliopsida; order Asparagales; family Orchidaceae; genus Dendrobium; species Dendrobium chrysotoxum. Next base: position 87,225,466 of record CM034313.1, read on the forward strand.
TAGGGAACTCCTCTCGAACCAATCGTCGCAGTTCGTGGCGTAGGGTATTGCGAGGGAGCTCAGCAATGTGATGTTGGGCTAGCTCCTCAGGGAGGTCTTGAGGAAGGAGAGATTGCCGACCTGTGTGCGGAGGATGGGTAGAACTTGTTGTATCAGCCAGTTCGTTATCTTGATGTGACTGCGAGCGCCTCCTGGGAGGAGGAAGAGGAATCTCAGCTTGAAGATGTTCGATTTGAACAGCTTCAACACGTGGTGGATCTCGAGGGAGAAGAACCTCCTCCTGTGGTGCTAGTTCCTGTGGTGCTAGTGCCGGTTGTCGAGTCTCTCGCAGTAGTTGTAGGATCTCATTCTGAGACTCCTCCATCTTCCTGATGCGGTCTTCAATGGACGGTCCTGAAATTCCTTCTCCCATAGCGTCTTGCCCCCCAGCATGAAAAGAGGCGGATACTTGGGGTCTATGATTCATAGACTGATCCCGAGATTGATGTGAATTGGAGTGGGAGGCTCCCAAGATGCGATTGCTACGCCTGTTGGCCATCAAAGTGGTGCTTAGGATAGTGGGATTTGTTTCCCACAGACGGTGCCAAACTGTTGCGGACTTAAATATACGCGGCGATAGAGTTTAAATTTCCGTCTCAGCGTTGTACGTATATCCAGTACACAAACAGAAGAATGAAAGAATACCAGGATTTTTACGTGGAAAGCCCTGAAAAAGGGAAAAACCACGGGGCCACGCCCAGTTGAAAAAGTTCCACTAGTGTTATTTGAAATACACGAGGCTGATTCGTCCTTTAAATTCAGGACGATCAGATTACAATGAGTATCAGCTACAAGGCCAAGCGGAGTTCCGACGTCACTCGGGTGTCGAGCAGAATTCCGGCGTCACTTGGAAAGAAATCCGGCGTCACTCGGGCGTCGGGTAGAATTCTGGCGTCGGGCAGAATTCTGATGTTGCTCCGGCGTCGGGCAGAGCTCCGGCGTCCCTCGGACGCCCGGTGGTGCTTCGGTGGTGTTCCGGCGGAGTTCCGGCGAAGTTCCGGCGGTGTTCCGGCGGGAGTCGAGGAGGAGCTGTTCCCTCCTAGACTTCTCTTCTCTTCTTCTTCTCTTCCTCTCTTCTTGGCTTGGGTCCCCTCTTAAGAGAAATGAGGGGCTATTTATAGTTTTTCTGGAGTGGCATAGCCCGTAAATAGATGAGGGATCAAGGGCAAATAAGGAGTGATCCGGATGAACGGCCGATATTGAATCCCTTGATCGTGAACCGTTTATCAAGCATTTGAAGGTCTTAATGATATCAGAATTCTACGATCTTGGGCTCGTTGGATTCGTCTCGTCGAGCCGCTCGATTCGACTATAAGCTCGTCAAAATCAGAGACCGTTTGGTAACTCAAATTGCTGTTCGAGGCTTCCAACAGCGCTTCGGGTACTTGATTTGGACTCATTTGGGCTCGGATTGAGTCGACTTTGGTGTCGTTGGGTTCGTATTTTTGAGACGCTCAGTTCGACTATAAACTTGCTGAAATCGGAGTTTAAATGATCTCCGAATTAATTTTTGAAGTTCCCAACATGTGTTTTTCCTCGAGATTCGTGCCCAATCAAGATAATTTTTCGATGACATATCAATTATATTTATTTCAACTTTCAAAACTTGTAAGTACAAAAGAATAAAACTAGAGAAAATGTAAAACCTAAATTCCTCATATGTCCTCACTCTACTGGATCTTGAATCCTTCCTGAAAATATGTAAAATCACAGAGTGAGGTAACAACTCAATAGGTTATTAGAACCGATAACTAAAATCAATTCAAGATAATATGAAAAGCATGCATGCGATCATTAATTGTAAAAGCATGTGATAATTAATGAAAACATAACTGATTATATGATCAATAAACATCAATATAACTGTATATCTTAAGAGCAGTGATCAGTAACTAAGTGAACAATGATCAATAAGTTCTGTTAGTCCTATATCCATCAGTTACAAAATAGTTTATATAGCATTTTATTACATCCGTACATATGTTATTATCATATACATATCGTATGGTGTCTATGTTATATATGTATATCATGTAAATCATGCAATTCATATATTTCAAACATATTTATATCAGTTTTATCAGTCAAATCAAATATTCACATCAGTGATATCCTGTACCTTATATAAATCATGAAATATCAATTATGTAATTTATTATATATATATATATATATATATATATATATATATATATATATATATATATATATATATATATATATATATATATATATATATATATTCCTATTATATACATATGCAAATACTAGAAGTAAGAAAATGCATCCAGTTATCTATACTTTTTTTATATCCAGTTTTATAGACTAACCCTACAGAAATCAGTCTCAATCATATCAGTCATATTTTTAGGAACTAATCATATCATAAGTCATTTAGGTTAGATAACTTTCATATTAGAAGTCTTCATTTTTTGCCCGTTAGTATATTATATTATATCAATCTGTCTCCTTATGTCTTGTTTCTTATATCATTTAGAATTGTACAACAAATCTTATTTTAAAAGAAAGTCTGTCAGTTCACCCTCTTATATAATGTAACTTATTTCCAACTCACCTGAATCATTCAATCATTTTTGGACAACCTTTCTTACATACACCAATTCTACAACATATATAATATAGTGAACAAGTGATATTATACTCAATATTTAGCTCACTGTATCAATGTATGTAAAATTTGCATATGAACTAAAATTAGTAAATTTCATAAAAAATACAATGTGCTTTTTTTCTCATACATATAATCATAGTAGATAAATTGTGACCGGTATGTATTTTATACACTCATATGAAGAGAATTTTATAATTATTTATTCCACTTTTTTAGTTATTTAAATTTCTAAAATTAGGAAATTTCTCCCAAAATATAAGAATTTCTAGTAAAAATTTAATATATTCATGTTCATATGTGCAAAATAATTAAAATTATAATATACAAAAAATTACACGATAAAAGTTTGTTAAAAGTATAGATATCATAACTTTTATAAGTTTTGACTAAACTAAAATTCACAAAACATAAAATATATAAAATCATTGATATCAAAGGTAAGATACGTAACTATAGCCTACCTCAAGAGAAGTAAATTTTTCAACTGGACCGACCGACAATACCAATTCTACGACTTCCAAACCTTAAATTCTCTCTCTCCACTTTTCCTTTTCTTATTTCCCTATTCTTCTCTTTGTTAAATGAAATGAGAAAGGTGAAAATGGATTTTAGTGAATTCTATGAGTGGAATAGGATTTTTTTAATAAAAAATATTAAGGATGCATTGATAATTAAGTTAATTGTTAAATTTTTAGCAAAATTTTTTTATAAATTCTCTTATATCTTCAAATTAGGATATTTAAAAATTATGAAAAAATATTCATAAACTAGCTAAGCATTCTAGAATGATCTGGTAAAATAGCTTTGCAAAACAGACAACTAGCGATCCCAAAAAATTTAGTTGTACTGACATGTGCCAATTTATTAAGGAATTGTAATTAAATAAGAAACTTCTTATTTTTAATCTACACGACCATAAAATTAGGATAAATTTATTATAATTAAAATACAATAATATTTATATTATGACAAAAATGATTTAAATTGGAATTACAATGACTCCTAAAATATTATTTTACTGGATCAAAATATGTGCTATTATAATATGGTCCCTCCAATCTCCATCGCCTAACTACGGTCCCTCCTACCTCTGTCGCCTGATTACTATCCCGCCAACTTGAGTCACTCGACTACGATCCTACTGACCAAATGAACAAGCCAATGATCTTTTAAAAATAGCTCTCATGTCATTGGATTCTTCCAACTCCAATTGTGCTTTATATTTACTACATTGTGTCAACTCGTTCCCTCGAGAAAGGACATTATTTGTAATCAACGATAAATACTGGTTGAATCATTTTAATTGGAAAAGATCCAGTGGTTTTTTCCCTTTTAAGGGTTTTTCATGTAAAAATTCAGATGTCTCTTATGATTCTTGCACCCTTCTATTTTATCTTTCTGTGTGTTGGATCTTCGTACAAAATTAGGACAGTAAACTCTCCATCTCTCTACTGCCACGAATGTTCTGACACACAACACTTCTAATATAAAAGGAGTTAAGGTAATTGAGAACATGTTCATCAGTAATTGACAAACCATAGACTTTCATCATCATTAAGCAATTAAATGAAGATTGAAAGGGAACACCAAAGGTAAAGTAAAAATGGGTTATTAGCTTGGAAATTCTCCTAATAAGATTGCAAACAGTCAACCTACAAGATGTCACCAACATTTGTGGCTAATGGATATTATGCATTAGTTGTTGGTCAATATCAGATGAAAGTCGGTATGGGACATAAAAAAATTAATTATAAATTTACTAAAAATCAAAATCGAATGTTTTTTAAAATCGATTAATGAAATTTCTAACCCATTCTCTTATGATGAAAATAAACTAAAAATTCACAATTTATCCAATCAAATATATGAATCACATAATAATAGGAAAAATTATTACGCGTGGTTCTAACGCTGTTCGGACTCCAAGACGTGAAATTTTTTTTCTCTTTTATACACAGGGTGTGTAAAAGGGGGAATTATTCTGTGCAGAGTCCGAACGTAGATGATCTTTCGGATTACTGCGTACGCTATGCGTACTTACTGCGTATTTATAGATACGCAGTAAATAAGTAGCAAATAATTAGTTGTGAGAATTTGCTGCTTATTTACTGTGTATCTACAAATACGCAGAGTGTAAGTAAAGTGTACGCAGAGCATAAGCAGAGCGTACGCAGTACGTCCAGTAATCCAGACGATCCTCTATATTCGGAGTCCGCACAGAATAATTTCCCATATAAAATAGAGAAAAAAATTCACATACCTTCACTTAATTAAAATCTGAACAAAAAATTACGTCCATCCTCCGCACCTAATAATTTCTTTAATAAAGAACTTTTAACTCTTTGGCTCTTTTATTTTATGCCTTTCAACATTAATATCTGCAACTTGAATATACACTTGCTGATTTTGATCACGTGTTGATTCCTTGTGAGCTGTATTTTGGGTGTAGATACTTTAAAAATCCTACGCACGGAGCAACCAGCAATAAATGAGCTGTCATGGAGATTTAAATATGAAATAATATATATGTTCACGTATTTGATAAATTTTTTATAATGACAATTTTAAAATTTTGATATTTATTTTGTTAATTATATATAAATATTTAAATAATTATTTGTATATTTTATAATTATTATCTTCATTATTTTCAAATTTATTGTCATTTAAATACCATTTGCCAAAATTTTAATCATAGTCTAATGAAAATCTCATTTGAATAAATATATATCTCATTAAAAAGTTTATGCTTGTCTTGAATTTGGAGGTGTTTTGTGAATAAGTATAATTTATATTTTATTTATTTTCTAAAGTAAATTTTAAGTATATAAATTTTTTAATTAAAATTTTATGTACTAAAAAGTTACTTTAGAAAGTAGCAAAAAAATTTTCCCAAACAAAACTTTAACTTGCTAGCAATATTTTGTCCGGAATCTTTTAATTATAAAGTTTGAGTTTAAATTCATAAAAAGAGTGCGAGGCTATTTTTTACAATTATTTATTTTTTAAACAAATTTAAGCTGCAATTAAACAAGGAATTCCAATAATTCTCATCACAAGCACAACATTGTCTTCATTATGTTATTAAACATCTCTTTAATTCGGCATGAATTTTGATGCATATTTGAATTACAATTTTTTGAATTAAATTCAGCACAATTTGAACTCGATTTAAGCAAGCTTGGAGTCGAATCAATCAACTCATCGAGATGAATCCAACAACAGCAAAAATGATATGATCCGAGCCCAAATGAGCCTAGGTCAAACAGTTATGGTATAGTTGAACATTTCGAGACATTAATTGAAGGATCAAATGATCTCTGAATTTTGCAGGCTTAAAACCAAGTTGAGCACCTCAATGGAACGAATTAAACAAGATCACTTAATTCTGATAAGACATTTATACACTAAAAGAATAATCTATGATCAAGTGAATCAATATAGGTCATCCGATAGAATGTTTCAAATTTTGATTATATTTACACAACGTGCCACTCTCAAAATCTAAAATGTATAATAATTATAGTCATATATGATTGCATCTCTGCCAAAACATTTTAGCTATGTTTATACAACAAACATCACATATATCTGTAATATTCACAGTTCATGTAGATGATAGTCAAATTGGCCTTCTGGATTTTATCTCTTCAAATTTTACAAGGAGCATTTTGTATTAAAATATCTTCAATTAATTCTTATTATGCTGGCTTAATTTTCTGCACACAAAAAATAACTTTTTAATTTAAATAAATAAAAATACGATCAAAATAAAATACAGCTATTTACAGTTTTTTTAATACACTATTAGAGGATTGATTTGATGCCTACTAATGAGCAACGTTTAATATTCATCAACCACTAAAGTTTAATGACCGTCTTTTTTATCGCTCAATTTACCTGCGTCTCAAGAGAATAATCGAGCTTGCTACGCACCTATGAATTATATAATAAAATACATAAATAATCAGGCGTCTTTGGATCCGTTTGGGGTGACTGTAACTTTTTATAAAGGTAATTGTAAAGCTACTACAACAAAAGTAATTTTTTCCTAAGCTGCAATGAAAAGAAACTTCCTATCATAAAATTTTCTTGAAAGCAGTGGCTAAAAAAAAATTATAGTTGCGATAAAAAAAACAAAACAGTAAGAAAGTTGTCCCAAACAAAGCCTTTATATTTTTGAACTCTCGATCCTCATGTTCAATATTTTTGGATTCCTTATCAAGTTGCTCCTAAATTGTTCTTGTGAGTCTTTCTAAATTATGTATGGTAGTGTTTTGGGATTATTCCTATGTTATTATCTCTTTAGCTTTATTTGACCATCATAGGAGTTTTTTTAAGTCTTAGTTGCCCTTTGGTTCTAATTGTTTAATGCACTCATTTATTTTGGCGACGAATTACTCTAAAGTCACTTTGATTTTGAGCATTCAATCCAACCCCTTCATCTATGACAGCAGTCTTTTCGAACTCCTAAGTTGCTCACCAACTTTAAACTTTCAATCAATTACTCGAAATCTAATCAAAGCGTTGTCTTGACTACCTACAATCGCTCGCTAACTCCAATCATCAAATCTATATGTAAAAGGGCTATCTTGACAACCTCCAATTACTCCTCGAGTCTATTCGCCAAATCTATTTTCTTTTATTCTGGAGAATGATTATCCTAATCACGTACTACCACTAATCATCTAGTCCATGCTAACACATTCGAATTTCCGGCCACGTAACATTGAGGAACATCATATATTTCAAATATTTTTATTGAATGAAAGTTTGTTTTTATTATTTTAGAAAAAGAAGATCGATTAGAATAATAGGCTCTAACTAATGAAAACTTTGAAGACAATTAACAAGGGAGTTCTTCTCGTGTAAAGATTTTCCAAATAAAAAAAAGTATATATTGCTTGTCCATTTTATTTCTTCAACTACGTATAAGCTACCCTTTCAAATTAAGATTTCGTTTGGGACGATTTTTTTATTATTTCTTAAAGTAACTTTTTAGTTAAAAATTTTTAATTTTTATATCAAAAAGATGCTTTAGGTTTTGTTTGTGATGACTTTCTTGCTGCTTTTAAAGCAATTTTTCAGTACAAAAATTTTTAGTTCTAAAAATTTTTATACTAAAAAAATGCTTTAAAAAGCAGCACGAAAGCCCTCCCAAACGAAATTTTGATAAGTTGTAAAAAAGTTATCCCATACAAAATCTAAGACGGTAGACATTTTCTCTTCAATCTTATAGTCTTCTTCTCTTCTTGCACGCAACAAGTTCTGCTTTGACAAATTGAGATATAATGAAAATTTTATAGTGTGTTAGGTTGTAATTATAAAAATAATGATACGGAACTATGGAGATTCAAAGTAGGCGGATTGCTTGCTAATTCTTATTCGTTTGTTTACCCAACTTTTTATGATTACGTCCACTTCCAAGCAATTGTAGATTTTAATGAAAAAAAAATTTTAAAAAAAAAATTTGTTAGGATATGCTTTAATTTTTTTAGGTTTATTTTGAGATAAATATTACATATAAATAATTTATATAATCATGATGTTAAAGCTGATATAAGGGCCTTAAAGACCATTTTAATTAATATAAATTTGATTATATATATATTTATAATTTTTTCTTAATTTTCATGCTCTAGAATATATATTTGCAAATTTGATTTTGTATGACTCATAAAAATTGTGATTGAAAATATATTTCTATTATTTATTTTCTTATAGAAATATGCTCGAAAGTTTATTTTCATGAAACTTAATTATATAATTTTTATTATTAAGTATGGTTTGCCTAATATATAGTTATTCCAATTATATAAATCGCTTAGGCTTTAAATTTTTATGCTCAATTACTTGGTTTTGAATTGTATGCATAATCATAAATTTTATACATAAAAAACTCAATGAAACTAAGGTTTAGTTTGGAAAAGTTTTTTACTACTTTCTAAAGCAACTTTCTAGTATAAAAATTTTTGAAATAAGAAATTTTTGTAAAAAGCAACTTTAAAAAATAGTAAAAATGTTGTCCCAAATAAAACTCAAGGCTTCATTTGGGACAGCTTTCTTATTGCTTTATAAAGCATCTTTTAAATATAAAAATTTTTTGAATTAAAAATTTTTGCACTAAAAAAGAAAACCATCCCAAATGAAGCCTAAATCATATAAATACCAAAAAATGATAGCCTGATTTTATAATTAAATTGATTTTTGAACTTTGGAAAGTCCCGATTCCATAAATCCTGCAAAGCTAAGTGAATTATAGTAAGGACAGCGCCAAATAATCTTTAGCTTTAATAAGATCTTCTCATTCAGTCTAAACAACTAAAAAGTAATTAAATTTTGATCATATCAAAATGTTTAGATAGAGGTGTTGTAACATATTGCCATTGGATCATGTCGATGCAAGTTCACAGTAGTCATGAACTCATCTTCTCTTTCACAAGCCGCTATATTTCATCTATGTCTACTATGGGTGCAAATGAGTCAAGTCGACTCACGAGTCGGCTCAAACTGAACTCGTGAGTCGAGTTTATCGAATTTCAAGCTCAAACTTGAGCAGAATTTTGAGCACGCTAGATTATCAAGCTTGAGTATGATCCAAAAAGTGTTCGGCTCGATTACTCGTTGAGCGGCTCGATGCGATAATCTCCCACTAATAGCTTTTGTTTTTCTTTTTTATTATTGAATGTGCCATCTGCCAAACATTATCTCTTTTGCCTTATTACAATCTCTGTGGAGGTGAAGAAAAATGTTTTCACAGATGACTTACGAGCGCCCCTTCTCATGTCAGCTTAGGCCACTTAGACGCAACTGTAATCATCAAGTAATAATATACTTATTTATTATTGTACTTCCAGTCCACCACGTGTCATGGGTAGCGTATTAGTAGAGGTGCAAATAAATGCACATAAATGAATATAGATATATTTATGAGATTTGTTAAATTTTTTTATTATTCATAGTCGGTTAGTATTTATTAATATTTGAATTTTTCTTTTTATACTAAAATCAGTATTATTTGACTTTTCAAATATGGAAAATGGAACAGTAAATACATCAAACGATAAATTGTTATTATTTTGAATAAAATGATAGCAAAAAGATAAATTCAGAAACTTATTATGTGTAAGCCATTATTTGGGTTTAAATTAGTCGAGTTGAGTTCTTAATAAAATCAAGCTCGTTTAATTTATATTGAGCTTGATGAGCTCTTGTTTGCTGAGCGCAAGTTCGATTCGAGTGAAAATTTTGAGGCTTGAATATGACTCGAATGCTCGAGTTTGAGTCATTTTGGATCTCAATTTATTATTTTGAAGAAGAATAAAAATGCTTAATTATGCTAATATAAATACCCATGTGTTATTTAATATGAAACGAGCCTGCTCGATAGGCCAAGCTTGAGCTTAACTTATATAATGTATGAGCTCGAATTTAAGCTCAAACCCAAACATGTTTTTCCATAAGCTTGACCAATCACCAATGAATTTGTTAATGAGTCGAGTTCAAACTATAACACAAGTGAGCTTGGCTCACTTACACACCAACAATTATCAACATCATATACAATCACTAATGTTGCGGGCTAGAATATTCGCAACGGTGAAGTATTGAATTTCACGTTTTAGTATTGCATGAGTATCCAGCTCACAAATAGAGAAAGAATAGAAATACCATAACTTTTTTACATGAAAAACACTGAAGGAAAAAACCACGGGGCCACGCCCAGTTGGAATGAATCCACTATTGCATGAGTAGATTACAAATGATAGATTCGTCCTCGAACTTAAGGACGATCAAAATTATAATAATCCGCTACTGGGTTGAAATCTAGCAACGAACAGTGGTTGGACGGAAGTCAGACAATAGTCGATAGTCGAGCGGAAATCCGATGACGGTTGGTGGTCATGCAGAAGTCCAGCGACGGCCGATGGCGGGGCAATGGTCGAGGAGGAGGAATCTAGTAGCAAGAGAATTCTAATTTCTCTCTCTTCCTTCTCTTCCTTGCTTGGTCCGTTCTCAATGAAGAATGATGAGTCTATTTATAAATTTTTTGGAGTAGTATGGGCGGTAAATAGGGAGGATATCAAGGGCAAGTTGAGAGTGTTTTGAATGGAAGATCGATATCGACTTCATCAATCGTGGACTGTTTATTGAGTATTTGAATGTCATAATAATATTAGAATTCAACGACCTTGGGCTCGTTATATTAGTCTCGACGAGCAGCTCGATTCGACTATAAGCATGTCACTTTTGAAAACCGTTTGGTTATCCAATTTATGATTTGAACCTTCCAAATCCGCTTTAGGTCTTCGATTTGGACTCATTTGGGCTCGGATTGGATCAAATTTAGTGTCGTTGGGTTCATCTTTTCGAGATGTTCAATTCAACTATAAGTTTGCTGAAATTGAAGTTCGGATAGTCCCAAATTTAATTTTAAAAAATTTCTAACTCATTTTTACCTCGAGATTCGTGCCTGATCATGATTAATTTTTGATGATATAACAACTACAAAGATTTGATTTTAATAATATTTTAATAAAAATTTTATACATGTTTCCTATTTAATAATATACATTCTAATGATCTTTAAAAATTCATGTTCAATCCACTGAAATTTATTTGAATTAATATTTCTTCAAAAAGAAAAAATTTTATTCGTTAAAAAATGAGAATAACATATGTAACACTCAAAATTTTTAATTATAAATTTAATACATAAAATTTTCTTTTTATGTCATCTGACACTCCATTAATCTTTGTTAATAAATCTCGTCGGACCTTCACTGTGATAAAGCCTTGTTGTTGTTGTAGTATATATGTCAATCCCCAACATTGTATCCTAAACTCTTCAGTCAAGCAAAGATATATGACTTGTTTAACGAACTGAATAAGTGAAAGCTGAAGGACTATCCATTGATGCTACGCATGCCCTCCCTATTTGAGGAATGGCAGTGAAGCCCACAAAAGCATCTGTATGTAATGCAATGATTTAAAATATCCGAACTACCAAAATTGAATAATAGTATTCTTCCATGGAATAAACGGACCAACTTTTCAATTTACTAATGCTCAGTTCCATCATTATTGTAAAAGTCTCAATTATTAGCAAGTATTATATCCTATTTGGAAAGGGAATTAGGTACAAAGAAACAGCATTTGCAGGAACTCGTGACGACAAAAGATAGCAGCAGTGGCAGTGGCAGTGGCAGTGGCACCGGACCATCTGCTCTCTCTCTCTCTCTCTCTCTCTCTCTCTGTATATAGATTCATAAAGTTCCTGAAATATATTTAACAGACGTATTTACAAAGCCCAAACGTACCATATGAAAAGGGAAATAAAAGAACATGATGGGAATTGGTTGGCGCATAACCAAACCCCTAAAGAGAGAGAGCTCAATACAACAATTTCCACTCCTTCAATGGAAGAAAGGGATGTAGGAGTGGTGACATCATTTCTCAGATATCATAGTCAATATCACTAACATTCTGCGATGATGAGCGCATCACCAATCGTCCATGTTCATCATAACGATCAAGATTCTCACAGGGAACAGGGAAAATGGATCCTATTACACGGCCGTCAACAAATGAACACTGGAATACATGTTTCTTTTTGGAAGTAATACCAATTGATATGTCATGGAAAGTAACATTCTGAACAGGGATCTCCTCACTGCCTTGGATTCGCACAGGGACTCGAACACCTTGACCATGGAAACCGTCATAGGTGATATTGGAAATGATGGGGAGAGCATGGGGATCAAAGTCATCGTCTGGGTGTTCATTGTAGTCTGTCTTGATTACAATCCCCACGCGAACGTTATCCAGGGTGATGTTATGGTAAGAGATGTTCTTTACATAACCTCCCCTCCCAGGGGCGGTCTTTATACGGACTCCCCGTCTTGAACCCCAGATGTATATATTTTCAACTGCAACGTTGGAGACTCCACCGGACATCTCACTTCCAATTGAGACTCCAGCGCTGCATAACATAACGAGGAGACATCAGTTATTGCAAAGCAGCTCATTAGATAATGAATGAATGCCAAATAAGATACCAAAGGTAGGCCATGAAACAAACCAATAAATAAGGCTGAATTGCTCTAAGGTTTCATGATTGACCACCACCTTTTTTTTCTTTTTGTTCATGGAGTTATTAATTGAATGATTTGCCTAAATATAAAGTTTAATATTGGGCTAAAGTTCTATGGCACTTTGGATGAGTAAACCAAGGCTCCAACAAGCATTCATAAAGCAGCCAAAAACGATGTCCTGCAGATATTCCGGTGCACTTTCAACTAGATTTCCAAATGAGTAAGATTTTTTGGATGTTTAGGGCTTTTCCTATTGGATATTTGATACTTTAGGTTCCGTTTATAAGCCAGCCTTTGGGAATAAGTCAGCTTCCTAAAGTTAGAAGGGACCTGATCCAGTACACAATGGAAAAACTCTGCAAGTCCAACTAATGGTTAAGCAAAAGTCTCCATTATAGCTACTGCCTGCTTAAGCGGTAGTCCGAATGAAACAAGACAAACAAGGATTAGAAGAGGATGATATAAACTAAATAAGAAGTAACATGTCAGGAAAGCATGGGATCGCCTCATTTTACTATTCTCTATAAGCTTGAATAAATAATCCTATCCGTATAAATGAATTAATGGTCTTATATATATAGACGTAGCACAGACTAAAAAAGTTTATATATTTATGCAAAAGTCTTGAGTGTGCAATTCAATTGAATTTTATTTTGCAAGTCCAACTACTGCTTCAACACACAAAAAAATTAGGCAAGAATTAGATATCTTCTAGCCAAATGATTGAAGCAAAGAGTGTGCAGGTAAATACATCATATCTATGATTTCCTTGCATATCTCGATAAAGATCCAAATGAAATGTGTGGAAGAATCCTAGGGATTCATCCACTCATCAAATTGAACAAAAATTTTAAGAAGTCTGAAGGGAAGAAAAGAGATGGTGAATAACATTTGAAGGTTCCAAAACACTCTCATAAGTCATTTTAAGAAATCCACTCTTTCATCATAAGGCTGAAGCAAAACCCAAGGCCTGGGAAGAGATTTAATCTTTGGTGTGATGTCTGTAAAAGGATTAATGACACGAGAAATTTGTTCAAAACTTTATGACAAACCAACAAATTAGAACAATCCTAAAAATCATTACAAAAATACTCAAACTTATCAAACTAAAAACGAGGGACTAAAGATGAAAAGCAATGAAAACCTTAATGATATTTTTTTAAACAAAGAGCAATTGAATCTATTATACAAATTATTCACTCATGAAAAAGTTGTTAGCTCTTTCCTTTAGCCTAGAAAGTTACTTCTTCTCTTGTTCTTATCTGTAATAAGGAACAATAGAAATCCTAGATTATTAACTCAAAAGCATCAGATCATATGACAGGTTATGCTCACCTATTTTCTTATACTCCCTCACAGTAAAACTTATTTCCTCCTACATTCACTAATAAAAATATTTTTTAAAGTAGAATATGTCAGCTTCCCAAACACCAAATAGCTATTTTTGAACTAAAGCAAAATATAAAGCCACCAAACCTTTTCACTTGTGCCTGGAAGGCTGGATATGCCGTCTGTATCGCAAAACTATGGTTTTAAAATCAAATTGGACATGAAACCAAAAAAAAAACAGAGGTTCATGGTTCAAATGGTTCAACCGGGGTTGAACTGTATGATGTAATAAACATTAAAATTATTTGGAGAAATGACCAAAATTATCTCTTAACTTTTTATGAAAGATCAAAATGATCCCCAACTATATTAAAGGACCATTTAATCCCTCAAAGTCCTTAAAAAGAAATCAAAATAGTCTCATGGCGGGCCTATTTTGGTTCTTTTTTTAAAGAGTTGAGGAACCAAAATAATCATTTAATATAGTTGGGGACCATTTTGATTTTTCATAGAGTCAATGGACCATTTTGATACTTTTCTCAAAATTATTTAAATATAATACAAATTATGTAATAATGATACAATCATATACAAATATTTGACAAACAAATAAACACAATCGTATTATGAAACATAGAACATACAACATAAATAAACTTAATAATTTTAAATTTAAAGATATAATAACCTCTTTATTTTTGTTAAATATTAATAAATATAAGTTTTGTGTTAAATGTAAGTTTGCGAAATTGTGAATAGATTATATGCCTCAAGTTAAAACATTAGGGCAATCTCAAATTATAAGTTAAGGTTTTTAAGATATGTTATTATAAAATCAAATAAATTTATATTTTTTATTTTTAAGGTAAAATTTTCAGCCCTTGGATCTTAAATGAATAATAAAAGGCTACAATTTGCACTGTCGGCTCTACAAAATTGTGACTAGTTTGACAATTCCCCAATCAAACTAGCAATTCAAACTCATTCAAGCTAGTCTAAGGCAAATATGATATTTGAACCTAACCGTACTGGCAACTTGATTTGTTCACACTCGAGCAGGCTAGTTCGTTCCGATTTCAAAATGTTGCTCAAAACCTCAACTCCAAATGATGGTTCATTATTTTTATTGATGATGACACGTGTGTTAGCTGTACTTGTTAAAACATAAATACGATGCATAACAAACTTCCAAAAACTTTCAAAGTATGGTTAAAACTCAATGCTCTATGAAATAAAGTCCTCCACTCTGACAAAGGTACAAAATACTTTAACCACATTCTGAGAAATTACCTAAATCAAAATGGAATTACGCATCGAAGCTCTTGCCCAAGCACTCCTCAACAAAGTGGTGTAACTGAATGAAAAAATACACACATCTTACAAGTGAATAGATCTATTATGTTCACCACTAATACCCTTAAATATTATTAAGGTAATGACATCCTCACTGTCTGCTACCTTACAAATCAATAGCTTACAAATGCACCTTTATTCAAACTCCAATAAATATGCCTTCCAAATTATTTTCTAATACTCATAATATTTTTAATCTTTCAATTACAATCTTTGGGTGCATTGCATTTGTCCACAATCATTAACCTAATGAAAATAAACTTTATTCCGAATCCCTCAAGAGTAACTTAATCGGGTATGGGACAAATCAAAAGAGTTTAAACAATATTCCTTTGATAAAAGGAAAATATTTATATCCATGATCACCCTCTTTGACAATGAATCCTACTTCCAAAAAATTTCCTTCAGAAAGAGAGAGAAATGAAAAAAATAATAATATTGTTTCCTCTAAAACTCTCCAACCCATTAATACCGCCAACCTTCATAGACACAATACATTGAGGTTACCTAAACTCCTCTTCACTCAACCACATAACATCCCACTAAACTACAAGTTTACTTTCAAACGAAGAATCTACAAAGAAGTGAAATCATTCATCTCCTTAAGTTTGTCATGAATCCTACTTGCATTCGATAAATTCTCAAAAACTAATCTTTCTTGTAAAAGTTGATGTAGAACTAAATGTGTAGGTAATTATGCAATGTTTGAAATTAAACATCTTTTAGATTAGAGCAACAATAATTAAGTTTACTTTAAGAGATTCAAACAAATCTTGAAAACATGTAAGAGGTGATTTAAGCTTAGGCCAAATTACATGATAAGAATTAGAATTATGAATAGTCAATTCCAATCAAGCTTAGCATGGCATGAGGGAGTTCAAATAAAATCCCTAAATTAACAAATAGATTAAGCACTAATGGGATTCACTCACTCACACTCTTGAGATTTGGCTAAACGAAGAAAGATCGCACAACCTTTCTGATGCCACAATTAAAAGGAAAACTTAGAATGGCATAGACTTGGGAAAGATGCTCACCTTTATCAAGCTTTGGAAATGATTCGCCACTGGATGGGAGAAAGTTGTTCGTCGATAGCGGCGGCGAGAGAGAAGATAATCCTTTCGACGTAATCTTCAACGGTGCTGTCGATCTCCAAGTTGATGTCGAAGAACGGAGATTTGATGATGTCAACTTACCCTTGATCGTTGTAAACAAAACCGTGATCAAGTTCTGGATCCTCCATATAAGAGGGGACAACGGTCTAGGAGTTGGGGAAACTTTTGGACAGCAAACAGAGCTTTTTCGGGTGGCTGGACAACAAAGGTTTTTTGCTGAAATTTCTGGACAGCAATGGAAAACCTTGGAGAGAGGTTAATAGTAGCAAATAGGAAGGGATTAAGAGGGGTAATGGAGGTGGAGGGAGGAGGGGAAGGGGCCTGCCATATGGAAAAGGGAAAGAGCTTCTATTTCCATATTTGAGATATTATTTAAGGAAGGGAAGTGGTCCCAAAATCTGAATTTTAATTTCAGATTTAATACCTGGATTTGAAATTCAAATTCCAAAAACAAAAGGGGAAAGGGGGGAGGGGCCGGCGGCTTTAAGAGGAGGGGAGGACTAGGGAGTTTAATTGCTTGCCAATTCAAGCAATTTAAGAAGCTGTTTGGTTGCCTAAAAAGAAAATGTAATGTAAAGTAAATACAATGTAAAATAAATATAGTGCATTTCGAATACTTTCAGACTGTTTGATTGTCTGCAAAGTAAACGCAGGAGAATTGTTTCCCTTGTTTGGTTAGGTATATTCAGAGTAAAGTAAAAGCGGTGTATTTGTAATATTTTTTTTGCCATTATAACTAGTGTATTTATAAAAACAGTGTATTTATAATAATTAGTATTATTTGGTGTTATAAATTAAAACCAGTGTATTTATTTACTTAAAATAATTAGTATTATTTGATGTTGGAATATAAAAGAGGATCGATTGCTGATCGGCTTCGGCTTTTTTTTAATTGTCAAATCACCTCAAAGTTATTTTGAATATTTTAAAATAATTAATTTTTTTTTAGTAAAATTTGATTTGTTTAAAAAAACTAAAAAAGACATTAAACTAGCATATTTATGTTTAAAAAAAAGGTAATACCACATCTTAGTTTTAATCTAAGAAGCAATTTTAATTTACTTTATCACCTTATTTTGATAAGTTTGCATAAAAAATCAAAATAATTCACATTATGTTTATTTTCCTCGAATTAAAGGTTCTCTTCATAGCTGCCTTATTCGAATGGTCAACAACTGGTAAAATAAACGAGCTTACACAAAACAGAGCTTTTTTTCAATGCTTAGTTCCCTTATTTGGTGTTGGAATATAAAAGAGGATGGAGACCCATAAGGCGATCATGTTACCTGAGGACTGGCTGCGATAGATGGTGGTGGAGGGTTGATGCATGGCGTTCTGAGGATAGAAGGAGATGAGAGGATCTCCGAGGAAGGAGCTGTTGCCAAAAGTTGTGGTATGGCCGCTCATGGGAATGACGCCGTAGAGCAAGGGGTTGAAGGAGACGTTCAACTTGTTGAGGAAGGAGAGATCGTTGAGGCTGTACGGAAACTCACCGGAAAAATTGTTTTGGTAAAGGTCTAAGCTTTGAAGGCACTGGATTTGGCCAAGCGCTAGGAGAATTGGCCGGAGAACTGGTTGTTGGAGACTTCAAGCTCGATGAGTGGCAGCGAGCCGATTTTCGAAGGTAACAAGCCAGAGAGGTCGTTGCCCTCTATTTCCAGCAGGCTGAGCCATTTCATTTAACCAATCTCGTGTGGTAGTTCCCCATAGAGAAGGTTATCGGAAGCCACCATTTGAGCGTTAGACACTCGTTGGACTCGGCAGTGAGGTCGCCAAATGTTTTAATTTTTCCCAAACATCGGCAACAGAGACCGCCCAGTTGTCGATATCTCTGGCGGGATTCGGCCGGAGAGGCTGTTGTTGGCTAGGTTTAACCAGGTGAGGCTGCTGCATTGACCGATCACCAGCGGGATTTCTCCGGTGAGTTCGTTGTTCGCAAGCATTCGCGCGAGAGGATCGCGTGAGAGGATTTCTAACCCGCTCAATTTGAGCGGGTTTCGAAGTATCACGAAAGGCCCTCCATGATACACCACTGATGCTTCGGAGGACTTCCTTACTTTTCGCTCAAAACCAACCAAACAACGTAATTTACGAAATACATGCAAATATATTATTTACCCTCCTAATTCTGCATACCAAATAGCCCCTAAGTTAGGAAAGAGGATTTAAATCTAATCCTCTTTTAAATTCATATTTAAATAATTGGAGACCTGAATTAAAACATTCCTAATATATGTTATCTTATTTTAGGAAAGCAATCTCAAATCAAATTAATTGAAATTTTGAATTTTGAAAAACCTTCCTAATTTAAATGCTGCTAATAAGGAAAGTCATAATTGCTTGGTTTGAAACTTGGAGGGAAGGGGGGAAGGGGAAGTGGCCGGCGGCTAGGAAGGGGGAGTAGGGTTTCGGCCTAGGGTTGGGGTGGGGTTCGACCAAGTGAGAGAGAGAAGGAGGGATAGGGACTTCTTGGGCCGGCGGCTAGGAGGGGTGGAGAGAGGAGGCCGACAGTTTGAGGGGAAGGAAAGGGGATGGTGGCAGGCTACTTGTGGAGAAGAGGGGGAAAGAGATTGGTGGAGAAGATGGACCACGAACTCGGATGCTTCCTGCGGTCTCACCTAGGGACTTCAAACACTCTCAAATGCTCTCAACTCTCCAAGACACAATGCAGGAAAATTTTCATTACATTCATCATTACTCTCAAAAGATGAGCAGGTGGCTTTAAATAGCCACATACAATGAAGGAAAACAAAAGACCAATCATGCCCTTAGGGCTTACATAGGACTACTCCCTCAAGTGAGGGTACAAATGAAAAATATGTAATAATAAACTCAATACAAACAAAATAATAAATCTAATACAAATAATAATTTTAGCGGTGCAATCGTGGCCGTAGATCGTCGGCCCCGTCTCTAGTAAACTACCCATGGTCAGATGTCCTCATCAAAAGTACTCAACATCCTCTAGCAAATATGTTGCGATATGACCATATTTCCTCCAAAAAAAAAAAAAAGTCTCCAACCTTGCAAATATTGAAATTTCAAAGGCAATAAAATAGACCCTTAAAAACTCAAACGGAGAGAGATTGTTGAAGAGAAGGTGAAAGCACTTGAAAAAAAATAAAACATGGGAAGTTCATCAAAGACACAAGGATAACATCCTTATGGGATTTAAGTGAATCTTCACCATGAAATATTGATCCAATGGAACCACCGAAGATTTGAAGCACAACTAGTTATGAAAGGATTTACCGAAACTTATAGAATCAATTATTCTGAAACTTTGCTCTTGTGGTAAAAATAACCACCATTAGAATACTGTTGTCAATGGCAACCAATCTTAACTGGCTACCTCCTTCAACTGCATGTTAAGAATATGTTCTTGAATGATGACTTAATAAAGAAGTTCACGTGGATCCTCTATCGGAACCGATGACTATATGAAGACAAACTTCATCTATCAATTGAAGAGATATATTTATGGGCATAAACAATCAGCTCAAGCCTAGTCGAAAGGTCTACAAAAACTGTGAAGCAAAAAGGCTTCAAACAGGCTCACTTTAAATCACATTTTGTTCTGCAAACATAAGATTGGTATAAGTTTACCATCCTAATTATTTTTGTTCATGATATCATTGTTATAGGAGATCATGATTTGAAGCTAAGTATCTTGAAGGAAAACTCACAAAAGAGTTTAAAATCAAAGAATTTACGCTTCTCGTGTATTTTATTGAAATAAAAATATCTAGGAACAAATTTAGCCTCATCATCTCTCAATATATATACAATATAAATATAAATATAAATATATATATATATATATATATATATATATAATCTCTTTAATAAAATTAGCTAACTAAAAATAAATCGGTTGACAATCCAACTCATCATAGCATTAAATCGAATGATGCTATCACTAATTCTCTAGTTAGTAAAGATATTAAAGGCGAGTAGGGAAACTCATCTATTTGGCTCATACGAGACCTAACACACCCTTAGAAAGAATACTAAATGTTGTTACTAGGATATTCTAGTACCTAAAAGGAAGCCTCATAAGGGGGTAAAATTATAGAACCCTACACTATTGTTGATTGGACTAAGTTTATAATATATAAAAGATCCACTTCGAGGTGCTGCACCAATATGTAGTGTAATCTTGCAATCTAGAGAAGCAAATAAGAACAATGTTGTGGCAAGGAGTAGAGCAAAAGCAAAACTTAAATAATTTGCCAGTGTGATTGGTGAATTAATTTGGTCGAAGCTACTCCTTAAAGAACTTTAGGTCACTATTAAAACGACTATGATACTAAATTGTGACAATAAAATGGCCATCAATATAGCACACAATCATGTGTCCATCATGATCGGACCAACAATGTGGAGGTATAAATCGATACTTTATCAAAGAAAAAATTCAAAATAGAGATCTATGTGTTTTATATATTCTCTCCTTAGAGTGGACTGCTGACAGTCTTACCAAAAGATTGACAAGGCCCCTATTTAAAAAATTATTGAAACTTTGGCTTGTATGATATCTACAATTCAACTTGACAAGACTGTTAAAATGAGGGCTCTCTCCCCTGTCAAAGGGGGTTAGAACAATATTAATTGATCACCTATTATACTTGCACACAACCCAAACAAGGTATTATACTATTGTCATGTGTGTGGACAGCAGGCCTCATTCCTAAATGGCGTTTCCTGCATAGTAAAAGCTAGCAGTTTTCTCCCTACATGGCAAATCCTGCTAGGTAAAATAAAGGAAAGCAGATAGTCGTTCCTGTATTCGTAATTCCTGCAGCCGCTCAAGCTGCCAACTTGCAGTTTCAAGTTTGGCTACTAATGTGGTGCAATTGGGAGGCAGATTTCAATGAATTCTAGCTATTATATTTACTAGTTTTTTTTCTTCAAAAACTGGGTGTATCATTCAAACTTCCTCTATTACTAGAATATGTTGTTCTATTCCAAGTTTTACACCTATGTAAACATCTATTCATAGGTCCTGTTTTCAGCAATTGAGAGAAATGGAGTATTCCACTTTATTTCTACCCTATTGCTCTTCTACTTCTTTCTTACATAACTACTTCATATCTACTTAACCATACTAAAATCTTGTCATGCACTTGGTCCTCTATCTTGCAGTAAATAATATTTGAAATAAATGATTTCTCAATGTTTGTGGGATTTTATTTTTTTTCAAACTGTGTTTATCACTATCAAGACCAACGTAACTCATATTAGTCTATTAAACTGAATGATTATATGAGCTGCTAGAAAAAGGAAATAAAAAATAGTTTATCCTTCAAGAATTTGGACACATTGCCTATTCAAATTGACACTTATAGAGCCAACCTTCTCAAAAAGCTTAAGATTCTTTCATGAAGTCTCGTAATACTAGAATATGATGGATATATGAACACTTATGATGCACAGACACGGACACGGTGATAAGGACATGAGACATCAATTATTAAAAAATATAAGACACGGATAAAAGTTGGACATGACATTATATTCACATCTTAAATATAGTATATAAAAATTGAATAACCAGAATATTAATAATAATTGAGAAATAATAAATCATTTAAATATCATTTGTGCTTAAATTAATAAATATTAAGATGTTGAAAGTCGAGCGTTGATGTCATATGTCAGGCATCGAGATGGGAGACGACAATGTTGTCGAGAGTTGAGCATCAATGTCGTGCAATGGGCATCAAACGTCGATGTTGAGATGTTAAAACGGCGTTGGCCATCGATGTTTAGATGATGCTAAACAAAGATGAAATGTTGAGACAACACGATGGCATAATTGTGGGTGTAGAAATTGATGATGTCAAGCGTCAATGTCAAGACAGCGTTAAACTTTGATATTGAGATGGTTTTGAAATGTTGATCTTGTCACGGCATCGGACGTCGATTTTGAGATGGCATTGGGCGTTGTTATGAAATCCTAATTGCAACCCACGAGAGAAATGAAATGTGAATGTTCATGAAATGGGGAATGAGTGTAGGTGTTTGATTTTCGGCAGTGGAGAGGAGATTAGAAATAAAGTTTTCATTTTTGTAATAAATAAAATTTTGAAATACAATAATTTTTTTTTAAATTCCTAAAAGATTTAAAGCGCATGTCAAATTTTTTTTTATTTTGAAATTTATTTTTACTATTTTTTTAATCAAACACATCTTAGGCATGTCCGATATGTGTCGAACACTGCATACCTCTCTGAGGGGAAGAGTCAGTGCATCATAGATGCACACACGCATTGGAAGCTAGTAAGCTAATGAAGACTGAAAAAGAACTGAAAGAAAATATTTTACATGTTCATGGATGCAAACGTTATCTACAAAATCATGTTTACACGGCCCATGCATGTTAACCTCCATTCTTATGTACAGAACTCAAATAAACAGCTGGGCTCATCTTCCTAGCCTAGCACATGATTAGGCAACTTTAGACTTTCCCAAATTTATAACAATTGTAGGCCGTAGCAAAGTCACGGGACAGACTAGGATTGGGCAGCCCTACAATAGGGCATCGCAGATGAACTAAGACCATATGGTATATGTAAAAACATAGTAGTCACAACATATGAATCAATGTCTGGTTTCGTCTGTGAATATAAATATAACTATCATACTAATATGGATATGTAGGGCATGTAAATGTGTATAGACACATAAGTGGGAGTCCTAGGACCATGTCACGCTTCTAATGAAAAACTTCCAATGGCCGCATGAAGTTCCAAGGCTCTAGGAGGGCTGTAAGGCTTTGGCTTGCTTCAAAAAGACAGGCCTACATTATATATATTTTTAGAAAACAGCTTAAACAAACAAAAGCTTCTATTGAGGCATTGTTCCCAAGTTCTTAGATATATAAAAAAAATCGTCTTTGAAACATAATGATTAAACATTTAAACATTTTCAAGGTGTACTGTGATCTTTGTGTATTTGTATAAAATATATAAAGTATGCAACATCACCAGTTAAGAGAAAATAATGTTCAAGACTAAGAAAGGGTTTGTAATGCCGAGAAGTCTTTCAATAGTAATTTTAAGGCTGTGCATACATGCATAATCTGGGAAAAAGTGCCTCACCTAACCAAAGAGCGAATAAGGAGATTCCGAATGACAATATTGGTGGAAGGTCGCCCATATTTGATTCCATACTGATCCCAACCGCTCTTAATTGCTATTCCATCATCACCGACGCTTATGTAGCAATTCTCTATTACCACATTCTCACAAGAATCTGCAATGAAATACATCCAAGAAAAAAAATGTCACTGCGTATGTACAATACAAAATTAAGATTTGATAATAGTTAATAAAAAAATTGTTCAGCAAAATTTTCTTTGATAGGAAAGCAATCGCAATGATAAGATTTTCTAATGATGTTTTTACATATGACATTCACAAATTAGTTGTGTCAGCAGTAAGCAATGAACTATTCAAAAACCTATCGACAGTTCTGCACACACAGCATAGGTAGTCCAAAAGGCTTTCCCAAATAACGTTGAGAAAGTATCTTATGGTATAAAAAATAAACAAAGATTCTAGATCTGCCAATAAAATTAAGAGACAGCCGGAGTAAGAAAAGAAACATATATAAATCTAGGTTTAACAATAAAAATAGAGGCAGCTGAGGGCATATAAACCAAAAAAAAAAAAAAAACTAACAAGGCAACAACATAAAATACTATTACGTATAAAAGAAAATTTTTAGCTTGTGTTATGGCAATTATCATATCAATATCCAATTATCCATAGTTGTTATCAATATCCATGATATATCATCAAAAAATTATCTTGATTGGGCACGAATCTCTAGGCAAAATCAAGTTGTAAACTTCAAAAATTAAATCTGGGACCATCTAAACTCCGATTTAAACAAACTTATAGTCGAATTGAACGTCTTGAAAAGACGAACACAATTACACTAAATTCGACTCAATCAGATCCCAAATGGGTCCAAATTAAAGACCCGAAGCACATTTGGAAGGTTCAAGCCATAAATTGGATGGCCAAACGGTTTCCAAACGTGACATGCTTATAGTCAAATCGAGCGGCTCGACGAGGCGAATCCAACGAGCCCAGGATTGCCTAATTTTGATATCATTAAGACATTCAAATGCCCAATAAACGGTCCGTGATCGAGGAAATCAACATCGGCCGTCCATTCAAATCACTCCTAAATTACCCTTGATCTCCCTCTTATTTACTGGTCATGCCACTCTCAAAAATTATAAATAGACCCCTCATTCCTCATGGAAGGGGAGAAAAAGGAAGGAAGCAAGGAAAAGAAGGAAGAGAAATTTGATTTCTCATGCCACCAAGTTCCTCCTCGACCACCTCCCGGTCACCGACCGATGCTGGACTTCTGCCCGTCGTCAGACTTTCGTTGGACTTCTACACAACGCCGGACTTACGCTTGTTGCCGAATTTTTACCCAACACAGGACTTCCGCCCGTTGCCGGACTTCTAACCGTCACCGGACTTTCGTCAGACTTCTACCTATCACCAGATTTCTACCCGACGCCGGACTTTCGCCGGTCGCCGGATTTCTGCGTGTCGTCGAACTTTCGTCGGACTTCCGCTCGGGACGCCGTACTTCTGCTCAGCCACCAACTGACGTTGGACTTCTACCCGACAGCCAACTGACGACGAACTTCCACCGGGCCACCGACTACGTTCCTTTCAACCTCCGTCGCCAGACAACGGTCTTTTTGACCATTGTAGCATGTCGACTGCGATCCTTCCGACCTCTGTTGCCCGCAAACTATGGTCCTTCCAACCGTCGTTACCTAAATATAGTCTTTCGGACCACCGTCGCCCACCAACTATGGTCCTGCCGCCAAACTAACATATTAATATTGATTCTTTCAATTTCCACCGTGTAATACATTCTATATGATATATATTTATTGCATCAAGCCAAGGCCTTCCCTTTAATGAAGGGCCTCATTTGTAATCAACTGTAGATACTAGTGGATTCAATCAAACTGGGCTAGGCCCCGTGGTTTTTCCCCTTTTCAGGATTTTTCACGTAAAAATCTTAGTGTCTCTTATAAATAATGCACCCTCTCTTTTTATTTGGTTATGTACTGGATCTTCGTACAAAGCTAAGATGTTAAAATTTATATTTCTCTACAGCTGCGAATATTTTAGGAGGCGACAGTTTGACGTCGTCTGTGGGAACATGGTTCCTGACTGAGGGGCAATTTTTGCTCCAACCTCCAAAGGTCATTCATGTCAACGTCCTGACATCAGCTATTGCTGCATCAATTTCATGGGAATTAAATATGGACTGGGGGGTAACCTTGACTATAGCTATGGTCAAGATGATTCCTCCAACTTTTCAAATATCCAAGATGATATCTTGGGATCATAAAGCTTCCAGCAAATGCAACGATGCTTCCAATAAATTTTAAGCTTTATACGGTCCCTAGCTGGATTTCTACTCCTTGGGCAAGGTCTTAATCTCAACCTCAAAAAGGCAGTAACGGTCTAAAGATAGATCATTCTTCACCTTTGATTCGGGATACACGCGGCGTTCGCCCCCTCCCAATCAAGGAAAGATTGTTCCCAGAGGGATTCGATTCGACCTCTTCCACATAGGTTAACGTCATCGAGCAATGCTTTGACATACAACCTCGAATAGGTCAAACGTCCTAGGAGGATGTGAATCAAATCATAAATCCTTGATTTGAAAAATACACAATCTTTATTGTGTATCAATCATTGGATGATCAATCTCAGGGGGATTCGATCTGACCTCTTCCATATAGGTTAACATCATCGACCGGCGCTCTAACATACATCCTCGGATAGGTCATACATCATTGGTAGATTCTCTCGACCTCTTCCATATAGGTTAACGTCATCAAGCAATACTCTGACATACAACATCGGATAAGTCATATATCCTTGGTGGATTCTCTCGACCTCTTCTATATAGGTTAACGTCATCAAGCAATGCTCTTACATATAGGTTAACGTCATCAAGCAGCACTCTGACATACAACCTCAGATAAGTCAAACATCCTAGGAGGATGTCAATCAAGTCATAAAATTCTTGGTTCAAAAAATAGATAATCTTTATTGTATTTCAATCACTGGATGATCAATCCCAGGGAGATTCGATCCGACCTCTTCCATATAGGTTAACGTCATCAAGCAGCGCTCTAACAAACAAGCTTGGATAGGTCATATATCCTTGGTGAATTCTATCGATCTCTTCCATATAGGTTAACATCATCGAGCAGCACTCTAACATACAACTTTGCATAGGTCAAACATCCTAGGAGGATGTCAATCAAGTCATAAAATCTTTGGTTCAAGAAATACACAATCTTTATTGTGTCTCAACCATTAGATGATCAATCCCAGGGGGATTCAATCTGACTTCTTCCATATAGGTTAACGTCATCGAGCAGCACTCTGACATACAACATCGGATAGATCAAGCATCATAGGAGGAATTCAATCAAGTCATAAAATCCTGGGTTCAAGAAATACACAATCTTTATTGTGTCTCAATCACTGGATGATCAATCCCAGGGATATTCGATCCGACCTCTTACATATAAGTCAACATCATCGAGCAACCCTCTGACAAACAACCTCGGATAGGTCATATATCCTTGGTGGATTCTATCAACCTCTTCCACACAAGTTAATGTCATCAAGCAACAAACAACTTCAAAAAAGTCAAATATCCTTGGTGGATTCCATTATTCTATTATCTACTGCACATTGAAACATTGCCTATAACTTCTTCTTCAAAGAAAGATTATAACCTGATCATCATTAGGCCTCCACTCAATTGACACTATTAGTCTGTAGCCAGACTACTGACATGGCACACTTCTTCGACCCCTTTCATTAGAGATATCTGATGTCCGCACATATCAGTATGGATGCATATTGTCTTTAGTAGAATGCAACTTGACCACCACCATCATCGACTCACTTCATATCAACCATCCAAGGCCTCTTGCTTGACTACGATTAGTGGCATACCCTCCAACAATCTCTTTCAACTCTCCACCTGGCCGTCGACCGCCACCAAATTTCCTCCCGACTACCATTATCTTCAAATCTTTTCAAATCATCCTCGCATGTCAAAGGCTGTTGATCTTCTTATGTCAGAGTTGCCTATATAGAGAATAAATTCTCATCGTGACTCCTACACAAAAAAGGGGAACTAAAGTTTGATATGGGATGCCGCCTTTCTAAGACAGCGGAATGCCTCTAATGTAAGAAGAAAGCCGGAGGAAAAGAGAATGGAATGAGGAAATTTTTTTTTTACACAAAAGAGGGGCATTAAAATTTGATAGGGGATGCCGTCTATCTCATACAGTG
The DNA here is from genome assembly GCA_019925795.1 of Dendrobium chrysotoxum. Classification (NCBI taxonomy): domain Eukaryota; kingdom Viridiplantae; phylum Streptophyta; class Magnoliopsida; order Asparagales; family Orchidaceae; genus Dendrobium; species Dendrobium chrysotoxum. The sequence continues at coordinate 87,253,397 of CM034313.1, forward strand.
GAATGCCTCTAATGTAAGAAGAAAATCATATAAGAAGGCAATAGAAGGAGAAGAAAATTCATTCTATACAAAAGAGAGGCACTTAAGCTTGATAGGGAATGTCATCTATCTCAAACAGTGGAATGCCTCTGATGTAAGAAGAAATGAGGAAAAGTAGATAAATGGTTGAAAACTCTTAACTTCTATATAAGAGAGGGGCACTTGTACTTAATAGGGGATGCCACCTATTCAAGACAGTGGAATGCCTCAACTATAAGAAAGTTAGAGGAAGAAGGAGAAGAGGGACAATTTCTCCCCTGTCCCAAGTGGCCAATTTATAGGTGAAAGAGGAATAGGAATATTCCAAAAAGATTCTAAGAAAATTTTGGGAATAAGAAAATTCTGAGAATATTCAATTTTTTTAAAAACAAGGGAAAAGAAAAAAAAATCTTGCTCTTTCTCTCTTTGAAAAATCTATTAAAAAAACTCTCTAAGGAAAAAAAATGCAGGTCCCACATAAAGGAAAGAGAAAAAAAAGAGCAAACGACAAAAAAATGTTGTTTTGAGGGAGGTGGTTATATTATTCGCCCGTTTCATATATATATATATATATATATATACATACATACATATAAAGGCGTGGGACCCACGCGCCAAAAAAAAATCAATTACAACCGATTTTCAAACTAGCTGCTAAGCAAACTGTGCGCCCCTTAGGGCGTGCCTTTCCAGGCTGGCAGCACAAAATAAGACTTTTAAAAGAGGGAGGAAGGTTCGGTAATTCCCGAAGCATTGGAACATGTTCAATACATAGTTTCTGAAGTGAAGATAAGCTTTCCAAGGAGGAAGGGAGAGACGGTAAGGATTTGAGATATAACAATTCCAGCTTACAGAGAGAAGACCTAACTTTCAGAAACCACTACTCTGCCTCATTTGGAAATGTAACCAACTCATTAGGGGTGTCAAAAGTTGACACGACCCAAAACCCGACACGAACCCGACCCGGAAAAATCTGGGTTCGGGTCAACCCGTTTGTTAAACGGGTCGGGTCCGGGTTCGGATTTCTGACCCGTTTGAAAAACGGGTCGGGTTCGGGTTGACCCGACAACCCGCGGGTCGACCCGTATTGACCCGTTTAGTCATCCCGCGCGCGTCAGCTGTCAGGTCGCGACGTCGAGTCCGCATCACGGTGCGTCCGCGTCAGGTCGCATCCGCCGACCGCCGTCCGCGTCAGGTCGCATCCGCAGACCGACTTCGCGTGGATCGCGTTCGCTTCCGGCGTCCAGGGCTCCAGGCGTCTGGTGTCCCGACTCCCGCCGCATCCCGCGTCCGCGTCTAGCCTTCCAGGCGTCCGGCGTCCCGCACTCTAGTCGCGTCCCGACTCCCACGTCCGCTTCCAGCCTTCTAGGCATCCCGGCGACCCGCGTCCAGGTGTCCCGCGTCTGCTCCGCAGCCTCCAGGCCTCCACTTCGCTCGGCTCCGCTGCCTCCGCTGATGTTCGTGGGTCGGGTCGTGTCAACCCGGTAACCCGCACGGGTCGGGTCCGGGTTGACAAACCTGACCCGTTTGCAAGTCCGGGTCGGGTTAGGGTCAACCCGTTTATGGCCGGGTCAAGTCGGGTTCGACCCGAACCCGACCCGTTGACCCGAATTGACACCCCTACAACTCATCATTATTTGAAATACTCAGCTTTTTTAAGAAGGCGATACTTCTCAATGGCTTCATTAGCAACACCAATGGATCACTTATGCCAAGATCGTTGAGCATGAGATGGAAATTATTAGTGATTTGCATTTCTCCGAGAGAGATCAGATTGGGGCAATTTTTAATCAAGTATCTTAGTACTGTAAGTCTTGCTATTTCATCAGCTAAAATAATAATAATAATAATAATAAATTGAAAAGCTCTAACTGCCGTGCGCCAGCGCAGGTCGCCGCCATCCGGCTGCCGGCCGGCCGGTTCAGCTGCCTACAATTGTCCGGGCCTGATTTTCGGCCCGGACAATCCAAATCGAACATTTTTAGGGTCCTCAGAATTGGTTTTCAACGTTCCAGACTCAATTTTGGCTCTTTTAAAGCTATTCGGGACCTCTAGGCCTAAGATCAGATTATTTTCAAGTTTTAAAATCGTATAAAAAATTACCCAAAGGATGTGGTACATATTTTCAAACTTTTAGAGCTTCGACGTCCAAAATAGGGGGAAAACTGATATATCATTAAAAAAATTATCTTGACCAGGCATGAATCTCGAGGCAAAATCAAGTTGGAAACTTCAAAAATTAAATTTGGGACCATCTGAACTCCAATTTCAACAAACTTATAGTCGAACTGAACTTCTCGAAAAGACGAATCCAATGACACCAAATTCGACTCAATCCGAGCCCAAATGGGTCCAAATTAAAGACCCGAAGCACATTTGGAAGGTTCAAGCCATAAATTGAATGACCAAATGGTTTTCAAACGTGACATGCTTATAGAATCGAGCGGCTTGACGAGGCAAATTCAACGAGCCCAAGATCGCCAAATTCTGATATCATTAAGACATTTAAATGCCCAATAAACGGTCTGTGATCGAGGGAATCAATATCGGCCGTCCATTCAAATCACTCCCAAATTACCCTTGATCTCCCTCTTATTTACTGGTCATGCCACTATCAAAAACTATAAATAGACCTCTCATTCCTCATGAAAGGGGAGGAAAAGGAAGGAAGAGAAGAAAGAAGAGAAATTTGATTTCTCTTGCCACCAAGTTCCTCCTCGACCACCTCCCGGGCACCGACCGACGCTGGACTTTCGTCGGACTTCTACCTGTCGCCGGATTTCTACCTGACACTGGACTTCCGCCCGTCGTCGGACTTCTGCGCGTCGCCGGACTTTCGTCAGACTTCTACCCAATGCTGGACTTCTGCTCAACCACCAACTGATGCTGGACTTCTACCCGGCCGCCAACTGACGCCGGACTTCCACCCGGCCATCGACTACGGTCATTCCGACCTCCGTCGCCAGACAACGATCTTTCTGACCTCCGTCGCCACCCAACTATGGTCATGCCGACCAAACTAACATATCAATATTAATTCTTCCAATTTCCACCGTGTAAAACATTCTATATGATGTATATTTGTTGCATCAAGCCAATGCCTTCCCTCTAATAAAGGGCCTCATTTGTAATCAACTGCAAATACTAGTGGATTCATTCAAACTGGGCTAGGCTCAGTGGTTTTTTCCCTTTTCAGAGTTTTTCACATAAAAATTTTAGTGTCTCTTATAAATATTGCATCATCTCTTTTTATCTGATTGTTGTACTGAATCTTCGTACAAAGCTAAGACGTTAAAATTTATATTTTTCTACTGCCGCGAATATTCTAGGACGCAACAATCCTAAACTCAATACATGCTTACTTATCTGATATCGTAGTTATGGCACATATATCATGTCAATTATTTACGTCTTTTAATAAGACAACAGAGCAGATTCAAAAATTGTTGAGACTTCCGTAACAATGATACATTATGGGGTTAGCATGCCAAGAGAACACTCTTATTGCCTCTAAACTAATCCATCTCCACCGTAGTTGTTCATACAAGTCTTCTCAATTAAACAGATCATGGTTGAAGCAAGTCTAAGCATAACTAAAATAAATTTCTCCAACGAAAACCCCATTTCTCTAACACATGGACCTAAGGAACCAAGGCTACTACAGGGGTGACATTACAAACCAAACGGAACAGATGGATAGAAAATAACATTTGAATCATTCAAGAATGCCACATCGTTCACAATCCCAATCTTATTTAAGTTTTTAGCAATACAAAAGACAACTGAAAAACAAAGACTAGATTTGCCGCCAATAACGAGAAATAAATGACAATCATTGAAGAATTCAAAGGTTAGGAGTGACTGTTTACCTGGATCTATGCCATCCGTGTTTGGAGCTTCGGAAATAGGAGCCAAAATTGTAACCTTTGAAATCGTAATATTCTTACAGTCATAAGGATGAAGAGTCCAGAATGGTGAATTCATAAGTGTTATGTTAGAAATATTTATGTGCTCTGACCACATAAATTGTACAAGAGGACCTCTAGTGTAATTAAGACTTCTCCTGCGAAATTTTGTCCACCATGATTTTCCCTGCCCGTCTATAGTGCCATTGTGACCTGAAGAAAAAATAGGATAATTTCTTAACGGCAAAATCAGTAGCTCGTTTTGGCTTTGACCACATGGAGGAGTGATCCTCAGGATATTCATTGTACTGAGACTTCTCATCATTAATGCTAAAAAAATTACATGTTTGAAATACAATGGGTTAACTGCTTAGAAGTAACACAGATCCAAAGTTTCATCAAACACTACTTAAATTCAAAAGGACACCTCAAAACCTTCTTTACTAAATTTTCAAAAAAAAAATGATGCCTTGTTCAAATTAGCATGAATTATTACACAAACTTGTAGATATTTCAAAATGATTCATCTAATCTTTTCTTCAACTCACTATCTCACTCTCACATCTTAAAACACCAGAGATCGACAAGTATCTCTCTACTCAGCCATAATGCTAGCAGTGGTAAAGCAATGCAGTGGCTTCTTGTTCAACTTAACCTTCCCTAGTCCAGCCATCATCACCGGTTGCATCCACTCCAACCACCACGTCAACATACCCCTAGCTATCTGTCCTCTCTCAACCTCCCCTATCCAATGATCGGACAGTTTCCCTTATGATCAACATAGCAGCCTTCACTCCAGAATGTGTTCATCTCCAACCATTGAACAACTCCAACTCTATTATCCCTTCTGCTCTCCAAAAATCCTAGTCACAGCACATCAACAAGTGCTGACCCTCGAGCTCTTTCAACTAGATTGGTTGTGGAGAAACCAAAAAAAATTACCACGCACGATAGGCTTTCATCAATAATCAAAAGTATAGTTCATAAGGTTTCTAAATTGTTCATATATGTAATTACAATAAGTAGTTGGATGAAATGTATTGGTGTGTTATTAACAAATGAATGATGTTTCAATCATAGTTGTCTTGATTAAGAAGAAGCTAGAATAATATGTTTTGGATCAATATAATAGACATTTAAGTGTTATGGTGTTCAATTTAGCTGATGCAGATGCAATAATGATTGATCAATAATAACTAAACAGAGATGCATGAATATAATAAGTTTAGATCTCTTGAATCTATCATAAAAAATAGAAGAAAAAAGATGTAGGATAGGAACAAGCAGGGTTCTGCTAGAGTATTTTGGGATGACAAAATCTTACAAAGATAGCTGGAAAGTTTTGTACATAAAAGCCATAAGACATTGTATGTGGTAGATTTAAATGTTGGGTCACAAAGAAATCACTCAAAACCAAGCTAAGGCAACAATAGGAACATTAAAATAATTGTGAAGAAAATACTATAGAAAATAGATTTAGGGGCCGTTTGGTTGGCCACATTTTCAGCAAGGAGTAAAGTAAACAAAGGAGATTTGAAAATTTAGGCATTTGGATGGTTGAATTTCAAGTGCAATATATTTTGGGAGTGCATTTAAAAATCATCCTCTAGTTCATTTTGAGTGTACTTAGAATTCGTCCGTTTTGAGCGAATTTCAAATACATATCTTGGATAAAAGTGATGTTATCCTCATCGACTACTACCACCATTGCAGGCCCCTGACGCCCACACAATTGGCCACCTCCAATAAACTACCATTCTAAATGCATTGTTATTTTATTTTATATTCATTTTACTTCAACCAAATAAAAAAAAAATAAAACAATGCATTTGTAGTGTACTGAACCAAACAACTTGGAAAGAATTTTTAATACATTACTTTTACTGTATATTTACATTCCTTTTACTTTGCATTCTTTTACCATCAAACTAAATAGCTCCTTACATGATTTAGGCATCTACAATGAATTAACTTTTAAATTTTTTTAATCATCATCTTGTGTGGGATACTTTGTCAAGCGTTGAATGCTCAAACCGTCAAAGACATTGATGGAAACATCAATTGAACTATCATATTTTTATGTTTTTTTGAAAATATTCCAACACACTTGGACATGCTGACTGCATGTGTGAGACAAATTAAACTCAACCTTGCCACTATAACTCAATTATGTAATTTAATTCTCATGACAATTCTGCTGCTCCATCACTTATTTAAATACAAGTATAGATCCCAATTATTTGTGCATGGTTCCCTCTCTTATTCATCCTCTACATCATTCTCTTCATATTGTTGAATAGATATAGGCCAGGAAAAACCTCCATAAATGATAATGTGTTTTTTAATTTATGAGATGTGAATTTTAGTTATCATGTTGCCTAAGCAAGCCATGCCCTACATTTTCAAGATTTGCTTCATCTCCATGTCGATATTCATGCTTCATAAGAACAAATAGCAAAGCTTGCACCAACAAAAAAAGTAAATGAAATTAACGTAAATCAAATAAGAAGTAAAGATGCAACTAAACTGTAATAATTAAAATTGCTAAAAAGATTTACATAATCTAGAGCGAACACCACATGCAGCGGTTAATGAGCATAAATCATAAAGAATGACTCCAAAGTTGACCAAAATAATCGAGATATGGCTGATGAATATGATGATTATGATTAGGTTGTGTATAATTTATAGCAATTTGTTCATCAATTCATTGTAAAAGATGCATCCATCCACTCTAATAGCCTTATGATGTATATGAACAGGTTGAATTGGATGATTATTTTGGTCATAATAATCCAGATCAACTTAAACAATCCCAATAAGTTCTTAACTCTAAACTATTCCATAATACTTCATCATTTTCTTGTTGTGCCTTTTGAAGCCTGTCTTCAGATATGCCTGTTACAATGGCCATTTCTCTTCCCTCAAAGTTGTGACATCACCATTGAAGTACCCACTGCAAACATCTCCATTAGTACCCAATACATACATGATTAACTTCCTCTTCATCTTGAATGTTATGGCCATTTTCTCCATCAACAACAACAACAACATCAAGCCTTTGTCCCACTACGTGGGGTCGGCTATATGAATCCTTTTTCTTCATTGTGTCCAGTTAAAAGTCAAATTCTCGTTTAAATCTAATAAAGAAATATCATTTCTAATATTTTATAACCAAGTCTTTTTAGGTCTACCTCTACCTTTCTTAACACAAGTTAAATCTAATATCTCTACTTTCCTAACCGGGTCATCGGAAGGCCGCCGTTTTATGTGACCAAACCATCTAAGGCGACTCTCTCTAATATTATCTTCTACTAGAGCTACTACAATCTTTTTACGTATATGCTCATTTCATATCCTATCTCTAAGGGTAAAGCCACTCATCCACCTGAGCATCCTCATCTCTGCAACACTAAACTTAGTATTATGCTCCTCTTTTAATGGCCAACATTCGGCACCATAAAGCATTGCAAGTCTCAGCACCATCTTATAGAATTTTCCCTTAAGTTTGAGGGGGACTTTTCTATCACACAACAAGCCCGATGCATTCCTCTACTTCAACCATCCAACTTGAATTCTGCTGATAATATCCCCATCTATTTCACCATCACTCTGAACAATAGATCCAAGATATCTAAAACGTGTACTCTTATTAATGACTTGATCGCCCAAAGTTACAATCCCCTCACTAGGTCTATTACTACTAAAATTACACTCCATATATTCAGTTTTAGATCTACTCAAGAGAAAGCTTTTAGACTCTAAGGTTGACCTCCATAATTCAAGTTTACCTTCAACTCCCTCTCTAGTCTTATCAACAAGAAGAATATCATCAGCAAAAAGCATACACCAAGGTACATCCTCTTGCAAATGTCTAGTGAGAACATCCATGAGTAAAGCAAAAAAGATATGGGCTTAAGGCTGATCCTTGATGTAATCCAACAAAAATAGGAAAATACTGATAGGAAATACTTGGATTCAAGTATTCCTATCGATCCGGAAAAGGAAAAACAGTAGGAAACTGCTGTTTTCAGCAGTGGACAGCAGCCAAGCACAGGAAAACAGAGAAAAACAGAGGAAAATCTGAAGGAAAAATCACACAAGTGTTTCTATTTCACTAGTAGGTGCAAGGAAACGATAAAAAATACAATGTTCTTTAATTCGAGAACAACTCTCCAAATCTCCGGCAATGCCAAGAGCCCAAGCAAGAAAACCTAGATCTCAAAAATGCACTCAAATTCAAGATAACCCTAATTTCCCCCCAATCCCCCCTAATTAACCATAAAGGACTCTTCCAAATTACCTAAACAGCCCTTACATTCAAATTTTCCCCTCCAAACCTTGCATTAAGCCCCCATGGGGCCCACCATGGTTCTGTCCCCTCCCTATTTTTTTCCGCCTGGAGTAGACTTGGACCGGTCCAGGCTGGACCGATCCAGCCGGCCCCTCCTGGGCCAGCTCATGCGTAACATTACTCCCCTCCCAAAAACTCACCTTGTCCTCAATGTGAAAAGAGGGGAATTGCTCATTCACTCTTTCAAACGGCTCCCAAGTAACGTCGAAATCAGGGAGGCCTCTCCATTTGATCAGCACTTCTGTGTTGCCCATTCTATCTGATCGGACTCCTGCAAGCTCTAGTGGTTCTAAAACCACTTCAAAATCTTCCGTCATAGTGGCCGGTAGTTCTGCACTCGCTGCATGCTCCCCTATGGCTCTCCTTAGCTGAGACACATGGAATACTGGGTGTATAGTGGGTGAGGGGGGTAACTTCAATCTGTATGCCACTGCTCCAATCCTGTCCAACACTTCATAGGGGCCAAAGTACCTTGGTGCCAATTTCTCATTCCTCCTTCTAGCCACTGTCCTTTGTCTATAGGGTCGTAGTTTCAAGAACACCTTCTCCCCCACTTCAAACTGCATGTCTCTCCTGTGTGAGTCTGCCTGCTGTGTGAGTCTGTCTGCTTCTTCATGAGTTGTTGTGCCCTCATCAGATGTCTCTTCAGCTCTTCCAGTATCTTGTCCCTTTCCTCTAGGTACTGCTCAACTGACGATACTGGTGTATTATCTCTCTCATAGTGCACTAGGTGTGGAGGGTTCCTTCCATATAGTACTTTGAATGGGGTCATCTGGGAAGCGGAATGGTACGAGATATTGTACCAATACTCAGCCCAAGGCAGCCACTTTGCCCACATTCGTGGGGTTTCAGAAACAAAACACCTCAAATAGGTCTCCAAGCTTCGGTTTACCACCTCCGTTTGCCCGTCTGTCTGTGAGTGATAGGCGGTACTTCTCTTTAGAACCGTGCCCTGCATCCTGAACAGCTCCCTCCAAAACTGGCTGAGGAACACTTTGTCTCGATCAGACACAATCGATTCAAGAACCCCATGTAGCCTCACCACCTCCCTGATAAATGCTGCAGCTACTGACACTGCGGTGTATGGATGTCTTAAGAGGATGAAATGCGCATACTTACTAAGTCTGTCAACCACCACCATGATGACTGTGAACCCCTCCGATCTTAGTAAGCCATCAATGAAGTCCATGGACACTTCCTCCCAAACTCTGTTTGGAAGTGTCAATGGTTGTAGTAGTCCTCCCGGAGCCATGGCCATGTACTTATTTCTCTGGCACACTTCACACCTTGCCACCATCTCCTCCACATATTTATGCATCCCCTTCCAGTAGAGCTCGGATGCTAGCCTCCTGTATGTCTTCTGAACTCCTGAATGACCTCCAACTGCGCTGCCATGAAACTCCTGCAATAAGTGGGGAATATGTATGGAAGTCCGTGGCATCACAAATCTCCCCTGATATAATAGTCTCTCCCCCTCAATGCAGTAGCCAGGATGACTACTCTTGTCCTTCCCCAGATCCTCCCTGATCTTCCTCAACTCTTCGCTCAGCTTACTTTCTTCCTTGATGGCCCCCCAATCTACCATCAATGGAATTGACACAGCTGTTGACCTCGTTTTTATCTTGATTTTCCCTCGAGCACGTTTGATCGGGTTGATCGAGCCTCATCAGGCTCGATTCAATCCAAATCGGTGTCAATTCGAGTTTGTTTTTTTTTTATTATTGAGTTAATTTGGTCGAGTTGAGTCGCATCCGGACTGACCCGAATTGAATCTAATTGGATCCGATTTGGAACTGACTTCAGCCCTATTAGTGTCACCCAATTTCTATTAAAACCCAATTGACTTTCTAAATGAATTTGAATCCCATGGGAAGATCAAGGAATATATTCAACGACCCCGATTCGATCGAATTCCCAAATCTGCCGTTTTCAGTTGCCTCAGTCGCATGATCTACCTGTTTTAGAAAGAGCGCAGTGGGTGATTAGCAAAAAAGCAGCGAGCACTTGCTTGATCGGTGTATAGAGGCGGGATCGAGAAGGCGAAGCAGCGGGGCTATCCCCGAGGCTCTCGCAACTCTCCTGGGATAACCCGTCCGATCCCCATTCGCAGAGGAGGATGGATTCATTCGGACACTCTCACTCTCTCTCCGGACTCCTGACATTCACCCCATTCCTCACACACAACCTCCCTCTCGCCCCGTGACTGGCATTCGCACATCCAGGCGGAACACGCCCCACTCCCTCTCGGTCTCTTGGCTCCAGGAGTTCGGTGACCCTCTCCGTCTCCCCCTAGTTCGCACACAGCAGACAGAAGGGACCAAGACCCCCTCTCTCCTCTCCCGATTTCCTCTGCCCTAGCCGAGCCGGACACCTCCTCCGCTTGGTTCGCACGACTCGGCCAACACACAGCCGATCTTCGCCACGACAGCAGGTCTGTTCTTCTTCCCTTTCCCTTTCTCCTTCCTATTCCTCTTCTTCTTCTTTTTCTTCTCCTTCTTCCTTCTCCATAGTTTCTTCTTCCTCTCCTCTTTCTTCTTCTTCTTCTTCTTCTTCTTCTTCTTTATTTCCCCTTCCCCCCTTCCCATCCTTCATCTACACTCTTTCAGTGAAACTGAAAGCATGAACCTCTATAAGCATTTGGATTTCTGTCTATTATTTGGAAAGATTCTAGGGCGTATAGATGCTTCAACTATACTAAATCCACCCTTCGATGTTAAGTGTGATGGTTGAAATGTTAGTTGCTGGAAGCATGCTATATATCAGTATAGAATTAAAGCTTGTTGGTGAGTTTATGTTCATTATTTGTCACACGTCCAACAGATTATTTATGGTTAGTCTTACCTCTCAATAGCTTGCTCATTGAACATATCATTCACTCACGTGGACATATGTAAAGATTGTGTTGAACCCTTAGCCTTAAAAATGTATGCATACATATAACGAGGGAAGGAAGAAAATATAGGCTGAATTTCTGTAAGATTTAATGCTTCGAATGTGTAGGATTTTCATGTTATTACCTTTTGACAGATGTTCTAATATGTGAAAGAAATATTTGCCTTAAGCTTGAATGGCTTCTTACTCGAATTCTTGCCTAGAAAGCTATGTGTGACGTGGAAGCATGATTTCAGAGAAATCATTTTGTGTCATATCTTAGGCATTGCATGCTAGATGTTTGATGATATGCCTCAAAAAAAGAAACTATGGTCATTTGGCTCGCATTGGAGCTTTGTATAATAATTTTGTTCATTTGAAGGTTTCCCAACATGCCATTTAGAGACTTGCAAATAAAAATCTAAAAAAAAAGTGGCTTTCTTGAGTAGTTATAGCTCATGAAATTTATGGGCATGCTTGTTGATTCCGATAAACATTGTCTAATGCTTTGTGAATATATTTGATCTAAGAGTGGGCATGCTTGTTGATTCCGATAAACATTGTCTAATGCTTTGTGAATATATTTGATCTAAGAGTTTTGTTTTATTATTATTATTATTATTATTATTATTATTATTGTTTCTTTTTATGGCAAGGTCAGGTATAATTCATTTGCTAAATCTTGTCATGATCCAAACATTTAAATTTGTACTCAAGAGCATGATTTCTATACGTTTTAGAAATGGAATTTCAAACATGCTTTGCTCTTCTTCCTTAAAGCTCACAAATGACTCTCAAAAGAAAACGTCGTTTTCTTGAAACTATTTGAGCATGGGATATGAAATCTTCTTTTCTTTGTGAAGCTTAGATTTCTTGCAAATGATGGGTCGAAGTCTATCTTACATACTTATATCTTGAGCATGAAAGAACAAAGCATGATCAGTAGAGCTTTGTAGTTAATATCGTGAGCTAGTTTGAAGGAATGTAGTTGATATCAATTGAAATACTTGTGCAAAGTTGTATGTTTAGTACTAAAGCAAGCTCACGAATTTGGGATTAAAAGTGTTTCTTGAAGTATTTGGTAGCATATAGTGTGGAAATTAGAAGCTTGTTGGAAAGCAATTATGCATCCCATGTTCTGAATTAATGTTGTGTTGTGATGATGGCATTCTCTCCTCTTGAGTTTTTGGGAGCAAAGCAATGACATAGGAATTTCGTTCTCTTCTCTAAATCGATATAAGTATCAAGTTTGAAAGGTCTTGTGCCTTGGGATTTTACTCTCTTCTGTTCATGTATGGCATGAAAGGAGGTTGGGTGATTACAAAAATATTTCCCTTTGAATTTTAAAAAAAAATGCATGTTTTATGTTGAAAAGTTTTATAAGTTTGTTGGAGAATTCGTCTCACTAGCATGAATGAATATATGGTTGTTGTCTTATTTCTTGGATTATGTATATGTTTTGTGCTTTATTGTCTTTGGAGGGAAATCTCCATTTAATGGAGTTTATTCCTTGATGCAAAATTCATTGAAACTATGATTTTTTTTTTATGGAAGAGAAATTTTGAGATAATGAATTGGGTTCTGTTGATTTTCTTAAAGATAAATAATCAGTTGGGTTTTTTAGTAAGAATGAAGACTCTCTTGAGGATTTCATTATTGAAGTGTTGGAAAGCATGACTATGAGATTTACTTTATTTCACTTTCCCTTCTTGAGGCACGGATCACATATATTTACTTCTCATTTGGTATTTGGGGGATGCTTAAATAAATTTGCTCTATGGATCCTAGCATTGGCATACATGTATTTCTTGTAATTATTGAGATTTACCATTTTTTGGCCTTATGAGCTACTTGATGTTGGAGAGTATCATAAGTTGCTATATTGTTGAAAGCTTTACGAAAAGTCTTGTGGTATGCTTTGTGATCTTTTTTTTATAACGGAAAGCTTTATAAAACCTTTTCGTTGGAAGATTTCTATGTGTTTACCCACGCCAAAAGAGAAAGCATTTGATTGTTTTGTGTCAGAAAGGGCTTTTGTGGATTTTTTATGAGAAGGTTTTGAGTCACTTTGTTTGGGGGATTTTACAATTACTTTGGGATTGAAATTATTTCTATGCATGGTTTTGTGTTGAAGGCTCTTTAAGTCTCTTTTAGGATAAAATGACATTTCACATGTGAGTTGTCTTCTCTTTGTGCTTGCTTCTAGAATTGAGTTTTAATGAATATGGTGGTTATAAAGAAAGATTATTTTTGTTTTAGTTTTGGGAGCTTATTTCCCCTTTGTCATTTTGAGCTTTATTTAGAGGATAGTATATGTAATTGAGTCGGGTTTTCTTGAGTGCTTTGTTTGGAACGTGGGGATAGCAAAGGGTGCCAAAAACATCTTCTTCTCTATTCGTATTATATCGAATTTGGGTGGAGGTCGTTTTAGAGGCATACTTGACTTCAAAGAGGTATGCCCAATAATGAGACGCCTATATTCCTTTTATTATTTTTTATTTTCATTCCTTCCTTTCGACATTTTATCGCCTTTCTCCTTACTTCTCTTCTCTCTACTACTATTCTACTTATTATCTTATTCTATTCATAGATTCCTAAATTTATTGATGTATGTACGAATGTCCAAAGGGTTAGAAAAGAACTTCCTTTTGTCCCCTATAACACTAATGACACCTAAGAACAAAAATCAAGGATCGAGTCTTAGATAACATAGACTTAGGGTGCATGCTCCTTATAGGATAGAGACACTAAAACATAAACTTAGTGACACATTTTTTTAGGTTTGTTGTGCCTTAATCCATTAATAATCAACCAACAAATCAACCTTAACCTAATTCAAAATGCACTAAAACCCTTAACTTTTAATTAAATCCTGATTAATATAATAAATCCCTAAAATGCAAACTTGAAACATACACTTAGACTAAGTCTAACAAATCTATTAATCGATCTCTAATCAATCTAAAACTTAAAAGATGTGAACTAAATCAAGAGAGTAAACATAAACTAAAATTATTGAAATAAAAGATTCTAAAATTCAGACTTTAATCAAACCTTAAGTTAACCTTTTAAAACCGACCAACAGACCACTTAATACATAACAATCACTCCAACGATGAAGTTTATTGGATGGACTACTCCGGGCTGTGGGGCTAAGTGTCCTAAGGAGGCCTGGTTCCTCGAGCCTAGTAGCACAACGCCACGAATGGATTTAATAGAGTGCCAAAATCTTAAAATTAATTAATCGTTAATGGTTTAACTAATTAAAAATCTTAATCTAACTATATCAATTTAGTTTTTAGGATGGACTACTCCGAGCTGCGGAGCTAAGTGTCCTAAGGAGGTCTGGTTCCTCGAGCCTTATGGCACAACGCCACGAACCAGTTGATAGCAAATCTAAGTAAATTAAATATCTCTTAACCAATAATAGATTACTTAATCTACCTTTCTTTTAATTTATAACAAACTAAAACTAACTTAACAAAGTTGGTTACTACTAGGTAACCCAGGCCTACAAGGCTATTAAGTTAGTCCCAAGGAGGGTGAAATAAACCTCACAGCCTCAGTGAGCAACAAAGGTAGTAATCAATCAAATACTAAAATAAAATCTTTAAAATTAATCCTAAAACATTAATACTTATACTTAAACTAAAGTTTCCCCTTAACCTTCAACAAATTAAAACAAGCAACTTTAGTTAAATCATCCTACATAGGACATACCTAAAACCACACAGCCTGTTACACACATCTAGGCTTGTTTGTTAGGACACGACTTCTAGTCCTAGGTTAGGCCGATGTTTTGTTTTATTATTTGATGTCAATTACTCCTGCCAAGTTAGAGAACCCCTGCATTGTTTTATGTTTTAGCAATAACATGTGTATGTTTTATAAATATGAATATTAAATCTTCTGTTAGTCACATTTTTATTTACCTGCAGTTATTTTCTGAATGACATCTACGCTCATTTGTGTATTTTTCTTTTATTTTGCCTTGCGAGGTACATTGGGTCATGCATGATCAAGAATCAGTGAATAATTTGCTCGCTTAAAGCTCTTAAGTGGTTGCGCCATAAGTCTTGCATGGTTGATAATCAGTGGATAGTTTGCTTGCTTGAAACTCTTAAGTGGCCGCGCCACGGTCAGGTATAATCCCTGCAACTTGTAAAGAAAACTCCTAATTATATATCGAAACTGCTACACACCACACACATCTTGTTATTAGCTTTTAGTTTAATATATATTCTAGCATGTTTAGGTAGCTGGTCATAGGTTAGTGCACTAACGAAGCTTTGGCCCTATAGGCCAAAGCTTACCCCTTCTGTGAGCCCTAGAGACCCTTACCTTAGGCCTGTAGTGTAGACCCACTTATTTGTGTTATATGCATCGCAGTTTTCCCACACGAAGTGGGCACCATTAGGATGTTCCCTTTTTTTCTGTTTTGGGTGTGATACCCTCCATCTTCTGTGAGCCCTAGAGACCATTAAGGTCATTTTAGGCCTGTAGTGTAGGCCATCTATTTGTGCATATGCATCGTTGTTTTCCCACACAAAGTGGGCACCGCTAGGATGATCTTTTATTTTTGTGTGATGCGGGTACCTTGCCTGGAGGGTATCCTTGGTATGTTTATTTATTTATTTCCTGTACTCTGAATGTCATACATACATTTTTATATACTTTACTCCACAGTATACCTTACCTACATACATGCATTGCATTAATATTACTCAAATGAAAATGTCACATTATCTTTCAGTAGCCTTTAGAATACTTTTACTTATGCATCTATCTCATGCATCATATACAGCGCTAGGCATATTCTGTTGCATATTATAGAGTCCCTAATTTAAACCTCTGAACTAAGATCCTTGATTCCATAGGATAGAGCCTTCTTATCTTGCATATATAGGGCGATTGATTGTGTTTAGGATGTTAGCTGGCAGCTCACTCCAGGCAAGCATAAGCCCAGATTGTACACCGCTTTGTGTGTCTTGCATAAATTCTGAATTATCATTTCTCCTAGGATAGAAAATTCAATCTCTGATCTTATAAACTCAAACTTTTGATCACATTTTTATACATTCAAAAAGGTCTAACCCTCATTAAAGCTAAAGAGAAGAGTTTATCACCTTTGAAATAGAACTTAGGAACTTTTTCTATGCATCAAATTAAGAAGAGAATAATACATCGTCCTTAATCCAGAGTTTTCTTAGACTAAGGTCTAAGATGTAATTAACCACAAGGGCTTGCGCCCGTGGGAGACCGATCCCCACATCAAATAAACCCCATTCAAGCTAATGTATCGAATGGGAGAAATCTCGTGACATTTGGGTCATATATATTATTATCCATCGAGGTGTGTAGGCGAAAGCCGCTATCCTCTATGACTAATCGTATGTATGACTCCATCTGCTCTTCCATTGGCCTGCTTAGGTAGAGTGTGAAGGCCTACGATCGTTTTATCCTACGGGATAGTGCGATCGTATCCTTTGCATTCTGTTCCATACAAGCAGAGTCCTTTCAGAGACCCACAGGTTTCTGGCGACCACAGTGGGACAGGTTTCTCTCTCCATCTTTGGATGCTGTATTATTCTCTTCTGTAGGTATTCCTAGTTTAGTGCATGGTTTATGTTCCTCTCTTTTATTCCACTCTCTTCTCTTCATTCTTAATGAAGATTAGATGTTTTTAATGTATAAAGATTTAATTAAAATTTTGAATTTATTAGATCTTTATCCTTAATTGTCAAATTCAAATCCAGATCAATCTGTTTCTATCCTCCTTACTCAAATCAAAATTTCAATTTCAATTGATTCCTAGACGAAATTCTCTTAGGCTTAATCTCGATTTATATCATTTCAAATGAAAGTCCATATTCTATTCTTGATTATATGATTTATATATTTGACATAAACTCTACTCTCTATCATTTCTCTAATCTCAACTCTTTTAGACTAGATCTTGATTCATATCAGTCCAAATAAGAATCCAGATTTCATCTTTAATGGTGGGATCCTTAAATTTGACATATGCAAAGTTTTCAAAATGGAAAATTAATTTGAGAAAAGTTTGAGGGTTTAAAATACAAGATGAATTTTTTAGGGAATTTTTCTTAGAGAGTGTGTGACTTATTTTTCATAATGAAAATTTACCTCTATTTTATTTAAAATGTGAAGTGTTGGTTGACTCTTTTAAATACTTAAAGAAAATTTTTGATGATCCGTGAAAGAGTATGCGTTCTCCCTCCCACCCCTTATATGGGGTGATTCTATTTTTTGAACTAAAATATATGTCAAATTGAAATTGGGCATAGAAATAAAAATTTTCTCCATCATCTTGCAATTTGCTATCTTGTAGGCATCTTTTGCATGCTAATGAATCTACCTTATAATTTCCTTAATCAGGTTGTTCATCTTTATCATAGGATCGAGTTTGTTTTGTGAATTTTTCTTCCTTACATAAGAGAGTGAGTCTTCTTCTCTTATGTTTGGAAGATAATTTTACAACTGAGAAAATCTTTTTTTAGAGATTTAGAAAGGAAGTCAATTATAAAAATAAAAAGATGCGCAAAGTGTGCCAAAAATAAAAGGTGCGCAAAGTGCGCCAAAAATGAAAAGATGCGCAAAGTGCGCCAAATTTGAAAGATGAACAAAGTGTATCAAAAGTGAAAAGATATACAAAGTACGTCAAAATTAAGAAAGGCACAAAATGAGCCTAAAATGAATAAGTAAATGGCTGTCCTTTCTTCTAAATCTTTAAATCTCAAAAAACTTATGTGTCCTTTGATATTTTTTATACTTGAATTTGAAAATCATGACTTTGGATTCATCATTATGCAATGATATTCTATTAGATATAAAAATATTTTTCATGCAAGAAGATTGAGAAGATTTAATTTCTTTCTCTAATTTAACTCTTTTTGAATTAGATTTCAATTCAAAAATTCATATCTAAGGGAGAGAGCCCAGTTTAGCTTGTAGGGAGCTTGACTTGGGTTAGCAAATTTTAAATCCCTAACTTTTTTGGGTTTAAATGGAGTCAACCCACTTCTTACTGAATTTTCAAATTTGGTCCCATATGTCATTTTGACCGGGCCAAAATAACTATAAGGTAAATTTTTCATTCAAAAAATAATCCTCTTACTTTTTGATTAGATTTCCACCTTTTGAAAATATATATAGGAATCAAACTTATCTCAATTAATTGGTGAGTATTTAACATCTTTTAGTGTTTCTACTATTGAGTATGTTTAAATATTCACCTTATTCTTTTGAAAATTCATACATGAAAATTTTTGAATCCCAACATTTGATTATATCTTATTCTTATGGGTTGATGTGATCCTTTCCCTGATTGCACTCTCTTTTTGAATCCTGATTGTTTTGAATTATGGTTGTTTTGCTTAGAAATGATCATTTGGCGTGCATTTATTCTCCTGATATCCTGTATGCTGCCATTTCTTGTTTGGGAGTCACTCTCCCATTCAAGTTGTTGAGTTTTTGTTCACTTGTTTGGGAGTCACTATCCCATTCAAGTTGTGGAGTTTTGTCCACTTGTTTGGGAGCCACTATCCCATTCAAGTCGTTGTTTTGGTTCACTTGTTTGGGAGCCACTGTCCCATTCAAGTTGTTGAGTTTTCGTCCACTTGTTTGGGAACCACTATCCCATTCAAGTTGTTGAGTTTTTATTTTCTTGCTTGGGAGCCACTATCTCATTCAAGTTGTTGAATTTTTGTCCACTTGTTTGGGAGCCACTATCCCATTCAAGTTGTTGAGTTTTTATTTCCTTGCTTGGGAGCCATTATCCCATTCAAGTTGTTGAGTTTCTTTGTTCACTTGTTTGGGAACCACTATCCCATTCAGGTTGTTGGCTTTTGTTCACTTGTTTGGGAGCCACTCTCCCATTCAGGTTGTTGAGTTTTCTCACTTGTTTGGGAGCCACCCTCCCATTCAAGTTATTGAGTTTTATTCACTTGTTTGGGAGCCACTCTCCCATTCAAATTGTTGGTTTTGTCCACTTGTTTGGGAGTCACTATCCCATTTAAGTTGTTAAGTTTTGTCCACTTGTTTGGGAGCCACTATCCCATTCAAGTTGTTTTAGTTCACTTGTTTGGGTGTTACTCTTCCATTCAAGTCTTGATTCTATTTCTCAGCTGGGTTCATCCCCTTGGATCTTTCTATGTGTGATTGTTATATATTCTTTCTCATATTGATGTCATGATATTTTTTCCATGATTTTTGCATGAATATTCGTCTTCATTCCATGTCGTTGCTCCTCCACGGATAAACTCATGGGAGAGATTTTTCATTCGGTATTTCTAGTGGATTTCTATGTTCAGGAGATCCCATTTCCCACTTCATTTCTCTTTCACTCTTTGTTTTGCCGTTTTGAATATGGTCAAGCAAACATTGTGTTTCTCCCATTCACTGTTTCAATCTGGTCAGGTGAATGTGGGATCTTTACCCTCCCTTCTGTTCTGCTGTTTCGATCTGATCAGGCAGATGGTTGATTCTTTTCATCCTTGCTCTTACTCACTGTTTCGATCTGGTCAGGTGAGTATTGGGCTTTCCTCATTCACTGTTGCAAATATGGTCAGGCAGGCATTAGACTTCGGGGAAGCTCTTTATTCGCTATTGCGAATATGGTCAGGTGGATATTGAGCTGTTCTCATTCGCCGTTGCGAATATGATTAGGCGAATGTTGAATTCACCCCTTTCTTTAACCCTTTGTCTCGCTGTTGCGAATGTGATCAGGCGAACATTGGGTTGTCCTAGTTCACTGTTGTGAATATGGTCAGGTGAATGTTGGACTCCTCTTTTGTCCTGCTGTTGCGAATATGGTCAGGCAGACATTAAACTTCTGGGAAGCTTGTTACACATCGTTTTCAAATTTGGTCAGGTGTGTGATGAGTTGTTCTTTATCCACTGTTTTCGAATACAGGTCAGGTGGATATCAAACTGTTTTTCATTCGTCGTTTTCGAATTTGGTCAGACGAATGCCAAACTTCTCCTTTCGGTTGGGTGCCCGACAGAGTCCCTGGGAGGCATACTTCACCACCTCTTCATTCCCCCTGTTTTTATTTCCTGTTTGGGGGTTGTTGAGTTTTCTAGTGACTCCTTGTTTAGCCGTTTCGAATAAAGTCAGGCAAACATTGAGTCGTCCCCATTCACCGTTTCGAATACGGTCAGGTGAATGTTGGACTTTCTCTTTTGTCCCGCTGTTGCGAATATGGTCAGGCGGACATTAGACTTCGGGAAGCTCTTTATTCACCGTTTCGAATATGGTCAGGTGGGTATCGAGCAGCTCTTTATTCGCTGTTGCGAATATGGTCAGGCAAATGTTGAATTCCCCCTTTTTCTTCAACCCTTTGTTTAGCCGTTTTGAATATGGTCAGGTGAACATTGGGTCATCCTCATCCACCGTTGCGAATATGATCAGGTGGATGTTGGATCTTTTCTCTCTTTTGTCTCACCATTTCGAATATGGTCAGGTGGACATTAGACTTTGGGAGGGCTCTTTATTCGTTGTTGCGAATATGGTCAGGTAGATATTGAGCCATTCTCATTCGTCGTTGCGATGTGGTTAGGCGAGTCTGAAACTCCCTCCCTGTTCACTCTTTGTTTTGCTGTTTCGAATATGATCAAGCGAACATTGAGTTGTCCCCATTCGCTGTTGCGAATATGATCAGGTGAATGTGGGACCCCCCTTTTCTTTTCTCTATTCTGCTGTTGCGATGTGGTCAGGCAGATAGATGATTCCATTATTTTCTTTGATTGCGTTCCTACGATTGTTATCCTTACTGCTTCGAACTAATCAATTGATTTTTTGAATTCCTTTTTCCTCGCATCATCCAAACATGTGTTTTGGGTGAGCGTTGAGTTTTCTTTAGTTCTTTATCACGCCGTTTTGATCTGATCATGTGAGCATGAAATTCGTTTCTCCTCCTCCTATCTTGTCATTCCGCCTTGGTTAGGTAGGTTGTCGAGCTTCTTTCTTTGGCTTTCTCTCACTATTGATCAAGTAAATGAGTGTTAAATTTCCTTCATTCGTTGTTTCGATTTGGTTAAACGAATGTTGGGTTTCTTCCTACCCTTTTTGTCCCACCATGTTTGCATGATTATGTTCATTGCATTATTAATTGATTATTATGTGATTATATGGTTGTGATGCGATCGTTATATAATTAATTATTGGTTGTTGCATGCTTGTATGACATGTCATTATTGTATGATCATGGCTTGATTGATTGATTTTTGCATGCTCGCGTGATTATGAAATTATTGCATGGTCATTATATGACTAGATGATTATTATGTGATTGTATGATTATTACATGGTCGCATGATTATTACATAATTCGGTGATTATTATATGATTGGATGATTGTGGTGTGACTTTGTGATTATTGCATGATTGATGTATTATTAAATAATTATATGAGCATTGCATGATTAAATGACTGCTGCATGATTTTGTGATCATTGTATGATTGATTTATTATTTTGTGATTACTTGATCATTGCTTGATTAGATGGTTGTTACTTAATCATTGCATGACTAACTGATTGTTGTATATGCGTGTGATCATTGCATGATTGTGTGATTATGAGATGACCATCGCATGTTGAATTACTCATTATATGATTGGTTGATTGCTGCATTTGTTGCATGATTGCATGATCACTGCATTATTGAATGATTATTGCATCATTATATGTGCAATATTGGGTGATCACCTTATGATTAGTCAATTATGGCATGTTTTGGATGATTGTTATATGACCTATGAGTATTGTTTGGTTATATGATTTTTGTGTGGATTGCTGGTTATGTCATGAGTATGCGAAAATCATGTAATTATATAGCTATCATGATTATTATACTATTGCATGATTGCATGCTTGGATGAGCATTGTGTGATTGCGTGATCATAAGCATGGTGGGATATTCATTGCATGATTGTTGTGTGATGGGGTATTCCTTGAATCTCATTAGTTGACTATAGGGTCTGCATCTTCTTAGAGAGTCTCTTCAGTTGGGTATAGGGTTGCATCTTTTTAGACATAGGGAGGTCAACGCCAACACGCACGGTTAACTTGCTGTTCGCCGCACCTGTTGGGGGTCCGTTTGTTGACCTCGTTTTTGTCAGAACTTTTCCCTCGAGTGTGTTTGATCAGGCTAGTCGAGTCCCGTCAAGCCTAGTCCGATTCAAGTCGGAGTCAATTTGGGTCCGATTACGTCGATCCAAACTTCATTTTAATAAATTGACTTGGTCGGATGTAGTCACACTTGAATTGACCCGAAATTGAGTCGTATTTGACTCGATTGTGCTTGACTAGACTAGATCAATTTGTTTTACCCGCGCCGGGCCCGATTTAATTTCAATTGACATCAATTTTGGGCTTAATTTCATATAGTTAAATTTATTGTGCTGGATTGAACCCAAATCGACTCAAGTTGAGCCAAACCTGGACTCGGGTCCAACCAAATCTGGCCCAAATCAGCTCAGCTTAATTCTAATTGAGTATTGTCTGACTTTTTGTATAATTCAAATACTTCTCTAAATCAGGCAATTGTATTGACGGTTGCGATTAAATGTGTTCTACGATTCAGCCCAAATCCTGCTGTTCAGAAGCCTTTTACGATTCGGGCAGACGTCGAGCAGCGGGCGAGCCGTTTATGGTGAATTCAAAGGACCAATGCAATATTGCGGAAAGTGGCGAGCTGCCTTTCTCGGCATTAGCATGCCTTTACTCCAGGCAAGAGCTTCAGGCATAAGTGGTTTTTTTTTTCTTCCATTCGGTCTCTCTCTCTCCCTCCATCTAGAGCTCGATTCGCACGAGCAAGAGGAACCGAAGTCCCGCTCCCGCTCCCAGCCGAACTCTTGGATCCCTCCCTCTTGTTATCTCCCTCTTTCTTGCGTCTTGATCTCTCGTTCGCGCGGGCTCCGACAAACAAGGCCGACCCCCATCTCCCGTCCGACTTCATCTCCAGGGCCGAACCCGATGCCCGACTCGAGCTCCCACCTTGACCGTCGGCTTTCTTCTCCCGCTCTCGGCTTCGCCTCCCAGGATCGGACCCAACGCCAGCCTCCTCCATCCCGTTCGTAATTCGCAACGGCTACAGACGTCGATCTTACCGCCCCTAACCTAGCCGAATCCATCTCAAATAGGTATATTTCTCCCTTCCTTCTCCTTATTGTGCGTGTCCCCTTCTCCGCCTTCTTTTTTTCTATTCACAGCAAGAACATTTTCTCAACCTTCTTCTTCTTCTTCTTCTTCTTCTTTCTATTTTCTTATACATACATACAATAAAAAAGGCATACATTGAATCTTCATCAGTTTGGGTGTTTTAAATGAGTGAGGTCTCTATATCTTTTTATTTTGATAAGGGTTCCAATGTGTGGATGAGATATTGATCTCAAACTTGAATATCCTTCTACTTAGATCCTTTTTCTGGAAAGCTTGTGATGTGGTAAGCATGACTTCAAGAGGAGCATTTTACGTCATCTCCTAGGTGTTGCATGTTAGGTGTTTGGTAAAAATGCCTTGAAGGGGGTCATCTCCCCTTTACACTTCTATTCCTTTTTCCTCTCTTCCTCTACTATTATGGCTTCAATGTGCTTTATTTTGTTAAAAAAAAGGAGGGGAGGGGGGGGGGGGGAGGGGGGCGGCTGGGTCAGAGGCTTTGTTTGTGACATTTGATTACTTTCCGAAGCTAAAACAAATGAAAATCTCTCTTGCTTTTATAAAAAGAAAAATGTATGCTGTTATGACCTGTTTAGTTCGTTGTTTCATTTGTAACATTCACTAGATGTGGAGATGTTCAAGTTGGAGATGGTTTGGTTATTATCAAACTATTTTCATGCTCTTTGTTCTCCTTAATGTATAGGCTAAATGGTGGCAAGAGATTATAGCTTGTTGATAGACTTGAGAGAGCTGAATATCATCACATGACTTTGCCTATTCCATTCTTTTAGATAATTCACTCATATTGTAATGGGCACAATATTTATTATTCAGGAGGATTATGAGATATTCATATTCCTTTGGAACCATGAGTAGATGAAAGTCTCACCATGTATAGTTACACTCGATTGTAGTAAGTTTGTGATCTTTTTTTTTTACCGCCCTTTATTCATTTCAAAGGCTTTAAAGGTTTCCTTTCTCTGTGCATATTGTGTTTAGATCGATTTGGAGTGTTGAGCTATGCTCCAATTCCCCATCCTTGTCTAATGAATAAATTGAATAGCAACAGGAAAATGAAAGAATCATCTTCATTGTTTTTCTTCTTCTAATACAGTTCTTTGTGGGTCAAAGTTTCAGTATTTCCATACTATAACTGAGATACATTGTTGGTTGCAAGTCCTTGGTAAGTGTCGCATGTTTGGTATTAAAACAAGTTCGTGGGCTTGGTTTAAAGAAAAAAAAGGGGCAAAGCATGGTATGTTTGGCATAAAAATGAGTTTGCAAGTTGGTATTAAAAACTTCTTTTGGACTCTTGATGGCATAGATTAATAAGATTGGAAATTCATTGGAGGAATAATCACATGTTTCATGGACTCAGAGTTATGTCACTCGTGTTATTGGAGATATACTTAACCATAAAGATTGGTGGATTTTGAGTTGCTATTGTGTTTTGTTGAATCTTATTTTTTCTATACTTGCTTGAATTTCACATAAGAGTAATATTGGCAATTGTGCTGGAAAGTTTTTTTTTAGGTTTCGAGTTTGGCATGAAATGATTTGGTTAAGTTTAAAAAAAATGTTGTTGTGTATGTTTTTGGAAGGCTACTCGAACTATTGGATGTGAAGTTCTAAAAGTCTCTCTTTCTTTTTCTCAAATTTGTTTGATATAAGCTTTGAGTTGGAACAAATAGGTGGGGTAGAGATTTGTTGTTATAACTTGCTTTCAACATGAGGATGGGAAAATCTTGTGAATTTCTTTTCGAGTAAATGAAGGTATGTAAAAAATGATTTGCATGTTTCATATCAAGTGGCATTTAACTTGAAAACTTATAGTTATGTTGGCAAACTTTCACTTCAATAGTTGGATATATGTTCAAAAACTTCATCTATGAACTTCAAAGAAAAACCTGTTTTACTGCATTTCTTCAGTCATTTGATGATTATGAGGGTTGGGAAGAATATCTTGCATTGCTTCATGTGATATGTTCATTTTGGGATCCATTTTGGAAAGAAGATTGCTGAAATGTCTCTTTGTATAAGTAAAGTGTAGTTGCTTGAAATACTTCCTGTTAGTGTTGGTGGAATGTAGTGTGTTGGGAGTTTGGGTCTGTTGAATGATTATTGAGAGGTGGATCGTTGGTAAGCACATAATAGCATTCTTTCTTTCTCTCTCCACTCCTCTTTTTCTTTCTACTACTTCTTTCATTACTTGCACCTTGAGATGAAATATGATAAAATACTTATAAAGTGGAAAGATTCAAATGGTGAACGACCCAAGCCGGTGTCCAAGCCCGAAAAAAAGTACATTAGTATTTTAATTATATTTTATTTTAATTATTTGCTTAATTAATATTAACTTGCTCTAATACCACCTTCCTTTGCTTGTCTGTGTTTTGCGAGGTGCAATTGGGAAAGCAAAGGAGAAAGGACCTTTTGGAGCTGTTGTGACGAAGGAGTCTACATAAACAAATCAGTCGCTCCCATTCATTCCGGTGGGGGTGCTAAGGGCGAAACCACCGAGTCGTAGCCCCTAGTGTAGTGAGTTCTCTCAAAACTTAGATAACCCCTTAAGAGCCCCATTGGTTGTACGCTCCCCAACATTAGGACCTTGTAGTAACTTCAATTTCATTATGATTTTCTTTTTATTTCTTTTAGATCCCTAAACCAGTCACATTTGCGCATATGTCTAAAGGGTTAGAAACAAAAATCTTTGTAGTCTCCTACAACACTAGTGACACTTAAGGATAAAAACCTAATGATGAGTCTTAGATAACATAGACTTAGGATGCATGCTCCCTTTAGGATAGAAACATGAAACATAAAAAACTTAGTGACACATTTTCCTAGGATTATGATGCCTTAATTTATTAATAACTAACCCATAAAATCAATAATAACCCAAATTAGAATACACTGAAATACCTAACTTTTAATCAAACCATAAGCAACACACATAATTAATAAAAGACAATCATTGAACATAAACGTGAACTAAGATTAATTAATCTATTAATGATCCCCTAATCAAATACTAACTAAATAAAATTCACTAAAATCAACTTGAATCCGAGAATTATAAAATTAGAGAACAAACCTAAAACTAAAACTGGTTAAACAAAAAGACTTTTAAAACTCAAACTTTAATCAAACTATCTTCTAATCAACTACACACCTAATTCAAAACTCCTCTAATCTTAAACATTAATAAATCAGAGCTTAATTAACAAAGTGAATGACATAAGAGACTTTTTGAAACTTAATCATAACTTAAACTTTTAGAGCCTTAATAACTTACCTAAAGTTTAATCTCATACTCAATCTAATCTTTTAAAATTAGTCACCAACTCCTTAATGAATAATAAGTCATTCAATTCACATTTCTTCTAATTTCTAACAAACTAAAATAACTCAACAAAATTGATTACTACTGGGTAACTCAGGCCTACGAGGCTATTAAATTAGCCCCAAAGAGGGTGAAATAAACCTCACAGCCTCTGTGAGCAACAAAGATAGTAATTCAT
Source organism: Dendrobium chrysotoxum (assembly GCA_019925795.1). Taxonomy (NCBI): domain Eukaryota; kingdom Viridiplantae; phylum Streptophyta; class Magnoliopsida; order Asparagales; family Orchidaceae; genus Dendrobium; species Dendrobium chrysotoxum. Next base: position 87,280,249 of record CM034313.1, read on the forward strand.
TAAACACTAAAATAAAATTCTTAAAATCAATCTTAAATGGCTAATAATTGTACTTAAACTAAAGTCTCCCTTTGACCTTTCAACAAATCAAATTACAAACAACTTTAACTAAACTATCCTACATATGACACACCTAAAATCACACAGCCTACACACACTTAGATTTGTTTGTTAAGACATGACTCCTAGTTTTAGGATTAGGCCGGTGTTTTCTTCCTTTCCTGTCTCTGTGATGTGGCGGTTTGCATGTGACACGTGTGCTGGTTGTTTAGTTTTCTATGTTAGATCTCTGTGATAATTTCTGTTGTGATGATTTCATTTACTGCATTGTCTCTGTGATGTGATGGGCGATAGATTACTCATAGGTTAGGGACGATTTTGATACTGACGATATTTTCTGCAGGTGGCCATGCTCATACAGCGCTAAAAGGGGGCTAAAAATAAATAAATCATAAATTACTGCTACAGGTGTTTTAGCTGCTTAGCCCCCAAACAAATAAGAGCATGGCCAAGTGTGGCTGGTTTGAGTAATTTAACTTCATATATATAACTGCTTGATATGTTTTATCTTAATTGTTTAGGATAACCCTGCAGGAGAGTCTAGATTTTCTTTTTTGATTTTAATGTAATGTATTTGATGTATAGAGTTGTGAAAGTTTATAAAATGGGGCATTTTAATAGAGGATTGGGGATCCAAAGGGAAAAGAAAGTCCCTTCACGGGGAATTTCTTTTCATTTGGATATCCTATTGGCGATACACTAAAAGGAGACTAAAAGGAGGCGATCCACAAAAGGACTAGAAGATGAAGGTCAAGATATAAAATACCTCATTTTAAAACTTGCGTCATTCCATAGGATTAGAATCCAGGTTGTTGTCGGTGGAGCCTGGCCACCACTACTTTTCTGTACTCTGGGATGTATATTATATGGCACTTGCCATGGACTTTGGACGCTTTTTTTGTGGTTTTGATGTGATGATTTGCTTACATGTTTGTGCAACAGAAATGACATGATTTTTATAGGTTTCTTTCTTGCATGTGCATGTGCCTGACTTGTTAGGCTCTTTAGGGATAAAATTTTTCTACTCGTAATTAAAATTAAAATTTTAAAAATTAAGTAACATAGAAAGATAACGATCTAGGGAATAGCCGGAATCGTCCGAAGTCGCATGCATACTGATGCATTCTCTCCTCCTTGTTAAGACACTTCCCCGTCTGCGGGTAGAGTTCAGATAATCCGACCTATGAGGATAAGGTTCTGAACCTGGGGAAGCCTAGTCTTTCTAAAAAATTATTTTATAAGCCTTTTTAAAATTTCATGCATTTCTGATTTGAATATTTAATCAGCACGCATTGCATTAGTAACTAATTAAAATTAAAATTTAATTGCATTAGTCTTAGGAGCATAGTACCATACATAAATCTGAGGTCACTTAGGAAACCTCTCTAGATGTCGACCTCAAATTCCAAAAGCTTAGCCACCCACCCATCTTTCATAAAGACTGGACAGCATTGATTTTATACGATTAGGTGGTTTAGCTGGCTTTCTTTTTCAGGCAGGATATAAGTCCATGATGCATTAGTTAGGACACGGGTTTTAGTATTATGTAGAACACTAGACCCACCTTAGATTTAGGGTTCAAGGCTACTACGATCAGTGTCTCGTAGTACGCCTCATCGGTGGGTAAGCTCCTCCTTCTTGGGCTATAAACCCTACCTATCCGCGCCACATAAATGGCGCCGCTTCCATCTCTCTCACGCATATGGTATGAAGTGATTTCTTTTTCCAATTTTCTTTAGTTTGACCGGCCGAGTGCTTATGTGATCCGTGTATGTTGAAACAACCAAGTTGAGCCTATCTTTTCCCCTTGATTAGGAAGATCCTAGAAATTTTCCTGCATGCCAAATCTATTTGAGAGAACAATCTAGTGTCCTTAATCGAGAGTTTTCTTAGGCTGAGGTCTAAGATGTAATTAACCACGGGGGCTTGCGCCCGTGGGAGACCGATCCCCACATCAAATAAATCCCATTCAAGCTGATGTATCGGATGAGAGAAATCTCGTGACTCTTGGGTTATGCATATTATTACCCATCGAGGTGTGTGGGTAAAAGCCTCTATCCTCCATGGTTAATCATATGTGTAATCACATCTGCCCTTCCATTGGTCTACTTGTATAGAGTGCAAAGGTCTACGATCATTTTGTCCTACGGGATAGTGTGGTCGTACCCTTTACATTCTGTTCCCCACAAGTATAGTCCTTTCGGAGATCCACAACAACTAATTCTTGAAGCTCCCCAACACGTCTGGATAAGGCGTCGGCTGCTTTATTTTCTAAACCAGGCTTGTATTGGATCTCAAAATCATAGCCTAGTAATTTGAATAACCACCTCTGATGCTCCTCGTTCATTATCCTTTTGCTCTAGCAGATATTTTAAACTTCTCTTATCAGTCCTTACAATGAAATGCCTTCCCAACAGATAAGGCCGCTACTTCTGAATAGCCAAGATAATGGCCATTAGCTCCCTCTCATATACTGACTTCAATCTAGCCCTGGCTGACATCACTTGACTGAAGTATGTTATTGGCCTATGGTTCTGCATCAACACTGCCCCCAGCCCATATCCCGACGCATCAGTTTCCATTATAAAGACATGGCTAAAATCTGGAAGTGCTAATACTGGAACTATAGTCATGGCTTCCTTTAGTTTCTCAAAAGCCCGGGTTACTGCCTCTCCCCATAAAAACCCATCCTTCTTCAGTTGCTCAGTCAAAGGCCATGCAATAGCACTGTATCCCTTCACAAATCTCCTGTAGTATCCAGTCAACCCCAAGAACCCCCTTAACTCCTTTAAGTTTCTAGGCATTGGCCACTTCTACATTGCTTCTATTTTATTCTGATCTGCCGCCACTCCTTCTTGGGATACCAGGTGCCCCAAGTACTCTACACTGGCCTGGGCAAAGCTGCACTTCTTCAGGTTGGCTTGTAACTGATGTTCTTATAATACTCCCAAAACCACCTTCAAGTGTTCTAAGTGTTCCCCCTCAGTCTTGCTGTACACCAAAATGTCATCAAAGAATACCAGTACAAACTTCCTGAGGTACTGCTTGAAGACCCTGTTCATCAAAGACTGAAAAGTAACAGGAGCGTTAGTCAAACCAAAGGGCATTACTAGAAACTCATAATGCCCTTCATGTGTTCTGAATGCTGTCTTGGGAACGTCTGCCTCTTTCATTCTGATCTGGTGGTATCCCGACTTTAAGTCCAGCTTGAAAAACACCACTGCCCCAAATAGCTCGTCCAATAGCTCATCAATCACCGGAATTGGGAACTTGTCTGGTACAGTGCTCTTATTGAGAGCCCTGTAATCCACACAGAATCTCCAACTCCCGTCCTTCTTCTTGACCAGGAGGACTGGACTAGAGAAAGGGCTCACACTCGGTCTTATGATCCCCGCCTCCAGCATCTCCCGGATCAGCCTTTCTATCTCATCTTTTTGGATCTGAGGGTAACGGTAAGGGCGAACGCTGATCGGTGTCTCCCCTTCCTTCAAAGTAATGGCGTGCTCCGTCTCCCTTTGTGGTGGTAACCCCTGGGGAGGTTGAAAAACCTTGCTGAACTGGTGTATGAGCAGCTGCACTGAAGAAGCAATATTGCCTTCTTCCTCTAGTTGGACCCCTTGCAGACGGTGCAAGTCCACTAAGTAGCCTCCTCCTGCAAGGTCTTGATTAAAGATTTGAGAGAAACCCCCGCCTTGGTCAGCCCAGCATCACCCTGAATGACCCTCTTCTTTCCCCCCACCACCAGCTCCATCTTCAATGTGCCCCAGTTGATCTTGGTCTCTCCCAAGGTCTGCAACCACTTCATCCCTAGGATGACGTCAATACTCCCCAATTCCAAGGGAAGGAAGTCCTCCCTTACTTGGATCCCTTGAATCTTCAGTACTACTCCTCTACAAACTCCTCTGGCCATCTCCACCTTTTCTGTGCCCATCATCACCCCATAGCCTCCTGTATCAACTAACTCCATTCCAAGCAGCTCAACAATTTGGGTGGAAATGAAGTTGTGGGTTGCCCCACTATCTATCAACACCACCACTTCATGCCCAGCTATCACCCCTTTTACTTTCATAGTGTGACTCGAAGTGAATCCCACCACGGAGTTCAGAGAGACTTCTGCCACATCCAGGTGCAACTTCTCCTCCTCCTCTTCTAACCTGCTCCCACCTCCCTCTTCGTCTTCCTCGTCTTCACAAACGAGGAGAACCTGAAGAGTCCGGTCTTTGCACCTACGACCCGGCATGTACTTCTCATCACATCAGAAGCATACCCCCTTTGCCCTCTTTTCCTGTAACTCCCTTTCAGTCAGCTTTTTAAACTGTCCTCCATTTCCTCCTCCAGTTTTCTCCTTCTGCACTTCCATCAAACCCCCTGGGGTTGGCCCCTTGGATGGTAAGAAGGTGGTAGTCATTCTGTACGATCCCCCTGAGTAATTCCCCCGAGCTCCCCTTCTGACTTCTTCTGATCTTCCACCAGTTGTGCCAGTTCCATAGCTTTCCCTAAATTCCTCGGCTCCAACACTCTGGCTGCTGATCGTATCTCCGGTTTCAGCCCTTTCATGGAGTTCCCTTCCAAGGCTGACTCCGAGATATGATCCAACCTGCTGACCAAAAACTTGAACCTGTCGCGATAATCCGCCACGGTCCCCTCCTGAGTCAGGGCAAAGAATTGCTCATAGAAGTCTCCTCCCCCATCGGCTCGAAAACGCTCTAGTAAGCATTCTTTGAACTCCCTCCAGTTCCGGATGGGCTCCCTCCTGTCACGCCATTGATACCATGCCAGCGCCTTTCCTTCCAAACATAGACCTGCCGCCGTCAACTTCTCCTCCGTCAACCCGTTGACGACAAAGTACCGTTCCACCTTGTATATCCATCCATGGCCATCCTCTCCCTCAAAGATGGGCATCTTCAGTTTTCTCACCTTGGGGTCTCCTCCATATCCCCGATATCCTCCATAAGCTCCCATTCCACGATAAGGAGGTGCTCCCCAAGTATCCCGATCATCCCTCCGGCGATTATACCCGAACCCCTCATCATATTCCCCTCTTCTTCCTTCGAAATCAGCACCCTTTCTATTGTACCCCAAGCTCATCTCCTCTCTAGAGAGCGGTTCTAGAGGAGGCATGTCGTTCTCCCCCTCAAGGATCTCCACCTCCGGCATCCTCCTCCACCGGATTGGGTTCGGATTCCCCCCTACGCCATGGCCGTCGGTGGTCTCTCTTACTTCCGACATCACCGGATTGGTCTTCATTTCCAGTAGTTTCTTCATCATCTCCTCCATAGCAGAGAAACTCCTTTCCAACCTTTCATTGTTGGTGGAGATTTCAAGGAACTTTTCCTCCAAATCTGATTTCAGTTGTCCGAACTCGCCTTCCAATACTTCCACCTTCTTTCCGGCCATCTTTTCTTCCACGACACACAAGAAATCTTCCTCCAAATGCCCCCAAAAGTCTGCTGAAATTTCTGAATTTCAGCCGCCGATGGTCCCAAGATGTGGCTCTGATACTAATTTGATAGGAAATACTTGGATTCAAATATTCCTATCGATCCGGAAGAGGAAAAACAATAGGAAACTGTTGTTTTCAGCAATGGACAACAGCCAAGCTGTTGACCTCCACGGTAATGACAGGAATAAACAAAATAAAAAAGAGGAATGCTCATTACCTGTTGCTGCCCATACCTGAAATCATCCTGTATCCCGTCGAGTCTCGCCGCCTGCTACAATAACCATTCGTAAACATGTAAACGGCGCCGAAGGGTCCTGTCATGCACACATAGATCATCTCGAGCCCACCTCTACCCTCGTCTTTAAAACGCGAATGAGATGGAGCCTTCGGGCTGTTACCTCCTCTCACTCATTTCCATCACAGTTTCCTCTCCGCCTTGCAATCCCAAACCTTTCTCCTCACGACATTCCCAAACCTCCGATCCCTGCCTTCCCACGCCTGCAGTCTCCCATCTGCCGACCTCCACTCAAATCCTGATACCAAGCTCTGATAGATCCACTAATCCGACTCTTACCTAACCTAGACCTACCTTCTTCCTCCACTGCCGAGCCTTCCACTGTGCCGATCCAGGAGGCCAAAAGCCTAGACCCGGCGTACCTTGCCTTCTCCTGTCGAATCCCTACAGCTTGCGACCTCTTCTCCACCTTGCCGAAATCCATAAACCGCAAGCCCTAGCCGTCCACATCTCCGGCTCCTTCGTTGTTGTCCGACTCCGCTCCTTAGACGCCGTCCCTTCCCGTCGAGTCGGAAGTCCAACATCTTAATCGTAAGCAGGAACGGGCTCGTTAGTTGTGAAGGTAACTTTCTTCCTGTCACACGCTTCTTCGGCCAAATCCCGTAAATCTGCCAAACTCTAGGATTTGCGGCAACAAGAAGGAAATAGAGGATTTATTCTGCCCCGAGATTTACAATAAAATGAAACCCTATTTGGAAGGATTTAGTATAAATCCTGTTCAAATCCTGCCTAAATCCTGTATCCAAATTGAAATTAATTGTAATTATAATTAAGTTTTATTAATCGTAATTAGTAATTATTAATTATTATTAATTTAATTTAATTATAATTAATTTTAAATTAATTATAAATTTAAGTTCATTATAATTAAATTTCCTAATTATGATTAATTTCAGTTAATCATAATTAGTCTTATTTAATTATAATTAATTAAAGTAAATTATAAATAATTTTTTTATTATGATTATTTTTAGTTAATTAAAATTAATCTTTATTAATTATAATTAATTTGATTAGTTATAATTAATTTTCATTAATTATAATTAAATTTTTATCAATTATATTTTTACTAATTAATTATAATTAATTTTTATTAATTATAATTAATTATTCTTAATTGTAATTTGTTGTTAATGTGCAAATGTCTCCTTTCCTCCCTTGCCTCGATCCACGAGCTTCCACCGCCGGCCCTCGCCACGCAGGTATAAACCTTCTAAACTCTGAAAACCCATCTTCGATGCTTGCAACGCGACGAACAACCACCCATGCACGCTTTTCTCTAGCGTGGTGGGAGAAAATTTGCTGCGATGCTTGCAACGAGGCGGACAATCTCCTAAAGTCCTGTTTGCGGCGCACCAAGGGACCCCCTATGCACGCTTTTCTCTAGCGTGGTGGGAGAGAACTCGGTGCGGCGCTTACAACGAAGCAGGCGGACCTCGTACGTGCTTTTTTTAGCACGGCGAGGTAAAAATATAAGTACCCGTACGCGGCTCTGTACCTACGGGGAAAACAAACTCTGTTCTTTTAAAACAGGTACCGAAGACCCATGCACGCCTTTCTCTGGCGTGATGGGATTGAAGATTTTACGGCCGCGGTGTCCAAGGACACCTACCGTGCATGCTTTTCTCTAACGTGACGGGAGGCCCAATTTTCTGTAGTTTTCCCTAAACGGGGGAGATGCCGGAAGGTTGCCGAAATTTCGGGTGAACAGAAGACCACTTGGACCTGACTTGAACAAAATTTGGACAAACAAAGGACTCGATTTAGAGAATGAACTGAACATAAAATTGAGCCTAAATCAAACTTAAATGAACTCAAATCTAAATAAAATTGAACATGAATTTGGACTTGCAGCAAATGACAACGAATTGGATTCAAACTGAACTCAAATTGAAACAAAATGTGGACAACAAGGACTTGTGCTTTGAACTTAAATGAACTTGGTGCGAATAAGTTTTTACTCAAACTTGAACATTGCAAGAGATTTGAACTTCTACTCCAACTCAGTATAGAACTTGAAACTCAAGTTTGAACCTGTCTTGAACTTGATTCTGAGTTAAATAGCAGGGAACTTGTTACATACATAAAATAATGAATTGAAGTAAATTTTGAGCATTGAATGACCAACATGGAATGTAGTGCAAGGCTTAAAATAAGACTTGTTATGTGGCAAGATGACAGTCAATCATGGAAGCAAGAATCAAGAAGAAAATGTAATGATGTGCTTGTACCCAATGATACAAGATTCCTAATGAAATATTGGGAAGTGATCATGTCAAATTGAAATGCAAATTTCAATCAGCAAATGAATCAAGTTCATCTCATACAATGCAAGTCATTATTGGAAATAAAGAAGTTGCAAGTGGAGTCTACTTGCAAGCAATCAAGGTTTCATGACAAATCAACTCCAAATGCATTCAAATGAATACCTAAAAATGAATACGATGCTTGTAGTGACCAAAGCTTCAAGAGGAACTTGCAAGCGATCACCGACAAAGAATAAATATATACTACAACGACATGCTCCTAATTGACAATGCAAAACTTTCAGCAGACCATTAAGGAATCATCATTTCAAAGGGAATGCAAATCTTAGCAAGCAAAGAATAAGAAGATTGTAGGAGTTAATAATATTCTTCGCAGCAGTCATACAAGAAGAGGTGGCAGTCCCTATTACATTCATCTAAGAATATTAGTGAAAGGATTATAGAGGCTGGAAGACACTACAGTTGCCTACAAGTGACTTTAGAAAGATTACCATGTATGCAACAGTTCACCTGCATATAATGACGAACAATGTGTCATAAATAATGGGTCATCTTGCAATCAATAATAAGTAATCATCAAACATATGTGTTGATCCACTATAAGAAGAAGCAGCATGTTCAAAGTACCTACAAGTGGCTGTAGAAAAGGAAGATGTAGTAGCCCCCATTACATCCACTTGCGAGCATTAACGAAAGTTTGCAGCAAGTACATCAGTCTACTTGTAGATAACGACGGTAGATAAGATGTGAAAGCCATGATCTCTTTGCAATCAACATCAGGTGTCTAGAAGATATGAGCAATAGTTGCCAGAAGAATTGGAAGATATGCAAGTGGATGTGGCAGTTCACCAATTAACATACATAAGGAAATCAAGAATAGATCCAAGCTCCTACAGGTCATTGTAGAAGACCTGTTATACACTTAGCAAGTTGTTTTGTGAATAATTATAGAAGAATTATGGTGAATATAGCCTCCTATGAACAAAAGCAGGAGATTTGTTAGTGCACAACAACCCACCTGCAGAAAGCAACCAGCAGTGCACGACAGTCTACCTGTGCAAAGCAGCAAACAACTCAGTCTAGAAGCTGCTACAATACGCCACCGGATCTGCAACACCCATGCGAGCAGACAAAAAGCGTACAAATCCCCAAATGAAATCCTAGCGCAACGCCATCGGATCCGTAACTTTCATGCAAGCGGACAGAAGGCATTTATAAATGTTCAAAGAGCACTCTCCCGCATGTGCACTTTAATTTGTATACACATAGGTACACAAAAGGGGTAGGTGCAATCAAACACCCGCATGGGCCCCGACAAGCGTGTTATCGGTATACACGTGACGTCTAGGGATGCTGCGCAGGTCAATAAGTGAATTCAAGTTCGAGCCCAATCCTTCTATTCAGGTAGATAGAAGTCGACACGGCTCGAACTATTAAACGAATAAACAGTCGTGGGGTCGACTGAGATATTTATTTTATAGTTTATATTAGGCCTTCAAGGCTTATAATCAAGAGAATTCACTAATAAGGGCATAAAGCCTACGAAACTCGATCTTCTGTTAGCAAGCCAACAGGGTCGACAAGGTTCAATCAACAAGAATAATGACCCCATACCCCGATGATGATCGTGTTGAATGCAGATATCAATCGGAGGGGTTCATTCCAAATATTTCAAAATGTCACCCAAACACCCAAAAACCCAAATCTCCAAAAAAATCCCAAAAATCCAAAATATTTAAGATCGAAACTCAACCATTCAAATCACTTAAAGCAAAATTCATTCACCCTCCGCAATAGTTTGCCGAGGTGGACAAATATGAAAATAATCTCAGCTTACAAAGAGTTAATATATGGTCGAAAATATCACTAAGATCCATTCTCAAACAATCTCCTGCCAGCAAGGACGTGGTACGAGTCCTCTAACCGGCAGTTTCGCCGCCAAATGGCACTGTAGGATAAACGATTATGACTCGGGGTCCTCTGAACCAGGTGGTCGCCACCAAATGGCACCATTATATTATGGTTATGGCCAGAGTCTGTATGCTCCCCAATGGCATCAAATCCTTGAGATATGAATCAATAGGATATGATCGATAGGGCACAAAGCCCTCTGTTAGCTAAGGTGGATTCAAATTTGTCCCCTTAGACAAACACTCCCCCCAGGTCTATAAGGTACCCTTAGACGAAGCAACCTATGGTTGCCGATAAAGATCCTTCTGTCAGGTTGGGTCGACTACCTCCTCTGACTAAGTAGATCAGGGACCACGATGGCCCGGGACGAAGGAACCATGGGATCTTGATTGGGTCCATCATCCATTCCTCCACCATCTGCTTTAAATGCAAGATGATAAAATTTCTATTTTTAAATATCAAACCTTTCAATACCTTCAACCCATACTGCTACTATGTACCAGGTACTTCGTATCTCTACGTATCTGATTGACGACTAGCCTTAATCGAAAGTTCTCTCTCGTGATCGGGAGGGGTAATTAACTATAGGGGCTTGCGCCTATAGGAAACCAGAACTCATATCATAAAGTCCTCGCAAAATGAGGGTGAAATCTCTGGGTAGTGTCTTAATCTACAAACTCATCTGCCTTCCAAAATTTACCCCGGAACTTAAATCCGTTAAAACTCCCCCCCCCCCCCCACCCCGAAAGAAAGCAATGCGGGCGGAGGCCGGGGCCGAATTTTTGGAGCCCACACAAGCACAGGAAAACAGAGAAAAACAGAGAAAAATCTGAAGGAAAAACCACACAAGTGTTTGTATTTCACTAGTAGGTGCAAGAAAATGATAAAAAATGCAATGTTCTTCAATTTGAGAGGAAGAACAACTCTTCAAATCTCCGGCAACGCTAAGAGCCCAAGCAAGAAAATCTAGATCTCAAAAATGCACTCAAATTCAAGATAACCCTAATTTTCCCCCAATCCCCCCTAATTAACCATAAAGAACTCTTCCAAATTACCGAAGCAGCCCTTACATTCAAATTTTCCCCTCCAAAACTTGCATTAAGCCCCCCATGGGGCCCACCATGGTTCCGCCCCCTCCCTATTTTTTTCCACCTGGAGTAGACTTGGACCGATCTAGGCTGGACCGGTCCAGCCAGCCACTCCTGGGCCGGCTCATGCGTAACAACTACTTGGTCAAACCACCTTGTGTTTGAACACAAGTAATAGCTCCTGCATACATATCTTTAATGATTTGAATATAAGCGTTATTAACTCCTTTCTTTTCAAGAACTCTCTATAGCACTTCTCTTGGAACTTTATCATATGCTTTCTCTAAATCAATAAATATCATATGTAGATCTTCCTTATTCTCTCTATATTTCTCCATCAAACCTCTCAATAAATGTATGGCTTCCATAGTAGACCTACCCGGCATGAATCCAAATTGATTTTGAGAAACATTAATATCACATCGCAACCTACGCTCCATAACTCGCTCCCAAAGTTTTGAAGTATGACACATTAACTTAATTCCTCTAAAATTCGCACAATTTTGTGCATCACCTTTATTCTTAAAAATAGGAATTAACACACTCATTCTCCACTCATCTGGCATCTTTTTAGTCTTCAAAACAGTTTTAAAAAGTTTAGTAAGCCAAGAAATTCCTTCGTCTCCTAAGCATTTACACACCTCTATTGGAATATCATCAGGTCCAACAGCTTTTCCACACTTCATTTTTTTAAAGCCTCTCTAACTTCGATTTTACTAATACGCCGATAAAAACATAAATCTTTATTTCCATTTAAGGTGCTAAGGTCATTAAAATCAATCGTATTTTCGCATTCTTAATTAAAAAGTTTAGCAAAATATCTCATCCACCTTTGTTGAATATCATCTTCTAAGAAAAGTACTTTTTGATATTCATCCTTAATAAACTTCACTTGAACTAAATCCTTACTACTCATATCTCTTTGTTTGGCTAACTTATACATATATCTTTCTCCCTCCTTAGTATTTAATCTATTATATAAATCATTAAAAGCTAAGATATTTGCATCGCATATTGCTTTCTTAAAATCCTTACGTGCCTCTTTATATATTTCCCAATTATTAGAATTTTTACATCTAAACCAATTTTTATAACAATCTTCTTATTTTTTATCTTTTCTTACACATTTAAATTCCACCACCAACTATTTTTACTATTATGAGCTTTTCCCTTTGATACTCCAAGCATATCTTTTGCAATATTCTTAATATCATTAGCCACTTTTTTCCACATAACATTAGCATCCTCATGCACAGACAAAATCTTAAAATCTAAAATCTTACTCTTAAAAATATTTTTGTTAATATTCTTTAAATGCCCCCATCTAATCCTAGAATATCGTTTTACTTTATTTTTTATTTTTTGCCCCTTTATCTTAAAGTCCAAAACTAATAATCGATGTTGGGTACATAAATTTTTACTCGGAATAACTTTACAATCTTTGCAATCTAAATGATCTAATTTTCTTATAAGAAAATAATTAATCTGAGTTTTACTATATCTATTTTTATAAGTGATGAGATGCTAATCTTTTTTCAAATAAGGTATTAGCAATTAAAAAATCATAAGCAAAAGAAAAATCTAATATGGTCTTACCACCTTCATTTTTCAAATAAGGTATTAGCAATTAAAAAATCATAAGCTAAAGAAAAATCTAATATGGTCTTACCACCTTCATTTGTCGTTCCAAACTCATGGCCACCATGAATATTTTTAAAATTATTTACCTCTCTACCAACATGTCCATTTAAATATCATTTTCTCCATCAACACTGTCACAAATTCTCCTTCAAATGTCTTCTCCATCAACAAGAGCAAAGATGCAACTTTCCACATCAACATTAAGCCACCATAATCTACACCCTGTGCACATTGATATTGATCTCCTGCTCTTTAAGTCTTGCAACCTCCACCATTGCCCTCACTGAATACCTATAAAAGTAATGTGTTTCTACATCAATTTTAGCATTACAGGCCATGTCATTGGAGTCGTCTTCCACTACATTTAGAATGTAGAGAAGGAATCAATAAATCAATGTAATTGTGCTAAGATTAATAGAGTGTTCCTTTAAGAGTTAAGCCTTAATACTACATATTACTAGGAAGAGTAACACAGATCATTTGGTTTTGTGAGATTAGCACAGTATTTTTGTATCGTATCAACTATTTGATAGGCAAAGACCGGTCCAGGAGGGACCGGCCCAACCCTTGGGCCGCCTCAGGCAATACAACAGGCGCAAGCCTGCTGGTCCACAGGCTTCAAATCCCACCCCCCTTGGGGTGGGGTCCACTACCTAAGGGAGTTAGTGTGAGGGTTGTTTAATCCTTTTGCATTATTCTTATGTTTGCTTTAAGTTAAAGTTTGTATTAGGGATAGGGAATCTTTTTGGTGGCTTATTTCTGCGTGCTTTTGGTGTTCTTAGGCTCTAGCGGCATCTAGAGAGTTTTGGAGAGATTGATCCTCCTCTCGAATAGAGGATCACTTATATCTTGCTGTTTTCTTCTCCACTACTACATGATTCTTGTTATTTGTGTTTTGTGTGAAATTATGTGATAGAAAGTCGTTGAATTCACATCCTTGGTAGAATTCTCTTGAGTTCTACAAGGGTTTCCTATCACTATTTCCTCAGACGGAAATGAGATGATATCTTAATGGGTTACAAATTTGTGATCCCCCACATAGGCATTACTTCTCAATATAATTTCCGCAAATTTATTAAAACCTCATGTGTTGACTCTTCAATAGCTGCTATCACAAAATATTTATTCAGCACATTTTCAGATGTTCCATTTGTCATACATTTTCCTTCTATTTCTCCGGATAAAGCCCTTTGCATGACAATAGCTATGGCAACAGCATCAACTTTCATATGCAAGGACAAAGCAAAACGGTCATAATAAAAAATGCTTAGTGTTTACACTTGAATCAACGCATATCCACTGTGGTGTTTAAGTGGATCTTGCTACTTCGCAAACCATACTATCATTTTTTTTATTTCACTTATAATTACAGGATTAGATCATTGAATCATAAATTTCTCTTGAAATCTTTAATATTACTATTTCTGCACACATCTTTTTTGAGGAGAATGGGGGGCATGCATTATGTGGCATGGATCATACCAAGAACAAAACTTCATTGGATCCAGCAATGACTTGTAATGTTAAATATCTTCTGACACCAAGAACAATTATCATAGCTGTAGAGGTAGACCTAAAAAGACTTGGTTAGAAAATATTAGAAATGATCTTTCTTTATTAGATTTAAACGAGAATTTGACTTTTAACAGAACACAATGGAGAAAAAGGATTCATGTAGCCAACCCCACGTAGTGGGATAAAGGCTTGATGTTGTTGTTGTTTTTGTTGTTGTACCAAGAACCATTATCATAATTCTGCTTGTTACAAATCTTGATCAAGTTTTGTAAGAATAACATTAAATACAAATCTTGATCAAGTTTTGTAAGAATAACATTAAATGTTATGACTTAAATAGCATAGGATGTTCGGCATCTGATTTCAAAAGTACATGTAGAAGCCCAAGAAACCACCTGACCCCATACATCTGTAAGAATTACAATATCATTGTTCAAAAACAAAAATAACTTATTTTGACATTTTGTGTTCCTTTTTAAGTGAACCAATGCGTGCATTATTAAAAAAAAAAACATTTTTGCTATCAATTTTGTTAAATTTTATAACGTCATAATCATAAGAAAAATATTAAAAGAAAGAAGAACAAATAATCTACTAAAAGATATAGGGAAGGATATTCTAAACAAATAAATTTTTCTTTCTTTTTAAATGTACAGATGCTTTTCTTTTTTAAAAGTTCTTTATTTAAAATTTGATGATCACTCAAAATCTCCTTTTATGCTTTCGATTGAAACAAATTACTATAATTTGTCCTCTCCATCAAAAAGGCAACACTTTTTCAAAAAAAATACAAACAGAAGCCCTAATTTTTGCATTCATCATTCCTTACATTCTAATTATTTTTTTTAAACGAAATTCAGTTTTGGATTTTTTTATCTTCACATTATATCCTTACAATGATTTAAGCATTCGAATCTTCTTTGAGAAGTTCATAAATTATAAGCCCCATGACTCTATCATTTTGACTTTTTCAATTTAACTATATATTTAGGCATTATACATATAAACATTGCACCAAATTCTCCCTGAAATATATCTAAGAATTGGATCTTCCCTGAACTCGGTGCATACATTTAGGAAGAGATTTAATACGTGAAACCTCATGATTATGGTTCATTCTAGAAAACCTCTTTAACTGTAAACCAATAGAGGATGAGTTTCTGTAATTCACGCCTCCTCTATCCTACAAATGCTAAGTTTGAAAACAAATTAGGATGCCTATGATAATCATCATACACAATACAAAAATTTTTGGTCATTTGTTTTATTTCACTCACGAGTCCATTGCCCTCGCCAATCTCCTCTACCCAATTAGCAATCATAAGGACAATATCCATCTTCCTTTCCCCTCTTGTTTCTTTTTTTTTTTTTTGCATACAATGACATATCATCAATGATAAAGCAAACTGGATCAAACCACGCAAAGATCTACTTAACACGGATCCCATATCAAAATGTCATTTCATACTAAACTTAAGGAAAATTATAATCCAAATATGTTGAGGATTTGAATTAAACCTAGGTCACGATAACTAAACCATGCTCATTAAAACACTTCATATAGTTGGGTGGGGGTGATTGGAATTGAATCTGGGTAGAGTAGATTTTAACCAAGCCGATAAATATGACTCGTGTGCTACAAGCAAAGAAGGGCGCAGAAAGAAAAGCAACTACATTTCAGTTACTGGAGAATAAACTTAAGAAAAAAGCTTAGCTCATTTATAAAACAAAAGAATAAATAAATGTAAACTTCTCAGTAGCCCATAGTGTTTGATATCTTGAACAGTTCACAATAAACTTAAAGATATAAGGATGTAGAGCTACGGAAAAAACCACTAATACTTTGATAAAGGTACCATATTGTGCAGACCAATTAAAATGCCAACGAACTAATCAACCTTGAATTTACACTTGCACATAGAAAATTAAAATCAAAGAAAAGCTTGAAAAGTTAAAAGCAACTGATAATTAATTCAACAAGAAATATATATTTTCAGAATGACAATACCATTCATGCGCAAAAATGCAACCCAAATCACTTTTCTTTGATAACTCTGTAAACAGCCTTGCAAAAGAACAGTCCTTATCATTCAAGTAAGACGAGCTTCTCTATATGATTAATTAATCAACTCAATAGCTGACTTTCGCATAACACAAATGTAATTGTTTGTGATTATTGGTGCATGCTAAAACTATAAAGTGCAACAGAAGAAACTAAATGAAACAAACACTAAAGCAACATTGCTTCCAAAAGAACAAGAAAAAGTAAGTGGGGCATAGTACAGTGGATGATAATGCCTGGCTTGGAAATAAAAAAATAAAAAAAATTCCTTTGGTTAAATACCAGCCATGAAATTAGTTCATGTACTACAAGAGTACTTCTGAAGTCCTTACTTTTTTGTCTACTACAAGAGTACTTCCTCATTTTATTGACAAGCTTTATTTAAAAAAAGATTATTAAGGAAAGAAGTGATTAAACAGTAAGATGCTCTATGACAACCAACCTGTTATAACTACATCCACAATTTTTTGACCATGGATTAAGCTTCCATATCGAGGTCCTTTATGCTCCCTCCCATATCCATATGATGGTAGTGGAGGCATCAATGGCCATAGATTCTCATCCTGTAAACAAAAAATAAATAAATAAGAATGCTTTGCAGGCAAAGGAAGTTACCCCTACCATACCATTCACTAAAAACCAGAAAATACAAAGTTCCAAAGTACAAATAATTTACAAAAAGATGATAGATGATTTTTTTTTAAGTGGAATGCAACACTAACGAAATACCAATTCACAAACTTTATTGGTTCTTATTTATGTGGTTATCTTAATTTGTGAAATACTTCAGCAAACAGAAGATAAATGTTTGCCAAGGCCTGACTTTCTTTCCTAGTGTTAGTTTTAGCTAGGTGTAATTTACACCTCCTCTATAGTCAGTTATATAGTCTACCTAACAGAATAAAATAGAATGAAAAAAATATGAAATGTGCAGTAATGATTTTAATAGTACGTTGCCTTGCCTGCTTTACAAGACTTCTAACCATCACGTGTCTTGGTTACTGGGGTTTTTCTCTTCCAAGAATTGAACTGCAACTGATGTTTAAGTTAACGGGGTAAAAAATTTTCCCGCCTAAAAGCATAACTATATTTCACATACATAAAAAACTTAAAATGGGCAGGAACTAGTTCGATAAAGTGGCATATATCACACCTCCATCACGGTTGTCCCACTCTTGGCACACACCGGGGATGGAAAGAGTAAAATTACTTCAACTTTAGTTTCAACTATGGCACCAAGAAATGGATGCACAAAGCATTTATACAAGTTTCTTTGCAAAACTTAAAACTTCTAGAAGTGTTTCCTTTGACCTACGCATTGTCCTTATTATACTTTCCATTAAATCCATCTAATTGGCAAGCTTGTCAAGTTAGAGCAACTTCTAACCTCCACCCCACATGCCCATACCAAGGGAGTCTATCTTCCACTGTCTACTCTTAGGGATGAGAATTCAGCTTGAAAATTGAAGATTGGATATATGTATGTGGATTGAATTGGGCTTCAATGAAAGTGATTGAGCGGAGGAACAAGCCATAAAATTGGATCACACATTTTTCAAGCCAAGCATAGATCGAATTGACCTGGCTAGTAATCCAATCAGTTTATTTAATTGTGTTAATTATAAATAAATAATATTTGTTGAATATAAGTAATAAAAGAAGCATGGCCCAGTGGTTGTATGTTATAAGCTAGCATCGTTGTTGGGCCAGAGTCTTTTATTTTCTTTTTCTTTTTTTAATTTCATGCTATTTTACACACCAGATCTTTAAATTAATGAATATCACGAACTTTCCTCTTTTTTCTTTACTATCTTTTTTGGTCATTGATGAGCAGATAACCGCTTGAATTCATTTTAGTCCCCACCTGCAGTGGAGTGGGTACATAACTGCCATGCAACAATGGTAATTAATTGTATAGATTCTTAATCCAGGTTTTGTTATGTATGGTATCATCAATTGACAACCAAATCAGTTAATCATTTGCCAACTAACACATATCCCCGCCTGCAGTGGATCTTTACATTGGGTCTAATTAGGTAAATCCCATAGACATGGCTGCATAATTCTAACAAATCAAATAGGCTTACAGTTAAGCGAGCTAACTGCAGTTCAATTTATGTACACTGAGCGTAGTGACAGACAACAGTTCATTTATTTGTTTTCAAGGATGTAATAAAAGGCACTCCTAAGAGCAACAATGATGCAGTCAAGGGTTGGGTGCTCTTTGGACATGTCATTCCTTTGGTTTGCTAGCTTTCTTTGGTTCTTTGGGCATTTATTGGTGGGCTGTTTTTCCTTTTATTGGGCTTGGCCCATTTGTCTTTGGCTGCTTGGTGTTTGGAGGTCACGGCTGATGGGTTTCTTTGGCAGTTGGGTTGCTTGGCCGCTCGATTCCTGGGCTGGCTGTGCCTTTCCCTTGGTGTCTGTTGGGTTTCCTGGCTGTTTGGTTCCTGGGCTGGCTATTGAGATGCCTGGCTGCTCGGTTCCTGTGTTGGTCGTGCATTGTTCTTTGGGTTTTTTCCCCTATTTTGATTGGTTTCTTGGGTGACACTTGTGGGAGGCTGTTTGGGTTTATTTTCTCCTATAAATAGGGGTTAATTGTTGCTGCTAAAATGGTTGATTGAAGATGAATATTTGGAATTTATAACCTGCGGGTTGTAATAGATTGCAAGCTATGGTCTTCTCTCCCTTTCTACTTCTAATTCGTCTCAATCTTCTATCTTTTCTTCTATCCATGATTTTCACTCCACATGTATCTTTCGTCTATAAAATTTTTGTAAGCTTTAAGGGTGTAGTTATGTCAATGTGTCAAGTCTAGCATTTGTCAATGAAAATTATCTCTAAGTTGTAATCTTTATTTTTTTATTTATGTTTTAAGAAGGAAGACTTGTGTCCTTTGCAATCTTGTTTTTTGGTTGCATCATTTTGGTATCAGAGCAAAGGTTGTCGTTCTAGTCTTTCTTTCTTTTTAAAAACTAAGAAAAAAAAAGTCAAAATAGTCAACAAGCCAAAATTCACTTCAAAAGAAAGATCTGGCACCAAAAATAATGCATTCGAAACATCAAAGAAGCACTGTCAGCCTGATATTTTCCAACGTGTACCAAGACATTCTCATCAAGAGATGAGATTCTTCCGCCATGAGAAAATTGATGCAGTCAAGGGTTGGGTGCTCTTTGGACATGTCATTCCTTTGGTTTGCTAGCTTTCTTTGATTCTTTGGGCATTTATTGGTGGGTTGTTTTTCCTTTTATTGGGCTTGGTCCATTTGTCTTTGGTTGCTTGGTGTTTGGAGGTCACGGCTGATGAGTTTCTTTGGCTGTTGGGTTGCCTGACTGCTCGGTTCCTGGGCTGGCCGTGCCTTCCCCTTGGTGTCTGTTGGGTTTCCTGGCTGTTTGGTTCCTGGGTTGGCTGTTGGGATGCCTGGCTCCTCGGTTCCTGTGCTAGTTGTGCCTTGTTCTCTGGGTTTTTTCCCCTGTTTTGATTGGTTGCTTGAGTGGCACTTGTGGGAGGCTGTTTGGGTTTATTTCCTCCTATAAATAGGGGTTAATTGCTGCTGCTAAAATGGTTGATTGAAGATGAATACTTGGAATCTATAACCTGCGGGTTGTAATAGCTTGCGAGCTATGGTCTTCTATCTCCCTTTCTACTTCTAATTCGTCTTGATCTTCTATCTTTTTCTTCTATCCATGATTTTCACTCCACATGTATCTTTCGTCTATAAAATGTTTTTAGGCTTTAAGGGTGTAGTTGTGTCAATGTGTCAAGTCTAGCATTTGTCAATGAAAAATATCTTTAAGTTGTAATCTTTGTTTTTTTATTTATGTTTTAAGAAGGAAGACATGTGTCCTTTGCAATCTTGTTTTTTGGTTGCATCAAACAATTATGTTGCTTCAATTTTGACGTGGAGGTTATAAATTTGAATCAAAATAATGTGCACAAGGTAGTTGAACAGTTGTGTAAATTCTCACCCCATACTCACATTGATAGAGCTGCCTACACCACGTATGCCCTTTTTCTTATAAAAGGAAAACCACCACCAATTAAGGTTGTGATAGTATCTTCTAGCAAGTGAATACCTTAAACAAGCAAGAATATATTAATTACAATAATATGGATGGGAACAACATGCTTTACCCATTATGTTTCTTCTCACATCGGGGATGTGGCAGTTAATGTTAAACAATGTGTTTTTTTTTAGGGTAAAAATCCTACGCGAGCATGCAAACTCAGACAAAACAAAATACTCGAGAGCCGCAATCAATAAAGGAGCTCACATAGATACCAAGTACTATATAATCTCTTACTCTTCTTATTCGTGCATTAGACGATGGCCAATGAATTTGAATTTGCCAAGCATACCATTTCCTTCAATTCCTCTGACGATATTCAAAAGCAGAAATATTTATCACTACTGTTGTCCTCTTTTCTAACTCACAGTGTAATCACCGTTGGTGCTTAACTGATTAATCCTAGCCTTTATACTTTAAGCATATATATAATCCGTACATTCGTACTGGTGAAGTTAAGTGGAAAAGGAACATACACTACAAAATTTCTTTTGCTCTCTCTTCTTCCTTTACTGTAAACCGTGCATTCTCTATTCTACATGGTATCAGAGCTCAGGTTGGTAAACACTATATTAAGATTTCTTTTCCTGTAATGGCTCAGTGTTCTTCTACTACTTTGTCTACCTCGGTATCGGCTCCCTCTTCATCTCCTATCAAGATGGGAGACAATATTTACATTCCTCCTCAGTTAAAGTTTCGTATGATAAATGTTCAATCCGTTCTTAACATCCAACTCACTGCTGAAAACTATCCACTGTAGAGCTCTCAAATTTTAAAACTTTTTACTGCCAATGGGTTTGATGGTTTTCTAGACGGTTCCACCCCAAAACCACTAAAACAACTTCTTTCTGATAATGGAGAAATTCTTCCAAATCCTCATTTCCCTACCTGGATTTTAGTTGATCAAAACCTTGATGCTGTCCTCAATTCAACTTTATATCCAACCTTTCTTCCATAAGTTCTTAATATGGAATCGTGTATGGATATTTGGCAAACCATTGGAAAAAGTCTTCAATCGACAAATTGCTCACGCATTCTTAAACTCAAAAATGAGTTACATCACATCTCTATGAAGGATAAATCCATGATGCAGTATTTGTCTGACATTAAAAGCAAAGTTGATGCTATTAGCTCCACAAGTTTTTCCTTACCTACTGAAGAAGTTATCATGTACACTTTAAATGGTCTCCCCAGCTCGTATCAGGCATTCAAAACAGCCATTCGGACTAATCTTCAACCACTTAGTCTTGATGATTTTTATGCCCTACTATGTAGTGAAGAACTCAATTTAGCTCATGATATGCCTGTGTATTCTCATTCCAAACCACATCTCGCATGTTTAGTTGTTCGTGGACGAAGCTGTGGTCGTTTCTCGCGAGTTCGTTTTCTCAACCACTAGAATTAGTTCACACTGATGTATGGGGACCTTCCCCAATATTATCTATGCAAGGTTTCAAGTATTACATCATTTTTGTGGATAATTTTTCTCAATTTTGTTGGATATATCCACTTCGTAATAAATCTGAAGATGCTCCTACTTTCCTTCATTTTGAAAGGTTTATTGAACTCCAACTCAATAAACACATAAAATGTTTACGTTCTAATGGTGGTGGAGAATTTGTTTCTCATTTCTTTCAGAATTATTTATGCAAAAATGGTATTGTTCATCAAATTTCCTGCCCTTATACTCCCAAACAGAATGGATTGGCTGAGCGTAAGCATCGGCACGTCATTGAGATGGCTAGAACAATATTACTTGATGCCAAACTTTCACTTCATTTTCGGGTTGATGTAGTGCTTGCTGCTGTTTATCTAATAAACCGCTTAACCTCTCTCACAACAAATCAATCTTCTCCTTTCCAACTGTTATACAAACAGCTTCCTACTTACACACACCTTAAGATTTTTGGTTGTTTATGTTATCAATTTCTTCCTACTTATCCCAGACATAAATTTCAACCAAAATCTCTTCCTTGTGTTTTTATTGGCTATGTTCCTCACACAAAAGGTTACAAATATTTTAATATTGAAAGTGGCAAAACATTAGTCTCTCAACATGTCCACTTCATTGAGATAATTTTTCCTTTTCATCTAAATTCTGTTAAACAACTTTCTACTATAGCTTCACCATATATTCCACCCTCTTTATTTGTACCAGTTACATCTATTCCCAAACCATCTTCAACATTTATACAGGCTTACCCATTCACTACTTATCTTCCACCTTCAATTGAAACTTCCCAAACTCCACCTTCTCCTATCCTTCCATCACCTGTTGGTTCAGTATACTCTCCAACTTCTTCTTCATCACCGGATTCTTCATTAGCTCCGGTTTCAAATTCCATGCATCCAAGACATCCCATGGTTACTCGATCCAAAACTGCGAACCTTAAACCAAAACATCCTATAACAAGCTAATCCTACCAGTTTTAGTCAAGCTGTCAAGAGTGCGTCATGGAGAAAGGAAATGTCTGTTGAATTTGAAGCTCTTTAAGCTCAAGGAACTTGGAAATTGGTCCCTCGTGACTCCACTCAGAACATCTTGGACTCCAAATGGATTTTTAAAACCAAAGTTCATTCGGATGATACTATTGTAAGATACAAAGTTAGACTTGTTGCTCAAAGCTGCAATCAAGAGTATGGGTTGGACTATCTTGAAACATTTAGTACAGTAGCTAAATTTCCCACCATTCAAATTTTTCTCACAGTTGTTGTTACTTGTCATTGGAAAATTTTACAGTTGGATGTGTCCAATACTTTTTTGCATGGCAAACTTAATAATATTGTTTATATGTCTCAACCTGCGAGTTTTCAAGACCACTTATTTCCAGATCATATTTGCTTACTGCAAAAGTCCATTTATAGTTTAAAGCAATCTCCTCGTCAATAGTTTGAAACATTTTCGACATATTTGCTGAATTTTTGTTTTCAACACAACAGTGATGATCCGTCTCTTCTATTTTATACAAAAGGATCATTTATTATCTATATTTTGGTTTATGTAGACGACATTCTTCTTACCGGCAACAATGAATTGCAGCTTCAACAACTTATTTCTAGTTTATCCAACATATTTCATATGAAAAACCTTGGTTGTATATCTACTTTTTTGGGCATGCAATTTTCTTCTACTATTTGCATCTATCTCAATCAAGGTATGCTGCAGATTTACTTAACCAAGCTGGAATGACCGACTGCAAACCAATTTCGTCTCCAATACCTATGAAACTTTCTATGGACAGTTCAGCTGCTTTGTTGCAACTAGAAGCTCAAAGTTTCAAACATATTGTGGTCTCCTTACAATATTTAACAATCACAAGGCCGGATATTGATTTCATAGTGAATAAGCTATGCCAATATATGCATCAACCATGAGAAAGAGATTATAAATTGTTAAAACTTCCACTAAGATACATTAAAGGTACTTTGCGGTTTGGACTTCCTATGATGCCCAATAACCTTGTTTTATCTGCATATACCGACTACGATTGGGTTGTAGATCCTCTTAATAGTAAGTCTACGACTGGATTTTGTGCCTATCTTGGCAACACTTTAATTTCTTGGCAAGTTAAGAAACAGAAAACGGTTGCTCGTTCTTCAACAGAGGTCGAATACAGAGCTCTAGCCACCGCAACTACTGATCTTATCTGACTTCGACGGCTTCTTCAGGAATTTCAAATAACATCTTCATCTACTACTTTATTTTGTGATAATATATCAGCCATTTCAATTGCTAATAATCCCATTTTTCATGCACGAATCAAACATATTGAAATAGATTTTCATTTTGTTCATGATTCAATTAAAAATGGGATTATTCAAATTCGACATTACATATCAACTTGCTGATATATTTACCAAAGCTCTTTCCATTCCTCGATTTCTTCAACTTAGAAGCAAGTTAATCATTTTAGAGAATCTGGCTAACTTGAGGGACCGTGATAAGCAAGCCAACGTTTCACAATAATGCCAGCAGTGCCTGCTTCCACTATCACTGTTGTTGTCATCTTTTCTGACTCATGGTGTAATCACCGTTGGTGCTTAACTGATTAATCCTAGCCTTTAGTTATATCTGATGTATTTGTTACTTTAAGTGTATATATATATATATATATATATATATATATTGTACATTCGTGGGGGTAAAGTTAAGTAGAAAAGGAATAAACACTCCAAAACTTCTTTTGCACTGTTCTTCCTTTACTGTAAACCGTGCATTCTCTGTTCTACACTACCATGCTATTTATAATATATATCCGGATACCACTACATTGAGCAGAAGTGTCATTATAATTAACACAATAAGTTTAGATAATCATCTACTACAGTCGTTATGCCCGACTACTCTTCCAATATAATCTAGCGTAACGGATGAGTGAAAAATATCAAAATAGCGGGTGGGAGTATAGAATGAGCAGATAGTTCCAAGAGAGAACAAATTCCGGTCATGTTTGAGAAGCGCTCACCTCAACCCCGAGAATAACAGCACCTTCCGCAAGGAACAGAGTCATATGACTGGTGAGATTAAAGGGAGCGGTAAGCCATCGTCCAGGCTGCACATTCAGCTGCGCCCCACCCCTCTTCTCAAACTTGGAGATCGCAGCCACCGCTCGCTTGAACGCCTCAGTGTTCATCGTGACTCCGTCACCGACCCCACCGAAGTCCGTGAGGTTGAACGCCACCGTTCGAAGCCTCGGCAAAGCCGTGCCCGGCGGACGCCAAGCCACCCATAGGAAGATCCGGATCCCCTCGACGGAGCTCCTCTGCCATAAGAACAAAGAAGAGAACCCTATAATCCAGAGCAAAGTAAAGAGGGCCTTATGAGCGGAGACCACCGCCAAAACACTCCGCCGTGGGTTCTGGAACTGAAATCGCCAGTTACATGACAATATTTCCATCATCATCCAAAGAAAATTCAGATTCAAAAAGCCGCAGACAAATGTGATTTATCTCCACCGATTAGCCTGCGATGCACAAACGTGTTTCAAAAACTTCGAGAAATGGAAAGATCACAACGATGAAAATCGCGCCTAGAGCACGGAAACTGAAAGGGATCGGGATTAGAGAAGAAGGATGGCAGAATCAGGCGATCGAATGCTGATTCTGGATCTAGGGCTTTGCCCATGGGAGTTGCTTTAAGAAGAGCAGTAAGTCGGAGGAGAAGACGTAGTAGAGTGAGAGAAGACGAATGGATTAGAGTTGTTGGTTGCTTGGTTTATACTTCATTATATATGAGTTTCGGTCTCCTTTGATTAAATAGCTATATTTATGATGCTGCATAATTTCGTATGTCAGTATTTCATATATTTCAATAATATATATATATATGGGAAAATTTAGGGACATGGCCCGTTTATTAAGAAATGGGAAAACAAGAATAAAAATACCAAAAAATAAAAAATAAAAAAATAAAAATAAAAATACGAGGAATCTAACATAGAACTAACTGAGCTCCTACCAAAAAAAGAGCAAAGCTCTAAGCAGAAAAAAAACTCCCAAAAAGAATCTCCTACCAAAATAGGAGAAGGCAAAAACCTGTAATACATAAAAACCTAAGACCTGAGAGAAAATATAAGAGCATTTAGTAACAGCAAGGATGAAAATGAAAATGGAAAAAATAGAAGCTATGTCAGAAATATGCAATAATCATTTGATCAAAATAGGTAGAACTAGAACCAAGCCGGCTTGAGCTCAACTCGTTATTGAGCTCACAAGCCAAACTTATCGGGCTTTGAGCTCTAGTTCGAGCTCAGGTGATGCTCGGCTCGATTAGCGTGGGCAAACAGTAGGCGAAGAGCAGAAGCGGGGCAAACTACAAGCAAATCGCAGGCAACATCTGCCCGTGAGAACCGCGGTAGGGTTGTTGTTTGCGTGTGCGGCCACGAAAGGCAGATCGACTGAGTCGCGGACCGCGGAAGGCTTATGAGCCACTGGTCGAGCTAGTTTTCACTGGTACAAGTCAAGCTCGGGATTTGGCTTGTAAGTGGAGCTCGAATTAGGCCTAAATCAAGCTCGACTCGACTCGTTTGCGCCCATAGGTAGAACCACATATTGAACCTGGAGATGTAGCACATGCACACAGACCCTCGAACCCGCTCAAAAGCATATTCAGTTATTTACATGCATGCTAAACATTCCCACGCACACATGAAGATGAGTTCAAATCCAGAATTTAGTAAGTTATATTTTTCCAAATCGGGTCAAAATGCACGAACCAAGCCCAACTCGTTTATTAAACATGACAACCCAAACCCAAATTTTTTAGATTTGATTGGTGGATTGGATCATTTATTGACAACCTTAATTTTATTATGTTGTTTGGGATGTTATGTAGGTAAATAGTGAAGTTTATATATTAAATATGTAAATTTCATTATTTTGAATCTTATGTATATACATCCCATTGTTTTGGATGCTATGTAGATATAAATCCCATTGTTAATACTTCATGCCTAATGAAGTTCCCCAATCAAAATAGTAACTACCCCACCAAAAGAAGAAAAACAAATTAGATCATTTGGTATATATCTGCTATTAAAATTTAAACTAATTCTTGTAGAGCGAATATATTTAATTTGGTGTTTCATCATCAATCATTTATTGCTTTAGAGTGGGATTTGATTTAGTGAAGAAATGGTGTTTGCTTTGTGGGAAATTATTTCAAGGTGTAATAGAGCTATCCATGTGAGTTAGGTGAGCTGAAGACCAATTTTCCTTCTAATCTTTCAGTTGATGGGATAGCTCAGTTGACAGCATCAGAGAACTGATCAATCTTAAGCATAAGGGATGATTTCTACTCAAACCTTCTAGCTTATGAAATAAGTTTTGATGTACATGACTGGCAAAATTACATAAATAAAGCTTCTAAGGCAAGTAATCCTTCATTAGGTGGTCTTAGGTGAAGATAATTAAATTTATGTTATGTATTAAAGTTTATGCTTACATATGCTTATTGGATGAAATTAATTTTTCAGCCATGCAATATGTGCAACAAAGCCCTCTGTGACCTATGCAAGAGCTACTTTATCTTCAAGCTTAGTTTGAGTTTTCTAGCACTGTTTGAGTTCAGGCACAAAGAATATGAGAGGACACATTCTAAACAGAAGGATTGTATTTGATAAGATTCAACCACAGGTGTTTGTTTATTTCTGTACACGCAAATTGCTATTTGGACATCCATGTTATACTGTTCGATCTAGAGTTGCTTGTGGATGGTATTTATCAAGATTCTACTAAAAATAGTGGAACTGAGCTTAACGGAGATAAAAATCAGGGTTTTGAAGCTTTCTTAGGCTTCGTTTGGGACGGTTTTTTTACTGCTTCTTAAAACTACTTTCTAGTACAACTAATACATTTTCTATACTAAAAAGCTACTTTAAGAAGCAATAAGAAAGCCGTCCCAAACGAAACCTTAGTCTTTGTTTGGGACTGTTTTTTTATTGCTTCTTAAAGCAGCTTTTGAGCACAGAAAATTTAACTTTTGTATTAAAAAACTGCTTTAAGAAGCAGTAAGAAAGCAGTCCCAAACAAAGCCTTAGATTTCAGTTCGTGATCAATATTTTATTGAAATTGAATCAGATTTATGTGATGAAATATTTGACCAAACTGACCACAAATGAATATGGGCATGCCTGTAATGTGTTTCAACACAATCACCTTCTTCTCTTAATAATACGCTAAATGCTGGAAAAATTAGCATGAGGTCCACATCCCATAAATACAGTCATAAATGTTGGATACAATTTTCAATATGGAGAGTGATGTTGTCGCTTAATAATGGCTAATTCTACTGAACCGTCCAACTCATATTCCAAATCAACACGCATCCATGCATTCTGCATTCATCTGGCTCTGAAAAACAAATGGAAGGAAGATAATATGAAGCTCCAGACAATAATTCAGCATTTCTGGGACAATTCAGAGGTCCGTAGATCAGAAAAAAGATAGAAAGCAATTAATTTGCTTGCATTTTACGCAACTAAACAGCTTTATTCAGCTAGTTCAATCAGTTAAAACATTGCGACCAGCAATCAATTGAATTATTTTTATTCTAATACGATTAATTAATTAGTTTGACAGTAGCTGAGAGAGTCATCAAATAAATCTGCTAATTTCTAACCCATTTTTTAATCATAAGTGCAAAACAGAAGAGAGAATTTAAAATTTCTATGATCTGGAATATAATATACTTATGTAATAATTGCATAATAATTACTTTAGGCCACAAAGTGATGATCAAATTTATTATTTTTTGCATTAAAATTTACATTTTGTTTCAAATGACTGACAATTTAAGTAATTTTGAGCCAACACCTTTACAGCACGGTAATTAATACCTCCACTCTATCTCTCTATATATAGACTGCAGAGAAGTACTCCAACATGAACATGCATATTCGCATTTCTCTGAGTTCCATACACAGACATGGCCAGGTTCAAAGCCCCCTTCATCCCCATAGCATTATTTCTTCTGCTCCTTTCTCTTTGTGCTTTCCACATCGAGGGATCTATGCGCATAATGGCTTGGATTGACAAGAACGATCAGCGGGCAACCGAGCCCGGTCACAGCCCAGGCGTTGGCCATGCGAGTAACAACTGCGACGCCGGCAAGCTAAAGAGCACGCAGCGGCGCCGCCAGCTCATGGAGGTAGAGAGTACTGATGAAGATTGCCTGTGCACGGCTGATAAAATGTTGTCAAAGATTGAGGACGAGGTTAACCGTCGGCTGAAGGGTCAAGGAGTACTGGGCAGGAATGGAAAGAATAGTTATGATAAGTAGTAATATATATTGTTTTACTATTTCGGCGATGGCATAAGAAATTTCTTAGCATATTGGCAATTGAAGGATCAGTCAATATATCAAAAATTAACATAAGTAAATAACATCACATATTTCTTTTGTCCTAAGGATTTCAATATAAATAAGTTCTAGGCATGCTTGCTAGCTGCTTCTCTCTTCGATCTTGCTGCTTATGACTTATAGGGTGATATAGTTAGATATCTTTCTTTCATGGGAGCAGGAATCTCTCAATCTCTCTCTCTCTCTCTCTCAACCATAATTAGTTTTATGTGTTGAATTATTCTAAAAAAAAGTAGGATGTACATATTTCTCTATCTTGAAAAGGTGATTGTATTTTAAGTTTACAATAATGCTTACATTAGACACAATTATAGACCAATTAAGGATTCGTTTGGGAAGACTTTCTTATTACTTCTTAAAA
Source organism: Dendrobium chrysotoxum (assembly GCA_019925795.1). NCBI lineage: Eukaryota > Viridiplantae > Streptophyta > Magnoliopsida > Asparagales > Orchidaceae > Dendrobium > Dendrobium chrysotoxum. The sequence continues at coordinate 87,309,819 of CM034313.1, forward strand.
TAGCTTTCTAGTAAAAAAATTTATTTTTTGTACTAAAAAGCTGCTTTAAAAAGCAGTAAAAAAAGCCGTCCCAAATGAAGCCTAAGTGTGGAATCAATTTTTTAATAGTTTTGGACAACAATAAGGTTGGTAGCTCTATTGAGTGTCACGTATGGTTCCCCGCTCTGCTAGGGCGAGGCCCTAGCCGCCTCTCTGTTCGGCTTCTCCGAAGATCATTCCGGCTCTCTCAGGGAAGTTTCTTGGATTTCTAGATTTTCTTTTCTTTTCCTTTGTTGGTTTTGCCTTTTTTCTCCACGGAGGTTCCTCTGTCCAGGGATGTCTGCTTTGTGGATCCTGATTTTTTTAATGGGAAAAATCCCTTCGTTCTTTGTTGAAACCCTTTCGAGCGTTTCTTCCGCAAAAGTCTTTCCTAATCTTGAAGTTACTACCTATAGTGGGATGTCTCTACGGATTTAGGATGAAGAGGTTCTTCATCTTGGAGGCCCTTTAAAATTTGCTTTGGTCGGGACTTTTTCCAATCGCGGGCCTTCTCTCGTTGTGATTATGAATTTTTTTTTCAATCTCGAACTATGTGGTGAATTTTCGATTACCCTTATGGATGCTAAGCATGTTTTGATCAAACTTTTATAATGGTATGGATTATAGTATGATGTTTGCTCATAGATCATATTTTGTCTCCAATTATTTCATGAAATTGACCAAATGATTCATGTTCTTTGATATTACGATGGAATCTCCTGTATTCCCATCTGGGTATCCTTCCCCAACCTTAGGCCACATCTTTTCTCTCCTCGAATTCTTCGGTTTGGGTTCCATGTTTGGTCGCCTCTTAAAACGAACAATGCTACTTCAATCGGGATACATCCTTCCATCATGCGTGTGTTGGTTGAGTTAGATATTTATAAGCGATATCCTGATTCTATATTTTTGGGATCTAAAAAATTCGGCTATATTCAACAAGTTGAGATGGAAGAATTTCCTAGCTTTTGTGATCATTGGATGTCTTTAGGGAATATGAAAACTGAGTGTATCATCCTCAACCCTCAATTACTTAATGGTTCGCAGATTATTACAATAGTTGGGCCTACTGTTAATGTTACATATACTGTGGGTGTTAAGGAAAATTTTATTAGTAACAACTGTATTAACTCTCATGGTATTGTTGATAAAGAGTCCAATCCCGAGCCCGCTGCTAATAATATAGCTAATACTAGGGGTCTTGTTGAAAATCTGGTTACTTTGAAAGCCCCTTCGTTAACTCTTGTTCTACTTGTTGTTGTTTTGTCTGGAATGACTGTTATACTTCCTACTCAGTTACCTGTGGAGAGTGTGGTGGAGGTAGCCATTATGCCTCCTTTAATTGTTGTTTATGAAAACCCTCAATACATTTCTAATTGTATTGATATGATGGGTCACTCGGCTGATGATAATATGGTTAATGCGGTTGCTGGTGGTGATGTTGCGTTATCTAAACAAGGGTCTCTTCACATTACCCCTCATGTTGATCCTAATGATGATATTGATGGTTCTATTAGTGTGCCTTTAATTATTAATTCTAATATGAATCCTCTTCATCATTCTGACTGGTTAATCACATTCAATTCGCAGGCTATTAGAGATTTTGAGGAGGCTAATGAGGATGCTAGTATTGATTCTCATGAGGATTATGCTATGAATGTGGTGCAAGTTGGTAATGATGATTTTGAAAAAATTGTTGGCAAGAAAAATAGGAAGAAAAAAAATAAAAATAAATAAAAGCGTGATACAAGATTTTAGCCTTTCTGACGGTAGACCTAAAAGACCCAAAGTTCCTGCTAAAGTTTGCTGTTAATGGTGTTTTGTTCTTTTGTTCTTTCTTTTATTGCTATTTGGTTTTGTTGGTGGGTTTGTGTTCTCTATGGCATGTGGTATTTTGTGAGTTGCTCCTAGTTGTTTGGGCTGTTCTTCTGTCTTTTGGTGGCTCCTTGGTTTGTTGTGGTGGGGGTTGGGCTGTGGATTTTGGTTGGGGCTTGGTTGGTGATGTGGCTTGGTTACTCTACGTGTTTGGTCTTGGTGGGTTGGTTGCTCATTCTGGATTAGTGCTCTTGGCCTGTTATTGGGTTTGCTAGCTTTTTTTTTATCTTGCAGGTACCTGGGACTTCATTTCAGGTGACTATGGTGCTTCCTACTGCTTCCTTGGTTTGGCTTGACTCCTTTTGATGTTCAAGCCTTTCGGCTTTGCCTTCTCTAGTGCTTTTATTTGATTTTGTTGTCTCTATTTTCTTTTGTTGTTTTTTTTATAATAGGTAGAACCAATAGCTCTTAGTTTTTACTTTAAAGGTTGTATTTTAGATAGCTTATGGTTGTTTAAAGACTTATAATTTTTTATTTATATTAACGCGTAGGCTCCTTTATAGATTTTATCACAAAAACAAAATATAAAAAAATCCTTATATTTGAGATGCAACTATTGCCATCCAAAAGCCATGCATTCGAAAGAATTATGTCGGGATATTATGAATGCATTTTGTTCATGATAAATTTGATTATTTAATTTATTTTAAGATGAGTATAATATATATATATATATATATATATATATATATATATATATATATATATATATATATATATATATATATTGTTTTATACATCTAAAAGTAAATCCAACAAATTCTAGATCTATTTGGATTAAAAATCCGTCAAAATATCCTGAGCTAACTATTTTATTATTCATTCGTCAAACCAACACTGCTCTATATAATTGAGCTAATAAACCTCACGGGCAAGATTAACATCCATGCTGCAATCACGAAACACCAAAGTCCAAACACTGGCACCTTTACGCCAACAGTACTTGGTGTCCCTATCATGGCCACACTAGAACTTTCTTATAATAAAGGAGAACAAAAAAGGGGAAAATTATTACGTCCGGTGTCCGGATTCGTCCGGAGATGAATCCGGACGCCCCACGTCATCCGGACCCAGTGCATTTGGGTGATGTGGCGCATCCGAATTCGTCTCCGGACGGTCCGGTGACCGGACGTAATAATTCGCCCAAAAAAGAAGAGCGAAACACAAGCATGATGTAATTTAAGGGAGTAATAGTGTTCGAGAGAGCAAGGGAGTGCTGGAGAAATTGATACGCACGCAAGCAGTTTATGTGCCCCCCCTATGTACGTGCATGGAAGTGCTTTTAACCAAGTGGATTGCCGTTAGCCCTCTTTGAATCCTCCTATTGCATCACCACCTCTTCCCAATTCTTCTTCCAGGTTGGAAAAAAATTATATTTTATTTTCAAAGTAGTGCGGAAGGATTTGTGGTAGAGCGGAGTGCTGGCATTCGTAAAAATATTAGAAATCATTGATGATGGATTTAAATTTACGAGTGTGCGAGCTGAAATTTATGTGAGAATGAAGAGAATAAGAAATGATACAGAAAAGCTATAAAACAAAAGTACTCAAAAGTTCAATAAGTCCAAACAAAAATCTGAAAAATATTTGAGAAAAATAAGAACACGATCTAAAATGCTTATTTCATCTCTTATTTGTAGGATATGAGGGCTGCATAAAATATTACACCAAATAAAATAAAAAGTATAATGCTAAATAGATTATCATAGATATGTGTCGTCTCTTAGTTGGTTGAGGGAGAGCAAGGTACTGTAGAGCTCTGATGCTCTATCGTTGGATGAGATCAGTTGTGTCGAGTATGCACTAGGCGAAGGCTAGCTTGGTAGTGTTGGGTAGAAGTGGGCGAATCTATGAGCGAGTTAGTTATAAACAATGGGTATGAATGATGATAAGTAATGTATAGGAGTTGATGGTGCCTATATTGAATATTGGATTGCCTTGAAGAAAAGGCGAATGAACTAAGGCCATGGAGAAGATGAACTAAGTGGTTAGTTCATCGCACTAGGGCGATCTAGTTGAGGGTCCTCATGGTAGGTACTCTTATCATGCCTTAGAATCTAAATCAAAATAATCCTTTTCTTTTATCTTTTAATATAACAACACTAAGCTTTTTTTTATATCTTTTAATATAACAATGATATCAACTAAAACTAATATAGTAATAAAAACATCAATATATATATATATATATATATATATATGCATTCATTATTCCCAAAAATCATATATAATACTCATGGATCAAATAATTACAAAAGTCATCCATTCCTAAGTACAAGAAAATAACTACTAAGTAGAAATAAATAAAATAACAATAAACCTAGAGAATTCTAATAAATTCCACACTCTTGATCCTCTACCTTGACCAAAAATCATTTAAACCACATATATTGAGCTAAAAAGACTAGTATGTCACTAAATCCTGCAACTGAACTCAAAGAACAGTAAAAAAGCAGAATGTATGTCGTCAATCAATTCATAACATTAGTAATCATTATGATCTTGAATTTGTGCAGTGTAGAAATAATAAAATCTATGAATAGCATAACAATCACCAATACAAAAACTAGTATAATCGATACCAACAAACTAGTAAATCGACAAGCCAATAAATAAGCGACTTAGTACAGAGATAAAATCGAATAAATAATGAGAAAATTATGTAAATTAATAACAAAAATATATAGAAAACTGTTAATTAAAATTCATAAATGTGCAATATAATCAAATTAGTATACACATAAAGTACAATCACACTACAGGAAAATCATCTATTACCGACAGATTTCTCTGTTTTCGGCAATTTTCTGATGGAACTTTTTTTGCCAGTATAAACCGCATACGAGATGAAATTCGGCGATGGTATATTTCCGTCGGTAAATATTTTAGGGAGATTTCTGGTGGATTTTGTGTTCAGTTGTGAGCGATGAGCGCGAGCGAATTGGCGTAGGAACTTTTAGCATGTCATTATCGGCGACACCAATTGGCGAAAATTGTCGGTGGGCAAGCGCCGACAAACCGCCAAAAATTTTTCGAGGGTATTTTCTAGCTTCTATCGCTTTTTCTCCCCCGTCAACTCATATCAAAGTTTTCCAGTTAAATGGCCGCCGAAAATCTATAACATGAGTAAAAAAATTTGACAAACCCTTATTAGTCCACAAACATATTCACATTACAAACTTGCAACAGCTAATGAATGAATAAACAAAATTCATCATCACATAATATTGACACTCAAAACATAAGAAAACAGTTTAAAATATAAGTAACAACAACAAAACACAATCATTTAATATAAACAACTTCAAAAAAATAAAATTGTTAAGATAAGTTTTTAAAATACAATAGTAAATTCTCTAAACAACAATTATTTAAATATTAAGCTCTCTAATTATCTTTCGTCTCCTTGCTTCCCTCTGATTCATACTGTCACAACCCAACCCGATCAAGATAGGTCCTATCATTTTAAGCTGTGACAGGCAAACCCTCATATATAGTTTTAAAATTATTTTAGATTTTCTATCAATATTCATTAAAATAAATGACGAACTATAGAGCTACTAAACTATCCAAATACTGAAAACTCATCCATAAAATTTCTTTCATTCATCAAAATAAATATCTACACTACAGTACATGGCTACAGGCAAGAGCTACAAAATTAAAAATTTAACTAGCCATGATTGTACAAAAATCAAAAGTGCAAAATACCTATAACCTTATATCTGATCCTGAACTGCTAGTCCACAATCTCTTTTTCCTTCCCAGATCCTGAAAATCAGAAGTAAAATTACAATGAGCTACAACAGCTCAGTAAGCCATACAAACCAATCTAAAATTTTAAATATTCTTTTATCAAATATTATGCTGAATATTTAAAAGTATTATATTGCAGTTTAAATAAATCACTGACCTGGGAATCACAAAATTGGGAAATATAATAAATGCATAGTAGTTATTCTATAATTCAAATAACAGTACATAATAAATAAATAAATAAAAATTTATATCACAGAGTAGTTCAGATCACATTTTTCAGACCCAGACAGAATCTCAAAGGATTCTGGCCCCTTATAACTCCCATTTTTATTTGTGCTTATAGCATCAGAATATGTCAGATATCCCTATCTCAGATAAAATCTCAAGGGATTCTGGCCCCTTATAGCTCCTAACAGATATCATTTACTCACACATGCACATATATAATCACATTATAATAATTAAAGAGTAATTGAGCATGTATCAAAATTTCACAGTGTTGTATAACGGTAGACATCACAAAGTTCAACTAGGCAAAAATACACATTTTCAAAAAAAATTATCAAATTATCACAGATTGTGTAAAATAATATTTTAAGACTTTTATTGTACTACATCACTATTTTTCAACATCTCAATAATTTTCTATTTAATAAAAACACCACAAATTTCAAAACCCCTGATGAAAAATTTCTAGAAAATATTCAAAATGTGCATAATTGTAATCTCTACAACATACAAAAAGTTATGTGGTGAAAGTTTTACCGGTGCAAAGTTATCCCCATTTTTTCTAACGGATACAAAATTTTAATCGAAATATTAGCTAAAACTTACACATTTTTGAAAATTGAGATGGACATTAGGTGCCTTACCTCAAGAAGAAGAACTTTCCCAACTGGACCGACGGACAAAAATAGCCCGAAGTCGTCCAAAAATTAAATTTCACTTTCTCTCACCTCTCTTTCTCCTCTCTTTTTCCTAAAATGATCTCTGTTATCCATGGAAAGCCGTGGAAATGAAATTAAATATAGCTTAGGATTAGTGATTTCAGATATTTTGATTTTATATAATATAATAATATTATTATAATTAATTTTTAATTAAAAATTTATAGAAATTATTTTAAGGATTTCAAAAATTACACAAAAAAATTCATAAATTATCTAATTTTATTTAGAATATTATGGTGAAATCGGTTTGCAAAACGGACAACTGACGGTCCCAAAAACCTCACTTGTACCGACATCCTGATTTCTTAAGAAATTTTGACAGTGCCCAAAAATTATGAAAAAATTAGAGAAGTTAAACACGACATTATAAATGTTCTGGTGAAGACGGTTTATAATTTGGACTTCTTTAGGTCAACAAAAAAAAATCTTAAAAATTTAAAGGGTTTCACACATACTTAGATTGCTGATCCTTTTTCTTTCCTTTTTGTCTTATATATCATTGCAAGTCCGCCTGCATCTAAGTTTGTTATGTCAGTATGTTGGCATGCAACTATTTCATCTCCTCCATCTCTTTGGTAAGAGCATCAACCCTCTGACTGACGATATTATTAACTCCACTATCACCAAAAGATACTAAGATGGATGTATTGCTCTCATATGCATACGCCAATAAATCTAATCCATAAACTCTCCCCTTTTGTCTCATTCTATATCAATATCCGATCAGCATCTTATATCCATGCTCAGTATCACTACAGGAAACTTACAAATTTCCGGCGGAATTTCCGGCGAAAATTTCTGAAGGTTCCGGTGGATTTCAAAATTTTCCGGCGAAAATTAATCCGACGGTAAATCGTGCGTTGGAAAATGTTTCCGGCGGACTAAATCCGCCGGAATACAGAATTTAAAAAAAAAAAATTTGGTCCCGCTCCCGCCAGCCCGCCCGCGGACCCGCTCCCGCTCCCGCTCCCGCTCCCGCCAGCCCGCCCGCGACCCGCTCCCGCCAGCTCGCCCGCTCCCAACGCGCCTGTCTGCCCTGAGATTCGATCCTGGGACCTCACCTTCGCGCACAGCCGCTCGCGCTAGGCCAACCACTATACCAGTTTTGCAAATGTGATTAATTTGATAAATTAATTTATTTATATTAAAACGGATAGAATTTTACAATTAAAATTAAATAATTTAAATTTATTATTTAATTGATAATTAAAATAAGATATTTTTTTCAGAAATTTTTATCTTCCGTCGGAAAATCCGCCGGAAAGTCCGACGGAAACAAATCTGCCGGAAAAGCCGCCGGAAAAGCCGCTTAAAATGTGTCGGAAAAATTTTCTAAGTAATCCGCCGGAAATTTTTCCGCCGGAAGTCCGCCGGTAATCGGTGATTTTCCTGTAGTGTATCACTTAATATATGAATCATGAGCTCATTATCAGTGGATCAGTGAATAATAAATTAATAGTAATAATAGTGACAATGAATCAATATCAGTAACAATATTTATATTTGTAAATGAGAGACAAAAACAGCAAACAGTATCATGGTAGTATAATAGTAATCAATAGAACAATACGTTGGTAGCACTGAATCAATACAGTAACTATCAGGTCGAACATTAACAATGAATTAATAACATGCATTTCAATAATCATATCTAATATTATTCAACAAGGAGTGCTAGTTATCAGGACATTTTTCTAATATTTAGTAATTAGTAGTCGCCAACCATTGGTTCTTAAATAGAGTTGTAACTCCTTGCTCTTCGGCATAGTAATAACTCCTTATAACTCTTAATTATTGTATCACATGAATCACTAGAGGATAACACCAAATCATTGTATTTTAAGAAAAGTCCGTCGGCTTACCATCATGTACAAGTCTATCAAATTTCAACCAACGGGTCAAACAAGCTTTACGTGTTTCACACACACATATTATTATAAAAATAATAGTGACCAACTATTACCCATTCACAATGCATTCTCAATGCTTGCATTAATAATAGGCATTTATCAAATATTAAATTTCTATTCTACTAAGCAAATCAAATAAAATAGCCTAACTTTTATTTTATTCAGTGAAATTTTAAAATCAACATGTCAGATCGTTTCAAATATTTAGTACTATAACATATAAAAGTTACACGGCGAAAGTTTTATAAAATAAAAAAAAAAATTATAGTTAAAACAGTTTTGAGGAGAATTCAACAGGTCAAAATCAAAATCTTTAAAAACAAATATATGAATTGAGTCACCTACCTCGATTTGAATAATTTTCATAAAAGCGACATAGCAATCTGGCAATCAAAATTTGATTTCTCATAGTCCCTCTACTCCTTCCCTCTCCCTCTTCTCTCGTTTCCTTCTCATGCAAGCTAATGGAGGGTGGAAATGAGGGACGGTGAGTGGATATATATATATATACCACAACGCCACCACACAATGCTACATTATATCCAATAAAAAAAATAAATACATATATATCATATAACTCTTATATATTTATGAATATGAAATGTAAATCTTTATATTTATTTATATAATATTTAATATAATAATAACACTAAGCTTATAAATGAAAATATATATTTTACTTAAATATATGTAAATATTAATAATATTTTTAATATGATTTAAGAATTTAAATAATATATAAATGCATATAAAATGTTAGATGCCAAGTATATAAATACATAAATGATGTGGTATATATGTAAACCCTGCCACCCACCACCATTTTATGAGGAATTTTTAGAACTAGGGAAGATTTGATGAAAAAAGAATGCAAAAAAAAAAAGTAATGTAAAAGAAATACCGTGTACTTGAAATATTTTAAGTTATTTGCACGAGTGTATAATAAATATATGCGATTATTTCTTATTTAATTTAAAGTAAAAATGAATATGATATAAAACTAAATGATTGTGGTCAATTGTTGATGACTAGCGACAAGTGGTGGCGGTGGCCGACATACGACAGTCACAGTGGAGGTTGCCTCTAGCCAGTGGAAAGTAACGAGCGGCAACAGTGAGGGCCAACGAAAAATGATGACATGTGGTGGTGGAAGACAATGGTGATGGACAACTAACAAAATGATAGATAATTTATAATATATTTAAAAATCAATCAAACATAATCATTTTTAAATACCTCAAATTAAACTAGATCATATATTTCATATACTTCAACATTTTGCTTTATATTCCTTTCATTTCAAGCCCAACAAAACCTTACATTAGAATACTTTAAACCCTTCTCACTTCAAACCAAACAAGCCCCTAACATGCTCCCGATCGTAGTAGCGGCTGTAGAAACCAGACCTGATCCACAAAATACAAGCCATTCTCAGTCCCTCGCTTGGCAGAAAAGCTCGCTCCCCTACATTCCTCGTCTCACTCTCGGCGCTGCCCCAACACTTCTTCTCACATTCTGAGAGGATCTTGCTCTTCTGTCTCTCTCTCTTTTTTTTCCCGTCACCCCATAATTTGAAATGATCCGATCAGTGGCATATCGTTTTATTCAGCACAGCACCGGTTTACGTCGAGCCCTCTTCGTCACGCCTTTTCTCCGCCTCTCCACCGATGCTTCTACCATTCCGCCCTCTCCTCAAAACCCCTTCAGCCATCAACAGCAGCCGAATCAAGAAACCACAACCCCAAAAGGAGGAGAAGATGACGGGGCTACCCATAAGGAACGGAGCAACAGAACGAAAGTAGGGAGTAGCTACGAAGACGAGCAGGCGAGGGTTCTCCGTGCTGCTCTCTCTCACGTTGTAAGTTCGTTTTTCTTCTGATTTATGCCCCGATTTGGTAGGTTTTCAGTTGAATGGATTGTCTTCATGGTTTTGCGAATAGCCAAGACTGGGATGGAGCGATTCGGCTTTGATTTCGGGGGCGAGAGATATCGGCGTCTCTCCGTCCATTGTGGGCTCTTTCCCTCGCAAGGAGGCAGCGCTCGTCGAGGTGAAAATGTTTTTCTTTAAAAATTAATTTTTTTTATTTTTACTTACTGTTATAAGCAGCACGTTTTCTAAAGGGGGAAAAAACCCTCACAAGCACGTTTAAATTTAGCGAAGTATCTCGTGAACTCTTTGTGCTGCTGGTGCTATCTCTTTCGTATTCTGGTACGTCTACGCTTTTGTGAGGCTGAATCAGTGGCAGCTTTTATATCCATCGTCGTGATATCTTGGTCATCCCACCCGGCTAATTACTTGAATGGGATGCTGGCGATGCACTAATGTACATCCTTGTTGGAGATTGATGGTTGATTACATGAGCACCAATATGATTTATTTTTAGGTGCTGTTTTTCTACAAGTAGGATTTAACTCAAATACGATTAAATGCTCTAAATCCAGATTTAGTAAATATTGAAGGGATTAAAACCTAAAAAACAGGTTGACATGACAATTGTTAAATCTCGCTACCTCTTGATATATTGTTTGATTTTTCATTTCATGATTTAGGATTTGTAAGAGAAATTCTGAAATGTGTTAAATTCTATGAATGATTTGGTATAACAAAGATTGAGTTCTACCAATAACGAGGCTGCAAAGAGATTTATCAAAATATGGGATTTAAAGTGACAAAAAATTTGTATGGTTGGATTTAAATGAAGTCTTGTTTAATAAGATACCAAACAACTACTTAGAGAATAATTATCACTGTGAGCCATGATGTTCTCATTTTTTCATTTATTACATGCGTTGGCATGATAGAACACCCATGTATCTGTGAAGTGACTAAGATGATCCTAGTTGGCTAATAAACTTAGATATATTGCTTGGGTAGATGTAATCAATAGGCTAAAGTTACCCATCTAAGGTTTTTTTCATGAGTAGGAAATAAATTGATGGAATATGATCATATTTGAGAGCCAACCAATGTCTTTCAATCTCTTCGAAGGAGATTTGGAGATAGGAGAACTTGTTAGTGCCTGCATTATATTAAAAGAAGTTTGATCCCAACTTCCAACATTTTTTTTTTGCTTCAAAAGATTAGCTAAATACTTTTCGTAGATTAGTCATTATTGGGAGCTTGAAGACGACACAGAGGTAAAGGAGAAGTACTATAAAATGTTCTAAGGAAGAAGCCAAGCTATTGGTGCTTTAAATGCATCTTAAGGGGTGAATCATGTGCCTACAATCATTCAATCTTGTACCTTTTTTATTTGAATGAGGAAAAGTGTTGGGAAATTTGTGGTGGCCTCACTAGGGTTGCCTAATCTAAGTCGCATAATCATGTTTCACCGCATTAGGGTTGCCGCTTAAATAATAATCAATTTAGATGATGTAGATAAGAGTCATTATGTGATAGAGGGATATGAACAAAATATAATTGAGTTTAATGTCGGAATATGACTTAACATTATTAATTATGAGGTTGATGAGGCAAAGGCCCAACCTAGAAAATGGTTGGTAGGAGACTTCATTAATGATATCGTTTTTAGTAGCTACAATACCTCTTATAGTTGTCTATAAATAGGGCTATAATAAGAGTTCTTACTGGAACAAGTGCTATTTGATTTATGTTAGAGATTTCCTCAAATAGTGAGGGCATGCCCAAGATTAAGGGAGCACTTATGAAAACAAGACCCACTTGATCTATCTGAGAGAGTTCAAGGGTACTTTCAAAATTATGAGGTGCACTTATGAGAATAAGACCCTCTTGATCTCTTTAAAAGAGTCTCTCAAATAGTGAGGACATTGCCAAGATTTTGATGTCTATTACTCTATGTTGAGAGTCTGTTAAGTAGAGTTGAGATAGAGAAAGAGATTTTTGATTGATTCTCTTTTTCTCTTTAGTCATTTGTTAGGCATAAATGTAATGGTTAGATTTAGTGAGTCATTTGTTGGTCATGCAAGTTTATAGTTTATTTGGATTTTTAGGTTATGATAGGTCTTATAGTCTATAAATACATATCCTTAGGGAGAATTTGGGTATCCAAAATCAATGAGTGACGACCTCTCCTCATTTATTACATGCGTTGGCATGATAAAGCACCCATGTAGATAAGGAGTGACTAAGATGATCCTAGTTGGTTAATAAACTTAGATATATTTGCTTGGGTGGATGTAATCAATAGGCTAAAGTTACCCATTTAAGGTTTTTATCGACGCGTAGTAAAGAAATTGATAGAATATGATCATATTTGAGCGCTAGCCAATGTCTTTTAATCTCTCCTAAGGAGATCTGGAGATAGGATAACTTGTTAGTGCCGGCATTATATTAAGAGAAGTTTAATCCCAACTTCCAACAATTTTTTTTTATATTTTTTGCTTCAAAAACTTAGCTAAATACTTTCGTAGATTAGTCATTATTGGGAGCTTGAAGACGACACAGAGGTAAAGGAGAAGTAATATAAAATGTTCTAAGTAAGAAGCCAAGCTATTGATGCTTTAAATGCATCCTAAGGGGTGAATCATGTGCCTACAATAATTCATTTTTGTACCTTTTTTATTTGAATGGGGAAAAGTGTTGGGGAATTTGTGGTGGCCTCGCTAGGGTTGCCTCATCTAAGTTGCATAATCATATTTTCACCATATTAGGGTTGCCTCTTAAATAATAATCAATTTGGATGATGTAGATAAGTGGCATTATGTGATATTGGGATATGAACAAAATATAATTGAGTTTAATGTTGGAATATGACTTAACATTATTAGTTACAAGGTTGATGAGGCAAAGGTCCAACCTAGAAAATGGTTGGTAGGAGACTTCATTAATGACAACTTCTTAGTAGCTCCAACACCTCTTGTAGTTGTCTATAAATAGGGCTATAATAAGAGTTCTTATTGGAACAAGTTGTATTTGATTTATTTTAGAGTTTCCCTCAAATAGTGAGGGCACATCCAAGATTAAGGGGAGCACTTATGAACACAAAAGCCACTTGATCTGTTTAAGAGAGTTTAAGGGTACTTCCAAAATTATGAGGTGCACTTATGAGACTAAGACCTGCTTGATCTATTTAAGTGAGTCTCTCAATAGTGAGGACATTGCCAAGATTTAGATGTCTATAACTCTATGTTAGAGAGCCCGTTAAATAGAGTTGCGATAGAGAAAGAGATTTGATTGATTGTGTTTTTCTCTTTAGTCATTTGTTAGGCATAATAAATGTAAATGTTAGAGTTACTGAGTCATTTGTCAGTCATACGAGTTTATGGTTTATTTGAATTATTATGTTATTATGGGTCTTATAGTCTATAAATACATATCCTTAGGGAGAAGTAGGGTATCCAAATGACTATATGGAGTTATGGGCATCCTCGAATTGGCCGACCCTCCTTCCTCAATCAATTTCGTGAGTTTCAGGCATCGTTGAATTGCCTAGTTTTTTGTATTTTGTTGTTTTTTTGTGTGCTTTTTATATGTTTTTCTTAGTTCTGTTGTTGAGCCTCACGACCACTGGGGTGCTTGCCTTGATCTAAGCTCAAATCCACTTCTCACCATGCCCACTCACCTGACTCAAACTTTCCACAAATAGTCTCTTGCCACACCAACTTGTCTCAGCCTTGCCCATATTCAATCAAATATACTTTCGCATGCCCAATTTTGTGTTTTATTAAAGGTCTAGATGAGATATTAGGGATGGTTTAAGCTATCATTTACCAACCCTAAATGAGACCTTAACTAAATCCTTGAATAATGAGACATACTAAAAATAATCTGATAGTACTACCACATTTGTAATTAAATCCTCTAAAGTGAAATCTTTACTTCTTTTCTTAATCCCGTCAAACTAACAATGACATAAGAATAATGCATAATCAAATCTGATCGTACAGAAAAAAATCTGATATCCTTTTAAAGATAAAACATTTGGAGACTTGCAGTTATCATGTATTCTTTTGATGTTGTTGAATTTGAATCTAATCGACATTAGAACCTATTCATGAACATGAGCATGTCAGAGGAAGAGGTGAAATCTAAATTTGTAATGAAATTTTAGTGTGAGATCAATTGTAACCTTCATTAAAAATTGAACCTAAAATTGAAATTGTACCAATTATCGTAGTTGAAGCTAAATTGCAAATATAACTTGAATATAATATGGAGGAGAAAAGGACCAAAATGGTCCCTTAACTCTTTAGGAGGGATCAAAATGGTTCCCAACTCTTTTGAGGGATCAATTTGGTCCATCAACTTTTTAATGGGATCATTTTGATCCTGTCGTTAATTTTTAACAGAAAATTCAGATGTCCCTAAGTATGCCGCGAGGGTATAATGGGAATAACAAAAAAACCATTAATACAACGTGGAAAAAAGAACCAAACCATTCTTCTTCGAACCCTCCAGGAGCGTCGAAACCCCAACAACCTCCTATAGTAGCTTCGACCGCCATGTCCCGCAGCGCAGCGAGCGTTGATCGGAGCTTCGACCCTAAGCGTCCCACCGCGCTCACGTTGAACATAACTTTGACCCCCAGCAGGCTGCAACGCACACATCGACCACAACTTCGACCCCAACGTCTCGCAACGCATGCGCCGATCGCAGCTTCGACCCCCAACGTCTTGAAGTGTATGCATCTACCCTAGATTCAACCCAAGTGTATCGCAACGCACGCGTCGACCACCAGGTCCCGCAGCCTAGCGGGCATCGATTGCGTCGATCCCCTAGAGCAATTAGCGTCGATCGTGTCGATCCCAACATCTATCCCACAGAGCAGCTGGTACTTGGGTTGATCCCGCAGTTGTGTGATTTTTATTCACTCGAGTGTCTTGTATTACAGTTAAAATTTCTCTTATTAAATAACTATTAATAAATTTTTTTAAAAAATAATAATTACTTGCAAGTTATATCTAATAAATAGCTTAATTAAAAAATTACTAAAATACCTTTATTTTTAATCTCATTAAGTCCAACATCTATTAGTTTGGATGAAAGGACCAAAATAGTCCCATTTTAAGGAGTTGAGAGACCAAATTGGTCCCTCAAAATAGTTGGAGATCATTTTGGTTCCTCCTAAAGAGTTAGTGGACCATTTTGGTCATTTTCTCTAATATGGAGTGTAAGCCTGTACTTTTCATCAAAACTTATGAATGTGTAGTTGAGCTTATAAAAGGCATTGAAAATATTCTTGAATGTGAAGCTGGACAAATTATGCCTGCCATAGTTGATGAGTCAAGTAAGCCAATTGATTAAGTGAATTTAAATGTGAAAGTGAACAACTCGTGCCTTCTAAAGATGATGAATCAATTAAACAAGTTGATTTAAGGCATGATGAAAGTTCTAATGAAGTTATTTGTACAATCAAATTGAAATTATTTTTTATTTTCTACCCTTGGTACCTTGATTTCCAAACTTGTAGAGAGACTTTGGAGAAAGTCAAATTTTATTAGTATTATAAGCAATTTGTTACTACCCTAAAAAAACATGAAATAAAACTTCTCATCCATCTAGGCGAATCTGAATGTGCATAAATCAACGCTGAATGATATTTAAGCCATTTGGTTAACTTTATTTAAAGGCGATCTCCTTTGTAGGCATTTCATATTTTTTGTAGTTTGCATGTTTTTAATTTTTATTGTCATGTTTGTCTTTGCTATAGGTACTACATAGTACCACTCATAATGCATGCTAATATTTTCATCATTTGCTTTGTTTATCTATTTTATTTGATTTGAATATGTACAAATAATTAACTATTAACCATGACGAACATAATTCTATTGTTGATGTGAACATTGGACATGAAATTTAAACTATATGATAGGATAATGGTATGTCTGAATTCTAAAAAGCTCATTACAATGGTCTTTAAGAAATTAGCTACAGTAATGATGTTATATTAAGTCACATGCAATATATTGGGATAAATACTTAAAAAATGAAAATTTGTGAAGTTTTGGTATTATTTCAGATTTCAATTTATTTTATTTGACTTTATTTCATGAAATTTATTATCAATGTTGTAGATTGTTCTCTCTTTCCATCTCCTTATAAATTCACATCCGACACCTAACCAGATGGATCTACTCTTTTTACAAAAGCTAACTCACATTTAGGGATGGTGTCAATTACTTGTGGTAGATCTCAGGAGTATTTTATGCTTTGGGATGACAAACTTATTTGTGATGATTCATGAGTTGCCTCTTCAAGAACCAAGAAATTTACTCTGATTTATAAAAAATATCAAATATTCATTTTTTGGGGCTAATGTTTTGTATGCTAGACATAATGGTGCAAATCTGAAAGCCTTAATTCATTGAACATGCAATTCGTGTGCATTCACATTAATTTAATTACCCTTTTATCATCGGTTGTTTTTAAATTTTTTTATTTGTTGTAACATACCAATAAATGATAGTTTACTGCTCATATGCTTCAAGGTCTCTTTTTCAGCTCATGATAAATCCTTTGTTCTGTTCTTCCACTGATTTGAAAATTCACTAAGTTGGTTATTGTGGTTATCGCTGGGTTGTGCTGAATTTCTTCCTTACAGTGCTACAATTAGTTTATATCTCCTTGCATCAATTCTTTATAGCTATTTTCAGTCATTCCTTGTTTGTTGATTTGCGTATTTGGTATTGCAGCTTTGTTCGACTGCTTGGTTTTCTCTTTTTCAGTGTAGATGTATTAAACTGTTTAGTTCCTTTATCGGTATTGAACTCTAGCTGGAGACCAGAATTGTTGGAATTGTTGATGGAATCTTCTATGCGGAGATTTTCTGTTTTGCTTAAACTAATGTTATAAAATTGTTGTTCCTGGTGTGATTCAAATTAGCTGAATTGAATCTTACAGTATTACGTAAGATAATTGAGGACTTTGATAAGTTATTATTTTCAGCTTTTTTTTTTTGGTTGTAAATAGGAGGTCATTATACATGTAAAATGCAGTTTATGGTCGAATAAAATTCAGATTTCCCCTCAAACTTGTCTGTATTGGTAGATGGTTTTTTTAGTACTTTGCAAGGCTTGTTGATAACTTATGGGGGGATGCTTCTCCATTTATACGTGTGAGGCTTGGGTTTTCAAATTTGTGATTTCTCATCTTATTTTCTCATTTAAAATATTTTGTGATTGGTTTGTGTGTGTGATTGAGATTTTTGGATAAATCTTTTACATACTAGTTATGTTTTCATAGTGAGAATCTTATTCGCCTTGAATATTTATTCTCAGATTTCGTATGGAATATCATATTATTGGTGAATTTTACATCATTATTTTAGGTCAATTATGTGTGTTTTTTTATTTTGCATCAACGGAGACTAATCATTGCCAATGTTTAAGTTGGGAAACCACGAATTGCAAGTTTTGGCTTGTTTCGTTGTGTATCTCATCTTAGATTTGCACTAGATTCTGAGTCGCCCTACATGATCTGGTATTCAACAAGTGTTTTCCATGATGTAAAGACAGTTACAAAAATTCTAAATGAATATCTTATCCATGGCAGTGTTGAATTTAAATGTGAAAGGTTGTTAACTCCGGTATGCTAGCTCCCGTGACATCACCAGCTAATTTCCTGGCAGTTAAAAATAACATCAATCTTCTTTTGCTGCGAGACATGGGTGCCAGTTATGTGTGTTGTTTCCACTCAGTGGAAGATGATATTCTAATACCTCAGTAGTTTTGCAAGCTTGTGTCATTTATTCTTGTTTTTGGTTTGTTTTTCATTTTCCTAGATTGATTTTGTCATTCCTCTCCTTCACCTAACTGGTAACATCCAGGGAGAAGCTGGAGTTCGTCTCTCGAATTCTTTATACTATGTTTTATGTGTTTTTTAGGCCTGTAGTACTGCTACAACTATGGATGAACATGTATTTTTTAGATTTCCAACTTCAATTAAATGGAGATGTTTGCTTCAGTGGAGGTTAAAGGAATTCTTGGCCAAATTGTCCACGAAAATCAATTTGTGTGTTTGTCCAATTTATGTGGTTTGTCATGAAGCGAAACAATATATTTTGGGTGCACAACCTTAGGTATCTTAAAAATAAAGGCAGATCCATTGTTAAAACCTCATCAGCGTGATGTATAGTCTAAATTTCTTTTTTTTTTTGTGACCTTTTAATTCCTGTCTTGAACTATATCCTACATGGCTAAATATTCTCTGAAATGATTTCTTATATGTTGTATTTCTGGCGTTTCCAGTTTTTCATGGATGATTGCCTGCAGAAGCTTATTGACCGTATTGATTCAGGGGAAGTATTGAATGAATTAATACTCAGTGACCGCCTTGTAAAGCTTATTCGTATCAGGTTGGAAATGCAAGTGCCTTATATATCGAAGTGGCCCCAGGCATTGAGCATTCAGGTTAAGTTTTTGCTAATTTCTCCACTTCATCGTGAAATGCCTTATCGATCATACTAATATTTCCAGTGATAGGCACAACCGGTGAATCTCCCAACAAGCCTGAAGCAGCGAACTGCTCTAGTTGATGAGATTTGGCATGCTGCAGGAGATAAGGGTTCAGACATTGATTGGTATGTGAAGCGGACAGTACTTGGAGGCATATACTCGACAAGTGAAGTGTACATGATCACTGATGACTCTCCAGGTTTTTTTTTCCTGTATAATTTGTGGATATTTTCTGCCATGTTGTCATTTTACTCTCTTCAATAAGTGTTCTATTTTCTTTTATCTGGCTCCTAAAGCTCTTGATAAATATTTTGTGCCAGTTCTAGCCTTTTAAGAGTTACTGTCTGGAGAAAATATATAGAGCTAATCATAGCATTGATACTCCGTGAGTATCATCAATTTTCCATATCCATTTTTACTTTATATCATGGAAATAGTAAAGGTGGGTAGTAAAAATTATTGTGAAGGGTTTTAAGTATGAAAGGGATGGACCAAGTGTAATATGTTAGAAGTTTTACAAAAGATTTATGCAAAATAGAGTTAATGCATTGTATTTCATCAAACATAAATAAATGGAGAATGAGCTTCATAAAGCCAAGATGAAGTAGTTCGGTAAGGTTACTTACATAATGATGATGTTGACCGTAGATAGATAGTCATTTTATTTGTTTTTTTTTTCAACTATAGATTTTCCACACCATTCATCTTTGACCTTGTCTCCAATCCTTACCCATCCACCCCTCATCCCAACACACAGCCCATACCCTTTTTTTTCTCTTCCCCGTCACTACCCATCTTCTTGATGGTTATCCGATTCAAACTTATGTATGAAAGAAGTCTTGTGATAGCTGCAAAGAAATTGTCTATTGCAGGAAGAAATGGCACATTAAGAAGGATTGCTATGTTTTGAAAAGGAAGGAGTAGCATGTGGATTACAAACATAAAAATGATAAGTCAACATATGTTGGTGTTATTAAATATTTGCCTAGTTTTGATATAAGTGCTACTCTTTTGGTGATTGATGGAGATAGATGCAAAGAATAATGGATTGTAAATTTAGCTTGCTTATATCATGTGTACTAATAAAGAGATATTTTTCAGAGAGTTATGTTTTGGTGGCCATGTTTACATGAGATAATTCAATTTAAATGACATTTATTTTTGGCCTTGTGAGGATGAGAGCATATGATGGTGTGAGCAGGAATTGACTAGAATTAGACATGTACCAAATCTTAAGAATAATCTTGATCTTTTGAGTGCTTTTAGTGACACAAGATACAAATTCTTTGGATATGTAGTGGTCCTTAAAGTTTACGAAAGTGTGTTGTTTATCAGGATGGCAATAAGTGTTAGGCTCTATGTGTTGCAGGGTGTAAACTTTGCATGGACTACGCTCTGTTTGTTATGTATGATGGAGCACCGTGATTTAGGGAGGCATGCTTTTTGGCTTTGATAGACTTCCAGAACAAAAGGATACACATGTTATGGGAGATTATTTTTGAGATGACTTGGTGCTTCAATCTTATGTTTTAAAATATGTCCCAATGTTGGTTGTATCATTGTAGCATTTTGAGTGAGGAGAGAAAGAAACGCTGCTGTTTTCAAAGAGATAGTGATGGGTGTAAACGAGTCGAGTTGAGTATTTGTCTAATTGAGCTAAGTTTATTTAATTATTATTGAGCTCGAGCTGAAGCTTAGTTACTAAGCTCGAGGTCGACTCGTTAAAAAATTTATAGGCTCTATTGCTTGAGCTCATTTGGAAAGTTCGATTTTGACTCGATTGTTGTGCTCGATTTCTTAGTTTTTAATTTAAAATTTAAAATTTTTTAGAAATTTTATTTTTTAATATAGAATTAATTTAAAAATGTTAAATTATATTATATAATGCTAATTTAAAGTTGTTTTAAAAATATATTTTAAGTTAATCGAGCGGCTCAACAAGCTTTTGAGCCGAACCAGGTTGAGCTCAACTTTGAGCTCGTTTAATATACGAGCTCGAGCATAGGCTCAAGTTCAAACTCGTGGCTCGATAAGCTTAAGTCATGAGCTCGTTAATGAGTCGAGCTCAAGCCGGCTTGGCTTACTTACACCCCTAGATGGGTGCAATCTCATTTTAAGTGGGTCCATTTCGACATGCAACAAACATGCTTTGGAGTGTTAGTTTATGTGTAGCTTGGTTTATTTAGGTTGTATGGTATTATAAGAACGTTAGATGAAAATAAAGCGGATAAGAAAAATAAAATTGATGTTAAGTAGTTATTAAATTATTTAAGTAGTATATTTTAAAATAAAATAGAAGAGATGATTTAACTTAAGGTATTTATGTAATATAATTTGAAGTTTAGAATTTGTTATTCGTGAAGTGTTGGATATGTATTTTGATTTTTATTTAATTGTTGTTTTTAATTGGACACATAGATGATATGTTCAACATGTGTCAGTTGTGTGTCGGGCAAATGTACGTACTTGAAATGGCTATTATATAATGTCTGTGCATCATAGCTTGCACGTCATTTTTATGAATTATTTGTTGCCTTTAGAGAGTTAAATGCGAATTGATGAAAATTTATAGTTTTAGCATATGCTTATTTAAATGTTTGGGGTGATCATGATGAGATTATGCTTAGTTTATTTCCACTTCTAGATCCTCAAACCTTTCTATGTTTTTAAAAAGCTGGTACCTATTCCATTTATACTTTGCCTTTTAACGGGAATGCTAATCTATTAGTTTATATGTTGAGGATTTGTTACCTTATGAAGGCCTTTTGAACCGCAAAAATTTTCTACAATTATTTTTTGCAAGTGGAGTTTCAACACTACTTTTAACAAAATTTCAGATTTCTGGAGTATAGTTCTTCATAGCTTAGGAGAATTGAGACAACATAAGGAAATATGTTTAAATTATTTAAGGTTTTATTGTTAGTTTTATTTCATTTAACTAAGAATTCTAGATTTATTAGATTTATTTTGTTTTAAATTAGGATTTTATTTTATATCAAAATTATATTTGTATTTGAGGAGAAGTGTCAGCATTGGCGCAGTAGCATATCGCTTACGGTTGCCACGGACCTTAGCAATCCATCTCGTATTTCATGTATCATAATTGAGACGAGCCATTGGAGCCCACACACACTCGTCCGCACTACTGGCCACACTGTCAGAGCATATAGAGGTGATATTAGAACCACTGGAGGTGAAAGGGGTGCGCCAAGGAGACAAGGGGATCAGGGAGGTGCTGATCAAGTGGAAGGATTTATCAGAGTATGAGGCGAAACCATCCAGAAGCAGTTTCCCTCTTTTCACCTTGGGGACAATGTGACTTTTTGGGGGGAGAGTATTGATGTGGGGCCCAATAATTTTACAGCAGATCAGGAACCTTTCAATTCCTTTGTGGGGCCCAAGACCTCCTTTATCAGCTATAGGAGAAGAGGCTTTGGGGGAGCTCTTTGAGAAAGATATAAGAGGCATTTATTAGGGGATTTGGGTTGTTTAAGGGGAAAAATTTGTGGAGGGTTAGGGTTATATTGAATTTGTTTCTACAGCAGTTTTTGTTGGGGTTTTGGGTTCCTAGTGGCTTCTAAGAATTGTGGGAAAGACGATTCATCTCTCGAATAGTGAATCAACTTGTATCTTGTCTCTCTTTGCTTGGAGATTAGTAATTACAACCCCCTTGGTGTTATTTCTGGATCTATTTGGAGTACATTTGTTGTTTTTTTACATTGTTATGTGCTATTTTGGTTGTCAAATCCTATCAAATAGGAAATTTGTTTGTGGAATCATGATTTGATAAGTGATAATTGATTCCAACATGGGGATTAACCTTTAAAATTCCCAATTGTCTGCATCACAATGATGCTATTCAATTGACTATGTTCAAATAAATTCAGAGATTCAAATTTCTTAAATCCCATTGAAGTCAAACATTCATACTAACGTGAAAAATGCAAATAGTTTCAAAGCTACAACTGTCGACACCACTATTGTTGTTAGTAATGATATTTCTCTTCCTTTTGAAGGGAAACAGTCTAATCAAATTACGATGGCTGTTCCTCCTAGTCTCACTCATATGAAAAGAGTTGTTTATCATTTCACCCCTTCAGACATTGAACTCTCAGCCCTTTAGATGCATGATGCTACCCCCAAGCCTGTTTATGCTGCTATTTCTAACCTTGCTAGATCAGAGGATAATGTTCGACTCCAAAACTCTTTTTTCCTCTCTCTCATAACGTATAGTGTGGTAGGGGTACAAACATGCATAATCTTAAAAATCTAAGACATACTAGATCTTTATTTAAGTATTGTGACAGATATGATCCTTCTAAGTAGAAGTTTGATTTTGGTTTACTTCATCATCAACCCACTTTTATTGTTTTCATCGTTTCCTTACATTTATGTTTCATCCACTTTTTTTTTTTTTCTGTTGTGGACTCTATTGCCCTTCAGACATCCGTTGATTTTTTTTTATTTTCATTTGATATGTCTAATAAAAATGATTTTGCGTATATATATACACACACACACAGTGAGATGCGTTGCCCAACATTCAAATCCTTGGGTGAAACTAGTCATTATTCTATGGCCGAGCATTTGGTTTGAATTTTTCTTCTGTAAAAAAAAGAAAGCGGAACATTTCACACTATTGTCACATGTATTGCTTGTGCTATGGTAAAATCAGACTCATGAACTCCATAAATTTTCCTTGACAGAATATCAGAGTACTTGGAATTTCTTGGAGCACCGAATAAAAGATGCTTTTGAACTTCAGAAGAGTGTTCAGGAGGTATTACGAATCCAAGTTTTGTCTTCCTCTTCTCCTTATTAACTGACTTGGAAGCTGACTACGAACTCGTTTATAGGCTGCTTATTTGGCCGAGGCTATTGGGACCAGCATGGGTAGCTCGATACAGGGATTTATGAAGAGGGTGTTCCAAGGCTGAAGGGGGCTTAAATTCTTGCTCTGGAGCACTTTCTCCTTAATTGGGAATAAAATAAAAATTGCTCAAAAGGTGAAACCTTATAATATGTAAATAATTATCCGTTGCTCCGTAGTTTTTGTTCTTCTAAGATTTTGGCTAATATAATATTATACTTGCTCATGCCTAGTCTTTTTCATTACTTATAGATTTGCTTCACACTTTCTTTCTTATACTTGCTGGAAGATTTAAATGTCTTGTAACTTTTGTGTGAATGGGATTCACTGTGTTCAATCAGTTGAGTTTTATGCGGCCTCTCTCCCCCCCTCAAATAAATTCAAACACATATATTAAACTTGGTTTTATGCGGATCAATTAAAATGAGAAGATGATTAGATACAGTTTTATTTGGGAGTGTTAATTGTTTCTTGTAAGTATAGTGGTGCTCAATCTCATTTCTTATATTAATTTGTTTTGGGAGTATAACTTTACTTTTGCAAAGAGATGATGGAAGTTTCAAATTGTATTGTTGATTTTGAGATGATGTTTTTTTTCGGACATAATTGAACAATGATTGGTGTTAATAAGGAAGAAAGTTGTAGCAAGATCTCTTGATACAAATGTAGCCAAGAGCTATTTCTTATTATGATATGTGATATTAAGCTCATGGTATTGAATAAATGTGATCATTCGGTTTTGATAGAGGAATAAGAAGTCATTTGTGATTCAGCTTGTTATAAGATTGCTCATGGGTGATGCATGCGCCAATAAAGAAGATAATGAATGAAGATGAGATATTTATACAACACAAGATTTGTAGTGGTTCGCTGAATATCACTTGTGTCTATCGCAGCTAGGAGATATTTTTTACTATTCAATGAGCATTTACATATGAAGTGCCTGTGGTTTGGAGAATAAAAGAACATGAAGAATCATTGAAACCAAGTAGGTTTATAAGGGAGGAGATCTACTCTAGGGTGTCCCCACACACTTATCGAGAAGGTTCTTTACCCTACGAATGATTGTCTCTCCTGAAGTTTGAGTATTCTCTCTATACTTGGGTTCTTTAAGCTCCCCTCTCTTTGTTCTTTCTCACAATTTTGTTTTTCTTCTTGCTCTACTTTTTTTTTTATTGTTTCACTCTTTGAAGTGCGTATAACTTTTTGTGCAACCTTGGTCATTACTAGCGAGGACATGTCAAGTTTTGGTTAGCAATGACAATAACCTATTTGCTAGATATGTAGTGGATTGGAGATTGTACATGGATGATGATAATGCTTCCAACGGGTAGAGTCCTTATTATCCAATTATAAATAATAAGGTGCGTTAGGTTATCAATGAAAGTGCGTTAGGTTATCAATGATGCATAAATTGTGCTTTGAGAATCATTGAATATGAGTAGAGTTCTCATTGAATAGATAGGATCCTATAAAAGGACCTAAGTTGAATGGCCAAGAAATATTGAGTTTGAGAGAAGTAATCATCTTTGAGGATAGTTGATGAGGACATCGGAGATCAGCGGCTACGATCTGGAGTTTAATTTTTTTGATGTGTTTTATGTACTAGTTTATTTTATATTTCTATTTTTCCCATTTTACCCTAGGGTGGTCATGTGGTGTTGTAGCCCGAAGGGCATTTTAGACATTATTTCTTTTCTTTTCATGAGGCCTATTTATAGGCTAGTTTTCTTGTATTTTGGGTTAATGATGATTATGAAGGAAATTTCTGCGTTTTACTCTTGTGAGAGTTTGAGGGTTCTTGGAGAGAACTTGGAGAAAGTCCCTTGGTGAAGGGCAAAGCAATACCCACCAGTCGCCGGAATCGTCCGGGGCTCGTGGTCCGACTCTTCCCCTTGTTACCACCACTGGCCCTCCTTCATTTGCCCTAGCTGAAAGTCTTCTCCTCCCTAGCTCCTCATGTCTGTCACCCACCAATTCTCCACTATCCGACGGCCACCCAAACCCCTTGCTCCCTAGCCGCCAAGCAAACTCCCCATCTCACCGTCCACCATCCTCCTTCCAAACCCGCTGCCGGCCCTCCCACCTCTTCCCCTCCTTCATGATGGTTTCAATCAACACAATTCCCTTCCTAAAGTAAACCAAGCAAGAAAGGAAAGGATCTAGAATTATTTGAAATTCAAATTTGAATTTCAAATTCTTTCCTTATTTACCAATTCTATTTTAGGAAGGTTCTTCAATCTAATTCTAATTTAAATTTAAATTAGATGTGATTGAATATTCTTATTCCTAAATTAGAAAAATCATTTAGGAAACTTTCCTAATCCCTTAAATCTGAAATCAATTTCAGATTTAATCAAATAGCTAATTGATTGTTTGGGCCCACCTCTAATTTAATGAAATCCTTTCCCTACTCCCCCATTGGGCCGGCCCACTCTCCCCCTCCCCTCTTCCCTTGGTTTTACTTCTTTCCAAACTTGGGTTAAGGAGCTTGAGAGGGAAATCATTCAAATTCTGAATTCAAATTTTAGATTTGAAACCTTTCCTATTTGGTATGATCCATAATTGGAAAGTTTTAACTCTTCAATTCAAAATTCAAAATTAAATTAAGAGGAGTTATGAGTCATCAATTCCTCATAATTTAATTGGCTTCAATTAGGAAACTAATTGAAAACTCCCATGACTTTGAATTCAAATTTCAAATCCTAGTCTCTCTTACTCAAATCTGAAAAGGTAATTTAAGATTTAAGAAAACCTATTGCAGTCCTAGCCGCCCCTTTCCCTAAGGCCCTGCTTCACAATTTCATCTCTTAGGGAATTCCTTAACCGCTGTCCAAGAAGTACAGCCAGTCAACCTTGTTGTCCTGCTTCTCCAAGTGGTGTTCCTGGCTGTCCAAGACCTCCCCGACTTGGTAGAACTGCTTCCCAGATTGTCCAGGACGTTGTTTGGCTGCTATCCAAGGAATTTCGGCAAGATAAGTTGGCAAGATAAGTTGTTTCCTGCTTGCTGTCCAGAAGTTCAGGACAGCGTTTGGTGGCTGTCTTACCGCCAGGAGACCTTCGTGGGCTGTCCAGAAGCTGCAATTAGTTGTCGAAAGATTCCTGCCCAAGGGAGTTCGCTGTCCACCATCAGAGATCCTCAAGAATGCTGTCCGAAGGCTGATAAGAGTTGGGTGTTGCTGTCTACCTTTTCTCAAGGCTCTAAACTACTGCACCCGAACTTCGCATCCTCTTCTTTTCTGGGTAAACTCATCCTCCGATTCTTTTACCTTCCAAGTCGCTTTTCAATTGTGGATATAATTAAATCATAAAGACTTGTACTAATCTCTCTGTAAAAGCTTAGTAAGTTAGAGAGTTGAGTGAGGGATCCTTGCTTAGGGATTAATCTTATTGTTAGCATTGGGATTTATTGTTGAAAACCATTCATGTATGCAACGTTAGATTAAATTGGCTATTTTACGATCTTAACTCATATGCATGTGATTTAGCCTAAGCTTGTCTCACCACTCTTCGTGTTTTATTTGGTCATTTAAAATCAATATATAGATATAATTATTATGGATTCTAACATTAAGCGTGCAAATTACTTAATGTATTCATCCTTGCATGTACGTTCTACATCAATAGTGTTTCGCAATGAACTGCTCATCCATTAGTGGGAGTTCTTAGCGTTTCTAGCAGTGAAGTCTGTATTTTTGTGGTTCGACATATCTTCCAAGACAAAGGGTACTAAAATTGAGTTATTAATTTGTCTTTCTTGGATTCTTATAGTATAGAAGGTTCAAAAAAGAAGTGAATCGCTCATTCTATCTTGTTCTTGAGCTCTGTGTCAACTGTTATGGTTGTTGATGATCTTGATAAATGAAGTTGGTTAGTTGGAAGACTAGTGATGTTGGTTTGTCTTAGGAGGTCATGTTGACCTCTTTTACTTTATTTTCATTGGCCTTGATGTCTTCTTGATTTTGAGTTCATTGTTATAGTGCAACGATGATGTGTGAGCTTTGAGAGTCTTGTTGACTGACAGAATTTGAGTAGATCAAAGTGCAACTGAATAGATGCAAGATGCTATTTGGATGTCTTGTTATCATGCAGAATTCTTTGAGAGGTCGAGCTTTGAAAATATTTATGGGTAACCAGAATAGAATTAACTTTTGCTTTGAGCATTTTACAGGCAAAAGATTTTTTTAGCGTGACAATGCCATCCTATGCCATTTATCAGTCTTGTTTTCATGCACAATTCTTTAAGAGGTCGAGCTTTGAAAATATTTATGGGTAACCAGAATAGAATTAACTTCTGCTGAGAACATTTTACAGGCAAAAGATTCTTTAGCGTGACAATGCCATCCTAAGCCATTTATCAGCTAATAGAATATTTTTATTAGGAAAGGTTGTGAGTAAAACTGAGAGTTATAGTTCTATTCCTTTTAGTCATCTCTGTTTTGAGTTGCTTAATATGTTTTGTCACTTTACCCTGATGGTGGCAAGACTCAGAAGTTATAAGGTTACTATGTCATGTAGAGAGGATCTCAGGTGCTTGGCAAGTAGTAGTTGGGACAAAGGAGGCAGTTCTCATTTCCGAAAGAAAGCTGAGTAGGTTAATGTGAATACATTTTGTGAGTAGGTTCTTATGTGTTGGCGTGTGACGATCATTTTGTCCGGTTGTTTCTGATGCAGGACTAAAATGAAGAAGTAATATTTGTTAGAAATTTTGCACGCTTCTGTGATTAAGAACAATTTTAAGATTAACTTTTAGCGATTAAAATAATGAAGTAAAACAAGAGTGGGGTGATTTCAGTTTAGGCTAAGCTACATACATGAAAGCTAAAGATCATTTAAGTAGCCATAAAATCAAGCATAACATACAAAGAAGAGCTTCAACAAAAATCCCTTAATTAACAACGAGATAAGTTACTACGAAAAGATCCACTCACTCAACTCTCTAAAATTACTAGGCTTTAGCAGAGGAAAATTAGCATGATCTTCATGAATCAACATATAACCACAATTAAGAAGTAAACTAGGAAGATACGGAATTTGGAAGATTGGTTTACCGTCGTCAATGTTTAGCAATAATCTCCCACTGGACGTAGGAGATTTGTTCTTCGATGGCGTCAGCAAGTGTGTACACAATCCTCTCCATGTACTCTTCCACTGTTTGATCGATCTCCGGATTAACATCGAAGAATGGTGATTTGAGAATGTCGATTTGACTTTGATCGTTGTAGATAAGTCCGTGGTCGACTTCAGGATCCGCTATTCATGTGTGGAGAAGTTTAGTAGAATGGTGGAGGGAACCCCTTTTTTTAAAAAAAATCTGAAATTAGATTTCAGAGTTTGGTTTGGAGGGAATTAGGGTTTTACAATTTGAATTCAAGTAAAGGGAAGGAGAGGGAAAATTATCCCTTGCTGAGAGCTTTGATTAAGGTGTTAAGGGGGAGGGGAATTAATGTGGGGGAGAGAGAGATTGGAAAGAGAGGGGAATTGGAGAGAGAGGGGGGCCGGCGGCATAGATGGGTGGGATAGGGTTGAGGGAGGGGAAATCAAAGCTTGCTTGTTTTAGAATCTTAAATTAGGAAGGATGAAATTAATTCCAATCCAATTTAAAATTCAAATAGGCTTAATTTTAGGAACTTTCCTAAAATAGAACTCTATCTTGGAAAGTTTTTAAAATTCAAAATTGATTTGAATAATTGGAGTCAAAGCTTTCCAACTAAGGTTGGGTGAAATATGGAAAGTATTAATGAGATATTTTGAAATTTGGAAGCAATAGGGAAAGGCTATGGCCGGCGGCTAGGGTTTGGGTGGTTTTGGGGGGGGGGGGGGGGGAAGTTGGGTGGCTGGTTAGGTTAAGGTGGTGTTAATCGGCGGCAAGGGGTGATGGGGTGAGAGGGCAGTCGGCTAAGGAGGAGGGACTTAAGGTGGCCGACGGCTAAGAATGGAGGAGGAGGAGAAAAGAGTAGATTGAGAAGAAGAACCACGAATCCGGACGCTTCCTAGGTTGGTGGGTGATCCGTTTCCCTCACCTAGGGATTTCTTTCCAAAGCTCTCAAGCTCTCACAAGACTCATGTATGCAGGAATTTTCATTATAATTCTTCATTACCTTGAAAAGAAACATAAAAGGGCTTATAAATAGCCTCATACAATGAAGGGAAACTAAAAGACAACTTTGCCCCTAGGGCTTACATGTGACAAGTTCCCTAAGTAAGGGTAAAAATGGAAAATGCGAACAAATAAAACAAATACATATAATGATTCAAAATTAAATCGGCACGATCGTGGCCGAAGATTGTCGACCCCGTCTCTGGTAGACTCTCCAGGTCCTAATGTCCTCATTAGTTTCTATGATCATGAATATTGCTCTAGTTGAGCGACTTCATGAGCTAGATTGAGCTAATATGAGAAGTAATTTTTTTTAAAGAGGACTTTATGTAGATTGATGGGTATCTAGCTCTCTAGGACTAGAGAAGTTTAGAAGTGTATTATTCTATTATTTCACTTATTTTACTTCAGTTATTTTTTGAGCGTAGATATTTTTGGATTTATTTAATATTTTATAGGGTATTTGTCTCATCCAAGTTGGTTTTGGCAAAATGTTCCCTTTAACGGTTCTGTCTTGGCTTTTCAAAATCATGAGTTCATGACTTAGAATCACTCGACTATGCATCCTTCATAATAACAATATTTGACTATCCAGATTGATCGACATTAGAAGTTTTTGACCAAGTTATTGATCTTGAGCTTTCAACATTCATGTTTTAGAGAAACTCGTTCAATGATTAGGCCCTAGTTCTTCACTAGTCGTACTGGATGAATTCAATGATAGGAGGATTGAGCTTTGATTTCTGGCCGTGGTTATGACTCAACATGCTATCTAGGAAGAATAAATCAATTTAAAGTAGGTTTACGTGAGAGATCTACTTGGAGACCTCTTTGAAAACTTCATGGGAAAGTTTTCTATCTTATGAATGGGTGTCTTTCGTAGTTAAAGTATGCTCCCTTACGCTTTCTAAGCCCCCCTCTATTTGTTCTTGTTTGCTCTTTCAATTTTACCTAGCCTTAGTTACTATTAGTGAGGTGGATATGTCAAGTTTTGGGTAGCAGCGGCTGGAGTCTGCATGGCACATGTGCAATTGGCCAAGGATCATGCATGACTCATTTTGATGCTTCTAAAGCGTGGAGTCCTCAATCTCTAATTATGAAGAGGTAAAAGTACATCAGACTATCCATTATGTTGTAGTTGCACAAAATTGTTGAATTCGAGAAATTCCCTCGTCAAACTAAGAGGATTGCCCTAGAGTGTACCTTAGTTGGACAATCATGAAGGTTTTTGAGTTTATAGAAGTATTCGACTCCAAAAAGACTAGTGTTCTGCAATGAGGTTTTTGGCCATTGGGTAGAGTTCTCTACTTCTCTGCGACTTGGTAGAACTTTTGCCTCTTTTATTTTTGTGGTCCAATATATTTGTCGGGGATGGTGGTACCAAAGTCATGAATGCGTTTTAAAAAAAATTGTCTTGGCATTATTTATAATTTTGTGTCCTACACTTCATATGAATTTATTCAAAGTTACTGTAAGTTTTTTTCATTATTTCTAGATTGAAAATAAATCTATCATTTATATGATTTAAGTGATTAATATTACGTTAGAAGTTGCCCTTAATTACAACTGTCTGGGAACCAGACATGATTTTCTTTTACTAATAAAGGTTGGTATGATTGTTTGAGACTTGAGAGCCAGTTTCAGGTCCTCCATAAATATCTTAACCGAACAATTTACTTTGTTCATTGTTATTTTCTTAATAATCATTTTAATTTATTAGAATCTCTTTCAACCTTTTAAAATGAAAAGCATAGTTAGGATGTGTGTGAAGTGAACTGGTAATTGTCTTGTCGATTGGAAATGATACTTATCCTTGAGAGTGATAGCGCCGACTATGATTAGGATAAGAGAGAAAGAGAGAGGACATCATATAAATTTGTTTTATTGGAATATAATAGATAATTTTGTGTCAATTTCAACGAAATTAATCTTTTGGGAAAAAAAAAAAACAAGCAAACATAATAAAAATCTTTCTTTGAAGGTTCAGGGGTCTTCACTTTTTAGCTGTGGTGTGATTGACAAATTGAGAGCTTGATTTTAACTTGGAGAGGAGGGAGTTGTCACATTTGAGGGTTAATACATCTAAATTATAAAATTCATTTGATTAGCATAAATTTTCAGGTATTATATGAATAATTGTTTTAATATTATATGCAGGATCATCCAATATCTGGTTTAAGTTAATTTATAGTTAAATTGAACATCATGATGATACAAATTATTGACACCATAATTGATCCGATCCAACTTCAAGTGAACCCAAATTAAGGAGTTGAAACATACATGAAATTTTTTTAACATTAATTAGAGTATCACAAAATCTTGAGTGCTTATAGTCAAATCAAGCACTCGACGAGATGAATTTAACAAGTCCAACATCATCTGATTTCGACTTCATTAAAGTACTCAAATGCTAGATAAAGAACATATGGTCAAAGAGATCAATTTGGACTGTTTGATGAAGTATTTTGGATTTTGACATAGTTTTAAAAATTGGATCGGACTGGCCAGTTCGATCGGTTCAACTGTGAACTGGTTAGATGGCTGGTGCGATTCAACTTAAGAACCAGCTTTGTATCAAACCGGGCTAAACCAGTAAGAATCGCCGGTTCAACTGGTCTCGATTTTTAAAAACAAGCAGGTTCAAGTGTAATTTATTTAAATAATTAAACAACTTAATTAATTATTAAATATAATATTAAACTTAATAAATTAATTTAAATATAATATATTAAAACTTTTAAATGAGTATTAAGTACATATAATTAGGACTTACAAAGAATAGTATTTAAACATTCTCACATGGCCCCACCAATCCATATGAGTTCTTACCATGTGTAAAAACAAAAAGCTATATAAATCATACAAAGTGAAACTTCCCAAGTGATGTGAGACTAATTGGTCATTTTAAAAGTTTTCATGTTTACAACACATACCTTATTTTTTTAAACAAAATTTTTAGTTAATTTTATAATATGAGTAATATTTATTTTCTTAGTCGATAATATTTAATCTTTTATCTATTTAATTTTTTATCTATTTAATTATATATTATAATAATTAATTTTTATATATTTAATTATACACATGAATAGTTTATATATATAATTTTATAATATTAATTTGTTATTCAATTTATATGTATAAATTATATCTAAATATATAACATAAATTAGTAATAATTTATATTAAATTATACACTTTTATGTAAATTAAATTTAGATTAATAATCAAATTAAAAAAATTAAGATATTTAAATTTAAAATTATAGAAAATATTATGCATGAATTTTTTTTAAAAATTTTTAAGTCACAAAGATATGATTATGTAATTATTACATCATTATTGTATCATTTAAGCCTTATTTAAATAATTTTAATATTTATTACATCATTCATCTAACCCCCGTCAAATCATAAAACCTTGAACATCTTATTCTTTTGTTTCGATGTCTGGACTGGTTTTCACAACTTTGGATTCGGCTAAGTTTATTGAAATGCTCCTTCAGGACATCATTTTCTACCGGAAAAGCTGTTCAAGAGTAGGAGCTAAAGAAATCTATTGCATTTTTAGGTAATCATCGTCGATGACCATCATCAATAATCACAGCCACCATCTTGAGCCTTCCATCATTCAATTATTAATATATAACCTTGCTGTTGTGTTTTAACTTTATGCTCTTGGCACTCGAGTTCTATAATTTATATAATGAAAATTATATAATTATTCTCAATTGTTTATAATGACATCTCCTTTAATTATGAATAAGGGAAGATTCTTGTATCTTTTATTAAATCATTATTTATTACAACTGTGTTAGACTCTGTAATTTTTCTCCTTATTGTATATTCTACATTAAAAAAGTATGGTCTTTTGCAATTTTAATCCATGCTTGTTATATCTTTGTCCAAAGTTAAAATCATACAAACTCTTTGTCGCCATAAATATTCTAACATGTAACAAGGGTCTATAACTCAAGAGATGGGTTCGTCATTTGGCCCTTTTTATAAGAGTTCAGCTTGGATCATGTTAGTTTACATCCAAACTTATTATATATTCCATTCAATTTCCCCACTTTTAGAATTGGCTACCGACTGAAAGTCCATAACTAGATCAAAATTGAACCCTAATGTTTAGTTCAATTCGGTTTGATTCTCAAATTCCAAAGTCACAAAAGAAAATTTAGAATACTGACATTATTCTACATCCGATTAGAGGTCAAAATTTACTCATTGTCTCTTCAGAATGATCAAAATTACTTTGACAGTAGTTTTTCCAAAAAAAAAAAAAAAACATTGATAGTAGTTTTTGCTGCCCCTACATAGGAGAAATTATTCTGTGTGGAATCCGGATGGGAAGAATCGTCCGGATATATGAGTGTACACATTGTACATCCAATTTTTGTATACACTGTGTGTACACTCACAGTACGGATGATTCTTCCTGTCCGGACTCCGCACAGAATAATTTCTCCCTACATAACTATTATGGCAGAAAGCTTTATATATTGAGAAGAAAGATATGACATAAAGTTTCATAGAAGACAATTTATTCTTGTCTTAATTTAGAGAGAGAGAGAGAGAGAGAGAGGTTTGTCTTTCTTGTCTTAATTTTTCTCTTTTATTATTCATATGATATGAATTGTTTTAGGTTTTAATAAGCTCCAAAATCTACATAGCAAAGTTTATTATTTGTATGGATGCCATTACTGTGACTCGGCGAGCACTTACCAACCAATTCAAATGCCATTCTTTTTATTTTTTATCTTCAAAGATACGATAGCTTGAAATTCCTTTTGAGGACTCTGAAACTCGTAGCCGCACACCGAGCTTTTGTAGTTACAGAAGGGATATATTCCCCGCCTGCAATATTCCTATAAATGCACAAAAGGTATCGAACTGTCTCCTTCTCTCGAATATTTTGTTTCCAGTGATTGATTGACAAATGGAAAAAATTATGTTCATTTTCCCTTTTGTTTTTTTTAATCGCATGAGGTTGATATTTGGAGAGATTATTACGTATGAAGTCCGGACACAAAGAACCGTTCGATATTTTGTGACTGTGAACAATAAAAGCGCAAAGGTGAACAGTAAAAGTGCAGTGATGAATATTAATTGTGTTTTTATTGTTTACAATCACAAAATTGAACGATTCTCTATATCTAGACTCCGCACGTAATAATCTCTTTGATATCTGATACAACATTTCGTCCACATCAATTGCATCATTGTCGCCTTATGACATCTGTAAGCAAATTAAAAATCACAAAGCAAATTCAGATATGAGTTCGGAGAGCTTACTGTTTTATTTGATCTCTATTGAAATCATTTCAACTACAAAATGTATGCATCGTACAAAAAAGCGAATGTTTGAATTTTTTTTTGTCTGGTTTTCAAAATATCTACTTGTTTTAGGAAATATGGTTTACAATTTTATTTTTTTAAAACAAATTAAAAACGAAAAGGGGTGGAAAGTATTCCAAATGTATGAATTTTGTAAATATTGGTCTTTGATATGAATGAAAAGAAATGAAGAATGAAATTTTAAAATAATTTAATGCATAATTTAATTCAATTTTGATCTATTTTAAAATCATCTTATTTGAAGGATTTTTAAATATATTATGAATTTCTATCATAGCTGAAACAAACCGCCTCCAGCCACCAACTCTAGTCGACGCCCTCCAGTTGCTTTCGACTCTAGTCATCACTATCCCTCCCACCTGCATCGGGGCCAATGTTGTTCCAGCCCCCTGTCGCTACCCCCCAATTGCAACTCTCATTTGCTGCCCATCATCATCGACAGCCACCCATTGACCACATGAGAATTAAAAGACTTATTTAAGACTACATTGATAGGAATTTCTTCTATCAAAATTTTCATTGCCTTACATAATTTTGCTATTATTTGAGATATATTATAATTTTTTGAGAATAGAAATTATTTTTATGAAACTTATTTTTTACCATTGCTTCTCTCTTTTATTCAAAGATTATCTCATAATATTGATAAGAATTAGGAACATACACACATCAATAGATATTTAGATATCAGATGAGTAGAGATACCAAATGGCCGGATGGGAATGAACGGCCATTTTTTCAGCTTATAAAAATCGTAGTCATAAATGATAATAGACAAGCAAAATAGACCCATATTATAACGGCTCATAAAGTAGCTATAATGTTTAATTTCCTTAAAATTTATTGGAGATTTTTTTTCTTCTAATATGTTGAAATGTACCTTTAGAGAAGTGATTGTAACCGATGATATAATCTGATCAAAATTATATCAAATATATATTTGAAATATTTTTGTAGTGTTGTTAGATTTACAACACAATCAAATACCATTTTTGTTTGATGATTCATAGGTGCATAAAAATATAAAATATTTTGTTGAGAAAGGCTGTTCTATGACTTCTTATATTATTATTATTATTATTATTATTATATTTATTAAAGATTATTGACTTTGTTAATTTACAAAAAATTTCAATAAGAAGAAAGGAGGATGTTATCTTATGTTGAATAGGCCAAAGCTCATTAAAACAAATTTTTTTGTCGGGGTTTCTTTATTAAAAAAAAATGTTAGGATATGACTTTAAAGACTTTAGATCTATGTAAAAATTCGTGTTGTTGCATATTGGAATATTTACGGCGGTAGAGAGATAAGGTGCTTAACGTTTTAATTTTAAACAAAGATCTATAAAATATATAGATAAAGAGTGAGAGGGGTGCCAGTCATACGAGACATTAATATTTTTATGTGGAAATTCTTGAAAAGGGGAAAAATTAAGGGGCTTGACCTAATTAAAATGATTCTATTAGTGTTCGTAGTTGATTACAAATGGTACCTTTCCTCAGGAGGAAGACCTTGACTCATTGTATCATATAGAATACATTTAATAGTTGGGATTAGAGGAATCCAATGATAAGGGAGTCATTCTCAAGATAACGTTGGCCTGCTCATTTGGTTGGTAGGACTATATTTGGGCGATGATCTTCAGAGGGATCGTAGTCGACAGACGACAGTTGTCAGAGGGATCGTAGTCGGTGGGTGATGGTGGTCGGAGGGACCGTAGTTAGATGGAGGTCGGAGGGACTATAGTCAGATGGAGGTCGGAGGGATCGTAGTTGACGGGCGAAGGTGGTTGGAGGAACTATAGTCGATGGGCGAAGGCAGCCGTAGGAACCGTAGTCAGTGGGCGAGTGAGGTCGGAGGGACCATAGTCTGCAGGTGACGGTGGTTGAAGGGACCATAGTCAGCAGTCGACGGAGGTTGGGGGGATCGTACTCGGTAAGCAACGTTAGTCGGAGGGATCGTGGTTGGCGAGTGATGGAGGTCAGAGAGACCATAGTCGGTGGACGACAGTGGTCCGAGTGTTGTGTCGATGGCAGCCTGGTGGAAGTTCGATGGGGGTTGGTGAACGATGGTCGCGTGGAAGTTCGGCGGCCAGGCAATGGTCCGACGATGGCCGGACGGAAGTTTGGCAATGGTCGGCGCACGGGTGGAAGTCTGGCAACGGTCGGTCGCCAGACAGTGGTCCGCAACGGTCGACGGAGGTTCGCTGGCGGTGGTGCCTGGGTGAAGCTTTAAATCCTTGAAGCCATAGAGCTCTCTCTAATCTCCAGCCAAAAATCCAAGCTCCAAGCCCCCCTTCATGTGAGAAGTAGGAGTCTATTTATAAATTTTTGAGAGTGACATGCCCGTAAATATGAAGAAGATTTGGGGTAAATTCGAAGTGCTTCATCGGACGGCCCATAATGATCCAAATGATGTTAGAATTAAATGATCTTAAACTCGTTGTATTTGTCTCGTTGAGCCACTCATTTCGAGTATAAACATGTTATATTTGAATATCATTTGATCTTCTAATTTATGATTTGAACCTTCCAAATATAGTTCGAGCCCCTGATTTGGACCCATTTGGGCTCGGATTGGACCAATTTTGGTGTCATTGGGTTCGTTTCTTCGAGACGTTCATTTTGACTATAATTTTGCTAAAATTGGAGTTCGAAATGTTTTGAAAGTTTTCAGCTTAAATATGCCTCGAGATTCGTGTTAGATCTAGGCGATTTTGGTGACGTATCACGTGTAATCTTAGTCACTAATAAATTACATTCATCTTAAAATGTATTTGAAGATTTTATGGTTTAGTTTAATCAAAATTTTGATTAGAATAAGTTATGATTTTGTTTTGAAAGTTCATTACCACTACACACATGGTTCCATTATTTGACTTGTTTGATCAGCCGACACTAGGGTGAGAAGAGAAAATTTTAGAGAGAGAAAGTCCGTTTCAGATGGCTTCGGATCGATTCATTTCTGAAAATTGTCCAGATCGAGGCAGGTTACGTTTTGCCCATCTCATTTGTCAATAATTCTGAGTTTTTGAGATTTTATGATCGAAATTATAATTCAATTTTACAAAATGTGATTTCCTCAAATTCTGGTTTATTTCATTTGTGTAACTTTTGATATATTGTTGATATGATTATTCTGATCGTTTTGAATATTTATTTTAAATTTTTTATCGGGTAACTGTGAAAAATAATGATTTTTATCTATTCAGAAATTCATTATGACATCTAAAAATAGTGCTTTAGTTCAGTTAAAATTTTAGAACACTGTTATACAAAATCCCTAATAATGTAGTAGAATTATGAAAACTTAGTTTTACCACACTGTAGAACATTGGGTTAGGAATAATTTGACAGATGTTAGAGCATTTTGGTAGAATCATACAATAATACTATGATTGTTTCAGTGGTGTTGAATATATTTATTTTCAGTATTTGTGATTGAAATATTTAAATTGGTGGTGAGAAGGGATTTTATTATTTATTATGTGTTGGAAGTTCTAGAGCCTGAGAGCTATATTTATTAAGAAATTGTTCTTTTGGCTGCGAGAAGAGATTCTATTAATTGTTATATATGAGGAATTGGGGCCTAAGAGCCATTTTGGTAATTACTATGAATTATTTGTTTATATTTCAGTCGATCTCGATATAGTTCAGTAGTTATTTAACTGCTTATTAAAATTCAGTATCAATATTTATTTCAATTTTATCTTTCTGTATAATACTTCAGTTTATTATTTTAACACAACAATTTCAATTCTTTTGGTTTAAATTATTGATTTCTATTTTAGGCTGTCATAGCTTATTGAGCTGTGTTAGCCCACTCATGCTTTTTCTTTCATTTTTAGGCCTGAGAAAGGGTAAGGAGCGAGATGAGTAGTTTTGATATCAAACTCTAATATGTGTTGTAGGTATGCTTTTGGTTCGTTTTCCTTTTTGCATGCTTGGTTTTCTTTTGTTGTACTTTTTTTGCTGTCAAGCGATGTTGTAAATAGACTTCAAATTGTACATGTATTTTTTTATGATATATAGAAAAATTATTTTTGAGATTTAGTAGTCTTCAACTTTATATTATATTCAGTAATGACTTTGCATTGTATATAAATTAAAATTTTAGTTTCTCAGCACTTCTCTAACTGGATTTTGGATTTAGTTTCTTATTTCTTGCCATGATTGGGGCACGATATGACCTGGGAGGTTAGGTTGGGTCATATCGGGTCGGGTTGGGTTATGACAACAAGGGTCGAAGGGATAAAATTCAAGAAATTGAGGTCGAAGGGATCGTTATCGGCATGCTATAAATGTCTAAGGGGCTGTAGCCGACAGATGACAAGGTTGGAGGGATCATAGTCAAACGATGGAGGTCGAATGGACCTTATGTAATAGCTCTTATTTAACCAAGACAAATAATTTTTTATTAGTCATTTTAAGCCAAATTTGAAAACAGACTTCGACATAAGATATATGTTATTGTGTTTTAGTTATAATAATTTTTTCGTAATTTTTGGGCACTGGTGCCAATCCTTAAGAAATTGATGCATGTTGGTACAAGTGAGAATTTTTGAACCGTTAGGTATCCATTTTGCAAACCAATTTCATCAATATTTTTTAAATAAAATAATTTATTTTATCAATATTTTTCTATAATTTTTGAAGCCCTAAAAATTTATATGAATATTATATTGAAAAATAATTAAATTATATTATTATATTATAAATATCTATATTCACTATGAGATATTCCTATTCATATTCGGCTAACAGAGAAATGGATTAGATATTTTAAGAGAGAAAGAGGGGAGAGAGAAAAAAGAAAATATAATTTTGGAGACTGCAATGATATTTTTATTACTCGGTTTTGTTGGGATAGTTGCTCGTCTCGCTGTAAAGAACAATTACTTTATTTCTTATTTCAATAATTTTGTGTTTTTGATATTTTTCTGATCAAATTTATATTTTTGTTATAAAAAAATGAGATTAATTTTGTATTGTTAAAACTTTCACCATATAACTTTTTATATGTAATAGATCTCGTCAAGACGAACATTTTGATTGTAACATATTGAATTTTTATCAGTTAAATTGAAAGATATGAGTTTTTAAAGTAAATGCATAATAGATAAATTTGGTAAATTTTTTTGTATTGTATGATTATTGCATTTCCTATATAATATTGACTTAGATTACATAGAAAAGATAGCATTTGCATGTAAGCAAGGAAGGGTAGTTGTTAACATAATAATGAATACGTGTTAACTTTTAAAATATAATAATTTGCATATGAGGGTGGGCTGATGAGCTTTCCTTTAAATAAAAGGTTAGTAGTGTAATTCTAGTTGTAGGTTGTAACCAATTGATTGAATTACACCTACGGGTAGAGTGTGATGACTCTTAAATGATTATTGAAAGTCACCTGTAAAAATTGACAGATTGAGAGTTATGACAGATAACAAATATATGAAAAAAAAACCTCATTAAAGTTGAAAGTCATGCCTTGCTTTTCATAATTATACTCATAATAATTTTACCTAATAGTACATTAAACTAATTAACAGACTTATAGCTAATTCTGACATTAATATTTATATAATATAGCATAGCATACTAGCATGACTTATTTGGTAACTTTATTGATCATGTTGATTTTATTATTAATTTTTGAGATTTTATTGCTCATATTAAATGCAGTTTGATGTTGATTAGAACTGAACATACATATTGATTCTTTTGTCTTGCATGGAATATAATGATAGAGTTTTGGTTACTTGTTGGGCTTTAATGTTCATTATGTGATTTTAAATAATTTCGTGTAAGGAGCCTACAGCTTGAGGCTATGTACTGATGCTACTATAGTTTTTTTTTTCAATTTTTGGTTTATGGAATTTTTTGTAGCTAGTATGGCTATTGTATATATTATTTTAGATTTTGGTTGTAGATTATAATTATTAGTAGTACTAATATGAATTATGTTTTTCATATTTATTAATTTTTTAATGCAATTAATCAGCTCTGGATGTCCGTATTGATCTGATTGATAAATGAATGAATATTAGTTGTATAAAAAAGAGAATAGAAAAGATGTTCTTCCACTTAGATCTTTGGATGTGACACCTTAGTTGAGCGACAGAGGTTGAATGGATCATTATCGAGTGATAGAGGTTGGGCGGAGAGTTGACGGTGGCTGTTAGAAGGAGGTCCGACGATGATTGTCAAGCGGAGGTCTAATATGAGTGTAATAATTGTTGCAACTTAGATTCCAAAATTAAGTTTTATATCATGTGATTTTTTTATGATACCAAAATATTATTGTTATGATTACTGTTTCTCCTAACATATATTGGATATATTTTTTGTGTTGTTTGTGTGTACTAATATTTTAGAAAAAATCATACTCCAGACTGTCGAAGACTTCAAGACAGATTAGATTAGGGTTTCTTGTAATCAAGTCTGTAATTTTTCTATTTTTCTTAATTCTGAGAGAGTGCGATTATAATTGGGTAACCATGCACACAGACATAGGGGGAGTGAGTCAAAAATTTTAGATTTTAAAACTAATCGTAATGTATGATTTTCAAATCGTACTAGACGGTTTGTCATGGTAGTTCCTCCAAAACTAAGTTAATTAAATCATGACTGAAAATTTTTTAATGATGTTCGTAATGTACGATCGTTGGTTCGTACAGACGACTCACATAGTAGGAAATGGATGCATACCGGATCATTCCAGATGAACTTATCATTTTGATCTATTCGTATTGTACGATATATATTCATACTGTACAATATATATTCGTACAAATGATTCACAGAGTATGAAATGGGGTTGTCCACTTTCGTGCCAAGAAAACATGATTTGTTTTAACTATTCGTATAGTACGATGTCTGTTCGTACAGACGACTGATAGAGTATGAAATGATGTCAGTACACTATCGTACCAGACGAATGTGTTTAGTTTTGAATTGTTCATATAGTACGATGTCAGTTCGTACAGACGATTCATTGAGCACTAAATCATGAATTTTTGAACTGTTTGTACAGACGATCGTCGATCGTACTATACGATTAGACTAGTTCAAGTTGAAATTTTCAATTTTTTGGACGATTTTTCTTGTCTTTCATATATAAGTGTCCTAAAAATTGACACTATGTGATCTTGCTTCAAATTTCTCTTGAGAGTGGAAAAGGAGAGTGTTTTGGGAGTTGATAGTAAGAGATCTTGTAAGAAGAAATTGTGAGGGGATTCACAAGGTTGCCCAAATGTGAGGATCTCTTATTTGCTCCTTAAAAACTCTGCCCTACTTCCTTGAAGGTTCTTAAGAGAAGGTTTTCAAAGGAGATTGGGTTCTCTATCTTCACCAGGAGGGTGAAAAAGGACGTCGGGTTCTCTGCCTTCACCAGGAGGGTGAAAAAGGATGAGTTGGTATTCTACCGTCACCAGGAGGGTGAGAAAGGATGTTGGTACTCTGTCATCACCAGGAGGGTGAGAAAGAAAGTTGGTGCACTGCCATCACCATGAGGGTGAGAAAGGACGTCGGTTCTCTGTCGCACCGGGTTGGTAGAAGAGAGTTTATAAAGGCTTCTCCGCGTTGCTATGGGGACAAAAGGAGAGACACTATTGTTTAGTATAATACCTGAAGAAGGAGTCTTCAGGGAGTGGATGTAGGTCTAGTTGAACCGAACCACTATAAAATTTGGTGTCTTCTATTCCTTTACTTTTTATTGCTTTTTTATTTTTCTGCATTTTAAATTTCTGTGGTTAAAAAATATTTCTATGAATTAAAATGATTTTCTAAAATCCAAGAGAATTTTTAAAATCACCAATTCATCCCCCCCCCCTCTTGGTTAGCATTAGGACAGTTCTATTAGGTTTAACAACCTACACGAACTCTCAATAACATGAAATTAAAAATATTTAAAAAAATAAAAAATTAAATTTCTATTTGAACTTGAGCGTTGCGGAGCTAAGATTGTGAGAGCTGAGGCACTTGATTATTTGCACAGCGGTGCCAGAAATAGTCGCGATGGTATTGAAAGCTTTGTTCAACAATACTTTTGAATTCAACATGCTATACTGCTGTGCTGGGTTAGAGCGTTGTTGTACTATGCAGCTATATATATAGTAAAATATAAATATCCCTTTTAACCTCACCCCTTCGCTGACTCTCGCATGGCTTGACCGGGAAGGAAAGGGAAGAGAGGAAGAGGGGGTGGGATTAGAGATGAAGCTCTTTGTAGCTTTTTCGTCCGTCATTCTTATTACGAAAATTGTTCTATTTGTTATAAGTATCCTCTTACATCTTTATTCGATGATTTTGATTTCTATGGATTTCTAAATCTGATAAAATGCATTATTTCTTAATTCTGTAAGCTTCCATCGTATAACTTTTGATATGTGATATATTTGATCATTCTGAATAATTTGATATGATTTTATTGCATTTTCACTTGTTAAAAATGTGTATATGAATGTTTTTGTGAAATGAGTAATAAAAAATATATTGAAAATGGGTTGAAAGTGATGTATTGTGATTTGATATGATAATACAAAAATGTATATACTAAAATAATTGATAGGACTGATATGTACTAGAATGTGATACTAATCTGACTAAAAGGATATGGTGAATTGATAGGACTGAAAGGATGTACTGATTAATATCAGATATATATGATATGATAACCCCATGTGATATGCTCAAGATTAATTAATTCACCGATGAGAGTCATAAGGAGCGAGGGTTATACGGAGTTAGGGCGACTGATTGATATGATTTACTGATGGGAGTTAGAAGGAGTTTACTGATTGAGGGTTATAAGGGGTGACTGATTGGGAGTCATAAGAGCATGAGCAAGATCCAGATTCCCTCATCTGAATATTTGATACTTATCACTGTATTGATACTGATTACTATTACTGATAATATTATTATTACTATTACTGCTTATTGTTACTAATTTTGGATAATGTATTGATACTGATATTGATCACTGTTACTAATACCGTATTGATACTAATATTATGGATACTGATTAATGTTATTGCTACTACTTTTATAATTGATAGATTGATATGTATAACTAATAGATTGATGTGAATGATTGAATGATAAGGACAGACTAGTCGATAAATTGATATGATTAACTAGCATAGATAACATATACTAAT
Source organism: Dendrobium chrysotoxum (assembly GCA_019925795.1). Classification (NCBI taxonomy): domain Eukaryota; kingdom Viridiplantae; phylum Streptophyta; class Magnoliopsida; order Asparagales; family Orchidaceae; genus Dendrobium; species Dendrobium chrysotoxum. The sequence continues at coordinate 87,354,207 of CM034313.1, forward strand.
GCATTGATTTCCTTATATGATTTATAGCACATTCTTTCTCATTTGCCTTGCATTGAGTTCAGTTGTAAGATTTTAGTTATTTGATGTGCTTTTATGCTCATTATGTGATTTTATATGATTTCAGGTAAACATAAGGAATGTGCGGCTTGAGGCTTAGCAATAAATGAGAGTTTTGATTTTATTTTAAGTTCTTTGGTTTTAAGTACATAATTTTCTAGCTTGTAGCAGCTTGTACATATTATTTTGGACAATAGTTGTAGACTGTAAATATTGATTATAGAAATGTAATGATGTTTTTTTTTGCTGTTATTTGTTTTCTTTAATAAAATTAATCAGGTATGTATGTCATATTAATCTAGTTGTTAATTGAAAGAAAAATAAATAGAATGAGAAGAAAAAATAATAAAGGGGAAAAGAAATGAAATTCTTTCACTTTAGATCTTGGGACATGACAAGTGGTGGCCAGGTGGCGAGGGTTTGCCGACAATGGTGCCTGGGTGGAGCTCTGGGACTCTTTAGGGCTCAAAGCTCTCTCGAGTCTCTAGCCTGGGGTCCAAGCCTCCTCTCAAAAGTCTCTCATGCAAAGTGTAGGGTTCTATGTATAGATTTTGAGAGTGGCATGCTTCTTAAATATGCAAAAGATTCTGGGTAAATTTAGAGTGCTCTATCAGACGGCCCATACCGATTCCCTCAATCATGGAGCATTCGTTCAGCATTTAAATGCCTTAATGATGCCATAATTAAATGATCTTGGGCTCGTTGGATTCGTCTTGTTAAGCCGCTTGATTTGATTATAAGCATGTCATATTTGGATATCATTTGTTCATCCAATTAATGCTTTGGAGCTTTCAAACATTCTTCCCTATTTGGGCTCGGATTTGACCGATTTTGATGTCATTGGATTTGACTCGTCAAGACGTTCAATTTGACTATAAGTTTGCTGAAATTTGAGTTTAGATAGTCCCAAATTTAATTTCAGAAGTTTCTCATTTGGATATGCCTCAAGATTTCTGCTCGATCAAGATGATTTTTGATGTCATACACCTTTTTTATGTGCAGCACTAATCTTAAAATAAATATAATAAAATTTAAAATCATCCTTGATCTCAAATTATAGGCGTTCATTAGGTAACAATTATGATATCTTAATTAAGATTAACAATTTTCATAACTATAAAATAACACATAATATTTCTCTGTCTCTCTCTCTCCCTATTCCGTCCTAATACGCTTAGCATATGCTCCCAAATATTCCCCATCACCTCACTCTCTCTCCCCTTAATAAAATCCCTCAATAAACACCTTCCAACTCCCACCACAAAAACGAAGAGCATGATTTATTAGCGAAACAGGGAAAGCAAGAGATTGATCATGAAGTTTGGTAAGCGGCTAAAGCGGCAGATAGAAGAAACTCTTCCTGAATGGAGAGACAAATTCCTCTCTTACAAGGACCTGAAGAAGCTAGTCCGACTCATCTCCGCCGCCCCGCCCTCCGGCGACTCCGCCGAGGATCAGTTCATCCGCCTCCTCGACGCCGAGATCCACAAGCTCAACTCTTTCTTCGTCGAACAGGAAGAAGACTTCATCATCCGACAAAAGGTACATTCTTTTTCCCTTCACCGTTCATCTCCAATCTTCATACTTTTCTCTTAACATGGCTTTAGGTTAATTTCCCCCACTGGCTGTAGGAGTTGCAGGAGAGAATCCGCGAGGTGATGGAGGGCCACGGCGACATGACTAGTATCAGGAAAGATATCGTCAATTTCCATGGCGAGATGGTTCTGCTAGAGAATTACAGCAGCGTTAACTATACAGGTTATTTCTTTAGCCAATGCTCCCTATTTCTAAAAGGTTTAGCAGTCCATATGGAGAAGAAATATTTGTTAAGACAGCTTAAGCTTTTGTTTCAAAAAAGATTCGAAAAGAAAACCTAACTTACTGGTTGCAGGGCTTGCTAAGATCTTGAAGAAGTATGACAAGCGCACAGGTGCTCTTCTGCGGCTGCCATTCATAGAGAAGGTGCTAAAGCAGCCTTTTTTCACTACTGAGCTGGTTTCTAAGCTGGTGAAGGACTGCGAGAGCATGATTGAAGCCATTTTTCCAGAGAGGGAAGGGATGTCGAGGTTGGAGAGAAAGGCAGCAGGAGCGGCCGAGCAGAGCATTTTTCGCAACACTATGGCTGCGCTCGCCACCATGGAGGAGCTGAGGAAGGGAAGCTCCACCTATGGCCACTTCTCTCTGCCGCCCATCGGGTCGCCAGAGGCTGATCTGTTGCAGACATTGCAGCCGCCATCCCCCATCCCGATAGTGATGAACTGATGACGATGATGATAAAACAATACTTACTATTTATTTTCGTTTTTTTTTTTTCGGTAGTTAGTCTGACATAATTATGTTACCTTAGCATAAAAAACGCCATAGGAGAGGATTTGATTGCAGTTGCAGTACTGAATGAATGCTGGTTTCTAAATTTCTTCTGAAAGTGCTGCCCTGTTACAGATGCAGAGGAATACAAGCAATGTTTTTAATTTCTATGATGAGTAATCCTTAAGAGTTGGTAATTTAGTGATTCTCTGCATGATTGTTGCTGATTTTCATGGCCTACTTTGAGGAAACTGAGCTCTGAAGAAACTTAGATGCTTCGCCACAAAAACAGGTTTTTCTTGTTTGTTCTGCAGCTGAGGTGGAATCAAATTCTTTAGCAATTACGTTTATGATTGCTTGAATTTAAAATCCATTCGAAATCAATACGAATGATTTCAGTCAAGTTATCAAGTTATAAGCCAATGGGTTCAAATCCTCATGTTTGTCTTTTATTGCCAACATTTTTCATCTGTATTTTTTATTTTGAATTGATCATTGATTGAAGATCTCATGAATCCTGAACCTGTTATAGATCCTCCAAATCCTAAAACAATAATGGATCAACTTTCTGCTCATGTTTCCACACTCTTTTGATGGAGCTCTAGCTTTCTTTTTCCTCTCTTTTCATATAAAGCCTAAAGGCCTTTTGATCGTCCTACCCTCTTCTATCTACTTGCCATTGGAGTAGTTGAGGCTTTTTGAATAGCTCCTGCGTGTGGCTTTTTCCCTCAATGTTATTTATCTATTGATATGTGATATTGGATTGATGTTAATTAAAGGGTTTATATCTAAGGCAATTGAAAAAGCTGCTATCTGAATAGACGGGCTTCATTTGGGACGGCTTTTTTATTGCTTCTTAAAGTAGTTTTCTAGTACAAAAATATAGTGAAGAGTAAAGAACATCAGAATTTTATGTGGAAAAATCCGAAATCACGAAAAAACAATATTGAGCCATACTAATTTAAGAAATCTACTATAAAAAATACGAGAAATTGTACATATTTTCATTCTAACACTCTTTTGTTCACTTCATGCTCACATCCATGGTCTCCAAATGCAAATACAAAAGTTTCTCATGAGTTACTCACGCTTTCAATTTGATACAACTCTTACGAAATGAAGAGAAAACTGACTCACATCGTTGTGGCATTGTACCTGCATTGCCTCAGCGCTGACTTTGTCTCAAAAAGAACCACCAGCACTCAGCATGGTGTTTACAGTGCCTCGACGCTGAGCTCTTTGTCTAAAGGGGATCTATAGTGCATTGGAGCTGGATTTACATCGCCACGGCGCTATATGGACAAGAAAATTTTTTTTTTTGGGCTTTGCCCCCAAACCCCTACGCAGGGGGAGAGCTGCACTCCTATGACCCCAGCAAGCTTGCCTCGTTGAGCTCGACCGAAGAAATTGAGGTGCAAGTCAACAACTCAATCCGATTAATATTTCAATTATTGTAAAAAATTTATGTAAAGAAATGAAAATATTTCAAGCACAAACAGAGTAATAATTTCTCTTATAAATAGCAAAACAAATAAAAACAAAAAAAGAGTCATAATTTCTTCTATTTAAATATGCTAAAAATAACATTTTTTTTGTGAGCAAGAACAAGAAAGAGGAGAATGCTTCATTCAGTCTAATTGTTGCTTGCAGAATACTGTAAGGCACAATCAGGAAAAGATGAAGCATATTCTTCTTTCACTCAGAATCTAACAGTTCCATCAGAGAAATTTTAGCCTCCCCAAATTCTTTTTATTATAAAATGTCATGTTGATCAATGAACAGCAAGACGATGAGAAGAATAAAAGAATATCCAAAGACACTCTTTGTATTAGCAGTTGAATTTCATAATCGGATATTCCACTGAAGCTGAAGTAAGCTTATTCTGGATGAAGTCTTCTTTATTTTCTTCAAATAAAGCAGATATTTATTGATGAGAGAAGATGAAAAAAAATTCTTTTTTAATATACAAAATTATAAGAAAATGAACGAAAAAATATATACTTTTTTATGATATAATCACTATTAGTATTATATTATTAATAGGCATAATTTAAAAATATTATATTATAATTTGTCTACTTTTATAATATTGTTGGGTCAAATGCTTTCCCATTATTTTTGGAGTCTTTTGCAGGAGAAGTCTACTATGGCTGGTGGAAGATTGAAGCAGTAATCCATTAAAGGGAAGCCAAGTGGCCTAACGGTAAGATATATGATTTTGGCACTTGAAGATAGAAAATATGTTAAAAAAATAAAAATAATATGATGTTTGATGTTTTATTGGGAGGATTTTCATATATATTATATAAATTTTATATATTTATATATTTAAAATTTAAAATTTATGTATATAATATTTTAATATCTTAATAATATTAAAGTATAAAATTATTTTATATTAAGATAAAAGACTTAGTATTATTATTATTTTTGCTAAATTCAATGCCAAAAAGAACTTGAAAAGTGGTGCCATTTTCAAATGATAAAGTCAATAAAATTATTTAAAACCTATTTGATTATCACCAAAAAATTTTTAAAAATTTCGATTTCATACATTTCAAAAAAAATGTACAATAAATCTTATGTATATTAATATTTATTAATATATGTATATAATTTTAATTTTTAAACATTATAATGAATAATGAAAGATGTGAAAGGGGGTTTTATTTTTCTCGATGAATAATACTCCCTTCATATATATAAAGTAAAAAAAATATATATATATATATATATTAATTTTATATAATGTTTTAAGTCAATTTCTACATCATAATAATTTAAATAATTTTTTTATTTAATGAATTATATCCTAAATAAGTAATTATCTAAAACACTATATATTACATACTTCAATAAACTAATTTTACATAATAATAAGCAAAATATGCATTAATTACCATTATTTATATAAATTTACCATATGTTATAATATCTCTCATAAATTTTAACGTATGTGAATTTCTACATTTGTGAGTTACTGCAATTCCAAAAAATAAGAACATACTTATTGACTTTCAAATGCTTGACATTTTTTTTTAATTTTTAGAGCCATATTCTATGGTTACGATTCTACAAGATATCTCTTTTTCATTTCGTCGAAAGTAAATTTTACATTATAGATGCTTATGACCCCCCCTGTATGCCCTACGGTAATGATTCCTCTGGTATTACGACCTTTACCACAACGATGTTATCCATAGATCAAATTATTTCGTGGATTGAGTTTCACTTGACTGTCTTGAGGTTGACTTAAATTTGACTCGTTAGCTCATCAAGTTAGGTTCATAATGAAGTCAAACCCAAGCCAGCTCATTAGTCTGGGCATTTAGGTAGGCTAATTAAGGCAAACTCGTATACACATCACATACATAAGTTTCAAACCAAAAACCTCTTGGTTGGCAATCAAAACATCCGACTAGGAGATCTAGATGAGTTGAGGTCATGAGTCTACTTGACTCACTTACACCCCCAAGCTACACAGTAGTAATGTGCCAAAAATATAGTAAAATATTCATATTATTTCCCAAAATTAGAAAGCAGGAAATTGCATTTTTTTAATCAAAAAACAAATGGGCTCCCTTCAGAGAATCTAACGCTTAAATAATTCAGTTAATTAACAGAGCAATAATATATGAACAGTAGTATACGTTTGACATATGGCCATCAGAAATTAGACTGAAAGAACAAATCTTCTAGTCCAGGTCGAGGAACTCCATTCGTTTTCGCATAGAGCCTTTCAAATCTGTAGCATCCCTTTCTGCTTTCTGTGCCTGTGAAAAAAGATTTTGTATTGAGTAGTGATGTTATAGGAGACTAATCAAATATCAAAGATGCACAGATGCTGGACATTAGATGTATTATAGTTCACTTGGAGATGCTATTACTCGAGCAAGAACAGAAATAAAATGCTAGAAAAACCGGAAGAAATATATTCTCCCAATCCATTATGCACAAATGCACACTTTTCACATTTATAGAGAGAGGGATGATACTTAGAATGCTTAACTGGAATGATACTTACCTTTCTTATCTCTGCAGGTGAAACATTTACCATATGTGGAGGGAGTTCATCTCTCTCAAGGTCCTATCAAGTCCAGAAACAACACTCATCACAACAGTACACAGAAGAAGAACTAGCAACAAAAGGCTACAAGGCATAATAGATCAATACCAGCTCTCCAATCAAGACAACGTTCTCCCCACGGATCACATACAGGCCTAGAGAGATATCACAATAAAGATCTCCTACAATCACTCGCTCGCAGGCCCCTTCCAGAACAGCATTTGCTTTGCAAACGTAGGTTTTAATGATTAATATTCGATTAAAGGAAAAAAAGTCAAACAAAAAGCAGAGGATGCAGAAAATAGATAGATACCAAACTGATCAAAAGATCGAAGGATGCCCAGTAATTTTCTTCCATCTCGTAGCACGACAAGGAGTTTCTCTGAGAAATAACAAATGTTTATAAGTTGAAGGCAGGTTAGACGCATTCAACATCACACTTGGAAAATGCAAAAAAACAGTAACTACATAGCTGATTATGAGCTCAAGAACTTGTATTCAATGTTGTTTATGCACAAAGTGCAAACTGCGAATGGCGTGCACTGCTTTCGTTAATTAAAAGCACATACTTTGGATTAAGAGAGAAAAGCAAAGGACATTCAAAAATGTGCAGCAAAGAACAATACATATATATATATATATATATATATATATATATATATATATATATATATATATATATATATATATATTTGCACGTGTTTGTAGAAGATGGATATTTATCCTCCGCATTCTCTTTCTAATTCTATTTTCAAATCAAGAGTTTTAAATAGTCTTCAAAATCATAATCACACCATTCATTGTGATATATGAAAATTACTTGTGGATCAAGTTTCATCAAAATTTATAATAATTTACAATTCATGGAGCATGTGATAAAAAATGAGGACGATTGGACAACATATAGAAGACATCTTAAAATTAAGTTTTGCCCATATATTTCACCAATCTAACAGTTTAATCCCGATCCATTTGAAAGTCTCTTGCTTTTAAATTGTAATTCCCTCTTGACGCAACCCGAACCATCCACTAAAAAATTACAATGCATCAAATTAATGACCAAACATTCTTAAAACTTTTTTAAAATCATAAATGTCACCACTTTTAATGATTAAAGATAATGGATAGTTTTCATCTTGTATTTGAAGGTCATAATACTGAAACCCCCCATTATCTTTAATATCATTAAAATTAGAGGGATGCACAATTATCATCAAAATCATTCATTATTTTTAATATCATTAAACTTAGAGGCATGCATGATTTCAAATATTTCTAAGAAATTTGGTCACCAATTGAACCAATCAAAAATTTGTCCAACTATCGCTCTAATTGCTTCATAAGATAATTGCGATTCCAAAGAAAAGGAACTTTCAAATGAATCAAGATTAAGTGCATCGGTTCATGATGATATAACATGTATTAAAGTATTTTGAATGGTGAAATATACAAGTAAAACATGACTTTTAAGAAAGGTTCTATATATCATCCAATCATCCAAATTTTTCGCATGCTTGATGAATGGTTATATTATGATGAATATTGATAAAACTCAAATGTTCTAAAGACAAAGAATCCCTAGATTGCAACTTAGCAGTAGACTTTCAAAGCAAGCTGCACACTCAAGGCTATCTGTGCAAGCGCTTGAGCATTTTGCACCTCTATAAAAGCTCACTTCAAGCCTTTTTAAATCTTTAATCATTGATAGACGAGGTAAGGTTCATATAATGTGTCAAGAGTGCAAAGAGGTGGACCAATGTCTCGCGGAGAGAACTTCCTTAAGGCTTCCGTGCAGCCCTAGCACCTCAATCCTAATGCTAAGCAGCCTAACACCAAACAACGCTGTGAAAGAGCACTTGAAATTGGAGAGTGGAGGTTAAAAGGGAAAGAGAACTCTTCACTACGAAAGCTCTTTACAAGGCTTGAAAACTTGAATGCTATGGAGTGAGTTAGAAATGAGAGTGTGGGTTCCTATTTATAGTCCTCCACCCCTTATCCTAGAACATTCTAGAATGGACTACATAATATATATGTGTGGGGTTCTCTAGAAGACTCCACACCATTCCTACATACATTCCCTTTATATTACGATAATCTAGAGAGTTCTAGTATTCCCCAGAATACTCTCCAAATGCTCACACATATCTAGAGTACTCAAGAGACATATAGAACCTTCTAGACATCCATAGTCTTCTGGTAGCTTCTAATGACTTCTGGAGTGTTATGGGCGTAACACCTTCCAGAGCCTTCTAGAGCATGATATGTCCAAATCTTGAGGGCTCTGGTTAGTCTTCTTGCCTCCTTTAGCCATGCCATGCCTAGTTTAGCATGGCTAACCTCATGGAGATTAGGTGGGGCATGACATTCTCCCCCACCTATTCTCGCGATGCCCTCATCACAAGTCTTCTGGCGGCAACGTCTTGTATAGTCCTTGGTTGCTCTCTGACCCTTGGACTTCATCCTTACTCCAGAGTGGGGTTGCCCCTCCTTTGGCCTATATGCTTCCCTGCCTTCCCTCGGCGGTGGTAGCTTTGCAGATTGCTCTTGTGGCGTGACTCCCTTGAACCCTTTAAGAACCTTTGTTTGCCCTAGTAGCTTGCTCTCCTTGGGTCTTGGCTTCCTATCCCCGCTACGCTGTGCCAAGAGGCTTCTCTTGTCCTTCAAGGTGTCCCTCCTTATCTTTGATCCCTCCTTCCTTGTCCTTGCTTCCACAACTTGGAATGCTGACAGCCGCTTCAAGTAATGCTCGGTGCTCCTTACCATGGGCGCCATGCAAGCCTTTCCTTCTTCCATTATGCACAAGCCATTGGCGAACGGCATAGGGAATGCCTTGACTTGATCCAAGAAGTCCACCCATAGGATGTTGATAGTCATCCATGCAGATGATGGAGAAGTCCAACTTCCCATTTTAAGCACCCATACTCACATCTACCCCACGCGCTACGCCTTGGATGGGCTTGGCTGCTGAGTTCACTGACTTGATGAAGCCTCCTCCATTGCCTGTCTTTATGCCCAACCTCTTTGCTTCCTCAAGTGCTAGGAAGTTGTGAGATGCCCCAGAGTCCACCATGGCCTTGGTAGTCTCCCTCCCCACGGCCATTTCCACAAAGAGGAGCTATTTATCTTTGATCTGAGGGGCTTTAGTCTGAGGGGATTTTTGGATGGCATCAAGCACCTGGATTGCCCCCATACTTGTAGCAGACCCATTTTCTTCAACTTTACCCATATCTTCATGGGCAGCAAGGATAAAGTCTGCTTCTTTGGGCAGGCTCACCAATGAGGGCCTCCACAAATAAAGCATTCATTCACCCTATACTGGCCTTTTCCATCCCTACGCCTCTCCTTCTCCTTGCCTCTGAAGTCCCGAGGTTGCTCGCTCTTGTATTGGCCTTTGTCTTTAGGATGGCACCTGTCTCCTTTGCCATTTTCATGGTTGCTTTCCTTGGGCTTGGCCTCCTTGGAGTAGTCTAGTAAGCCATCCGTTGTTGCTATGGCGGAAGCCAAGTCTTGTACTCCTCTCCGCCTCAGCTCCATCTTTGCCCAAGGTTGAAGTCCATCCATAAAGTTGAAGAGAGCGTCCTTGTCAGACATGTTAGGGATTTCAAGGAACAAGTCAGTAAAGTCCTTAATATAATCCCGCATTGACCCTGCCTGTTTTAGCCTTCTGAGTTTGGCACTAGGTTCATCCTCTGCATTCTCGGGGTAGATTGCCTTCTTATTTTCCTCTTCAAGTCTGCAAAAGAAGACATGGAGCATAATCCCTTTTTGCACATCCCCTTTCCTCCACCAAAGCATGGCAATATCCTTGAGGTAGAGAGCCGCGAACTATATCTTGGCCTCCTCGTCTACCATGCCCATCGCCCCAAAGTATTGCTCTAGTTCCCATAAGAAGTTGTCCACCTCCTTTGTGTTGCGTGAACTACCGATGCTTTGAGGCTTTGAGGCTTTGACACCTCAAATCGCCTTGCCTCGCTAGTACTGCATGTGGGCATTGTTGCCAATGCGCGCTTGCACAGGGCCACATCCCCGCACAACTTTTCAAATCGAGAGAGCATTCTGTTAAGTTCCTCCATGAACTCCTTATGCATCATGGCCATCTTGTCCCTCATGGTCTCCTCCAAGTGGGATATCATTCCTTTGAGGGCACTGTGGATGGTGCATTCCTCTTCCTCAATCCCATTCATCCACACTTCCATCCCGTCCACTTGCACTTGCATGCCACCTACAATGTCTTCCACCCGAGCTAGCCATGACTCGAAGCTGGAGATCATGTCCTTGGACTTCCCCCTTGGCCTTGATGTAGCAAGATTACCTTGCTGCTCCCGGGCTTGCACATGCTGCATCGCCTCCACATTGATGGTCTCAGACTCCACAACATGATCCCTGCTACTCTTTGCCATGCCTGGATCACTCTACTGACACAACCTTTTCCCTAGGATTCAACCTGGCTCTGATACCAACTACCACGGGGGGAACTTTCTTAAGCCTTCCATGTGGCCTTAGCACCTCAATCCTAATAGCATAACACCTAACAACGATGGGGAAGAACACTTGAAATTGGAGAGTGGAGGCTAAAAGGGAAAGAGAACTCTTCACTAAGAAAGCTCTTTACAAGGCTTGAAAACTTCGATGCTATGGAGAGAGTTACAAATGAGGGGGTGGGTTCCTATTTATAGTCCTCCACCCTTTATCCTAGAACATTCTAGAATGGACTATATAATACATATGTGTGGGGTTCTCTAGAAGACTCCACACCATTCCTACATATATTTCCTTTATACTACAATAATCTAGAGAGTTCTGGTATCCCCCATAATACTCTCCAAATCCCTACACATATCTAGAGTACTCTAGAGACATATAGAACCTTCTAGACATCCATAGTATTCTAGTAGCTTCTAATGCCTTCTGGAGTGTTATGGGCTTGAGTAGCAACTTCCAGAGCCTTCTAGAGCACGATATGTCCAAGTCTTGAGGGTTCTGGTCAGTCTTATTGCCTCCTTAGCCATGCCATGCCCAGTTTACCATGGCTAACCTCATGGAGATTAGGTGAGGCATGACACAAAGCTCCAATACAAGTATAACCCTCCCCCGCAGTACTCTAAGCCTAAGCCAAGGTGGATCTTATCTCATTGATAGCTACAGCTGTCGCAGATAAACCATGCCTGGTTTGACCTTAAAGAACTAATAGAAACATTCAAAGAATGTTAAAAGTGAAACTTTGGACCCTCTTCCATCACAGTCAACTACCTAGGTAGTTGCAGGAGAAAGAACTAGCAACTACAGCCCCTCCATGAGGATTTATTTTAAGGTTAAGTAAAAGCTCTAAATGATCTAATTATGTCGCAACAACTGACAAAGCTTTGATGGCCATGTAAAACACAAATAAATGATAAATCTTTCCATTCCCACTTTGTTCACCTTCTCCAACCTCCATTAGAACTTCGAAATGCCCCAAGCAATTTTCCACCAAATAAGTAGGATGTAAAGAGCTTGTGCTTGAGATGTTTAAAGCATATGATCTTGTCAGGGTCTATCTCCATCCTCACAAACATATTCTCCAAACATATAGCAATGTGGCAGAACGATAACATAAATCTCACCTATAAAGTAAATATAAAAAGATAAGCTTAGTGATATCTTTAATCAAGAGTGTTCTCTAGAATGAGGATGATAATTAACTATGGAGGCTTGCGCTCATAAAAAAAAATCTCAATCTCAAATATCAATAAAACCTTGAACATTATAGTAAAACATGATTTGGTGATTGAACATTTCTTGAAAGTAACTCCATGTGGTTCTTGCAATTTAAGGGAGTAGTCAACTTTCAAAACCAACATCCTTTACACATGCACACAATAAAAAACCATCTCTTATCAAACTCGCAACTATTCTCCAATAATAAAAACGATCCCCTCCCCTCCTCTTCATCAACAAACATTGCCACATTCCCACTTCCTTGAAAAGATGTCACCCTCTCACTAAACGACCACTAATAACCCCACTCACCCTCCCTTGATCCCAATCTAAAATTTACCATTGTCACATCCTATCAATGCTATCTTCACATATTTGTTAGTCGCTACTCAAATGATATCCCCTTTCCATTGCGCTGCTCTCACCATCATTACATGTGTCCAAGGTTATCCAAGTGACTCTAGTATGTGAGCTACGCCAATGACACATCCAAAATCTATTAAGATCACCATTGTTGCTTCCATCAGAGCAGAAAGATGAGATCTTTAGCATCTTTACAAGGATTTGATCTTCTTTGGGAGTGCATTTTTCATAATCATTGGTCACTAACAAAGGCATCATCTCCAGCAAATTGTCAGGCTAGTTTGTCCTCCCTACCCCTCAATGGAACTTGCAATCTCCATAATTGCATTATTGCCGGTGAGATCCCTCATCCTTCTCCACCAATAAGAACTTTCTTTACCTTACCTCAGCACTAGCCTGGCTAACTAAAGCTCTTTATTTCTGTTCTCATCACAAGAACATACTTTGGGGATTTGGGAAATCTAAATTTGGGTTTATGCTGAAATCCAAACTTTAGGATCTAAACCAAACTTTAATCAAATACGGGAGGTATGCAAATTGGAATCAAATCAAAGTCGATCAAATCCAAACCTAAAACTTTTCAGGTCTAGTGGAAAAAGGAAAGAGAAAGAAGGTAAGCACTTTGCATGCTATTTTAGATCGCATCCACTAGAATCAAAAACTGTAGAGGTGCACAATACTACAATATTTTGCAAACAGTTTAGGTCAGTAAAGAACTACATTAAGATCCCTTTTCACAACCTGCATTACATATAGTAGTTATCCAACTTGAATGTAGGAGATGAATGTCATGCCCATATAACTTATCTGGTTTATAAAAAAAGCTGCTCGGCCTTTTCCTTCAATTACCATATCCCTCCTAACGAAATTCTAAAAGATGCTAAACTTTGGCAATCACTGGAGAAGACACAATGGCCACACATTCAAAAAAGTACACCAACAGCTAATGTGCATTTAATGCTGTTGTTGAGCCCATGTTCTGTACTTATGTTCACCCCTGAAACATGGAAGTCCAAGTGCCTCCAAAAATATTGCTTAGTAAACAAAACTTGAATGTTTATTTAAAGGAAGTAAGGTCCCCAGCCATGTAACTCTATGAATAATAGTTTAATTACATGCAAGATAAATTACATGGTTGAATTTATAGCACCCGGCTATACTTTCCCAACCTGCCTGAATCATCCAAAATCCTTAATGTAGAAAATCTAATGCTGATTTCAACTCCATGCTTCAAATGAGTTTGCACTTATCCAATCTCAATAAAAGAGACTGCTGCTATGCAACCAGAAGAGAGTGAGAGTAGCATCAAACAGGGATAATATAGTAGAAAGAGAGCTTATTTCAATTCCAACAAAATATGTGAATCATCATGTTTGAAAAACAAGTCAATGCCAGAAACTTGCACATACATGTCATAGAGGATTGTCGAAAGGACATCATAAAATTATGCAACACAAAAATCTAGGTCTAGATTTATTCTTGATATCTTCAAATGTATTTTATTTCAATTAAGAAGATTTGTAGTATTTATTTTATAAGGATAAATTATCCTTTTCAATAACACTATGTTAGAATATGATTTGAATTATTTGAGATTAGATCTAGTTTAGATAAGATAAGCTTAATTTAGATCTTATCTTTGAAACCTTATTTCTATAAATACGGATTAAGGGCTTATTTTAGTCACTGCATATTGAAATAAATTAAAGGTATTTATCCTAATTTCTTCTTCCAGTGGACCCTATATACTCTGTCTCTTGGGTCTCTATCTCTCCCTCTTAGTACCTTATTATCCTCTCTCGCTTCTTTAATTTATATGATTGGTATCAGAGCATGTCGATCCCTCATGCCATCATTGACCCACCTTGTCTCATGTTCTCATGATCACGTCGTTACCTCCCATGCTTTAGCATCCATCCCTATGTGATTTCTTAGCGTTGTGTCCACGTTGACCTATAGTAGTTCACATGCATCTTGTACATCAAAGTCGCATGAGACACATCCCATCACCAGCTACATGCAATCACACATTGCTTCACCACACTATTTCTCACTCCATCACAAACTGCTTTGATGCATTGTTTTTGCACATTTCCTCCATCAAGCACCTAAGCCTTGTGAAATACCACTAGTGCACTCGCCTCTGTGTGTATTCACTAGAATATTTGCATCCATCCTTGCCAACACATGCATCTGATGCTCAATTGTATGAAGGTTCATTGCATGCTCTCACAGCTACCACGTTGGTTTGGTCGCATGCCGGCTCCCAACATTTATTCCCAGCCCATTTAGCTTGACAATCCAATCATCTGCAACTACAAATTAGAAGCTATCATCAAATTGGCATCGCTAAAATTTGCATCCACATCAATTTCTTAAACCCTAGTCTCAAACTTTGTGAATTTCTTCATTTGTTATCATGGCATCAGTATAACCAAGATAATTGAATTGTTCAAGATGCACACTTTATGTATATAGAAGATACATAAACAAACCAGACAAAAGCACACTTTTAGAGTTTCCAAAAGTCTCAATATTCACTAGGGAGTCAACACTATTATTTTGTTGATATATTTTGTCAAGATCATCAGCATTTCTATAAGAAAGATTATTTTGGATATGACTTAGATTTACTAGAGATGTTTGGACAAAATATAGCTTCAAGGTTCTAGATGATGCAATTGACAAGTCATTTAATTATCTCTATAGATTATAATGATTTTCATCATCTTTGATCATATCAAACTTTATATTTTTCAATGTAATCCAACGCACCTAAAAATCTTGTTGAAAGTTGTTAAGAGTTAGAAAAGGAACTACATTAATCATAAACAAAACTTGGCAAATTCATTTCACACCTTTGTCCAACAGCTCAAGTCCTTAATGCTCCACGAAATTCAAAAGCTTCACTAACTTCTCCTCCTTATAAGCTTAAGCTTGACCATGACAAACTCCAATCCCTAATGCTCCACGAAATTTCAAAAGCTCCACTAACTTCTCCTCCTTATGAGCTTAAGCCTGAGTTAATATGATTGTACCTGAGCTAATATGATTGTACCTGAGCATGATTTTAAACTCAATAATTCTATGCATGAAGAAGTTTTGTCAAAATTCATTATTATACCCAAGAAATCTTCAACATGGTTATTACTTCCCAACCTTTATATATGAGGATACATGATGTGCCTCAGCTTTCTACGTCGTTGTACACTCCATTCTAGATTGAGTTTGTTTTATCATTGCTTCCATTGCAATGTGACTAAGGGAAATTCTATGATACTACTTTGATGATTATATATGACGCATGGCTCTACCAAGTTCAAAGTCTCTGGATCTTATTTTTTATGTCAGTCCAAGTATGCTAATAATTAAGATGTTCATAAACCACTTCCATCACTGCCTCCATGATGAAAATCATACTTCAAAGAGAAACATTTTTACATAACTCTTAAGAAGAAATTTTTATTGAGCTCAAGGAAATTGATGCAACAAAAGAAATTAGGTTTAGATTTATTCTTGGTAGTTTAGAATATATTTTATTTAAATTAGGATTTACATTTGTTTTATTTATTTTATTAGGATGATAACAATATTTGAAATTAAATTATTTAGGATAAGATTTTGTTTAGGTATGATTAAATTTAAATTCGAATAATTGATCTTATTTTTTGGTCATATCTCTGTAACACTTTCAATTAAATTTAAATTCCTATTCGACTTCAACTACTCCTCTCTCATGTGTTTATCTCATAGTACTCGATCATCAGATTCATCTGCATTATTATCTTCCCTTATGACATTCCTTTGTCACCATGAGAGCACAATTTCAAAATTACTTAAATAAGTGTAGCTTAGGTCTTGCTTTTGCAACTATTCTTGATGCTAGATGTAAGATACCAATTATGGAGTATTACTAAAAAAAGATTTTATGGTGAACTTGAGAGCTAGTGGATGCAGATTCAAAAGGTTTAAAGTGCGCTCTTTGATTTGCATTATTAATAAACAAGTGATGAAGCAAGGAGTAAAAAATTCTTCATATAAAAATAAAATCCTATATGATAACAATAAATATTGAAAAAAATTTCATTCTTGATGTCATCAAAATTTCATGTAACAGTCGAGGGGGATCCCAAATATTTGATTAGGACTCATGTTTAGTTAAAGATAAAATTGAAAATTTTGGATGAGTGGAAAGTTTATAATTTAAACTATTCTATTTTAAATAAGATGTTTCTTGGTACCTGTCTTAGCAACCATAATTGCATCTGAGTTGCAGCTAGGGGAAGAATTACAAGTGGAAAACGTATCCTCTTAATATCCATCAAAATACAATGGTTTCATTAATGATTTGTTGTAAACACTAAATCAATGTAAATAAATGATTAGTTTAGAGTTATTATTATTATTATTATTTTTAAAGAACCTATTTGGTGTTTCATAATTAGTTAATTAGAATTATGTTCACTTGCGCTTAATAGGTAAAACATTCGAGAAAAGCATGGGAATGATTTCTTCTTTAGTTAAGGTCTTCCATGTGCAAGACTTTGATGATTATCCACTTATACCTTTTTCTTATTAGTTTCCTAAAGGTTTTTTTCTTGTAAGTTTGAACTTGGAGTTGGAGATCATACAGTTTTGACTTGAAATTCATACTTTGGAAGCTTGATTGGGCTAAGATTTCATGCAAATTCCAGATTCTTCAGTGTGCTATGTATCTGTTTTTGTAGAGAATAATCTAGATGTTGGCTCATATGAGTTTAAGGCTGCTAACAGAGAGACAAGGGTTGTTCGTTCTTGTGGTACTTAAAAGACTTAAATGATTATTGGTGACTGGCAAAAAATGCTACTAGAATGTAGTGATCAGCTGGTTTCTCTTATTTAAGGTATTTCCATAACACAATGCATTTCTCTAAGAAATGATGGAGATAGAGTATTCATAAATTTGTTCACAAATAGCAGATATAAGGTTTTGTGTTGATGATGCTACTACATGTGTGATTAATAATGAGATTAGTTAGAATATGTTCTGATATTCTGTATGACCGCCAATCTAAAAAGCAATCTTTCAAGGAAAAAGCAATTTGTTTTCAAAGTTTTCTTTACTAGTCTGATAAGTTGCATGATTGCAGGAAACATGTTTGCTTTAAAACTGAAAAAACCGATTTGTTGAAACCCAAGTCCAACTTGATCACAGCTAATAACCACTTCAACCAATTTCAAACCTGACCATTGACATGATTTGATGAAATCATTGTAAAGTTGATCCACTAAACCAGTCATTTTAAAACCAATCAAACTTAAAAATTATAAACACTAAATTTGATAGAACTAAGGTCCTTGTAACTTGTCATGAAGAGATAGAATTGGCAGATGTCCTGTTCTAAACTTTTAAAAAAAAAGATTTTCATAGGACAGTTTCATATCTTCTAAGAGAAGAGTGGAGAAAGCACTAAGATAATTGTGCATTATACAATAAAAGTGTTAAGAAAATAAAGAACTCACATAATTTTGTTGGCAGGCACCCAAGACAGCAATTGACAATAAAAAAACAACAGCCTCTTAATCGTTAGGGATAGCCGAAGCATAAGAAAGTGTCCAACTGAGGTGCTATTAGAATTACATCCCTCATTTGTTGAGTTATGATTCAGATAGCCTGAGCCATTATAAGGCATTTGTTTATCAATGAGGATTTGTGGTCAATTTCAGTCCATTTCTCCTCTAAGTAGAATCAAGCGAGAAATTGGATCACAAATGATTACAAATTTAAAACATCTTTCAAACTGGATTTGCGTTTTGAGAAGGACTCACACTTACACAAATGACAGAAGATTTGAGCTTGAACAACATTGAACAATAATATGCTAACCTTAACATTCAACATGTAAACTTCAAATTATCATTAAATTCATCCCAGCTATTTGGTGTCAACATGTAAAGCTTGAAGATAAACATTTGAATAATAGGAATGGGTGGTATAAACTAGAAGTAAAGCAAAAGGGTGGTATACTTACAGAAAACAAATGGCAGTTTTTTCATGCCCATATACATTAAATAGCAACTACTATGAGCTTATACATACTGTGGTAGATAATAAGACAGCGGTTTCTCCATCACATACTAACTTCCAAATGGTTAGAAAAGAAAATTATAATCTTCAAATAAAATTTGGAAAGTAGTAACATTGTATACAGATTCACACGAGATTGACAAATTTTAAGGCGCTCACTTTCATCAAGAGTACAAGAAGTCAATAGCAATCCAATAAAGAAACTACTTTTATAAGATAACAAATGATGCGCTAAACACAGGATCAATCCACTAGAATTCAACAGTAGCAATGATATTCTATATATAAAAAAAAGCTAAAAGGGCCAAAAAAAAAAGAAAAAAAAAGAACAAATAGTGTGGTAGTGAGGCAAAGAAAAGAAATTTACTATCAAGATAACTCGCGAGAGAAGTGGACAGAAAGAGGTCCTCCAGGCCTGCCCAAGACATTGAAGCTTCTAATTATTATATCTACCTTACAGGTCCTCCAAAACAACGCCAATAATAGCATTGGCAGCTCGAATCTCCACTGCTTCACCGATCCTCTGCCTACAAAAGTTTTTCCAACTCAACCTTTCGCATGAAACTAAAGCCAGGAAAAAAAAATCGAGTCTTTTTTGAAATCTAGCTTCTACGATTCCAGATAAGCAGACAGAAACCCTAATAATTCTCTAGAAAGCCCCCGTAGAGTTGCTCTACGAAGGGATCTGAGGCCCAATGAGTATACTTGAGAAGCCCTAGAAGAAAAGTGAGGGTTGCTTGCTGTGCCTCTCTATCGACAGAGCGAGAATGATCAAGGCAGAGAGAGAGAGAGCGAGCTGGTTGAGGAAGCAAGAAACCGAAGTTGGCATTTGAGGCCGTTTACTTTGGTGGGTATAGGCCAAAATTAGGATTTTTTGTAAATTTAGGATTGGTAAAAATTGTAAAAGATCACGTGATTTAAGAGATTTAATATGGATAAGTGAAATAGTTAAATAACTAATTATTGAAAATATTCTTAATATAATTAGTAATTTACTAAAGTTTTATATCAGCAAATGAATATTCATTCATTAATTAAAAATCATAATTAATCTGCACAGTAAAAATGAAATAAAAAAATAGAATATTAAGTCCAATAAAGTTTGAGTAAAATTAAATATGGCTGAGCAATGCTTAAATGCAAATAATAAATGTCAATTAATTAATTCAAATTTTGTTATTAATTGTTATTTGGATGTTGATTTTGCAACTTTGTTATATGAATTAATTGTCATAAATTAAAAAATTCTTTTTGCGTGCTGGAACATCACAAGTAGGGAGGAGAGATTCCGTCAGATAGCTAGAGAAGCAATTTGGCACCTCGTCCTTCTCTCTCTAGAGCTTATTTTAGATAGAGAAGCTCTAGGATGGCTAGAGGGGGTGGCCTTAGGTCACCTCCTCCAAATGGGGGGAGAGGCGGTGGTAGGCGGGACTACCGGCAAAACAACTATTGGCACCTAATCGCACCCGTCTGGGATGAGGAGGCGGACGCTTCTATGTCCCATTCCCCTCCTAAGGTTTGGGACCATGTTTCTAGGATTTCTGGGAATGTTGTGGTGGCGAAATCAAAAGTCATTATCAGTAGAGGTAAGGTGGAGGCGGGCAAGTAGATGCAGCTTCCATGCTCGCAAGGTTCGACCATTATTGTCAATCGGCAAGAAGGTGCGGTCAAGGCCAACTCTATGGATTTCGGTGGCTTGCAAGGTGAGATCCCTCAACCCGTCCATCCTTCAGGTCATGAACCTGTCCAGCCCGGGCACTCCACACAAGGTGCGTTACCTTTGCCTGATGTGGAAGTTCAGCTCACCCAGCCCAGCCATTCGATGGCTTCGGTTAATCCGAGTGACTGCAGCTCCAATGGTGAATCGGAAGAATCTGAAGACGAGATGGAGGAGTCGGATGCCGTCTCTGATTCGAATTCTGATATGGAAGATGATCAGCATGCTGAGGTTCGGTCAGATGAATCAATGGAGTTGGCTAAGCAACACGTTCTTCCTACTAGTTGCTTCGCTTCTTCCCCGCAAGCAGGGACGACCGGCTGCGCCCCAATTGGCTCCGGCTAAGGATACGTTTGTGGAGAAGTCACCCATTTGCAGGAGTGTAAATCTTGTCAATCCCTCCCCCATTCAGCACTTTGCCAATGGAATGCGCCCTCTAAGTGTTTGTGTTAATGTCACCGAGTGCCCCGGATCTACTAGTCCTATTGGCCAGCCCACACAAGCTCCTTCGTTGCATCCTAGGGGACTGTAGTTAGGCCCCTTCACTTGGAACAAGGTACAATTCATCAAGTTGGATAAAATGCCAAGTGAAAGCTTTTTAGCCAAGGATGGCATGTCCATGGAGTCGAAAGTGGAAGCTGTGCATGAAAATATTGCCAAATTGGATGGAGCTTTAGTGGCTAAGCTTATGGGAAGGAGGGTTGCATTTCCCTTCCTTCTTGGTGAGCTTAAGCGTAGGTGGTATCATTTTAGGGAATTAAGTATTATTACCACAGCTCCAAACTCTTTTATATGTATTTTCAAAGCATAGAGACTAGGGATGCTGTGCTCATGAGTGGGCCGTGGATCATAGCAGGGAACATCATTGGTATGGACAAGTGGTCGCCTACCTCTTCTCCCAATTCTCTTCATGGGCTTCACTCTCCCATTTGGATACGTCTTCCACAGCTCCCTCTCATATACTGGGATAAGAACAATATCACTCGACTTGCCAATATGCTTGGAGAACCTTTGTGGATGGACTCACATATGAGTACTTGGGGACGATCATCCTATGCAAGGATTTGTGTTATGATTGATCTCTCTCAAAAGCTTCAAGCTGGGGTTTGGATCAATGGGCTCCATGGAAGATTTTTTCAAAAAGTCGAATATGAAGGGCTTACTAATTTTTTGCTTCGACTGTGGTCTTATTGGGCATGCCAATGGTGCTTGCCTTTCCAAGGCTCCATCCTGGGCTCCTCAATCCCCCCCAATGCAGCTGTCATCGCCAACCAAGGTGCACGTTCCAACCGAGAATGCTACCCAAACACCCTTACCTCCTATAGAGCCGAAGCATAGTGCTATTGAAAAGCCCTCTTTTAATGAGAACAAGGAAGAATCCTCCCTTCAAGCTTGGAACTTAGTCACCCGGAGAAGGAAGAGAAAATTGAGGGCTCCTAAAGATCAAGGCACTCATCCAGCTGATCCCCCTATCCTTTTCTCGGCCAAGAAGTTACAGCAAATGGAAGATACTTCTATTGGGATTGTGAACTTTTGCAAGCAACAAAGAAGAGTTTCCAAGTCTCGCGTGGATAGGGATCTCCTCCGATTTGGGCCTTTATGTGCTTTGGCCACCTCCCCTAGGAAAAGGAAGAAGATTTCAACAGATTTCACAGGCGGGGATTTGGGCCCCTCAAGTGCTGAATGAGTGTTCTCTTGTCATTGGTTTGTATTGGGATTTTTTTCGTAATGCAAACCAATGAAAGAGACCTCCTTCTCATTTGAGGGGTTTCTTTTTCTTTTGTTTCTGTTTGAGGCTTGATTTGGGGTGCTTTTCCAGTATATCCCTTCCCCTTTTGCCTTTGGGAAGTGGAAGTTTTTTTCCCTCAAGTTTGTTTCTCTCCGTGTAACCTTCTTTTCACTTCAATATATTTGTGTTAAAAAAAAAGTAGGGAGGAGAGAATTTATCATATTAGTATTATATAAAAAACTTGAACAAGGAGATAAATAGATTATGCATAGCTCATATAAGACATGCAATTTTTATGTAAAATTTTTTTCAAAGGAAAAAAAAATTAAAAGTCTTGACCTTGTTGAAATGATTATATTAATATGAGTTATGTATTACAAAAAATGTACTTCTCCATAATTGGCCAGCCTTATTGACAATGCTGGATGTCGAGCTTCTTAGCACTGGTGAGAGTTGACCTTGGTAGCGGCAAAAGACATTGATCTTCAACTGTTTGTAATAGACGACTACGAACAATGGGTGCTCTCGCACCTAAAACCTACCAAATCCTAGATAATTACAAGATTTAGCTCATATTCCTCTTTTATCTAACATAGTATAGCTACATCTTTTTGTAACTATTATAGTAAAAGTAAAGGTTAAAGAACATTCACCACATACATTACAAGAGAAAAAAAAATTATATTGAATATGCTAATAGACAATTATTGTACAAGTATAAGTAATTAAAAATAAACTTTTGAATCAAAATATTTTGTTAAATCTTGTCATATTTGTTCAAATAAATGGGTCCAAACAGGTTCTCAGATGTTTCATCAGGTCTAACATAAGCACATTACATCTTTATAATCTATCAATGCTTCATTGCTAAGATCATATCACCAACAGAGTTCCGTGAGAAGTTCAATAACACGCAGCTCATTTTGATCTGTTGGTTAGGAGTTTTGGCTACCAACCCAGAAGTCTTGCGTGCGAAGCTTGTGTATGTGATGTATGTGTGAGTTTGACTTTAATAGCTCAAATTCCTCAAAAAAATGTTCAATGACTTTTATATGATTTAGATAAGATGAATTTATTATTCAAGTTCAAATAGGGCCACTGGAGTTCTATTTTTTTTTATAAAAAATTAAATCAAAATATCTTGAACAATATTATAAGTTTTAGCCCATAGAATGAACCATACACGACATGATTCAGAGTAAAACCCATTTTATGATGGCATCATATTATTAAATAAAAACTTTATTTTTAAGCCCTCCTACTTAATATATTTACAGATTATTTAATTTCTTACATCTGAAAACAAGTCTCTATCTTCAATAGATGCTTGTTTTTTACAATTACAAATAATTTCCTGAAAAATGAGATACAAAAGGTACTTCTGAGCCCATCCTCATAGAATTTTCATGTAGGATTTGTGTTCATAAATGTGTTCTATGTTCTCACATGAATCCATTTTTTCTTCTAAGCCAAAGAGGAGGTTTTCTTTATCAGTTCCATTGCCCAAATCTTCCAAATTTAACAACTGAATCACTTATACCGCAAGACCTGCAATATTGAAGGTAGAATAGCAAACCACCATAACTTTTCAGTCTTAATTAACTGTTACAAGAATAATGTAAACCATTGAATCTGTGGGGGCTTACCAACAGTAATTGGATTAGATTAGCGCTTATATCTCCAGAACTATATCTGAAAGCAGGAAAAAGAGAAGTAATCATTAGCTAAGGAACTTATCAATGGTGCTTAAAATAATGGAATAGATGCAAAAAATAATAAAATTTCTAACTAAATTATGTCAAATATTCTTCTAATTCTATATTTCAAACGAGGAAGTCATGTAAACTTACATTCTGAATCAGTTTTGATCCATTTGCATCCATCCTCTACCTTCTCTTCTTCTTTGTTTTTCTGCAAGTACTTCATTGATGGTGGTCGAGGTACAGTTTGGGGATGAATCTTTTTGTGAATTATTTTCCTCAAAATCTTAGCTCAGAAGGAATAGTAGAAATCATTAAGAGATCAAAGAAAATTTCAAAGAAAAAAAGGAGACAAAAATATGCAGCTTATACTAAATTCATACCTTCTCCACTTTTGATTCAGAAATCGAGTCCCTTAAACTTTGCAGTGTTGATAAGCCGCTTCTGCTTATGAACATTTTCTTGAGAAGGAAAGAGAGTGATCTTTGCCTGATCCCATTGTGATTATCAGAAAGCAGGTCTTTGAGTTTGTTTAAGGTGATCTTGGAATCGTCAGAATCATCTGTTGATTCCTTACAGGTTTTTAGTGAAGAAATGTTGTCTGCTTCCAGAGTTAAGGAGCTGTTTAGAGAGTCATTCAGCGAGAAATCCGCTCCACCTGTGCTTGAACTTAGCTGGAGACTTAGTAGTTTGCTTATTTCTTGCTGCAATTTGATCACCTCTTCAATGTTCAGGTCTGAAATTTTATGTAATGATTCTAGAGTTTCATAAGAACTTTGTGCCATTTGTGAATCTTCCCGCAGGTCATTGTTGCCAAATGTCCCAATTGCCAAAAATGTTTGTGGCCAGTCTTTGAATTCTTGTCTGCATGAATTTTGCTTTGTAGTATCTGAATAAAATTTATTTTTTTCAGATTGCAAAAGATATAGAAGAAAAAATTATGTCTCAAGAACAAAGAAGATGAGTTCATATGAAATATGCCACTTTTTAGATCTGCGATCATTTAAGGTAATATTGATGGCCTACTACGTTTAAAAAGAAGTAGGAAAAAAAAACTATGAAGGTTATTGAAACAAACAATACAGTTAATTATAAAAAAAAGCTCTTAAAAGAGAAAAAAAGGGGAGAGGGGAGAATAACTCACAGTGAGAAGAGCTTGGGCCAACTTCAAACCTCCTTCCTTGTCTCCCATTGAGCTTACTTTGAACCCAGCTGAAAATCTGGACAACAAAATCATAATTAGAATGTTAGAAATATACTTAAATAGCTTCTGCTGATTTTGCTTTGCTTTTCTCACCCTCATAACTCCACCAGT
Organism: Dendrobium chrysotoxum; assembly: GCA_019925795.1. NCBI lineage: Eukaryota > Viridiplantae > Streptophyta > Magnoliopsida > Asparagales > Orchidaceae > Dendrobium > Dendrobium chrysotoxum. The sequence continues at coordinate 87,379,225 of CM034313.1, forward strand.
GCTTCAAGCTTCTGTCTTCTTTCAATATATATACAGAGAGAGAAGAAAACTAGTAAACTGCATCGAAAAGGTTTCCAGGACAAGAAAGAAAAAGAATTTACAAATTTGGCTCTCTTTGTGGTCCTCTCAACCTCAGAAATGGCTGCAAGTTAAAGAGAATTTGTGAAGAGGAAAGCTATAGAGGATTTCTACCAAAGATACCAAGACATTGAGGGACTTAGGAAGATTAAATAGAACGAAAAGAACATGGCCACAGATTTCAATGAATTTGTTCCACTAGTTTCAGGACATTTCATAAGCTCAAGATCTCAAGCAAGAGTTCCACCCATGCTTCTTGAACTTACCAATTTGTCACATGCGGTAAGAGTATTTCTTTTAAGTATATTGTAATTTTGAGGACTTTACATGTATAAAGAAATTAAAGAGGAAATAGATGTTCTCTTTAGGGGTGGTATTCATCCGGGATGTAATTTTGAAAAGTTTGTGCCCATATTTTTTTGACATTTAAATACTCACATAGTTTATTTTGATATGTTGGTTGGGTGCTTTGGCTACCAACTAAGAGGTCCTAAGTTCGAAGCTTGCGTATATTATGTGTGTGAGTTTGCATGCCTTAATTGGTCTAAATATCCTCCAACCCCCCCCCCCCCCCCCCAACAAAAAAAAAAAACATTCAAATACTCGAATTCGAATTGAACCAGGCAATTAAAATAAACATTTAATGATTTTTTTCCAATGAAAAAAAAAGTAAAAATATAACCTGATAATTAAATAATAATTTTTTTAGTGTTAAAAATTCTTATTAGCATGTAAGTAATATCTTTAGTTTTTTTTAAATACCAATAATATATGTAATAAATCATAAGAAGTTGAATGATATAAAATCCATCACTGATGTAAGATTTTAAACATTTTACTCTTAAGATCTTCTAATTTTATATTTACATATTATATTTAAATTTATATTCTATACATTATATATACTCCCTATCATAATTATTCCATTATTGCACACTCTCTGACACAAAGGCTATAAGCTACTAATTTAGATTATTTAACTGTTCTGTAGGTATCAGAGCAGCACTCTATGAACTCATTGAACACTATACAACATGTTTATATTCTAGGCTATAACCAATCAGCTTAACTTTCATTTCACATTATTAAGCCAAATAAGCTTCAAGGCAGAAGAGAAAACATACAGAATTACAATAAACTTTACGTGCAATCCATAAGTTCTGCTTTCAAATCAAGTTGATCGATCTTTCTTAGAGATTAATGTTAGTTTTCTTAGTTTGAAGCCATATAACAAACAATGTAAACAGTTTTGTTAGAGATTTCTTACAGCTGGAGATAACACCAAGCTCAAATTTGATTGAAGAGAGTAAGCTAAGTCTGTGAAGGTAAAGAAACAAAGTGAAAGAGAGTATAGTTGCTGAGTAGAATAAGTTTATGTTGATCAGTTACAGAGCATGAATAATAAGAAAGAGTCATTTTCAAAATCATATGTGTTTTCTTTCTATATTTGGAGACTACAAATGCGATATCAGCTTATAAGATAATTAAGGATATCAGTAAAATTTCGGGCGACATAGAACATTCAGAAAGCAAAAGCCTTGGGGAAGAAGACAGGTATGTATCTTATCATTCTAACAGTTTATCAATGGCTTTTGATTCTAAGAGGAAAGATTTGTGTTTAGATTTTGTTGAAATTGCTTTAGTTACTAAAATCTGGTCGCAGTTAGCTGCACGCATCAGACTTGACCTCTGCAAGAAAGAGATTTCTGCTCTCAATGTCGTTTTATAGGCCTAATTGATTCAGTTTTGTTTTTTTTAGTTTGTAGCCTGTTAATCAATCTACAATGATCATTAACAGCTTAAACATCTTTTCAGTCACTTGCTGCATCACTCATCTCAGTGCATCAGCTTTTGCTTTATGAGTGCTAATCTGTCATGATAGGATTAAAAGGCTACCCAACTCTTCAAATCAAAGTGTTTTGAGATTTTGAGTTTTGTTTTCTTCACAAGTATCTAGTGACTATAATATTACAATTTAAAACTATATATTCTATAAAAAAATAATTAGACCGATTGTGTTAACAAAAATAATTGATAATTATGTTGAGTATAAGAAAATTGGAAAAGTTAAGATGAAGGTTTGGCAAAACTATAAAAGATTAAAGTTTCATTTGGGACGATTTTCTTACTGCTTCTTAAAACAGCTTTTCAGAAGTAGTAAGAAAGTCATCCCACACGAAGCCTAAATGAGAAATTAATAGGTATGTTAGGGCTAAAAAAAGGGAGAAACAAAACAGAAGACTGGGAATTAGATAGAGATTTTATTGTGTTAACTAAAAGTATGGCACAATATCAATTATAAGTAAATAGGCATGGTGTTATTTCCAGATAAAGAGGTGCATGATCAATTGCAAATTGAATTCAATGTAAAAGAAAATTGAATATTTTGTTTAAAGAAGAAACAAGTTAGGCTTGAATCTATGACTTGCACCTTGCAATCCAAGATGAATACCATTGCCCCTATGAGCCCATAGTGTTAATGAGCTTATTCTAATGATAACAAATGCATGTTTAGAGGATGTAATTATTTAGATTAAGTGATTTCATGATTAGGTGATTGCATTCATTTTGAACCTCAAAGCAATTACAATCCAAATAATTGGATAATCAAGAAATTTAGAAAGGTGACCAAGGAGACTCAAAGGACACTAAAGAGTCCGTTGAGTTCTTAGTTTTGTAATTATATAATGATGGCTCAAATTCAAGCTTCAACTGACAAAATTAATTTATAAGCTAAAAAAAAAAGAAATACTTAGATATGCTTAGATATTATCAAAATTTATTTTTGTTACGTGTTAGAAAATTTGCAGTAATAAAGTGTGTTTTATCACTACAGCAAAATCGTTTATTACCGGTGGCATTTTCCGGTGGAAATTGATCATTTTCCGGCGGCAAAATTTCCGCCGGTAAAACCCGCGTAGGAAAAATTTTTCCGGTGGTAAATAATTCCGGCGGCTAACCGGCAGAATTAGGTTGCCGGAAAATTTTAAAAAAAAAATTAACAAAAAAAATTTTGCTCTGCCTGGCCGCCCAAGATGCCCGCTAGCTGCAGCTGCCCGGAGGCACTCCTGCCTTGCCCGCCCTGCCCAATCGCTGCCCGTCCGCCCGCATTGCCTGGAGCTCTTTCCGCGCTGCTTGCCCGCCCGTGCTGCCCTCGTGCTTGCATGCCATGAGATTCGAACACTGGTTAGGAGGAAATTTTGCTAACTCCCAACAATATTGCTACATAGCAAAATACGTTTTTGTTGTCAGTTTTTTTATATTTAAACCATATAGTTACATAAAATTAAAAACTTAAATTAAATTTACAAAATAATTTAATTATGAAAATAAAAATTAATAATTAAATTAAAAATAAAAATTAATAATTACTAATTAATTTTAAAATGAAATTAATTAAAATAAAGTATTATAATTTAAATTTAATTAAAACAAATTATTAACTTAATAATTAATTAAAATACTTTTAAAATTACTAATTATTGAAAATAAAATTTTAAAATAATTTAAAATTTAAATAATAATTTTAAAGTTAAATATTTTTACTTACATTAATGAAATAATTAACTTAAATTAGTTAATATTTTTTTAATCATTTTTGTTAAATCAAATTTTTAATCATTTTAGTTAAATTATTTGAAAGCCGCCCAAAATCTGGAAAAGCCGCCGGAATGCCGTCGGTAAAATTACGTCGGAAATATTCCGCTGGAAAACAGCCGGAAAGCCGCCGGAAAATTGATCGTCGAAAAGCCGCCGGTAATCGATGATTTTCCCGTAGTGCATGCAGCTTTGGACAAAAATTCAGCACGTATAGATAAAAGTAGTAAGACTGAATCTTTTTTACATTCCAAATCCAAGAAAGGGAAAAACTATGGGGCCATGCTCAATTACAATAATCCACTATATAATAGAAAATAGAAAAGAAACTGACTCACAACTACTTGGCTAGTCATCACACTAATCCACATTCACATGTTGTCACATAGGTGCACTCCAATCTATACTAGCTAGTGTATTCCAAATCAACTTCAACATATACTCACAACTACTTGGTCCACATTCACACTCATCTACATTCACATAGGGTCATATTGGTGCACTCAAATTCTTACTAGTGCACTTTAAATCAACTATAACACAATTATTTGGTGAGTCCTCACACTCATCCACATTCACATAGGGTTACAAAAGTGCACTCATATCACACTAGCGCACTCCAATTTATTTTACCTATCAAATTTATATCAATCCTATTTTAATGTTTTGAAAATGAACTATTGCTTCACTGCTATTATTTTGTGTGGAAAATGAACTATTACTTCACTGCTATTTTAATCACACTTGAAGATGATGTAAAGAAGTGATAAGACTAAAGAATCTTTGGTAGATTATGCCGGTATTTCATTGCCCTTTTGGTGATTACACTCTGTACTTATATATGTACAGCATACATTCACATCTTTAGAATTAGCAATGTGGGATTAATGTAAACATGTATTAAGAGCTTGTTATTACTCCCCTACAAGCTGACGGGCATTCTTGAACAATTAGCTTGTCTCTAAGCTGCTTTAATCTAGCTGTTGATATAGGTTTTGTTAGAATGTCTGCAAGTTGATCCCTTGTAGAGACCGGAGTAATGCGTATTGTTTTGTTCTGTATATGATCCTGAAGAAAGTAGTGATCAATCTCTATATATTTTGTTCTTGCATGAAATACAGGATTATTTGCCAGAGTAATTGTTGATGTATTATCACACAGTAAATTTGTTGGATCACGAATCTCAATTTTGAAATCGTTCAATAGTCTTCTAAGCCATATTATTTATATTGTTTCCATTGCTAAAGCCATGTATTCGGCTTTTGCTGATGACCTTGCCACTGTTCTCTGCTTCTTCACACTCCATGCTATAAGTGTATTTCCCAGAAATGTGCACTGGCCAGAGGTTGATCGGCGAGATTCCTTGTCCCCTGCCCAGTCCGCATCCAAATAAGTTGTAAGTGTCAGCGGTCCTTCCAAGATTGGAATACCGAACTGCATAGTGCTTTTGATGTACCTTAGTAGTCTTTTGAGAATGTATGCATCCTGAACTGTTGGGCTGTGCATTGCTTGACAGAGTAGATTGACAGTATATGCAATATCTGGTCTTGTGATTATTAAGTATTGCAATGATCCTACAATTTTCCTATATTCTTGAGCTTCCGTGATAAGTTCTCCAGAATCTGTATTCGACGGCATCTTTGTACAGTTCGGATTGGCCAGAGACTTGCACTTGAGCATATCAGCATTTTGGAGTATAGATTTTGCATAATTTCCTTGTGACAGAAAGTAAGAGTGCTTGTCACGAGTGATGTTGATTCCCAAAAAATTATTTGCTTCACCCAGATGCTTCATGGCAAACCGTTGGTTTAATTTTTATATTATATGAGCTAGCATTTTCTGATCATTTCCTGAAATGAGAATATCATCTACATATATCAATAGATAAATTTGAGTTTGATTATCATGAAGTGTAAACAGAGACGTATCTGCTTTGCCATGATTGAATCCAAGGGATTTGAGATACGTAGAAAATGTTAGGAACCATTGCCTTGGGGATTGCTTTAGTCCATATATAGTTTTCCTTAGCTGACATACGTGATTCAGATATGTGCTATCCTCAAATCCTTTTGGTTGTTTCATGTATATGACTTCTTGTAGCTCTCCATGAAAGAATGCATTTGTAACATCAAACTGATGTATATGCCACTTATTTGATAATGCCACTGTTAGAAATGTACGAATCGTTGGGAATTTTGCAATAGGACTAAATGTCTCTAGATAGTTTATTCCATGCTCCTGATTGTTCCCTTGAGCTACCAGTCTAGCTTTGAACCGAGCAATGGAACCATTGGAATGGTATTTTGTGCGAAATGTCCATTTGATGCCCAGTACCGATTTATTTGCTGGTTGTGGAACTAACCCCCATGTGCCTTACTGTTGCAGTGCGAGAAATTCCTCTGCCATTGCTTGACGCCAGTGAGGTAGCTTGACTGCTTCGGTGTATGATGATGGATCTGATTGTTCTGGCAATTTGGTGTTAGCTTGAGTGTGTTTGAGATTTAGAATATTTCTTGGTTTGAGGGAGCCTGTCTTGAGACGAGTTACCATATGATGATGAGGTTGAGATTCATGTGGTTGATTTTGAATGGCAGCATGATCTGTGGATATTGATTCAACCAAATTGTTGGATTGACTGATTGAGTTATGGGAGAGTTGTTGAGGTTAAGTAGGTGTTGTATCAAAATCCAGAGGATGGTTTGTATGATATGGTGAAGCTATAGAGGTCGGTACAAGCAGTTGAGGTGTTGATGTATTATTTGTGTAGTATATCTTGGTAGAATTATGATTATGCTGAAACAGAAAGGAATTTTCATCAAAGGTAACATGTCTGGAAGTGTAGATTCGATTTGTGGTGATGTCCAAGCATTTGTAGTTTTTTGATTTATCTGAGTAGCCAAGGAATACACATGCTTTTGCTTTGGGCTGAAGTTTGTGTCTTAGAATGGGGGGAAGCCACGAGAAACACTCGCACCCAAATGTTCTTAGAGCGGCATAATCTGGATATTGTTTGTAAAATATCTGAAGTGGGGATTTCTGATTTGTATCTCGGGATGGTAGCCTGTTTATGAGATAAGATGCTGTAAGGGCTGCATCGGGCCAATACATGTGAGGCATAGATGTTGTAGTCAAGAGTGTTCTAGTCATTTTAATTAGGTGTCCGTGTTTCCTTTCCGCTATACCATTTTGTTTCGGTGTATATGGGCATGAAATTTGATGCTTGATGCCATTTTGATTTAAAAATGTTACAAATTGAGCGTTTACATACTCTTTGTCCCCATCCGATCGAAAACATTTTATTTCAAATGATAATTGTTTCTCTGTGAAAACTTTGAATTTGACAAAGATTTGAAACACCTAAGATTTGTAATGCATATGAAAAATCCACATGAACTTTGAGTAGTCATCAATGAAGATTACATAGTACTTGAAGCCTTGATGTGATATAACCGGTGCTGGACCCCATACATCGGAATGAATCATCTCTAGAGGATGTGATGATTTTGTATGTGAAACTGGGAAACTCAATTTGTGACTTTTTGAGACTTTACAATATGAACAAACAGATGTGGATATAGGTATACTAAGGTGTTTATTACTACATGAAATTGAGTTTAATACTTGTTGATGCGGATGGCCAAGGCGTTGATGCCAAATTGTTGAACTTTGGCAGTTTGCTGAAAACGTGGTGGTTCTGGTATGAGAATTACTGGGGGAAATTGGATACAGATCATTTCGAGATGGTCATGAGAGAAGAACTTCGTTTGTCATCGTATCCTTGATAACGAAGTCATTAGAATCAAATGATATGGATATGTTGTTGTCATGAATTAAGTTGGAGAGAGACAACATATTATATGAGAGATTGGGAATATGTAATAAAGGTGAGAGATACAGCTTACGATTGGGGGTTGGTAGAATGCCATAGCCTGAGTGAGCTATAGGAAGAGTTCTTCCATCACCAATGGTTATATTGTCACTACCATTGTAGGTAGTTGGTTGAATTACGTTGTCCAGAGTATGTGTTAGGCGAGTAGATGCGCCTGAATCCAAATACCAGTCTGGATTTTGGATTTCGTTCATTGTGATCAGTGCTTTGGACTGTTGATTGTTTGCTACTGATGATTCCGCTGGAGTGTAGCTTAAATTTGATCTGTGCCAGCATACAGATGGGGAGTGTCCTCTTTTATTGCATATTTTGCATATCACTTGACTTGTTGGTGATGTTTTGTAGTTCTGTGACGAAGCTCATCCTCTTCCGCAATGGCCTTGACCTCTTGCCGTATATAATGCAGTATTGGGATCAAAAATGCTTATCTGTTTTAGTGATTCTGTGTTTATATTTATCTCTTCACTAATCAGTAGAGAATACAGGTCTTCCAAACTAATTGGATGAAGCTTTGTTCTGATTGAAGTTTTGAACGCCTGATGTGTAGATGGAAGGCCGTTCAATGTATACAGTATGATATCTTCTGTATCAATAGTGGATCCTGCCACAGCTATTTAGTCCACTAATGTTTTGATCTCTGTAAGATATTGCGACATGGTAAGATTTTTCATCTGCTTATTGTGTAACTCATTCTTAAGTTGTATAACTCTTGATCTATTCGTTGTTTGCTGCCTCCTTTCAATGGTAATCCATATGTTAGAACATGTCCTGAGAATTATTACGTATGGTAGGATTGTTGGCGATATCGTCGAACAGATAGCAGCGGCTAAGTTCTGATCGATCAGCATCCACTCACTGTGTTTTGGATTTACGACATTTGTTCCGTCTGATTGTTGAGATAAGCGGGGAGGAGGAGATACTTCCGTTGCGAGAAAATCTGCTAATCCATTTGCTGTTAGTAATTTGATTACCTGTGATTTCCAAATGGTGTAGTTTTCACTGGATAGCTGAGTAGGTACTATCGTTTTGATGTTTGAGATTACAATTTTGAGTGACGCAGGAATTTTGTAATATTCTATACATGTGTCTGATGAATTTTCTCCTGTTTGCTAAGAAGATGACATCGTTTTGGGCAGAACGTCGCTGGATCAGCTGTGCTCTGATACCATAAAGAAGTCATAAGACTAAAGAATCTTTGGTAGATTATGTTGGTATTTCATTGCCCTTTTGGTGATTACACTTTGTACTTATATATGTACAGCATACATTCACATCTTTAGAATTAGCAGTGTGGGATTAAAGTAAACATGTATTAAGAGCTTGTTATTAGGATGAGATTATTTGAGGACAAATATCTGATTTCTTTTATAGAGATTACAAAAATTAGAAGTCCATAGACGAACAATTAAAACCTAAAAATAGGGTTAAATATTGACGGAAGTATGAAAAATGGTGGTGGTGATTGCTAATAGTGATTGACAACAGCGATAACAAAAAAATGCAATAGAGTTCTTTAATTCTCTCAACTCTTACACTCTTCCTTTCTATAGATAATGAAACCCTATATATAGGCTTTTCAATATGGACATTTTAATAAAATTGGCCAGAAACGAAATGACAGACATATTTATCTAATTTTGAGCATTATGGGACATACAAAGTTGAATTTCCCTTAAAATTATTAGACATAGTAGATGGTATTTTTTAATAACTTTTCTATACATATATGCAAAATTTAGTTGTATTTTTTAATAATTCAAATGCATTAAGGATATCAAATGACATGTAAAATCATCGAGACATAATAAAATTAGTTATTTATGACTGATCATTTAATTTAATAGTAAAGATTTGGGCCACATATTTTATGATTTATCGCTAATTATTCAAATGACATGACAGATAGATGAGAGGTCATTTCTATGCACTTTTTTTTTTCTAGACCTGAATTGATTATCAATTTGTTTCATTTTGCTTTGTTATCTACTAGCTGGATATTATGATTATAGAGGATGGTCTTCTATTTGGTGGTTTTGCCTCCTTACAATTACGATTACCAGTTATTATATTTCTTCGGATCACATTGTACAACAATTATATCTGAGCTTTAACGATTACTCTGGCATTTAAGATTTTCTAATCCCTTTTTTGGATTTTTGTTTTAGTTCTTTATTTTGATATAAATGTAATATTTCTAATCTGCTCTGCCTCTTCTTTTTGATAGTTCTCTTTCTTATGAAAAATGCATCTTCAATGTCTTCAAAGCTTATCAATAAATATGCTGAGCATAACTCACAACCCTAAGTTTAAGAGTTATTAAATTTACATTTAAACCCTTTAAAGCAGTGATTACATATGATTAAAAAGTCATTCATGCCATTATTGCAGAACAGAAAAATAAGAATTTGACATTCTCTGTTCAACAATAGAGCTATTGGAGCCATGCATCCTTTAGCATTAAACTACAATTTGAGATTCCAAATTTGCATAAAGTTTGATTTATCTCCATTATGTTGATCTTTATAACATTCTCCATAAATACAACATTAATTTCTAATGATCGTTGGCTCAGAGCTAGCCTTTCTTTTAAGCTATGATGAACAGATATGGACACGGTGACACGGATATGATAATACACGGACACGGGACACGTCAATTATTGAAAATATAGGACACAGACACGGGTTGGACACAATATTATAGTTTTTATAAAAATAAAAATTGAATAAGTATAATTTTAAAAATAATTTAGAAATAATAAGTATTTAACTAGAGTTTATGTTTAAATGATTAATATTAGGATGTCGAGAGTCAGACGTCGATGCCGTTTATCAGTCATTGAGAGAGAAGATGACAATACTGTTGAGAGTTGGGCATTGATGTTATGCAGTAAATATGACGTCAATGTTAAAAAGGTGTTTTTCGTCAATGTTGAGAGGGTCTTGATCGTCGATGTTGAGAAGCCGTTGGACAAAGAGTAGATGTCAAGTTGTGGGTGTAAAAAGTGCTAGCATCGAGCATCAATGTAAAAACAACATTAGACTTTGATATCGAAATCGTTTTAAAATGTTGATATTATAATGATGTCAAACGTCGATATTGAAATGACATTGTATATTGTTGTGAAATCAAAATTGTAAACCATCAAAGAAAACTAAAAATAAGAATATTCAATGAATGAGATATTAAGTGCGGACGATTAATTTGATGTTGTGAATATGAAATAAGAAATTTAATTTTTATATTTTAAATAAGTAAAAATTTTAAATATAAGAAATTATATTTAATAAAAGATCATAAAATATTTAAGATATACATATCCAACATGTGTCCGATATATTTTCAACGTGTCCAACACAGGAGGGAGAAGTATTGTCGAGTGTTGAATTCGTGTTATATTAAATATATATCGGACAGTCTACGCCTCTTTGAAAAAAAAAATGCCGGTGCATCATGATTAGAAATTTATGCCTTTTATGCAAATAATAGAACACGGATGAGAAGGATGTGTAAGAATAGGTAGTGTACAGGTTGAAAAGAACAGCCGTAAGCAAAAAATAAATTTTGTTGTCGGCTACAGCTACTATGATGTAGGACAGCAGAGGTGGGATGACAGTTGGAGCTGGAGGCATTCATTAACATATCTGCTACTTTAAGTGGTTGTCGATGAGACTCTTTAATCGAGTTAACGGAGAGTTTTTTTTTTTTTTTTTTTTTTACATGGCGAAAAACTTTATATCAAAGTAATAAAAATAATTTCATTTAATTTTTTTTATAATATTCATAACATGTTCATACAAATTTATTTATTTATTTATATCATAATAATTCTATAATTACTTTAATATAATTAGGGCCACCAAAAATAAACTTTTTAGAGATCATCTAATAACTTTGGCAATAAAAAAATTACAAATAAAAATAATACATTTACTCTACCAACCCCCTCAGAGAGGAGAAATTATTCTGTGCGGATACCGGACCGTTCAGAGGCGAATCAAAGCTCATCACATCAGTGGGTACACAACCGCGATACACATGAAAGGGGTGATGTGGCGCGCTCTGATTAGCCTCCAAACGGTGTCCGTATCCATACAAAATAATTTCATCTCAGAGACAAGCAACATTCTTACACGCGGACATCGGAGGCTGTCTAAAGGCCAATCAAGATGCGTCATATCACCGATACACTATGTACCGGATGACGTGACGTATCCTGATTGACCTCCAAACTATCCGACGACCATACATAATAATTTAGAGAGAGAGAGAGAGAGAGATCATATAGAAATGCTATTGGGCACTCCCCGGGCAGTGACCCCTGGCCCTGAACTAGGCAGAAGCAACTCATAAGGCAGCACACCTGCACCACACCTATTCCTCCTCCCCGAATCCCCATTCCTCCTCCTAATCTCCTCCTCAATCGTCTCCATCTCCGCCGCAAACTCTTTATACCCTTCCAAAACTTCCTCCTCTGCCGTCCAAGCCTCCTCCTTTCTTCCTCCTAAATACTCCTCATCCGGCGAATGTGTCGACAACGTATCCACCACCGCCATAAACTTCGTCGCCTGCAAAACACTTGGTATCGCCGACAAAAAATAACGGTGCGGGTCAGCGATAAAGGTGGCATCTTTATCGTCAGGGAGAAGGCGGCGCATCAAGGGAGGGCGGTTGGGAACGTAGCCGCCGAGAGGGTATTGGCCGAAGTTCAGGGCGGCGTGTTGGGCGGAGGAGAGCCAGATGAGGGTGGTGAGGATGGAGGAGAGGTCAGTGGGGGTGGAGAGAGGCGGCCACCAATGGGAGTGGCGGAGGTCGGCGTGGCCAGAATTGATGGATTCGGAGTACCAGGATTGGAGTTCGGTGTCGGAGAGGATGGAGGTGGCGTTAGGATAGTAATGGGTGGTGTAGAGGTTGACCCAACGGTCGATGGCGGACCAGATTAGAAGGCCGTCGTTGGCGTAGGGGTAGTCGGGGATGAGGAGACGGAGTCCGTGCTGCTGAGATGAGTCTTCCACGGCAACGCCCCTGCATTTAGGGAATTTTTAGCAGAGAAAACTATGAAATTTGGGGAAAATTCAACATCTTATCTAGAATAATGATTTTAAGGGAAATTTAAATAGCTATCGCCAATATTTTTATGTTTATTTATAATATTTCTATAAAAAAAATAAAAAAAATACAAAATTAACATTAAGGATGCTAAAAAAAAGTATATAAAAAAGAGGCACTAATAAAACACCGAAGCGAAAAGCCCCGAAACCGATATTTCCAAAACGGTTACTTACCTTCGTATAAGATCGGCCGGGAGGCCTTCCTGATCGAACCGCCAATGGCGGCGGTAATAGTCAGCCGAGATCTCCATACAGAGCGGTCCAGGCGTAAAGCACGCCTCTATAACTCCGCCGGCGTTGATCAAACTCTGCCTAGCGAGGGCATTGATCTCCAGCGTGTACCTCATGTGCGGGTGGAGCAGCCTGAAAATTGGGTGCATGGTGCTCAGCCGCCGGTGCGCCGCCAAAATAAAAGGTTCAATACAAGCGTGCGTCCTCAGCCAATGGTTCACCAGTTGGTGCACCCCGCAGTCATTCGCGCAGACGTGCGACTTTCCCAGCTGCCACAGCCAGCTCGTCGTAGCATCGCACGGCGGCGTCAGCACGCGGCTGCGCCGCTCGCCTCCGGCTATCTCCGGCGGAAGAGCTAACTCGATCGCCACCGGCCTGAGAGTCCCCAAGGGGCTTAAAAAGAAGATTGTGCGCGTGGCGTAGGTCTTGCGGCCGTCGAGTGCGTTGATACGGTCGACGAACGGGAGGTAGGTGTCGTGGTGGTCGATCATGAAGAGCTTCCCCTCTTCCATTGCCTTCACAAGAAATTTAATTACAAATAGCAGGAATTATAAAATTGGTTTAGAGATGGGGGTGTTGGGTAAATTGATTACCTGATGGACGGACATGCCGTTGAGGTGGCCGGCGATGTGGGCCTCGGTGAGGGAGGATTCGGGTGGGCCATAAAGGTCCGGATCGAGCTTGCTAACTGGCGGGAAGACCTGTGGTGATGCGTTTGACCATCTGGTTTTTAGTATTCACGAAATATTTTTGGTATCATAAGACTAAATACCAATGACGGAAGCCAGAAATTACTTGGACACGCTCGACGTTGATCGGGTTGATACCGGCGACAGCTTGGCGGCCCAGCTCGTCGTCGCGGAGCCACGCGAACTTGTCCTCTGCACATGTGAGATCAAGTAGGGTTAGCACAAGCCCCATCCAGTTGATTAAGGATCTGTTTGGGAGAGTTTTGGCTGTTTTATTTTTCGAATACAACTTTTTAAAATGAAAAACTGCTTTCCCAAACAGCTTGTGATGATGGATGCTTACTGGAGAGAATGCTTGGAGTGTCATATCGAAGTAAGCCATGGCTGGACTCATGGAGCTTCTTGACAAGAGGAATCTTATGGAGAAGATGGCCCTGAATTCCAAGCTTTAAGAGCAGCCCTTCCTTGTAAAGGTTGTCGATGTCATGAAAGCATTGAAAGTCGTAATCATCAGCAGAAATAGAAGCTATGAGAGAAGGAATCAAGTTGTGAAGCACAGCCTTCAATCTCCCTGCCGAGAAAGCATCCTGCTTCAGCTCCTCGAATGCTTCGTCCCTCGGCACATAAACTGGATGGGGCTTCTCAATTCTGCTCTCACATAACAGATCTGCAACAAAGCCTCAGCTCTTTTATGTTTCTTTAAAGAGTCCTTTCTTCATAAATAATTAAAAAAAAGGTAATTGGTTTGAAGAATTTATTTTAATTATATAATTTCATATTAAATGTTGGATTGCGAGTAATAAGAAAAAAATTATTTATCTATCACACGGAATAATTTTTGCATTTAATTCATGAAAAATGATTTATGCGCAAAATATATGAAAAATAATTTATTAACTATTTTTTTAAAAATTAAGAATATGAATAAGAACAACCAAAGAAGCCAACGAATCTGGCTCGTCAAAAAAAAAAACAAAAAGAGGAGCTAAGGCTAGTTAGGTGGCCGCAACTTACAGATTTTTATTAAAAAAATATTAGAATCCTTCTTCTAATTAGAGCATCTTCAGCCAAAAAAAACTCATTTTACACTCTACTCTAAAATACATTAACACTCCATAATGCAATTATTCATCTCTAATTGAACTCCATTTCATAACCACTGCTGCCTAACAATCATCCTCCGACCAACAACATTCAATTATGATGACCCTTCAACCACTGTTGCTCGATTGAAATCATCTGAGTATGCTACTTTAAGTACTATCACTCTATTATGATCCTCCAACCACCGTTGTTGACCACAATGTCCTAACCATTAACAATTGATTGGCATCTTGTAACCATTCTCAACCAATACAATCTCCTCACCATTGCTGCTTGATTGCATTAACCCCAGTTAACTGCATCACTTCTCACTAGCATTATCCAATGTTTTGAAAATCGGATCGGATTGGCCGATTCAACTATGAACCGATCACCTGACCGGTTCGATCCAGTTTACATAACTGGATTCGCATCGAATCGGCTCAAACCGGATTGAATCGTCGTGAACCACTGAACCGACCCACTTTGGAAAGAACTGGCCGATTATATAAAAAATTTTATTTTTGTTTTAATTAAATGTTAAATAATATATTTTAGTTTATTAAATTCTTTTAATATTTTTATTAAATATAAAGACTAATTGCACTATAATATGCATATTATCTCAAATATCACACATGATGTGTTTAGGAAAAAGTGTGTACTTCACATCATTTAAAGGGTTCAAGGCAACTACCTCAAACTCCTCATATGACGTGAGACTAAAAAAATTGCATAAATAGTTTAGAATATGAATTTGGACTTAGTTGAACTAATTGGGCTTCACATTTAAGCTTGATTGGACTACAAATTTAGGCTTAGTGTATTATAAATTTATTATAATGTATATTATAAGAAGTAATAATATAAATTTTAATATTATAAATTTATATATTATATTAAATATTATTCTTATAAATATATTTTATTATAAATATATAAATAAATTATTTTAAAATGATATTTATATTTATAAATATTTAAAAATATTTTATTATATTTTTAAAGTTTTTATAAATATTATTAAATGCTCTTATATTTATATTATATTAATGATCATTAATTTTTAATATTATAAATTTATATATCATATTAAATAATAAATATTATTCTTATAAATATATTTAATTATAAACATATAAATATATTATTCTTAAATGATATTTATATTTATAAATTTTTATTATATTTTTTTAAAATTTTATAAATATTTTTAAATGCTCCTATATTTATATTATATTATGTTAATTTTATTAATTTTTAATAATATTATTATTTATTACGTCATTCAGTTCGACCGGTTCCCGATTTGACCGGTCGAACCGTGAACCTCTCCTTCTTCCGGTTCGTTGTCCAGTCTAATTTTCACAACCTTAGCATTATCTATTGCGTCCGATGCTTGTCATCGATATTTTTGGGGGTCTCATTATAAAAGGAGAATGACCAAATATATAATATATAACCACTTTTATACAACTCCCATAATACTGAGCTATCCCAACTTTTATATAGAATCTATTTTATAAATTTATATCTAATATACTATATCAACATATTCTCTCTCTATTTTTATTTTTTTTATTTTCAAGTAAAATTTTTGATATTTCTCATAATTTTTTATTTATATGTTAAATTTGCCTACAAATTAAGATACAAAACATTTTTTTCTTTACGGTCTCAAACCTTCGTACAAAGCAATGATTATTAGCTAAATTATATACATTATTATTTTGTTATTTCATCTGCAGTAATAAAATCACTCAATATTCAATGGATATAAACTTAAATGTGCGGTCATTAAGCAAATTATGCCTATTGAACAGCATTTTTTTTATATTTTCAAATAAAAATAACAGAAAGTATATTAAAAATAGCCAGCTTGCACAACATATTTTTTATATTTTCAAAAAAAAAGAACAAAAATTATGTTAAAAATAGACAGCTAAAAAACATTACCAAACAAAATTAGAAAACCTAAGAATCCCCAATCAACTTCCTACCAATTCTTTCATTGACTCATACAAAACCAATTCTTTCATTGACTCATACAAAAAATGAATCCAAACAAAATCCGTTCGCTTTCTTATTTCAAAAGTGCAATCAAACTTGGGAACTTTGAAATATCGGATGAGAAAAAGAAACTTACTTGTATCCGTTGGCGGCCGGCCGGTACGGCACCGGCGAGGATAGGGCAACTTCTCGCCGCCGAGATTTGGTCTGGTGAGCTCCTTCCCCTTATCAGGATTTCCCAAATCGTTGTATATGTCATAATCGTAGATCCGGTCGGATAGTCTCCGAAGCCCTTTCCCATCTCCCCTCAGCTCCATCAACTCCTTCTCCCTCAACTCCTTGAGACCCTCCGGCGTCTCCCATGGCAGATAAGACTGCAAAACAGTACCAAGATTTCATTTTGACAATTCTAACGAAAAATTTTAATTTTGAAGATTTACCTTGTTGCTGAAGAAGACGCGCTTGGAAGGGAGGTTCTTGGTTGACTGCACCCAAGAGTTGCAGAGGAAGTGGACGGCGCCGGAGGCGAATCCTTCAACGACGATGCTCTCTAAGAAGAACTCGCGCTGGTGTCGATTGGCCACAGCGACGGCGCCGGGCTCGCCGAAGCCAGAGTCCACCGTGAAATCCACCGTGTAGACCGCTCGCTCTCCTTTAACCTTCATCTTCTCGTACCAGTCCTTGATCACTGCCTCGCCACTTTTCTTCGGCGCCTTTGTTTCTGAGATCAAGCAAATATCCATAAAAAATATTTAGACGGAGAGAGAGAGAGAGAGAGAGAGAGAGAGAGAGAGAGAGAGAGAAGCATAAGCGAAACATAACTTACTGCTATTAATCTCTGTGCTTATGAGTTCCAAAACCACATTTCTTCCGATCTTATCGGACAGAGCATCGAGCTGGTTGGCGACGGCGTCTCGGAAATCCTCCTTACTCTTTCTTCTCACCGTCACCACCGCTCTCACCTTGATCTTCTCCGTCTTTCCCACCACCAAACTCAACACCTCCTCGCTTATCGTAGCGACTGGTGGCCGCATAATCCTCAAAGAACGGGACGGAAGCCTCCCCTGTTTCGCTGGAAACAGAACAGGCATGGAAAAACATAGGCCGCTTCTCTGTTCCATTTTAAAAATTTTGGGGTCGGGGAGTAGAGAGGACCTGCCAAGAAGAGAAGAATAACCGGCGACTTCGCCGGCGACAGCCATGTTTCCTGAGACTTTGTAGATCTTCGAATATACAGGGCAGAGAAAAGAGGGAACCTCTACAGGCTCTGCTGGATTTTTCTTCAGATTCTTTTGGATCTGCGCTCAATTGGTGGCTGGTAAAAGAGCAGTATTTTTATGGAAGGGAAGAATTAGTCAAGTCAATGTTTAGGGCTTCGCCATTTCTGGTCAGGCAAATGGTTTTTGATCTAATCTGTTTTTTCTTTGAGCGAAGAGCTTATGGTGGCACGCGAGGCATCTTCTTGGTAGTGGCAGCTTTAGTGTAATGAATTAATGACCGTTGTGGCCCTACAGTTCTAATAAAAGAATAAAAATGATTGAATATTATTTATTTATTTACTTTGGACAGTAATATTAATAACAAATATAAAAGTTCGAATTAGATCACGTGGTAGGAGATTTATTTAGGAAAAAAAATACTGTAAGATATCTTCATATTTTATTTCAGTATGAGGTTATTTTAATTAAAAATATTATTAGTTTTCAATTATCAAATATTTTTTAATAAAATTTATTATTAAATAAAATTAATTAAATTATTAGACATTTGTAAATAAAATTATAATAAAAATGCTTTTTAAATATTTATTAATTTAACTATATTTATCTTTTAAATTTAATTATTTTATCTAATAATTTAGATGTATTTGAGAGATAATATACATTTTTTTGCATCATATCAAATATAAAAATAGCATTGATGTATCATCAAATAATTATCTTGATCAAGCATGAATCTCGAGGCAAAAATCAAGTTGGAAACTTCAAAAATTAATTCGGAGACCATTTAAACTCCGATTTCAGCAAGCCTATAGCCGAACTGAGCGTCTCGAAAATACGAACCCAACGACACCAAATTCGACTCAATTCGAGCCCAAATGAGTCCAAATCAAGGACCCGAAGTGTTGTTGGAAAGTTCAAACCACAATATGCATTACCAAACAGTTTTCGATTTTGACGAGCTTATAGTCAAATCGAGCGGCTCGACGAGACGAATCCAACGAGCCCAAGATCATCAAATTCCGAAATCATTAAGACCTTCAAATGCTCAATAAACGGTTCACGATCAAGGGATTCAATATCGGCCGTTCATCAATATCACTCATTATTTGCCCCTGATCCCTCATCTATTTACGGGCTATGCCACTCCAAAAAAACTATAAATAGCCCCTCATTTCTCTTAAGAGGGGGGCTAAGCCAAGAAGAGAAGAGAATAGTAGGAGGGAATAGCTCCTCCTCGACCACCGTCGGAACACCGCCGGAACACCGCCGGAACTTCGCCGGAACACCGCCGGAACATCACCAGAACTCAGTCGGAACACCGCTGGGCTCCCGAAGTACGCCGGAGCTCTGCCCGATGCCAGAGTAACGTCGTAATTCTGCCCAACTTCCAAGTGACGCCGGAATTCTGCCGGACACCCGAGTGACGTCGGAACTCTGCTTGGCCTTGTAATCGACTTTCAATACTCATTGTAATATGATCATCCTGAATTTCAAGGACGAATCAGCCTCTTGTATTTCAAACAACGCTAGTGAAACTCTTTTAACTGGGCGTGGCCCCGTGGTTTTTTCCCTTTCCAGGATTTTTCACGTACAAATGCTGGAGTTCTTTTATTTTCTGTTTGTGTGCCGAATATCCGTGCAACGCTAGGACATAAATTTTCTAAATTCTATCGCCGCGTATATTCGAGTCCGCAACAAGCATGTAAAATTAAAGATGCATTTTTTGTGGGAAAATTTAAAGATATCTTATTAAATTTAATATCATCTATATAAAATCTATTAAATTATTTTCTTCATTTAATTAAAAAAATAAAGAATAATATTAAAATTATTTTAAAGAATGATATTCTTAATTATTCTAATTGTTAGGATCATGGCATTAAATTCCAAATCATCAAGTGTCCAAATATATTTTGCATTAAGATTTTAGGGGTAATTTATAGCAAAAAGAGGGTGAAATAAGATTTATTTGGTCATGAGATTTATGATGTCCTTGATTTCTATATGATTCTCAACAATGGTGATCTTATTGAGCCTCTCACTAGAAGTTGCCTGCGGCCTCCACTAATAAATTTGGTCTAGGTCTACAATTTCTTGTGCCTTCCAACCATTCTTGTGATGGAGCCTTGTCCACATTTCTTCAACTACAAATTGCTGCTCTATTTTTCATTTCTTTGCCTTCCAATAATCTGTCACCAATTCTCTAGCGCAAACCAAAAAAATCTCCTATGAACCACCACATCGTTGTGTTCATATTATTTAATCATATTGTCACTAGATGTATCGAGAGCGACCCTTAAACTTGGACTTCCATCCTTGCAGCCACCAACAATCATAGTTTCTGCCTAAATCCAACCGCCTCCATTGGGACCTATGAGCCTTTTCTTAGATTCACCCACCTCAGTTTATCATAGCCACATCCCACTGCATCATTATCAGATAATGAAGTTCTGAATTCTATTGAAATCATATAATTAAGTTCCGTATTTGCTCCTTTTTTAAATTTTTCGTTAACCTGTTCCTTAAGTTAATTTAAACTTAAAACAAACTCCTTTTTATAAATTGGCCTTAGATATCTTGGTAGGTCTTAGGAATCCTTGCAACTTTATAATTACTACTTGTGTAGAGTATTAGTGCATGCAAAAGATGTAGAAGAAAATCATACTTCACCTCTCTCCCCTCACACTCTAAATTCAAAAAAAAAAAAAAGAAAAAAAAAAGGATTGCGGCCTTGCGGGCATCCTATAATTACCCAAATCTCTTGTCTCTCCTCAGTCCTCACTATTTTGGAGTTTTATGCAAGCTTTAAATCGTCTAGCTTGCATTTATGATTTGTTTGGGGCGGCTTTTTACTGCTTTCTAAAATAGCTTTTTAGTATGAAAAAATTCTTGTTCATGAGATTTTTGTACTAGAAAGTTGTTTTAAGAAGCAGTAAGAAAGCTGTCTCAAACGAAGCCTTAATGTGATAGTTTTTTCTATATATACATTTTTAATTCTTATTCATTAAAAATAATATGTCATAAATTATACAAAGCAAGCAATTAATTGAAAATACTTATTTGAACTAAAATATAATTATGATGAATCTCAAGATTAGTGGATCTATTTTAAAGTAAGTATAATTAATTAACATTTATATTATATTATCTTATGATAAATTTAATGGATTTTCAATTTATCAATATTTAGAATTTTAAAATATTTTAATTCATTTTTTTCTATTAATTAATATATCCATTACGTGTTCCAAATATTCTCTTGCGACCAATTAATTAAATAAAAATCTCATGTTTTAAACATGAAGATAAAATAATAATAAAGAAATTTAAGCATACTGCTTTTCTGTCATAATACTTACGATGTGACGCAGCACGAAGAACACCATGAAAAAATCTGCTGTCGCAATTGTTGATTCGTAAAGAAAATAAATAAAATATGTGAATAACATAATTTGTCCTTAATTAGATTTACAGGAGATAACAGATGGATTCAATTAAGGCATCATTAGACCCGATAAGCAGTTTAATAAACAAGTTAATTAGCATTTGCATTATATACTTTTTTTTAACTCGTTTGAGGAGAAATTATTACGTGCATAATTTGAATGTAATTTGCATCCAAATTTTAATCAGAATAGGCCACATCATTACACGTTGTGTATAATTTGTACGCAGGTTGAGTACAGATTATACATAGCGTACAGACGACGTGGCCGGTTCTGATACTTCGCACATAATAATTTTTCTCGTTTGCGGCAGCTTTCTAACTGCTTTCTAAAATGGTTCTTCAATACGAATATTTTTTGACCTAAAAAAATTTTTATTACAAAATTATTCTGAAAAGCGATAAAAAAATTATCCCAAATGAAATTTAAGATAAAAATAGAAATAAATATATTATTTAAAGCCACAGTTAATGAGATGGAAGAAGCCATCAAGCCACATAGAGTTGGTGATGACCGGCAACATAATATATTTTTTTAAAACTGTGGGGTGGTGGATGCTCTATTTAGGATTTTTTTATAAATTTGATTTTGTTTTATTTGAGCTCACTTATCTTAATTAAGTTGGCTATTAAATTAGGAATTATTTCTCTTTGGTTGATGATTTGACATATTTGTTTAATTAGCTACCTAATGTTATATGAAGTAATTTTGTTTGATTCAAAGGAAGCACCTTGTGATATTTAGGTTTCGTTTGACACAACTTTTTTATAGCTTGTTAAAGCAGCTTTTTGAAACAAATTTTTTTTGAACTATCAATTTTTGTATCAGAAAATTATTTTAAAAAACAGTAAAAAAGCTATCCCAAACGACGCCTTAGGCCTCGTTTAAGACAGATTAATTTCACATTTTCTGTTTCGAAACGGCACAATTATTTTTTGGTTGTCGTTTGTATGCGACGTTTTTGTAGAAATAGAAATGTTTTTGACGGAACGTCATTTTTATACTATTTTGAGAAGCTTTTTAATATTTGCTTCTATAATAAAAACCTCCGTTTCTTCAACCAATATTTTTAAAACTATTTTTTACAAAAGTATCGGACAATCAAACAGAAACCTTAATTTATGCTTAAGAGTCACTACAACAATCCCAAAAATTTCTTAAGCTCATTATTTTTTAAGTCTTATATTATGTCATTAGTCTACTTTGGACTTCAATATGTCATACTTATTTTTATATATTTTAGTTAGTACTGCATTATTTGAGCATTAATCAAAACTGAATGTGCTGTGGCTTAATTCCTCACCTCCCTTGAGAAAAGTATAAAAACATAGCTAATATTAAAAATGAAAGCTGGCTCTGTTTGGTAATAAATTTCAAGGAAAGGATAATTTGGTCTTTTCTGCGACGCGCGCTTACGTGTCCAAGTTTAATTATGGTTTCGGGTCCCATTTATGGTTGACTTTGTACTGTGTTTCTTCGCACGTGGTAGAAGTCCCCGAAGAGGCGCTGCTGGTTTCGACTCTCGACAATAGAAAATGGATTTGGATATTCTATAAAATAAAATTATTTTTACTATTCTTATTTAAAAATTAAATTCAAAATACAATTTAGATAAATAAAATTTGACAATTTGATGAAAGAAAAAAAAATCCAGAAGATATGAGCACAGTAAATTAACGATAATACTTTATTTTCAAATAAAAATTATATCATAATATTTTGACTTAAATTATATTAGAATAAATTTAGACTGAAAAATGTAAGGAAGCTCTTTATAGTTCTCTTGATTCTTTCCCTTATGTCAAGAATGGGGCTCTATTGATAGATTTTTTTGAATGAACATTTTTAATTGGAACTAGAATCCCAAAAATCCCATCATACGTTCATATTGATTATCTTGATCATGAAGCATATATTCATCATTTAAGTGCCTTAATGATGTTAGAATTGAGTAATCTTGGGCTTGTTGGATTTTTCTCATTGAGCCGCTAGATTCGACTATATGCATGTCTAATTTGGAGATCATTTGATCATTCTATTAATATTTGAAGTTTTTAATTATACTTCAAATCTTTGATTTGGGCTCCTTTAGGCTTAGATCCACTTTTAGTATCGTTTGGTTATACTCATTGAGACGTTCGGATCAATTATAAATTTGCAGAAATTAGAGTACATATGGTCATAAATTTAATTCCAACAAATTTTCATTCAAATTTCTATTTGGAGATTCATGTTGATCGTACTATATATATATATATATATATATATATATATATATATATCAAATATAATAAAAATTATTCTAAAAAAATACTAATTTTAAAGTAGATCAAATAATTTTTATATTCAACTTTGTTGCGGGCTAGAATATACATGACGATAGAGTTATAATATTATGTCTTAGCGTTGCACCGATATTTAGCTCACACATAGAGAACACAAGATTTTTTACATGAAAAACTCGAGAAAGGAAAAAACCATGGGGCCTAGCCCAGTTAAAAATGATTCCACTAGAATTTGAGTTGAGTATAGTGGGATGATGTTTGATTTAAAAAAATATAGTTTTGAAAATGTTTAATTTTCTTTGGGAAATATTTAATTTCTGGAATTTTTATAATCGAACACTCATTATGAATGATATATCACCTCGAAGAGTGAACATATCGTTTCCTAATAGGTTCAGATTATAAATCTTGATTTATCCTGATTATCGTAGTCAAACTCAAGGAGAAACGACATATGATCTCGAAAGATCAGAATGATGTTTAATCAACTGTTTGACTATGCTAATCTGAATATGATCATTAATTTCATAATCATAACTATGATTATAATTGACATATCTATCCGAAGAAAGAAGATATCAATCATTATTAATTTGAATATGAAAATAACGATCGCCATTTTTTTATTTTGATTTCCCAAAGATAATCGATTGAAGGTTTTGAAAACTTGATTTTGAAAATCTGGTCTGGGTTTCTAAATCTCCTACGAGCGCAAGCCATCGTAGTTAATTACATCGTAGGAAACCAAAAATTTCCTACGAAAACTCTCGATTAAAATAGCGATACGAATTTTATTTAGAATTTAAAGATTGATATCAAAGGAGTTTAAAGGACTGGAAATTCAACAGGGATTGATTCAAGATTGAACACTTATTTCTGGAGTCAAAGAAAGAAGAGTAGGAGGTACTTTGAGATTCTGAATTACTTCAGAAACACCTCAGACTATCCTAAGTGTTGGGCTTGAATTAGATTGAAAAACATTTAATGTTTAAATGGTCAATTTTATTAGAAAATGGGAATTAGATTCCCGGAAGATTGAGGTCTTAAGATTGAACATTTGCCTCAGAACCTAAGTCTAAAATGGGTACTGAGAATCAGTGACCCAGAATCTAGCTAATGCAATGCAATCCTAGACTTACCCCGACCTGGATTGGGGAGCCAGCTAAACCACCTAAACGCTTTAAAACCATGAGTCAAAGTCTTTTAAATGTAGAGTGGTTAGGGGACGTTGTTTAATATTAGTTTAAGGAGAGCAGGGCTGACATTTAGAGCAGATTCCTATTTAGCCCCTTAACATATGTTGGGTTAAATGCTTAAGCTAAAAATGCAATTAAGATTTAGACTCAAATTTAATTTATTACTAATGCGATGCATGCTAGTTGACTCGATGGCATGCTTAAATCAAAATGAAGCAGTTTTAAAATCAGGCTTAAAAATAGATTTTATCCTAGAGATTGCACAACATCCCCTTGGACAGAACTGCACCCTAATATGTCAGGTGGTCTGCCAAAACCCGCAGGCGGGGAGGTGCCTAACAAGATAGAGAAAAGTTTAATATGATGCATGAAAAACTCCCGGCGAGTCCGGGCTTACTTCTTAAGAGCGTTAGAGTTTCTATCTGAGCTTAAATTTTTTAATTTTGTTTAAATAGAAATAGTTAATGACCGTACCCTCATGAGCCTCTGATCGGGTTCCAGGCTAAATCAAAATCGACATACAAGAGCGCCAAATAAACTATTAAAAGCATGCTGGTCCTTAATCGCAATCAACACATCAATCAAATTAATTAAATAATTAAATCAATTAAATAAATGCTCAAGCTGAAAGTCTATGTGGCAAGTGCCACTTAATAATACAACCCAGGGTCTGCAGGAAAGTAAAGTGGCCGGGTACCACTGACTACAACCCGGATTCTACTCCTAAGACTCAAGTGACTTTGAGATTTGAGATCCTTCTCATTCTTCACTTCTTCGTCTTCTTGAAACTCCTTGGATCGTCGGGTCTGGATATCCAAATGAAAAGAAACTCCCCCTGAATAGGGGTGTTATCTTTTCTCTTTGGATATTGGAAATTTATCCTAATTTGGATCTCCAAATGGATAGGAACTCTCCCTAAGGGATGTTCCTTCCTCTTTGGATTCCAAATTGGATTTTTAAATATCTCAATCTCAAAGTACTTTAAACAATACAACTCAAAATCATATCAAATTACATTAATCAAAATTAAAAATCTAGACTCGATCCTGCAGGGTTATCCTAATAATCAGCAGTTTATATCTGACATCCCAAGCAGTTAATATATTAAAATTAAAAATGCTCAAACCAGCCACACCTGGCCATGCTCTTTTAATTTTAAAGGGGGTCTTAGCAGTTTTCTGGAGCACATGTGCAATTTAATAATTATAATTTTACCCCCTTTAATTTATGCCCTGTATGAGCATGGCCACATGCATAAGATTGAATTAGTATAGATCGTTCCTAACCTAGGGGTAAGTCTAACGTACAATCAATTACATCACAGAATGCTGAAATTTAAATAAATAAACATATCAATTCTACTACTAGCAAATAGCATGCAGTAAAAGCTCGAAAACCCGGCACACAGCAGCAAAGTAAACACCGGCCTAGCCTAATACTAGAGTGGGTTGTCCTAGCAAACTATCTAAAGTGTGTGAGGTAGGCAGTGTGGCTTTGATGTATCCTAAATAGGCACTTGATTGAAGTTGCTTGAGGTTCAAGTTGGTTGAAAGGCTTAAGGGGGATTTAATTTGAATTTAAATATTAATGACTTGAAATTGATTTCAAATTTGATTTTAATTGTTTGTTGGATACCACCTTTGTTTCACACCAAGACCGTGAAGTTTATTTCACCTTCCTTGGGGCTAATTTAATAGCCTCGTAGGCCTGGGTTACCTAGTGGTATCCGATATAATTTAGTGATTTGAGTTTGATTAATGTTGGAAGATTGATAAATTTTAATTAGAATTAGTTGGTTGCTGATTTTAAGTTCAAATTAATATTTTCTGGAATTTTGAATGATATGTTGAATTTTGGAATTTTCTGGATTATTTTAATGATTTAATTCAAGGGTCAAAAGTTGAATTTTTGATTTAAAGTGTTTTCTGGAAAGTTAATATTTTATTAAAATACTAGACCTTAATACAATCAGTTAGACAGTAAGTACATTGAAATTGGATTTTTCTACATTTTATTATGGAGGTTTGAAGTTTTGACTTGAATTTGAACTAAGTTTGACCAAAAGTTGACTTTTTCAAATTTGATTGATTTCTGGAAACTTAACATTTTTGATAAATATTAGACCTTAAGATGAGTTGTATGCCTTTGAGTTTACTCAATTTGGAGTTTATTTGAATTAGTTATGAATTTTTGAAGTTTTGACTATTTATTGAATTTTCAAAATTGTTTAATTAAAGCTATTTTTATGATTTGAATCCAAATGACCTCTAAACTTCTTGAAATCAACTCCAAAGGTCAGAAATGACCTAAGGAGTGATTTTTGAGTGTTTGAGAAATTTTTGAAATTTTTAATTATTTTTAATTAATTAAATTAATTAAATATTGAATTTTAATTAAACTTAAATTAAACTTAATTTTGAAGTCCAGTCAAGCGGCTTTTATTTTTCATTGATTAAGGGTTTAATTCTGGTCAGTTTGAGATATTATGTGTAATTTTTGGATTTAAACTTAATTTATTATATTTTCTAGAAATTTAAATGCTTGATTAGGTGGTTAATTTTTACTTGTTTAATTTTCTGACCTAATGGGCTCCAAATTAGGTAAAATTTGAACCTAAGGTATTAAATGTCACTAGGTTTAATGTTATCAAGTTTTACCCCTATTGGGTGTGTGTAGAATTTCCTAAGAATATTCTAAGTTATCTAGTACATATCCTTAATTATTTTTCCTAGGTGACACTAATGTTTAATTAGGATTGAAACTTTGATCATCTAACCCTGACACTAAATTACACATACCACAGAGAAATGCAAGCCTATTTCTAAGTGGTGTGTGAGTTATAAATTTTCAAAGTTTTGGGATAAAATCTGACCCAAAACATTGAAAATTAAATTCACCAAAATCCAGCCATTAAGTAGAGCTGGAATTTTTATGAAATGTGGGTAACACACTTTAGTATACTATGTCCAAATTTGAGATCAATCCGATCACTGGATTGAGAGTTATTAAAGATATTCAATTTTCACTAAAACATTAATAACTCTGTATACAGTGATTTAAACCATTCGAATTAAATTTTAAAATATACTTGGGCTTGAGACGGTTCCAACGAGCCTAAGAACGTCAAATTTGGACAACAAATGAATTTTTGGTGAATTTTGAAAGTTTTGGCTATTTAATCTAATTTTTAATTCAATTTCAGAGAAATTCGGATAGCAGGCCACGTGGCAGGTTCATAGAACGACACGTGGCATACGCGGCAACTCGACGGTGCTGCAGGACACGTGACGAATCCTGATTGTGACACGTGTCAAGCTATCCGGAGTTCACTTAAACACGTCGGCGGTCGGTTTCGACCGTCGGATCGACCGCGGGTTGAATGGACGGCCCAGATTTGGCCACGTCATCACCCCGCGGTCTTGACTGTGATCTGCTGTTTGCTTCGTCGGACCATTCACACCGTCCGACGCTTTCTGGACCGTCCGATTGCGTGTGTATCGCGATCGGACGGTTCTGTTCGAAACTGAGCAATTTAGTTCATTTTGAACTAAAAATTGAAATGGCCATAACTTTCGATCCAACCGTCCAAATTTGATGAAATTTGAAACGTAGAATCTAGATATCCTAATCTTGCAATCCATGAAGTTTCAAGGCTCCATGCATTGAGATTTGGGAGAAATTAATGTTTGATCATACAATTTAAAATGATGATAACTTACAATCTAGCCGTCGGATTTTTGATTTATTGGGCTCGTTGGAAACCTGCTGAGATCCTCTTCAACTTTGTAGAAGACCTCAAGACCTGGTTCATGCTGGATTGGAAGTTATTTGTGTATCTCCTGATTCTCTCTAGATCCTCTCTCTTCACCAATGAGGGCTTTGGAGGCTAGATTCTGATGGGGAGAAGCATGGGGGAGCTATAGGGATTATTGGAGAAGCTCTCAGAGAAGCTTGGAAAGCTTGAGGAGTTCTGGAGGAGAAAATTTAGGTGAGAGAGTGTTAGGATGAGAATGAGAGCTCTATTTGGGGTCTTGCCCTATTCTAACCTCTCCAGGCCAAATTAATGGCTGGGATTAATTAGAAGAACTCCTGGATGGCTGCCACATGTCCCCCAAATAGTTAGAGAGCAGGGGAATAAAGGACCAAAGGACACATGAGGTGGAAAGGCCTCATGGTCCCCACCTTGGCATGTGGGAGTGATGAGAGCTGTTTGATCAAGATCCAAGGGCTTAGAATTGCTCAAGGAAGGTTCTAGAGTGCATTTAAGCTGCTGGAATGGTTTAAGTAAAGGTATGTTAGCCTTAGTAGGTCATTTGACCAACTTTGACTATCATAAACCTGTGGTTTGAATGCTTGACTGGTTTGACTAGTCAATTGGTCAAACTAAGTGACATGGCCAGCAAGGTGGCACCATGGAATGGTTTGAAGGGAATATAAAATTAAAGTTGGGCCATGAGATTGAAGTTTGAAGTGATATAAAAAGTTTTGAATGGGTTTGACCAAGTCAAAATGACTTGACTTGGTCAAAAGAACCATGACTTGATTTAAGTAAGTTTGGATAGATTTGAAACATGTTTAGAGGTGTGTTTGAGAGTTTGAGGAGTTTGATGAGATTTGAATAGGTTGATTTGATTAAATGCATTAAATTGAGTCATATGGGTTAAATTTGACCAATCATAGCTTAGTTGACTTGGTCAACTCTTGAATAGGTCAAAGGGTCTAATCAAGTCTGAATCACTAAGAGAAGTGGTCAGAGAAGTTTGAATGGGTTTAAAATTGACTTGGAGCTTGATTCAAAGTAGGGAAGCTTAAGGGTTGAACTGGTCAACCCAGGTTGCCTTGGTCAACCAGGTTGACCCAGAGCCAGGGTCTGGACTGAATCAATTTCAAATAATATTTGAAGTCTGGTAGAAGTGGTTTGAGGATTTGAATAGGTCATTTGGGTCAAATCACCTATTTGGGCTCTTAATGGGCTAAATGGGTCAACTAGGTTAACTTGGTCAACCAGGTTGACCCAGGGTCAGGGAATGGGTCTGACCAGTTCAGAATGACATTCTGAGTCTACTGGTGGTGGTCTCAAGGTCTGAGGAGGTCATTTAGTCAAAATGACCTATTTGGGCCCTTAATGGGCCTTTTTGGTCAACCCTGGTTGACTTGGTCAACCAGGTGGGTCCAAGGTCTGGGAATGGGTTCAACAGATTTGAAATGATATTTGGAGACCAATGGAGGTGGTCCCAAGGTCTGG
The DNA here is from genome assembly GCA_019925795.1 of Dendrobium chrysotoxum. Lineage (NCBI taxonomy): Eukaryota > Viridiplantae > Streptophyta > Magnoliopsida > Asparagales > Orchidaceae > Dendrobium > Dendrobium chrysotoxum. The sequence goes on from CM034313.1 coordinate 87,409,308, forward strand.
GGAGGTCATTTGGTCAGAATGACCTATTTTGACCCTAAAGGGGCCTTCTAGGTCAACTAGGTTGACTTGGTCAACCAGGTTGACCCAGGGGCTAGTTCTGGATTCAACGGGTTTGGTTTGATATTTGAAACTTGCTGGAGGTGGTTGCATTTGATTTGGAGCTCATTTGACCAAAGTGACTATTCACACCCCATAGGGGTATTTTTGTCATTTTGACCCCTGGTCAACTGGGGGTCGAATTGAGTCCAACAAAATGCTGTTTAATGCTCAATAAGTCATATTCAAGGGTCTGGAGGTGATTGGAGGCTTTGGAGAAAGCTCCAGGGTCGAAATCCACTAGGTGGGAGGTCCAGTGGCATGAATTGTAAATATTTGAAAGTTTTACAGCCTTTGGATTTCAATTCAGTTTATGGGGTTAGAGACCTCAGAATGAGCTCAAATTTGGAGGGTTGCCTCTAGAGACATGTCACATTAGTGTGGAACTGATAGATCTTGAATCAGAGGTCATTTGATAGGGTTTTGAGGTGTTCAAAAATTTGCTGGAAAAGGCTTTCAGGACTTAGACCTTTGGCCTTGGATTTGAATCTGGAAATCTGGTTTTGAATTGAATTTTGAGCTTGAATGATAGGATTTGAATTAAGTTTAGATTGAATTGAAGCTTGGATTGATTTAGAGGAATCCTAGGATTTAGAATAGGTCCTAGGGTCCAAATCAGCTTAAGGGAATCTTAGGGTCTAGAATAGATCCTAGGGACTGGAGTCTGGGAAGATCCTAGAATCTAGAAGTCCTAGGAAAATCCTAGGATCTGGGGTCTGGAAGAATCCTATAATCTAGAAGAATCCTAAGATCTAGGAATCCTAAGATTCAAGATCTAGAAGGATCTTAGGATCTAGAGTAGATCCTAAGGTTTGATTTCTAGGAGGATCTTAGGGTCTGGAAGTCCTAGGGCCTGGAATCTAGAATAGTCTTAGGATCTAGAAGAATCCTAAGCTCTAGATAGATCTAGGAGAATCCTAAGGTCTAAGAGGATTATATGATGTAGAATCAGGTAGAATCCTAGGGTCTAGAATAGATCCTAGGGTCTGAAGTCTAGGTGAATCCTAGAATCTAGATTTGTCTTAAATTGCATTGATCTGGGGTCAGGATTGATTTGAATTTGGATTGATCTTAAAGTTTGGATTGATCTAAGATCAGATTGATCCTAGGGTTAAGATTGATCCTAAGGATTGGAAAGATCCTAAGGTCTGGATTGGTCCTACTGAGCTCATACAAAAATGAGGTCAACAGATGACTCTTCCTTGAAGGCGATCAGATTACAAATGTCACACGTATGGTCGTAATTTATTGCCCAACGGGCATGAAAGTTCAGCTTAACTCGGTAGTTCAAGTGTCAGCTGGTGGTCCGGCGAAATTTCGGGGGCTAGGTGGTGGTTTAGTAGAACTCCAGGCATCAGTTGGTGGTCCGGTGAAACTTCGGGCTTCAGGTGGTGGTTCGGCGGAACTCCGGGCATCAGGTGGTGGTCCAGCAGAACTCCGGGAGTTAGGTAGTGGTTCGGCAGAACTCCGAACGTCAGACGGTGGTCCGGCAGAACTACGGGCGTCAGGCGGTGGTCTAGCAGAACTCTAGACATCAGGTGATGGTCTGGAAGAACTCTAGCTTTAGGTGGAGGTCCGGCGAAACTTCGGGCGTCAAGTGGTGGTCTGGCGGAACTCCGGCGTGAGGTGTGTTGATATTATCGATATCATGATCCATTCTAGAGATTTTGATGATAACAAACATATGCTTGGATGTTCTAATTTGTGTGTTAAGTATTACAGGTGTAATGATTTGATGGATATGCATGATAACTTCAATTTGAGTTGAAAGAATTCATGATGGACCAAGATGAAAAGCTTGAAGATTTTTATGTAGTAGGGTGTTAGTGGTTCATTACTATTTACTTGCATGATTTAATTTGCTCATATTTAAATATCTATTAAAATTATTTCTAAATTATTAATGATCTATAAGATTCCTTAATTAAATTTTATATGCATCATTGATTACATAGAATTTATCAAAAATGCAAAGATACTTAATTAAGGTAAATGAATAAGTTTTTGCGGTAAAATTCTATTACGTATTCTTTTTAAATTAACTTGTTTTATATCAATTTACTGATGTACGATTAATTTAATATAAATTATATCATATTATTATATGAATATTTAATATATCTTTAAATATATAAAAATATGCATAAGTTTTTATTTTACTAAATATGATATTAGTTTAATCGACACGTGGTCTAATTATTATTCCGTTAGATTGATTAGATTCTGTAGATATAAATTGATAGGTTATATGACCCGTTTGGAGCTACATTTAGTTTATTATAATTTTCTAAACATTAGCCGATTTTAATATTATTTGCTGGGTAGCCGTTTTTGTCTTGTTTTGAATGTATATGAAGACTTTTTGACTTATCCATGTGACTAACAGTTTTATAGCCATTTGGAACTTATATTTCTTTAATATAAATGAATTCTTTATCAAATGTAATATTTTTTAGATGATAAATTAATATTAGATTAATAGTTTTATTGAAACTTGGCTTTACTTTCCCTTTCTCTTTAAATACAACTCAATCTCTTCATATGAGTGTAATTCAAGAGAGAAACTCCATTTCTTCATTCCTTTCTTCTTGCTTATATGCTAAATCTTGAGAGGAGAAACTTTGATCTTCATTCTAAGAGTTCTTTTCATTTGCGAGATCAAATTCTTAGTTGGAAAGTTTCAACACACTAAATCCAGTAACGTCTTTGAAGTTCTTGAGTTTGTTTTCTTATTCTAAATATTCACTTGCTGATCTATTAGTTTCATCATATATACTCTCTTAAAAATATTTATCATTTGATGAAATACTAGTTAGGAATATTATTTTAAGTTTTATATGTGAAATCTTTTAAATCTATAAATGACAACAAAGTAAATATTTTAAATTTTTTTGTGGCATAGATTTGCATTCAAATCTAAATTTTTTTAAAAGTATTATATCTAAAGAGTTATAGTTTAAATCAATAAGAAAAATATTTTTGTTTAATATATTATTCATATTTTTATCAAAATATAAATCTATCTTAAAGTGAGCAAATTTCATATTCCAATTATAAGTAGTGAGGTGATTAAAATTAATTTGTAAGATCACATCAAATATTTTTGGTCATTTTATTGCAAGATATTTTGAACTTATTTTATTTACATCAAGTTGTATTTTTCTTTTTCTTGATCTAAGCCATTTGGCTTAGTAAAGCTTAACTTGTAATTAGATTGGGTTGTACTCGCCCGTGTTGGAGAGTACTTAGGTTGTAAAGAACTTCTTTGGTTTAAAGATATGAGATTTGCAAGGCAAACCAGGATTAGTGGATTCTAGCCCAAGAGTTGGCTAGCGTGGACGTAGGTAGGATTGAAATCCGGGCCGAACCACGTAAAAATCTTGTGCCTCTTATTTTCATTTCTTGCATCAATTTTTATTTAACATTTTTATAAAAATGTAAGTGTTTATTTATTAATTACAAAATAGCTTTAAAATTATTTTAATTGCCTTCTTTTATTAAAAATTTTAAGAACCCCAATTCACCCCCCTCTTGGGGTGCCATAGTTATCCAACAAGGTGGAGGTCCGGCGAGACTTCGGGCGTCAGGCGGTGGTCTGATGGAACTCTGACGGTGGTCGAGGAGGCAAGGAGGCAAGAGCAATCTCCGATCTCTTACTTGTTTCCTTCGACTTAGGGTCCCCTTTTCAAAAGGAAGGAGGGGTCTATTTATAGATTTCCTAGAGTGGCATGACCCGTAAATAAGAGGAAGAACAAGGGTAATTGGGGAGTGATTTGAATGGATGGCCGATGTTGAATCCCTTGATCGTGGACTGTTTGTTGGACATTTGAATGTCTTAGTGATATCAGAATTCAATGATCATGGGCTCGTTGGATTCATCTCATCGAGCCGCCCAATTCAACTATAAGAATGTCATGTTTATAAATCATTTGGTAATCCAAATTATACATTGAACCTTTCAACAGTACTTCAGGTCCTTGATTTGGATCCATTTGGGCTTAGATTAAGTTGAATTTGGTGTCGTTGGGTTCATATTTTTGAGACGTTTAGTTCGACTATAAGTTTGCTGAAATCAAAGCTCGGATGATCCTAAATTTAATTTTAAAAGTTTCCAACTTAATTTTGCCTCGTGATTTATGCCCAATCTAAATAATTTTTTTGATGATGCATTAATTGTTCTCTTAATTTCAAACGTTGAAGCTTCAGAAGTCCAAAAATATGTGTCACAATCTTTTGAGAATTTTTCATACGATTTGGAAACTTGAAATAATTTAAACTTGGGTGTAGAGGTCCCGAATAGCTTTAAAAGTGTCAAAATTGAGTCTGAAACATCAAAAAATGGTCCCGGAGACCCAAAAAATGCCCGATTTGACCCTTATGCTAGCGCTTCCTACACGTTGTGCGTGTGCCGCCTGAACGCAGGCTAGTTGCCCGTCTGCCCGGGCATTGCCCGGGTATTGCTTGAGCTGGGTGAGTTTATCGGCTTAACCGGGGGCTGCCCAACCTGCCCTTGACGACGTGGCGTCGGCTGGCCGGGTCATGGTTGACGTGGCCCACGATCATTTGGTCGTGGCTAACGTGGTCATGACTTATAGGGTCGTGGCTGACGTGGCTTTCCCCTACTTTTAGATAGGTAGCATCCCTTATCTAATTGCAGGGCCCCTCTCTATACTGAGGCTATGTTGGGTAACCACCTTCTTTCGAGAGATCCTGCGATCATGGGAGATCCTACTACCCCGAATAACGGTGAGCGGAGGCCAAACAAGGGAGCCAAGGCGGATGATGCTACGTCCACCATTATAGGTGATTTCCTGATCATTCTCCATACAAAGTTTCACATTCCAAACGATGTGGTGACGATGGTTCCTAAAAGAACTGATCGGGCTGGCCTTCCTCCTCTCGGATACCTAACCATTTGCGAGACTAATTTGCAAGCAGGGTTACACTTTTCACCACATACTGAGTTGATCGAGATTTTCATATGGTGTTGGATGAGTTTGTCCCAATTTTTGTATAGAGCCATATTGGCGATAATGGTGCTAATTGCACTCTTCATAGATCGAGGAGCCACTCTGACACCTGAACATCTTTTACGGATGGACTGATTCACTAGTGATATATAGGGGCATATAACATTCAGATCCAAATGGTTGAACATGCATACCCGAGATCCTTCGAAGAGCTAGGCCAGCCCATTTTTCTGTGTGAAAAATGATTGGGGCCTGATAGAGAAATGGGGGATAATGAAGGATCTGCCTGCCCCTTTGCATGTCGAAGTAGAAAATATAACGAGGATCCTTAACATTCCCGACATCAAACATCTTCTATACGAGGTTCGTTACTTGAATAAATATATAGAAAAAGAGTTCTTGTTCAGAATTGGGCTATCATTTTATGCTGGGAGGTCTGATGTAAGGATGCTAAAGATGTCTTTTAAGGTTCCTGAGCCCCCTGCCCCAGCTTCAACGGTTGCTCCTAAGTGACATGAGAGAGGTGATGATCCCCGGGCTTTATTGATGAAGAAGAAATGGGAGGGGGTTGCAACGAGCACTAGTAAGATTCCCCCAGCTTCTCCCATATCAAGTTGCATATTCCAGAGGATGTGTTAATTCACCAGTGTATCGGATATCACCGAGCTGATGACTTGGTGAGTAGTAATTTCTTTTTTTTTCTTTTAGTGGATTTTTTTGGACTGTCTTTTATCAATATCATTTTATTATTTCAGTTATTATGGCAGATGGATCTTGAGGCCAAATTTATTCAGTCCTTAAATGAATGGAATAAAGAATTTATGAAAGTCAAATATCTCCAAGGAGAGTACAAAAATATGACCATAAGAACAAAGAGGTGAAGGTGTTGGAGGAGGAGTTATGCGAGTACAGGATTGAGCTGACCAATATATTCACTCTATTTCTCTTCAAAATTAGCAGATAGATCGACTTTAGATAGATCTGGTGAAGCCACAAATAATGATTACCCATCTTCTGAAAGATCAAAAGGCCTCTGTAGAGAAGATAGTAGTGCTCGAAGCTGAGAATAATAGGTCTCAGACTCTTATTACTGAGAAGGAGGCTACTTTATCTAGCTTAGAATCTTTGAGAGTCATCAAAGATTTTAAGAAGTCTATAGCCTTCAAGACCATCATCCAGGATCACGTTTAGAAGGCTCGTGATCACATTTATGATATAGAAGTGAAGGCCTTGGAGTAGTAGTGTATTGATGAGGAATTCATCTTGGGCTTCTTGAAGGGAGTTCGCCTGGTACAACGAAAGATCGGAGTAAAAATTGAAGGCTTAACACCCAGTCATGCTTCTGATGACTCCCTGACAGATTCTGATGGTGATGGAATAGAGAGTGAGCTATAGAAGGCTTTTACCCTTGAGGAGAATGATGAGATTGTAGAGATTAAGTAGTATTTTTATTTTTCACTAGTTGTATCACTTTATCATTCTTAGTGATTGTTATGGATTAGGTGTCTGCATTCATGTGTCTTATCTTCTATAATTCAGTAGAGAGTTATTGATACTTTTATTTCAAAAAATATTTCAGTACTACTATTCAGCTCAAGTTAATTTCATTTATATTTTTTAAGGCACTCGACTTATGTGAGGTTGTTAGTTATAATATTATACAATGTCTTCTAACCTATGTGGAAGAGGTCAGATTGGACCCCCTTGGGACTAAACATCCAGTGATTGAGATACATGCTCTTTGAATCAAGGATTTTAAGATATAAGTAACACTCACAAAGGAGGTTTGACCTTTTCAAAATTATTAGTTATAACATTATTTGATGCTTTTTAACCTGTATGAAAGAGATCAGATCAAATCCTCTTAGGACTGATCATCTAGTGATTGAGTTGCAATAATGATTATGTATTACTCGAATCAAAGATTTTAAGATTGAAGTTCATAACATGTGTGAAATTATCATTGCAATATTATTTTAAGAAGGCAATAATATAGATAAACGAGAGAATAAATTTTTACTGCACTAAACAGTACTGCACTTCCCTGATATAGTTTAGGGATAAAGGAGTTACGAATGACATAGGCGATACAGGAGATAAATAATGTCTAATATTAAAGATATATAATACTTAAAATAAATATTACTATTATCCTCTATTGATAGTATTTATGAAGATTCTCTACATTCCAGGTCTGAGGGAGCATCTTACCCTGACCATTCTTCAATTTGAAAGTTTTGGGTTTCACCATGGCTGCCACCAAGTAAAAACCCTCATAGAGGGGGGAGAGTTTATTATGTTGAGGGCCTTTCCCTACTGCCTCGATGCTGTGTAGAACTAAATCTTCAATTGAAATACATCAAAGTTTCATCCTTCAATTATGGTGATGGGTAATTCTTTGGTGATATGCAACAACCTTAATCATTACAGTGTCTTTTGCTTCAGCAAGGAGGTTTAGGTTATATATGAGCTTCTCTTTGTTACTATTGAAGTCAAAAGTTTAAACTCTGAAACTTGGGACTCAAATGTCGATGAAAATAACAACTTTCGTGTTAAAGTAGAGATTGTACGGAATTTCTCCTGTTGGAGTTCTTGTAGTGGTACGATAGGCCTAGAAAATATTTGAGAGTTCATCAGCCCATTGCCCCACAACCTTTTCCACCCATATTTTCAACCCTTTTAGTATAGTCCGATTTGTGACCTCTGTTTGCTCTTTTATTTGAGGATAGGCCACGACCATATACACCAGTTGAATATGAAGATTTTTATAAAATATTATAAAGATCTTTCTAGTGAATTGAGTTTCATTATTGATGATAATTTTTGCTGGAATGCCAAAATAACATATTATATTTTTTCATAAGAACTGTTTAGCATTGGCTTTAATGATCTTTGCTAGAGGTTCTGCCTCCGCCCATTTGGTGAAATAATCCACAGCCAGGATGATGAACTTTTGCTATTTAGTGGCTATAGGGAAGGGTCCATTATGTCCATCCTCCATTAGGCAAAATGCCAGGGACTTCGTATTATTGCACTTTTATACTAACTTTAGTGCATCTTGCTTCATCGTTGGTCAATAAAACCCATGTTTCATGATCTTATGGACTAATGCCCTTCCACCCAGATGCTCTCTATAGATGCATGAATGTATCTCTTGAAGTGCATAATTGGCCTCTGAAGGAGGTAGGCACTTGAGATATGGTCCCGTGAAGGCTCGTTTGTATAATTCTCTACTAATAACAACAAAGTTTGTTGCTTGCCTCTGAAGTCGTATTGCTGCCATCAGATCTTCAGGAAGAACACCATCTTGTAAGAAGGATAAAATGGGATTGATCTAAGAAGCCTTTCTTGACTCATCAATTGATTGTATGACCCACAGACCTTGGATGCTCATAAAGTGAATCTCCTCGATATACTTCCTCTTATAGACATCTCCCATCATTGATGCAGCAAGTTTAGAAAGAGTATTTGATCGTACATTTTACTCTCGGAGAATATGGTGATCTTATGCTCTTTTATTCGGGTAAAGAGTAACTTTACTATGTGGCAATATTGAGCCTGTTATGGGTTGTGGATGTCAAACTCCTCCTCCACCTGAGAGGTGATTAATTACGAATCAATGTGGACCACTAAGTTTTGCATCTCATAGTTGATTGCTAGTCTCAGTCTGGCAATAAGGGCCTCATACTCTGCTATGTTATTTGCTATAGGGAATTTAAGTCGGAGCCCATACTTTAGGATAACTTACTGTGGAGAGATCAACAAAATTTTCATCCTGATGCTAGAACTTCCAGAAGCCCTATCAACATACAACATCTAGTGCAGGCAAGAAGGAGAAGCAGTCAGTGGTTTGTTAGAGAATGGAATGGTGCACTTGACCATGAAATCTATCAGTACCAGAGACTTAATATATGGCCTAGGTAAGTAGTGGATGTCAAATTCTCCTAGCTCCACCGACCACTTAATTAATCTTCCAAATACCTCAAGCTTTTGGAGAATGTTTCTCAATGGTAAATTTATATAAACTCCAATCGTATAAGCTTAAAAATAAGGGCGTAGCTTTCTAGCACAGAAGACTAACGTCAAATTTGTCTTATCTACTAGTGGATAATGTCCTTCTATCTCAGACAAAATTTTGCTGATGTAATAGATAGGATGTTGTACAGTGTTCTCTTCTCGGACCAAGATAAAACTGATGGCCTGAGCAGAAATAGTCATGTATAAATATAACTTTTCTCCAGGCATTGGCTTAAAAAGTTGTAGCGGGGATGCCAAATACTTTCGTAGTTGTTTAAAATCTTATTGGCATTCATCAGTTCATTAAAATCCTGAGCTAAGATCACCTCTTAAGATCTTAAAGAAGGATAGATATTTGTCTCCTAAGCGGGCCAGAAAATGAGAGGGCACTGCAATCTTTTCATTTAGTCTCTAGACTTTCTTGATATTTCTCAGGGGCACCATGTCCTTTAGTGCCTTGATCTTCTCAGGATTAGCCTCAATCCCTCGGTGGGTTACCATAAACCCTAAGAACTTTTCAGAGGCGGCTCTAAAAGTACATTTAATAAGATTGGTCGGATATTATAGCATCATAGTAGGTGAATTTATTGTTCCAAGTCAGGTATATGTTGAGACTTTTCAAGACTTTTTACCAACATATCATCGATATAAACTTCCATCGTGCGCCCAATAAGGTCTTTAAAAACCTTATTTATAAGACATTGATATGTTGCTCCAGTATTTTTGAGCCCAAAAGGCATCACGAGATAGTAGTACAATCCCTTATCTGTTTGAAAAGTTATTGCCTCATCATCAGCAAGATCCATCTTTATTTGATTATATCCAAAGTAAGCATCCATGAGGCTTAGCACTTGATGTCCGGAGGTGGTATCGACCAATTGGTCAATAAGGGGAAGCCAAAAAATTGTCCTTGGGGCAGGCTTTATTGAGATATATATATAGTCTATCTACATTCTCTATGCTCAACTTGCCTTCCAAACCATGACGATGTTTTCTAACCTAGTAGGGTAGTGCACTTCCCTAAATCCAGCCTCTAAAAACTTATCGACTTCCTGCTCAATTGCTTGCTAATGATCTGGTACAAAATTTTGCTTCTTTTGGATTACTGATTTGTATGCCGGGTTGACTTTGAGAGAGTGCACGATCACTTCAAGGTCAATTTTAGGCATATCTACTGGGCTCTATGCAAAAATATCCTAATTTTTATGTAGAAAATCTACATATTTTTTCTCCTCTTATGAGAGAAGAGACCCGATCTGTGTAGTCTTTTCTCCTCCGAGGAATATCCTCACTCTGGAGATCAAAATCCTCGATCTTCAGGGTAACTGATGGGCATGGCTGAGCCTACCTAAGATAGCAGGATTGTGTCACTTACTGATCTCCATGTACTATACCTACCCTCGTCGGGGTAAGAAACTTTAGTTTGAGATGAGGGATGGAGGCAATAATCTCAAAGATCGACTGGAGTGGCTTTCCATAGATGGCATTATAGGCCAATTCCAATTTTATTATAATAAACTGAATAGAGTGCGTAGTTTACCGGGAAAATTCTCCAAGTATCATTGGGAGACTGATCATTCCTTCCACTCATACAGGTCGATTATCAAACCCATATAATAGACATACGGCAGGCTGGAGTTTCTCTCTAGATAGACCCATATCAAGAAAAGTGGAGTAGAATAGGATATCCACTAAGCTTTCATTGTCAACCAAGATTCTCTTGACATTGTAGCATGGGTCGCCAATCACCGCACTAATCACAAGTGGGTTTTGATGAGGGGTCTTTATTCCCTATAAATCAAAGTCATCGAAAGCAATGGAGTGATCGGTGCGAGACTCTTTTGGTATCGGCACCTTGCTGGCTACAATTAAGACTTGGTTAGGCATTAAAGGGCCTCTGACAATGATTTCAATTTTACCCACCATTTGACAATTATTCGATGACTTCCTTTGCTGTTGATTCTGCCCCCTAGTGGAATCAACTTCATCTCGAGCTTGGGGGTTTTGGATAAATTGTCGGAGATATCCTTGTCGAATTAGTCTCTTAATTTCTTGCTTAAGTTGCATGCGTGGTTCAATAGTGAGTCTATGGCTATGGTGAAAGTGGTAGTATTGCTCCTAATTCCCCACATTGGGCTTCAAAGGGTTCAGCCATTTCACATTTTCTTGATCTCAGATGGCCATCATTATATTTGCCCGAGATACATTAAGTAGCGTGTACTCCTTTTCTTGGTGAGGCTCTTATCACTATTGTGAGGGTCGAGGGGGAAAATTATAATTTCTTTGCTTCTTTTGTTGTGAGGATGGATTCTCCGTCCCTGATGCACTTTTATGCTTCCCATTGATTTGCTTAAATTACTTTTTATGAGTATTAATGGCCTCATCGGTGGAGATTTATACCTCCATGTGATGGATCAGATCAGTGTATGAATGGACCGTGTCTTACATGAGTGCTGAGTAAAAGAGGCTAAGACGAAGCCCTCCGAGAAAAACTCCTCTAAGTAATTTGGGATGCACCCCTGGAATTTATCAAGCCTCAGTAGAAAATCTTTGAAAGTACTCTTTGAGGTACTCACTTTCATTCTAGAAAATTCCTGAGAGGTAGGAAGAATCTTTGATCATTCTCTGATTGACAATAAATTATTCGATAAACATTTTGGCAAGTTTAACAAACATTGGAATAATTCCAGTTGGGAGTGAGTAGAACCATGTGCGAGCTTGCCCTTTAAGGGTGGCAAGAAAAACCTGGCAGAGGAGCGCGTCTGAGGCTTGCTGGATATGCATGATGGTTTTGTAGTGATCGTTATGCTCGTACGGGTCAGATGTCTCGTCATAAGAATCGATGCTTGGTAGCTTAAATCCTACCTGAATGGGGTGTTGAAGGATAGCTTCAGTCATGAGTGATGACTCCTGAAAGTCTCACTGACGAAAAGATTGTCTTGTACCTCCCAGGGGGAACTCTTCTTAGAACAATCTTCATAGTTTATGCTGTAGGGTGTTGCAAGGAGTTCAATAATGTGTGGTCGAGCTAAGTCCTCCGGGACGTCAAGAGGAATGTGAGGTTACCGATATGTATGCAAAAGATAGGTAGAGCTGGCTGTGTCAATAAGTTTATTGTCTTGTTATGCCGGAGGATGCATTCTTGGCGGAGGGAGGGGAATCTCGACATGAAGATGTTCTGGTGGAACATCTTCGACCCATAGTGGATCTCGAGGGAGAAGAATCTCCTCCTAGGGAGTTAGAGATGGTTGTTGAGTCTCTCGTAGCAGTTGAAGGACCTCATTCTAAGATTCCTCTATTTTCGGATGCGATCTTCCAGGGATGGTCCTGATGTCCCTTCTTTAGTAGGGTTTCTCCCATTAGGGTGAAAAGAGGCAGATGCATGACATCCCTGGTTCATGGAATGATTCCTGGATTGATGTTAGTTGGAGCGGGAGGCTCGCAAGATGCGATTACTATGGTTGTTAACCATTGAAATGGTGCTTAGGATAGTGGAATTGAAGGTTCTCACAGATTGCACCAAACTATTACGGGTTATAATATATACGGAGATAGAGTTATAATACTACTCTTAGCATTATACGGATATCCAGCTCACACATAGAGAACATAAGATTTGTTTATATGAAAAACCCAGGAAAGGGAAAAAACTATGGGGCCTAGCCCGATTGAAAATGATTTCACTAGAATTTAAGTTAAGCACAGTGGGCTGACTCATCCTTGAAGGCGATCAGATTACAAATGTCACACGTATGGTTATAATTTGGTGCCCAACGGGGATGAAAGTCCGACGTCACTCAATAGTTCGGGCATTAGTTGGTGGTTTTACCGAACTCCGGGCATCAAGTGGTGGTTCGACATAACTCCGGGCGTCAGACGATGGTCTAGCGGAACTCCGGGCGTCAGGCGGTGGTCCGACAGAACTATGGGCAACAGGCGGTGGTCCGGTGGAATCCGGGCCTCAGGTGGTGGTTTGGCAGAATTTCGGGCATCAGGCGGTGACCCGGTGGAACTCCGGGCGTCATGTGATGGTTTGGCAGAACTTCGGGCATCAGGCGGTGACCCGGCAGAACTCCAGGTGTCAGGTGGTGCTCTGGTGGAACTCCGACGCTAGGTGGAGGTTTGATGGAACTTCGGGCATGAGGTGGTGGTCAGGCGGAACTTCGGATGTCAGGTAGTGGTCCGGCGGAACTCCGGCGTCAGGTGGAGGTCTGGCTGGACTTTGGGAGTTAGCCGGTGGTCTGGCGGAACTCCGGTGTCAGGTGGAGGTTCAGCAGGACTTCGGGCATCAAAAGGTGGTCTGGCGGAACTCCGGTGATGGTCAAGGAGGCAAGAGTGATCTCCAATCTCTCTCTTATTTTCTTAGACTTAGGATCCCCTTTTCAAGAGGAAGGAGCGGTCTATTTATAGATTTCCTAGAGTGGCATGGCCCATAAATAAGAGAAAGAGCAAGGGTAATTGGGGAGTGGTTTGAAAGGACGACCGATGTTGAATCCCTTGATCGTAGACTGTTTGCTGGACATTTGAATGTCTTAGTGATATCGAAATTCCGTGATCCTGGGCTCGTTGGATTTGTTTCGTCGAGCCGCTCGATTCTACTATAAGCATGTCATGTTTGGAAACCATTTGGTAATCCAAATTGTGCTTTGAACCTTTCAACATCACTTCGGGTCCTTGATTTGGACCCATTTGGGCTCAGATTGAGTCGAATTTGGTGTCGTCGGGTTCATATTTTCGAGATGTTTAGTTCGACTGAAAGTTTTCTGAAATCGGAGCTTGGATGATCCCAAATTTAATTTTGAAAGTTTTCAACTTGATTTTGCCTCGAGATTCATGCCTGATCCAAATAAATTTTTGATGATGTATCAAACTTAATATTAGTTATATGAATATATCATGATGCAATTTTTCCCTTTCTATCCTTGAAATTATGATATGAGATGTGCACCAAAAGAATTTAACTAGAGATGTTAGCGAGTTGAGTCAGCTTTTTAGCTAGCTCGAATTTGATAAATTAATTAGCAAACTAGATGAGGTTATTGAGGCATGAATTTGAGCAGAAGACTATACTCAATCTCAACTTAGGTTGAGGAGTAAGCTTATCAAGCCCCTCGTTTAAATCAAAATATATTTTAAAATTAATTTCAGAATGATATAATAAAATGTATATTAACCATTTTATATTATTTCTCAATAAAGCTCAAGATTTTCAAACAAGCTCAAGTAATCGCGCCGATGTAATATTTTTTTTGAACAAGTAGAGTTAGAGCTTGAGCTCGAAAGCTTAACACGAATTGAACAAGTTTAGCTTAATTAGATAGATACACAACTCGATTCAATTCATTCACACCCCTAAACTCAACACAAATTACATGGAGGTTAATTTAGTAATTGTGAATTTAACAATTAAATTGACCATAAAAACTCTCAACTGGAGATCTTGAAAGAAATGTATAATTATTTTGAAAATAAAGCATTAAGTTTTATTGAGATTTGATCAAAATTTAAAAATATTCATATCTCGAATAAAATTTTCAATAAAAAAAATGAAATTATTGACAATAATTTTGAAGGCAAAACAATAATTTTTTGGAGATGATTATATACTTTGTTATAAAAATCATGAAGATATATAATTAATTTTTGTAGAAACATATAAATTAAACTAATTTACATGCACCTAATATACAACTCATAAATACTTAGAATAATCTATATAGAGGGTTTACATACAAATTATATATAATTTTCATTTATTTATATATTAAATATTTTAATATGATTTAGGCTTATTTTGAGAATTTAAACAGCTTTCTTCCTGCTTTTTACAACAACTTTCTAAAACAAAAATCTCTTGAAAGAAAAAAAAATCAAAAGTTATCCCAAACGAAATCTTAAACATTATGATGTTATATAAATAAATTAAGTGCTAGCTAAAAATGGAAATTCCCTTAATACATATATTAGTATTTTTCATGACTTATGGTATAACCTATTATTTTGTAGATCATAATTGTTGCGGGCTAGAATATACGCGGTGATAGAGTTAGAAAATTTTCGTCTCAGTGTTGTACGGATATCCAGCACACAAACAGAAGAAAATGTAACACCAGGATTTTTACGTGGAAAACCCTGGAAGGGCAAAAAACCACGGGGCCACGCCCAGTTGAAAGGATTCCACTAGTGTTTGCTTTGGTTACAAATAGTTGACTCGTCCTTGACGTTGAGGACGATCAGATTACAATTATTAACTCTCGGATTGAAATTACAAGTATAGGGCGAAAATCCAGCAACGTTGAGTGGTCGAGTGTAACTCCAGCGTCAAGTGGCGGTCAACAAAAATTCAGTGTCGATTGGCGGTCTGACTGAACTCCGACGTCAGGTGGTGGTCCGGCGGAACTCCGGCTATAGGTGGTGGTCCGGCGAAACTCCTGCGTCAGGTGGTGGTTTGGCGGAACTCCGGCGTTAGGTGGTGGTCCGGCAGAACTCCGATGTCAGGTCGGCCGCTGGGTGAAAGTCTGGCGTCAGGTGGTGGTCCGACGGAACTCCGACGTCAGGTGGTGGTACTGCAGAACTCTGGTGTCAGGTCGGCCGTCGGGTGAAAGTCCAGCGGTGGTCGAGGAAGAGTCTCTTCCTTCTCTTCTCTTCTTCTCCTTTCCTCTTCTTCTTCTTACTTCTGTCCCCTCTTAAGAGAAATGAGGGGCTATTTATAGTTTTTGGAGGATGACATGACCCGTAAATAGGACGAGGAGCAAGGGCAAATGTGGAGTGGCTTGGATGGACGGCTGATGCTGAATCCCTGGATTATGGATCGTTTATTAAGCATCTGAAGGTCTTAATGATGTCAGAATTTGACGATCTTGGGCTCGTTGGATTCGTCTCGTCGAGCCGCTCGATTTAACCATAAGCATGTCAAGTTTGGAGACTATTTGGTAATCTCAATTATGGATTGAACCTTCCAAACGTGCTTTGGGTCTTTGATTTGGACTCATTTGGGCTCGGATTGAGCTGAATTTGATGTCGTTGGGTTCGTATTTCCGAGACGTTCAGTTCGACTATAAGTTTGCTGAAATCGGAGTTCAGATGGTCTCTGAATTAATTTTTGAAATTTCCAACATAATTTTTGCCTCGAGATTCATGCTTGAACAAGATAATTTTCCGATGATATATCAATAATATCATTTAGATGGCATTTGGATCTTATTGAAATTAGTGCATGGTTATTAGCAAAACTCAAAGGGGGGAGAGAGAGAGAGAGAGAGAGAAGAGAGAGAGAGAGAGAGAGAGAGAGAGAGAGAGAGAGAGAGAGAGAGAGAAGATTTTTGATAAAAAATAAGCTTGAGAGAAGCTTAGAAAATTTTGTAATTGATAAATGATTAGAATAATACGATTTATTTGCCTCCAAAATGATCTTATGATTATGTATTTATAAGATTTTGAGCATTACATGAAAAATTATAATTTAACGAATGAGTCATTTGTTATAAATATAAATATGCATGATAATTTAATATAATGTTTTTATTTCAAATCAATTCAAATCACTTTTAAAATGCGTAATGTAAGAGTTAGGATTTATTTTGGACAACCTTAACGCTGCTTTGTTAAAAGCTAAATTTTCATTTGGCTATTACTTTCATGCTACTTTTTTACGATTTTTCAAAAACGTCTATAATGAAAAACTATTTTTTATAATTAAAGTATCTAACGCTTTATTTGATATAGCTTTTAGCTACTATTTTTTCACTGCTCTCATGAAATTTTGTGCTAAAAAGCTGCTGTAGAAAGCAAAAAAAAAGTTGTTCCAAATGAACCCTAAGTTTCTGTCCCTACGGGCTACGATAACTTCGCAATCAATTTTATGGCTTCTCATTGAAAAATAAAAAAGCATAACTATGGCTTCGTTTGGGACGACTTTCTTATTGCTTTTTAAAACAGTTTTCTAGTACAAAAATTTTAATTTTTATACTAAAAAGCTGCTTTAAGAAGCAGTAAGAAAGCTGTCCCAAATGAAGCCTATGTAAGCAAAAAGCCGGACTTGTTGGAAGCACCATTCAATTCAAACTCAATTTAATTCATGCAAAAAGAAAAATAAAATTTGTGACTTTGCAAAACAAATCAAATATCTTATCAAAACTGAACTGAATTAAACGGTTGAGATGGCCTTAAGTTCATTCTTATTAATTGAATTTTAGCATCTAAATTTGAGAGAAATAAAATCTGAAATTCATTTGGCTTGATAATTATTTGCTTACAGGATTATTTATTCAGGATTTAATTTTTATCGGAATTTTTTTTATTAATTCATTAAATTTAGTGAATATTTGTATTTAATAAATATTATAATTTATCAAATAATATTAAAATGATATTATCAAAACAGCATAATAGAAAATCTCAAAAAAGAATTTTTTGATGAAATTTTGATGGGCCAAGTCCTAAGTAGTGGGCCTTCAATCTGGCTACGATTTGGCCAGGCTTTTTTATTTGGTAAAGCGTTGAGTTCTGGCACTTCTATTCGTTAAGAAGAAAATTGTGAAGAAAAATAAAAGGCCTCAAGACCATAGAGAAAATAAAATTTTAATGTAAAGATTACATTAACAAACATCAAAGTATAAAAGTAAGGATCAATTTGGTTTCGAGTAATTGCAAGAGAGGAAATTAAAATAAAAATATAAATTGATACGTCATCAAAAATTATCTTGATCGAGTATGAATCTTCAGATATATTCAAATTAAAAACTTATGAAATTAAATGCAGGATCATTCGAATTCCAATTTCAACAAACTTATAATCAAATTGAATGTCCCAATGAGATGAACCTAAAGACACCAAAATCGGTTTATTTCGAGCCAAAATGAGTCAAAAAAAGAAGTGGGGGGGGGGGGGGGGGGGGATAAATTGGATAAGCAAATGATATCCAAATACCGTATGCTTATAGTCGAATCAAGCGACTCGACGAGATGGATCAAAAGAGCCCGATAACTCTTAATTTTGACATCATTAAGGCAATTAAATATTGAATGAATGCTTTATGATCGATAGAATCAATATGCGCTGTCTGATTGAGCACTCGCAAATTATCCTACATCTTCTTTATTTTTACGAAGCATGTCACTAAAAAAATTATAAATATGACCATGCTCTTTTCATGAAAGGACCTTTTGGCTGGAGATTGGAGATAGCTCTAAGGCTTCAAGGATCTTAAAATATACCAAAGTACCACCATTGGCGAACTTCCATCGACCGTCATTAGACCACCGCTTCTTCCACTGGCCGTCGCATGGCCACCGTCTGTCAACCGACAGTCGCCAAACCATCGCTAGTCTGTCGATTATTGCCGGACCATCGCCCGTCACCAGACCGTCGCCCAAACCTCCGCCTGGCCACCTACTATCGCCAGACCTCCGACCATCATCGCCCGCCGACTATGATCCCTTCGGCTGTCCTAGCTTGCCAACTACGGTCCCTTTGACCTTCGTCGTCCGTCAACTACTATCCCTCGAACCACCGTCGCTCATCGACTACTGACTATGTGACCATCGTCGCCTGACGCCAATCTCTCCGACCACGATTGCCCAACTATGTTCCTATCGACCAAACGAATAGACCAACACTTTCTTGAGACCACAACTATCATATTACTAGATTCTTTCAACTACCAGCATGTGGTGTGCTCTATATAATATATATTTGCTACATTGAGCCAAAGACTTCTCCCCAAGGAAAGGCCTCATTTGCAATCAACAAAAAACAATAGTATAATTATTTTAGTTAGGTTAGACCCTATGATTTTTTTCCTTTTCAGAATTTTCCACGTAAAAAATTTAGTTCTCTTATGACCTTGCACCTCTCTCTCTCTTATCCATCTCTGTGCTGGATTGTACAAAACTTAAACGCCAAACTCTATGTCTCTCTACCGCCGTGAATATTTCAAGGCGCAATAGAAATAAATAAAAAAAATTGCACTGATTATTTTTCACCAATTGAGAAATTGAGTATAATTTATTTCTCACGCATTTTACTAATGAAAAATTTTCTTAAGGAATAGACAAGATTCATTTCTACTTTATGTGAGAATTGATTAATAATGAATTTTATAATTAAAAATATATATAATTTTTAAATTTAATTTATAATTCCAATTATTTACTAATTATATTACAATTAAATATTTAATATTAAATATTAACATACAAATTTTTCTATGAGTCTAGCCAAGAAATACTCAACAAAAAATTATTCTTCTTACCATAATTTGGAATGCCAAACTTCTATCCAAAAGAATAAAGCACAAGCTACGCAGCTCATCTTGGTCTATTAGCTGAGAGCTTTAGGCTTCGTTTGGGACGACTATCTTATTGCTTCTTAAAGCATCTTTCTAGAACAAAAAATAAAAATTTTGTGCTAGAAAGCTGCTTTAAGAAGCAGCGAGAAAGCCGCCCCAAACAAGGCATTAGTTAGCAATCAAAGCTACTAATTAAGAGATTTTGAATTCAAATCTTATATATGTGATATGCATAAATTTTATCTTATCTAAATATTTAAAAGAAAAAAGAAAGCATAAACTCATTGAAATTTATGTCTGTTAACAGAGACACATTCCACTTAAAAAAAAAGGAAAGTTCGATCATCTCACATGCACTGATGAATGGCTGTAGGGTGCACATACACGTTTAATAATAGCTTCTTCTTTTTTTTGACTGGGAGAAGAAAAGAAGATGGAGCCCTCCATACTTTCCAGCTACTACCTTCGCCATTATTCTAGCTTGCAGTGCACTGCAGATTTAGCCCCACCATTTATCTTTTGAATCTACTAGCCGTTAGCCTTTTTTATTTTAACTGAAGAGACTCCTTTTCTTCCTGCGTTTCTGGTCTTCCCTTTGTTTTATCTTCCCCGTAAATTAAAATTGACATGACCCGAAAATCCGATATGAACCCGACTTGAAAAGTTCAGGTTAGGGTCAACCCAGACCCCAAATGGGTCGGGGTCCAAATGGGTCAGGGTTGGGTTCAACAAATTGACCCATTTCAAAAATCGGGTTGGGTTCGGGTTCGAAAAAATACTCCGTTTGAAAAAACGGGTTAGGTTCGTGTTGATCCAAATAGTGTCAGGTCAGCTTCTGCTTCGACCCGAATCCGACCCGTGATCCGAAATTGACGCCCCTACAGTAGTGTGTGAATCAAATTAGCTTAGTTGTAGAAGATGTTAATTTATTGTTTAATTTTTTATATTTAGATTTCATTTGAATAATTTTCTTATTATTTTCAAATTAATTTTTCAATATAATTTTTTTTTAAATAGTAAAAAAGCCATGGTTAAAAGTTGTTCCAAATGAAATCTTATGATTCATTTGTGAAAGTTTTCTTACCGCTTTTTGTTGGATATTGGTCCAAGATTTAAATAGTTTCTCCTTGTGTAATTTCTTTACTTAGGTTTTTTTTTTTTGTAGCCTTTCAAGATGCTTTGATTAGGATCTTGTGAAGGTGTTTATAAATAGACACAATAAGTTTGTAATAAAGCATTAAATTCATAAGCCAAAAAAGATATAGAGAAATCCTGTTTTTAGATTTCACCTCCTCTCTCCTCTCCTCTTCCCTCTCCCCTTTCAAGAATTTCAAGCGGAAGTGGTTCTTCCTCTCATTCAAGATTCTACACTTTTTAAAGCAACTTTCTAATATAAAAACTTCTTGAAAGTAGCGAAAAAAAAGTGGAAAATAACCGTCTCAAATGAAGGTTTACTCTTATGAGCATTATTTTTTTTTTAGCGAAGTAAACACAGCTCATACATAGATTACATATTCAAATTTTGAATTCAAGACTTATTGATTTAAACATTTAGTGCTTAGGCTACACGAGCTTTACTATATTTATGTTTTATCATTTTAAATTTTCAAAAGAATTTAATGTATATTATAATTTTAAGGAAACATTGTGGAGAGTATCATTAAATAAAATTTGATAATATTTTCTAAAATAAAAAATGATAAGTAACAATAGATTATAAAGTATTTGATTTGCACTGAAGATTTAAAAAAAAAAATCATCCTACTTTTTCTTCCATTTTACGATTTTCCATTAAGACCCTTATGGGGCCGGGCAACCGCACTTCGAGCGCAATTACCCCGACCTAGTGGTCCACTATCTTCTTCTTAAAAAAGGAATAGCACGATTTTCCTCCATATAGTGGGCCCAACCCTCCGGAGCCACGGCTGAGCAACTTTATGTCACGGCCCACAAAGCCATGATACCCGCATAAAGCTCTGAAAACGAGATCGTATCTCCCGTACAGTTGTCCAATCTCCGAACGTACAGGGCAAACACGACCCATACGGGATCTTCCCTGTCGATAGGTAACGGTGGATCAGGCCTTTCGCATAGAATTAAGCAGAGCGGTCTCCCGCACTAAATTTTCCTTAAAACTAACTGCACGCTTCCCTACCTGCCACTGTTCTCGGCGTGAATAAATAAAAGTGTCCACCGTTTTTCTGCCAAATTTACAATCGCGCCATGTGAAATGCAGATATATTGAATCATGCCATTTCTGTAAATAACTCAAAAGCTAAGTCTTTTTGTTGGAGTAAATTACGGTTCGCTTCCGGATCGCTACGCCCACTTCAATATCGTTTCGCATAAAAATCTCACTATCTCAGTGCGACCCACCATATCCACCCTTCTGTTTGGCTCTCTCCATCTCTTTCCATCGTCCATTTCTATTTGAACGCTGTCGGCTTCCTCCTCTCTCTCCTGTCTGTCTCTCTCGGCCATGGCTGCAGCATCGAAGAGAAGCCGAAGCGCTGGTATACCACTTGTCCTCATCTCCATCATCTTCTTCGTCTGGTTTACACATTTGGTCTCTGGCAACAAGACCTATATAGTATACATGAACCCGGATTACAAACCGTCCGTCCACCCAACATACGCTCACTGGTACTCATCCCACCTCGCTTCACTCTCGATTGACCCAGCACGACACCTCCTCTACTCCTACTCCGACGCACTTCACGCCTTCGCCGCCGCCTCCCTCCTCCCCCGGCACCTCCGCATCCTTCGCCGCTCTCCTGCCGTCCTACACCTTCACCCCGACCCCTTGATTCGTCTCCACACCACTCGCACCCCTTTCTTCCTCGGACTTTCTCCCTCTTCCCCTTCATCCCCTTTCCGTGCCGCTGATGCTGCTTCGGGCTCCGTCATCATCGGCGTCCTTGACACAGGCGTCTGGCCCGAATCCCCATCCTTTGATGACGCCTCGCTTCCTCCCATCCCCTCCAGATGGCGCGGCCACTGCGAAGCCGGCGTCGACTTCTCCCCTTCTCTCTGCAATCGTAAACTCATCGGCGCCCGCTCTTTCTCTCGCGGTTTGTTCGCTGGCTCTGGCGCTCCGGGTAAGCCTCCACAGGAATATGACTCTCCACGCGATCGCGATGGCCACGGCACCCATACTGCCTCCACCGCCGCTGGCGCCCCAGCCGCCAATGCCAGTCTTCTCGGCTACGCCTCAGGCACCGCCCGAGGCATGTGTACCGCCTGCCGCATCGCGGCCTACAAGGTCTGCTGGGCCTCGGGTTGCTTTGGTTCCGACATCCTCGCTGGTATCGATCGTGCGATCTCCGACGGCGTGAACGTCCTCTCTCTCTCCCTTGGCGGCGGTACTGCGCCATTCTTCCGCGACACTATCGCGGTTGGCGCCTTCGCAGCGGCCGAGCGTGGTATTTTTGTCGCTTGCTCCGCAGGAAACAGCGGCCCGGGGTGGGGAAGCATCACCAACGCTGCCCCATGGATAGCCACAGTCGGCGCTGCCACAATCGATCGAGATTTCCCGGCTTACGTCACGCTTGACTCGGGCGATCGTTTTACTGGTGTGTCTCTCTACAGCGGTGAAGGCATGGGGGAAACTCTCGTTCCCCTCTTCTACGATAACCGGAACAACGCCAGTCGAATGTGTCTATCTGGCACGCTGGACCCGGTGAACATAAAAGGCAGAGTAGTACTCTGCGATCGCGGTGTTAGCGCGCGGGTGGAGAAGGGCGCCGTCATTCGAGACTCCGGCGGCGTCGGTATGATTCTTGCCAACACCGCGGCGAATGGAGAGGAGCTTGTCGCCGACAGCCACCTCCTACCGGCAGTAGCCGTTGGCAAGATCGCTGGCGATAAAATACGGAAATACATAATCTCCCATCAGAAACCAAAAGCAGTTCTCCGCTTCGGCGGCACGGTACTTGGAGTCCGTCCCTCGCCTGTAGTGGCAGCATTCAGCTCCCGAGGCCCAAACCCCGTGACGCCGGAAATTCTAAAACCCGACATGATAGGGCCGGGGGTAAACATACTCGCGGGCTGGTCGGGCTCCGTCGGGCCGACCGGCATGCCAAAAGATGCCCGGAGAACGCAGTTCAACATAATGTCGGGGACATCCATGTCCTGCCCTCACATTAGCGGCTTAGCAGCGCTGCTCAAGGCTGCTCACCAGGACTGGAGTCCTGCTGCGATCAAGTCTGCGCTGATGACCACCGCTTATTCCCGCGATAACACTGGAAATCACGTCCGCGATGCCGCCGGTGGATTGGCTGCGACGTCTTTGGCCTACGGCGCCGGCCATGTCGATCCTCAGAAAGCACTCGAACCTGGTTTGATCTACGATATCACGACTGATGACTACATTGCGTTTTTGTGCACACTGAACTACACCCTTCCTCACATTCAGGCGATCGCTAAGAGAAGCAATTTTAGCTGCTCACGCCGGCTGAAAAGTCCCGGCGATCTCAATTACCCTTCCTTCTCTGTCATCTTTTCAGGTAAAACTAAGGTGGTAAGGTACGGCCGAGAGCTTACGAATGTAGGAGCTGCAGGATTGGTTTATGAGGTGAGCGTCGGTGGTCCAGCGACCGTAGGCGTGAGTGTGAAGCCGTCAAGGCTTTTCTTCAAACAGGTGGGACAGAAGCTCAAGTATAGTGTCACGTTTGTTTCCATGAGAGGAGCTAGTGCTAAGCCGCCGCCGCGAACTGGAACGACGGCGTTTGGATGGCTGACTTGGAGCAACAAACAGCACAAAGTGCGCAGTCCGATTGCTTACACATGGAAGATGTGAATGCAGTAGCTGAGATTTGGGGGAAGAAGACGAAGGCTGTAGTGAATCAAATTGTAAATTTTCTGGTTTTGATTTGCGTTTTCTTTATACACTTCGCCTGCGTTTTTCTTTTTTTCGGCTTTGATTTCTTAGTTTGCACTCTGCACGCTTTGTTGTTCGCTTTACAAAAGGCTCAGTGCAGGGTGCTACCCTTTTTTTCCCCTCTTCATGTTGTTTTTCGCAGTTGGGCAAAGCTGTCTTCCTTTCCAAACATAATTCTCCTTATTTGGATCTTTTCTGTGTAGATGAAAATGAATTAAATTTGTCAGAGAATCATATTTTTTTTATTTG
Source organism: Dendrobium chrysotoxum (assembly GCA_019925795.1). Taxonomy (NCBI): domain Eukaryota; kingdom Viridiplantae; phylum Streptophyta; class Magnoliopsida; order Asparagales; family Orchidaceae; genus Dendrobium; species Dendrobium chrysotoxum. The sequence continues at coordinate 87,433,808 of CM034313.1, forward strand.
AAAAATAAACTCTAAAATTTTAGGGCTTTTTTCCTTCTCTTAACCAAAACTTCATGCTGATGTCTGAGATCACCATTAGCCTTTTTGAAGCAATGCTTTAGGTGGGGGTCCTTTTGTTTTTTTGATATCACAGAAAGTTCCTGAGCTAAAGCTTTTAGCTGAAAGTGCTTCAGCTTTCCATGCAGTTTAGTATAAGGGAAATAAGAATTTAAAGCTCCTTCCGCCCGCCTGCATGATGAGAACAGAAATTCCTCGATCACAGCCAAATGCATATGAAACTACCATGAAAATAATGACTTCAAAGTCAATATATTTCCTTAAGCAACCTTTTTTGGGAAAAATTGGGGAAGAAGCCTATGTATTGAATAACAAATCAAATACAAAGAGACATAGTTCTTCTTGGCCTGTTGGTTGAGAGCTTAGGCTACCAACTAGAGGTCTTGGATTCGAGTCTTTGTGTATGCGTTATGTGCGTGAGTTTGTCTTAATTGACCTAAATGTCCTAAACAAAAATCAAATACAAAGAGTGAAACCTATGACAAAAAACAAAATAAAACCTGCAAGAAAGATGAAAGAAAGGAAATAAGAAAGAAGATAAGACAAAACACAAGAACTTCGATCACTAGAAAAACGTGAAAGGAGTAGATGTGCTCAAAAAGGACTCAGAAAACAAGGCTAACACCCAAAGAACATAACTGATGAGGACATCAGTAGAAGATTCCAACACGTCTATCACAGGAGATATCGCAGATCGACGGCCACGATCATGAGCATCTATTTATAAGTTATTTTATTAGTATTGTTATCATTATTTGTTTTAGTTTGACCTTTGTACCCTTATGAGGGAGTTTAGTGAGTTGTAGCCCGGAGGGCATATTTGTCTTGAGTTTTTTCTTCTTTGTGGAGGCCTATATATAGAGGCCTTAAACTTTGTATTGGGATGATGATCAATTAATAAAATTTTGATCTCTTCTTGAGCTCGTGAGTTCTTGAGTGGTAAAGTCCCAAGGTGTGGGCAAAGCAACACCCACCAGTCGGCGGAAGTGTCCCCGACTCGTGGTTCTAATCCCCTCCCTGGAATCAAGCCGCTAGCCCCTCCTTCCCCTTGCCTACAGCCACCGGCCAGCACCTACCCTTGCTCCACCCGCTGGTTACACGCCCACCACCTCCCCTTGTCGTTGGCCACTCACCCCGTCCCCACCCATAACCGCCGGCCAAACCTTTTCCCCAAGCCCACCGCCAGCCCTAAACCCCTAGCCCCTCTTAATGATGATTTCAATCATCATAATTAACTACCTAAATTATCACCATGATTTAGGAAATAAATAATTAAATTTGATATTCAAATTTGAAATTCAAATTAATTTCTAAATCAACCACATCTAAATTAGGAAAGTCCTAAATAATAATCTAATCTAATTTCAAATTAGATTGGAGTTAATTGTCCTTTTCCTAACTTAGACACATGATTTAGTAAACCTTAAATTCCCCCTCAATCCCCTTCCTTTTCCAAGCATGCCGCCCCCTGCCCTAATTTGGGAATTCAAATTTGAATTCCAATTTCTCTCCACTCATTAATTCTTTGGATTGATTACCTTCCTTAGTAATTAACCTAAAGATCCTAAGTCCCCTCCCTATCCCTAGCCGTCCCCTTCTCTACCCGAATCCACCAAGCCGCCAGCCCCACTCCTCTCTCCTTCTGCACAAGCCGCCGACCTTCAAGGAATCCAAAAGAAGAAGGTTCGTTGTCCATGGATGGCGGATCCAGAGTTTGATTCTGGCCTCGCCTACGATCAAGAAGGCTTCGTCAACATTCTACAATCAACCTTCTTCGTCCTTGATTTGGAGTTCAACGAATCCGTGGAAGACTACGTGGACAAAATTCTCTTTCAGTTGTCCACCACCATTGATCAACACCTCTCCTCCAACCAGTGGTTGATTGTTCACCATCCACCGACTCTTTCGAATTCGGGAAACTTCCCGTTGACCTATACTCTTGGTGTTCTCTGTTCACTAGTGGGGTCAGTGTTATTGCTTAAGATCTTTTTCTTTTAAGTCCACTTCAACAAGTGAGAGTGAGAGAAACTCATAGGCGAATGTTCTAATTGTTAAGAGGTGGATTCTTTGTTACTGCCATAAGTGCTGCTAAGTTTGAATTATCTTAATTATTTTGTTATTCTAAATTGTAATTTTTTGCTGTTTCGAAATCTAATACAAGTAATTCCTAGAATTTCTCTTTCATGAAGCATTATTTGATAATTTGCCAAGCCTAATTATTTTTATTAATTTTATGCAATTCCTGAATCAATAGTGTTTCACATCACTAACATCAGGTTAACAGGCGGGCAACAGCATGAATATGAAGCTAGAAGCCTCTGGTTGTCATATGGGGATAACAAAACGAAGAGAAAAACATGAAGGCCATCACAGAGCTCTAGCACCAAAGCACAAGTCCATTCCGCAAAATTCCATGGTTGCCATAAGACCGTCCATAGAAGGAATGACAAGGTGAAAGCCTTTCTCATCATAGTCCAGAACCCAAAATCTCCCAATCCAATAGAAAGGAAAAAAAAAAGACCAGATTCAAGACCAGTCAGTCATAGAAAGATAATGAAACCTCTCCTTAAACTTGTCTTGAAATTTCTATCTTCTCAATTTGAACTGAATGGCAAGTTTGATGGCCATACTAATAGAATCAAGATCAGATCCAACATTAGAGAATCTACAGTTATTTTGTTCTCTCCAAAGATGGTAAATCACATTCAAAACATTAACTGCTCCAAATTATCCCGGAAGTCAAACGTTTGCATAATGTTTGGTCTAAATAAGGAGTCCAATACCGGGAGCAAAGCACAGAGAACCAAGTAGGAGAAATCACATTCAAAAAACAAATGGAAATGAGTTTCCACAGAGGTATGGCAGAAGGAGCAGGATGGGGCCACCTGAAGACCCCTTTTAATAAGCAGATTAACACATTTAAGTTTTCCAATCAGCGCCATCCAAGCAAAACAAGTGAATCTAAGTGAATAAGTTTTATACCAGATGTATTTAACCCAATGCACCTCATCCAAACTAGAGAAAAAGGAAGAGAAAATATCTTAAAGGTAGGATTACAGGAACCATTCCAAGTCAAAATCGGTTGTTCCAAAATATTAATGCCAAAAATAGCCTCCTGCACAGAATCCGACCAATAGCTAGGTAACACCCACTGCTCGTTATGAAGAAACTCCTTAACAGAATTGTGATTAAGCCTCAGGGAAAAACCAAATTCAGAAATCGATTTACCATTACACCGGGGATCCCAAAGCATAGAGAAGTTACAATGGGAAGTCACACCTAAGGATAAAGAGTTTCTGATCTTGTGCGCGGTGGAGCAAATGATTTTCTAGACTTTTGATGCATTCTGGGGGGGGGGGGGGACATTTCCAAGGGGATTCATATTTAACTTTAAATCAGGCGGCAATAAGAGAATCTAACTTAAACATTCGCCAAATGAAGGAACAAGACACAACATGATACATGGACTCAATGGATGGTATGCCTAGGCCATCCAGTCTTCTAGGTTTGGAAGTGTTCTTCCAAGCAATGAGATGTAGCTTCCTATCAATGATGTTACTATGAAATAAAAATTTGGAGTAAAGCTTAGTAATAATCTTGCAACAAGCTTTGGGAATGATAGAACCCTGGATCCAATAGGCAATAGTATTAGCAATGGTGAATTTCAGAAATTGCACGCGACATGTAAAAGAAAGAAACTTTACTTTCCAACCCTCAAGTAGAGCAGAAATTCGGCTCAATAGGGGTTGGAAGTGGGAGAAATTGCCGCTGAGGAGAAATTGGGAGGCCCACGTAGGAGATAGAGTCGTTCAATTATTTGCGAATGATATTCAACTTTACTAGGTGGTTTACCTATTGAGTTGAGAAATCTGTGAGCAAGAATTCAGAATGCGAGGGGAGAGTGGTGGAGAATTGAAGATATCAAATAAGTAGAAAAATTTTTGAATCAAAAATATCTTTTTGTTTTGTATTTTTTTTGGGAGGTCCTCTAACAATGTTCCCATCATCCCTTATTTATAAAATTATGGGAGCTATAAAAAATGCACTAAAAATATAATGCTACATAGATTATACGTACAACGTTATATCACATTTTATATACGTGTTGCTTCCTAATTGGCAGTAGAGTTGGGATGAAGGATTCGTCTCTTAACGATAGAGGTAGTGTCAAGTATGCATTGGGCGAGTGAGTTAGAAGACGAGCTCCATGATAATTGTGGAGTTTGTAAGCTGACACGGAGTTGGACGAACTTTGTAGTGTGAGGTTGATTGGGAGTTGCGGACAACTTGTGTTGAGTCTTGGGTTACTGTGAGAGAACGGGTGAGTGAACTGAGATAGCTGAGATAATATATTATGGTCAATATTGGTAGGGCAAGTAGGGAGCCCTAGGTAAAACTGAGATAGCTGGAACTCTTTTCTTATTATTTTTTAAAGTAATGTTTTTGTATAAAAAATAAAATTTTATACTAAAAAGCTATTGTAGGTTTCATTTGGGATAATTTTTTTGCTACTTTATAAAACTGCTTTTCAGTAAAAAAATTTTAATTCAAGAAAATTTTATATTAGAAAGCCGTTTTAGAAAGCAGCAAAGAAGCTATCCCAAACGAAGCCTTACAAAAGAATAAAAAAATTGTTACAAATGAAGTCTAAAACAGATTGAAAATGACTCTCACTTGACATCGTAATTCCATCTCTGAAAGTATTAATGAAGCTGATAGGTATTTGTCAGGGCTTATATGGGTTATTAGGTGATTTTAGTTCTATTAATTGCTTAGGTAAGAGTGTTTGTGTTAGGGTTAATAGATAGTTAAATGAGCATTTTAAGCCTTTAAATACCCCTCTTCTGTAGGAATCAATAAATAAAATAAGAAACCTCATTTGATGAGTTCTTCCTCCTCTTGTCAATCTTAAATTTTTTTGGTTTCTTTATTAGCTTAAAATCGGCATTTATCATTACAATTTATGACTGTCCAAGGTGATAACTGAAGCTTGGTGCATTTTGGGGGATGGGGGCTGGCAATCTTCATTACAAACAACTCATTAGTTCATCAAAATGGGAATACAAATAAGCCTTTGATCTCTTCAATCACAACAATTAGTTGATCAAACTTCTAAGTTAAACATAGCAAACTTGTTTCACAACAATTTCATTACATTTAAGTTCACCATAAGCCTTCATTTGATTAGCAATGGCAATAACTTCAGATCGAAACTCTAGCAGAATACCCCCAATCTCTTGTCTTCCCTTTCTCCCTTAAAACAAAGGGAGGTTGACAGATACTCACAGAACTCTTATAACTATATAAAAAATTATAAACTCTCATTGCTAATTAACTCATCGTTCGAACTTTCTTATAACTTAATTTTACATCTGATGGTCGTAGCCTAGCTTTGAAATATATGTTTGATTATTGTTCGATGTGGGCTCCGAAAATTCGGCCCCGGCCTCCGCCCGACTTGTGCTTTCTGCTCGGGGGAGTTTTAACGAATTTAAGTTCCGGGATAAATTTTGGAAGGCAGATGGATTGTAGATAAGACACTACCCAGAGATTTCACCCTCATTTTGTGAGGACTTTATGATCTGAGTTCTGGTTTCCTATAGGCGCAAGCCCCTATAGTTAATTACCCCTCCCAATAATGAGAGAGAACTTTCGATTAAGGCTAGTCGTCAATCAGATATGTAGAGATACGTGGATCTGGCATATAGTATCAACATGGGTTGGAAGATTTAAAAGGTTGGAAGATTTGACATTTAAAATTAGAAATTTCACCATCTTGCACTTAAAGCGGATGGTGGGGGAATGGATGATGGACCCGATCAAGATCCCATGGTTCCGTCATCCCGGGCCATCGTGATCCCTGGTCTACTTAGTCAGAGGAGTTAGTCGACCCAACCTGACAGAAGGATCCTTGTCGGCAGTCATGGGTTACTTCGTCCAAGGGTACCTTGCAGACCTGGGGTGAATATTTATCTAAGAGGACAAATTTGAATCCACCTTAGCTAACAGAGGGCTTTGTGCCCTATCGATCATATCATATTGATTCATATCTCAAGGATTTGATGCCATTGGGGAGCATACGGGCTCTGGCCATAACTATAATATAATGGTGCTATTTGGCGGCGACCACCTGGTTCAGAGGGCCCCGAGTCATAACCGTTTATCCTGTAGTGCCATTTGGCGGCGAAACTGCCGGTTAGAGGACTCGTACCACGTCCTTACTGGCAGGAGATTATTTGAGAATGGATCCTAGTGATATTTTCGACCAGGCATTAGCTCTTTGTGAGCTGAAGTAAATTTCAAGTTTGTCCACCTCGGCAAATTGTTACGGAGGGTGGATGGATTTTGCTTTAAGCGGTTTGATAGTTGGATTTCAAATTTTAAATATCTGGAGTTGGAAAGATTTTTGGATTTTGGAATTTTTCAGAAGATTGGGATTTTGGGAGTTTTAGATTTTCATGAGATTTGGGATGGCATTTTTAAAGCGTTTGTGAACCCCTCCGGTTGAGATATACATTCAACACAGCCATCATCAGGGTAACTTTGAAGTCACTTGAAAATTATCTGAATTTTGTGAAAATTTAAGGATATTTGAAATGGTTGAAGTTAACCCCTCCGGTTGAGATCTTCTATCAACACGGCCATCATCGGGGTATTTTGGGGTCATTCACATTTATGGATTGAACCTTGTCTACTCTATCGAGCTGTCGACAGAGGATCGGGTTTCGTAGGCTTTATGCCTTTGTAAGTGAACTCTCTTGATTGTAAGCCTTGAAGGTCTAATATAAATGCATACAATAAATATCTTAGTCGACCCCGCGATTGTATATTTATTTAATAGTTCGAGCCGTGTCAACTCCTATCTACCTGAATAGAAGGACTGGGCTCGAACTTGAATTCACTTATTGACCCGCGCAGCATCCCTAGACGTCACGTGTGTACCAATAATACGCTCGTCGGGGCCCATGCGGGTATTCAGTATATCCCCTTATGTGTGCCTATGTGTATACATGTTATGGTGCATGTGCGGGGGGGGGGGGGGGGGTATTTTAAAATATTTGTTGCTGCTTGGTTGTACGGGTGACCGCCATTTGAATGCAGCATTCCACTTGGACTTTTATACACGCCTTCTGTCCGCTTGTAAAGATGTTGCGGATCCGGTGGCGTGGCGCTATACGATCTCCCTTACTGCTGCTTGTAGGTAGGTAGATGTAATCATTCATAGATTGGAATTGACTTCAGGATACTGCATTTACTGAAGCCTTTCTGCATCTACCCACGAGTGACATGTTTTACATACATCTGTACTCGTAGAGAGATTGTATGTATTACAGATCTTCTGCTATCACTTCGGCAGGAAAAATCATAGAGGATGTAGACCTTCTAATATTATTTGCAAGCAAAGATATTTGATGCGACTCTTCCACATCTTCTCGTAGGCAAGTTACTATATGTTCATTGCAATTCTCCTGATGTCACATATGGAATAACACCCAGTGGCAGCTTCAGTACTTTCATCAAAACCTGTTCTCCTTATCCTTCCACGATCTACAATGTTCAGACTACAAATTTTCTCCTTCTGCCTGTAGATGAAGGATTGTGTATATGATGGATTATGGATTCGCATTAGTTGTATGAGTCTTATTAATATTCATGAGCAGTTCACTACTGTAGGTGGACTGTTGCAAAAACGAGGAGTCTTCTACAGTGACTCGTAGGAACTCCCACATGTGCTAGTAAGCTTGCCTCATGAAGTATTATCATTTGTTGGCATTGGTGAGCCAGTATTTTATTTGTATGTTCATTGTAGGACGCGTTCTCAATCATTGTATATCCATTGTCATTGAATCAGGTTAATGCTTTATTTGCAATCAATTGATATGGACTATGGATGGTTTGTATTCTTAATAGCTCCTTCGAGTATGTCAAATGTGTTCGTAGAGAATTCCTTGTATTTGCAATTTCTCTATTGTTGTTGCTTGTATGCGAGCTGTATTTGTCATACTCCCCTTCATACTGCGTTTGCAAATAGTAGACCTTCACAGTGGCTCATGTGCTTTGCAATCATACTACTCTTACATGGTTGGGTATATGAGCTTATTTGAATGATTGGTACATATATTTAGAGGTCCCTCGTTACTGTCTTTATAAGATTTGCAACATTTTTCTATCTTTAATCATGATCAAACTGCATATGACTTTATTGGGGATAAGTTAAATCCAACGATATTAGTCCGTCATCATGCTACAAAGAGTACGTGCTACGACTTTGTGACCAAAATCATATACTTTGCAATCCTTTCTTTGTTTGTAAACAGGTTCCACTTGCAATCTTCTATCCTCCAAAGAGGATTCTCCATATGCATGAGTTTTGGTACTACACTTCTCAATGCTTTCATCCCTATAGAGATGATTGTTACAAGTACCTCGTTTGTGAGTTCAAGTCTTTTACAACGTATTTAGGTCCCTTGTAATGATTCAAGTTACACTTGATGCGGTTCAGTTCTAGTACAATGTCCTCTGTAGTCTTGTTCAATCCGAGTTCGAGTTCAATTTGAGTTCATATGATCTTCCTGAGTTCAAACTCAAGTCAAGTTCAAGTCAAAGTTCAAAGTCTTCTGAGGTCCCACTCAAATTCTTTGCATCCAAAGTTTTGTTCAAGTCTTGTATGTCAAGTTCCTTGTTATTTCATTGAATTCCAAGTTCTTAATACATTTGGTTCAAGTTTGGATTTAATTCATTTGAGTTCATATCATTGTTCAAATGGAGTCAGGTTTGAGTACAAGTGCACGTCCTTTGAGTCCAAATAAGGTCCGAGTATAGTCATATGATCACCCAAAATTTCGACAGCCTCCCAGCGTCTCCCCCGTTTAGGGGAAAAAGCGACAAGAGTCTGGGCCTTCCCACCACGCGCAATAAAGCGCGTGCATGGTAGGTGTCCTTAGACACCTCGGCCGTGGTCTTCATTCCCACCACGCGCAATAAAGCGCGTGCATGGGGTCTTCGACGGTACCTGTTTCAAAAGATAGTTTACTTTCCCCTCGCTCGAGGGTACTTATAGATAACCCCGCCTCGTCGTAGGCGCCGCACCGGGGTCCCAACCCACCACGCGCAATAAAGCGCGTGCATAGGTATTTTCTCGGTCCGCCGCAAACGACGAAAGCAAGTTCTCGGAGATTACCCCTCTTGTCGTAGGCACCGCACCGGGGTCCCAACCCACCATGCGCAATAAAGCGCGTGCATAGGTGTTTTCCCGGTCCGCCGCGAACGACGAAAGCAAGTTCTCAGAGTTTTTAGGGTTTTTGGGATCATACCTTGGCGAGCGTCGGGGTAAAGGTGTTGGCTCGTGGACCGAGGCAAGGGAGGAGCTTCTTTTTTTTTCTTTCTTTTCATCATTAATTATAATCAATCATAATTGATTATAATTAATTATAATTAAAGGTGATTAACTATTATGAATTATAATTAATGATTAATTAATTATAACTAATAATAATTAATCATGATTAATTATAATTAAATATAATTAATCATCATTAAACATAATTAATAATAGTACTTAATTAATTATCTATAATTAATTATATGAAGTATAATTAATGATAGATAATTAATTGATTATAATTAATAATAAATAATTATAATTAATTATTAATAATAATAATTAATTATAGTTAATAGTGATTAATCATAATTAATTATATCAAATAATAAGTAATTATAAGGAATTTATAATTAATTATACTTATCTATAATTAATTATAATTAGTTAAAGTAATTAATTATAAATACTATAATTAATTAAAATAATTAATTATATTTAATTTTAATTAATTATAATTAATTAATATTAATCAATTTTAATTAATTAATAATAATTAATTGTAATTAAATCATTAATTATAAAAAACCTTAACTAAGATTAATTATAATTAATTAAATTAATTATAATTATTTAATTAAAATTAACTGTAATTAATTAAAATATTCATAATTGATTAAAATTAGTTAAAATTAATTATAAAATTAATCTAACTAATTTCAATTAATCCCCTCTCTGGTTCTATGGCTTGGCAGATTTACGGGATATGGCCGAAGAGGTGCGTGAAGGGAAGAAAGTTACCCTCACGCAAGCGAGCTCCCGCTGCTCCTTCCGATCCACAGGCAGGGAACGTCGTTGGGGAGGCGAGGTCGAATAGCTACCAAGGAGCCGAGGAAGTGCCGAAAAGGGAGAAAGTTATCTACACGTGAGCGAGCTCCCGCTGCTCCTTCCGATCCAAATGTCGTAACTTTCGATCGTACAGGAGGGGAACGTCGGCGCAGGAGTGAAGTCGGACAACCACGAAGGAGCGGCGGAAAGGGAGAATTTCGGTGCTGGGGGGCGGGGGATCGGGGTTTCTTGCGGGAGTTTTTCGCGTGAGGTAGTAGCAGTGAGCGAGGGGATTCCGCCTCATTTTAAAGACGCAATCTGGACGCGATCGAGGCGAAGTCTTCGCACGCGGGAGAAGCGACATTTCGGCGTCGTTGTAGAGCTGCGACAGGATTTTCGCAGAGGATCGGGATGGGTCATGTAGCAACGGCGTGGACAGCGGCAGGTAATGATTTTGAGCATTTTTTTGTTTCTTTTGTCCATTTTGTGATGGAATCCAATTGTGCAAGAAAAGATAAAAAATAAGAAGATTTGTTATAAAAATTGGTTTAGATGTAAAAATTCTGATAATTGGGAAAGATATAAAGAGGCATGTAAGGATTCTAAGAAAGCAATATGTGATGCAAAGATCTTAGCTTTTAATGATTTATATAATAGATTAGATACTAAGGAGGGAGAAAGATATATGTATAAGCTAGCCAAACAAAGAGATAGGAGTAGTAAGGATTTAATTCAAGTGAAGTGTATTAAGGATGAAGATCAAAAAGTACTTTTCTTAGAAGATGATATTCAACAAAGGTGGATGAGATATTTTGATAAACTTTTTAATGAAGATTGTAGGAATACAATTGACTTTAGTGACCTTAGCATCCTAAATGAAAATAAAGATTTCTGTTTTTATCGGCGTATTAGTAAAACCGAAGTTAGAGAGGCTTTAAAGAAAATGAAGTGTGGAAAAGCTGTTGGACCTGATGATATCCCAATAGAGATGTGGAAATGCTTAGGAGATGAAGGAATTTCTTGGCTAACTAAACTTTTTAATAATATTTTGAAGACTAAAAAGATGCCAGATGCGTGGAGAATGAGTGTATTGATTCCTATTTATAAGAATAAAGGTGATGCACAAGATTGTGCGAATTATAGAGGAATTAAGTTAATGTGTCACACTTTAAAACTATGGGAGCGAGTTATGGAGCATAGGCTGCGGCGTGATACTAATGTTTCTCAAAATCAATTTGGATTCATGCCTGGTAGGTCTACTATGGAAGCCATACATTTATTGAGAGGTTTGATGGAGAAATATAGGGAGAATAAGGAGGATCTACATATGATATTTATTGATTTAGAGAAAGCATATGATAAAGTTCCAAGAGAAGTGCTATGGAGAGTTCTTGAAAAGAAAGGAGTTAATAATGCTTATATTCAAATCATTAAAGATATGTATGAAGGAGCTACTACTTGTGTTCAAACACAAGGTGGTTTGACCAAGTATTTCCCTATTTCAGTTGGATTACATCAAGGATCAGCTTTAAGCCCATATCTTTTCGCGTTAGTCATGGATGTTCTCACTAGACATTTACAAGAGGATGTACCCTGGTGTATGCTTTTTGCTGATGATATTCTTCTTGTTGACAAGACTAAAGAGGGAGTTGAAGGTAAACTTGAAGTCTGGAGATCAACCTTAGAGTCTAAAGGTTTTCGCTTGAGTAGATCTAAAACTGAATATATGGAGTGTAATTTTAGCAGTAATAGACCTAGTGAGGGGATTGTGACTTTGGGCGATCAAGTCATTAATAAGAGTACACGTTTTAGATATCTTGGATCTATTGTTCAGAGTGATGGTGAAATAGATGGGGATGTTATCAGTAGAATTCAAGTTGGATGGTTGAAGTGGAGGAATGCATCGGGCTTGTTGTGTGATAGAAAAGTCCCCCTTAAACTTAAGGGAAAATTCTATAAGATGGTGGTGAGACCTGCAATGCTTTATGGTGCAGAATGTTGGCCATTAAAAGAGAAGCATAATACTAAGTTATGTGTTGCGGAGATGAGGATGCTTAGGTGGATGAGTGGATTTACTCTTAGAGACAGGATACGAAATGAGCATATATGTGAAAAGGTTGGAGTAGCTCCAGTGGAGGATAAGATTAGAGAGAGTCGCCTTAGATGGTTTGGTCACATAAAACGGCGGCCTTTCGATGACCCAGTTAGGAAAGTAGAGGTATTAGATTTGACTTATGTTAAGAAAGGTAGAGGTAGACCTAAAAAGACTTGGTTAGAAAATATTAGAAATGATCTTTCTCTATTAGATTTAAACGAGAATTTGACTTTGAACCGGACACAATGGAGAAAAAGGATTCATGTTGCCGACCCCACGTAGTGGGACAAAGGCTTGTTATTGTTGTTGTTGTTGTTGTTTTGTTCGTTTTGATTTGGCTGTTATAGTAGAGGTCAACAAATGTCCCCCAACAAATGTGGTTCGCTTCTAGAGCGAATCACGTTTGTTGTATGCTGATTGACCCTGTGGACCTCCAAATATTTGCTTTGGATGTCACACAGAGATTTCATTTAATGGATATCCAAAAGTTTGCTTGGATGTCACACTAAGATTTTTATTCTGTAGCTCTACACGAGTTCTTTTCTGTGTCTTCATGGGTCTTTAGATACACTTGTAATCCTCAGTGGGATTGACATGTTGGTTCTTATGATTTCTGTGATCGTACTCCGTATTGTAGATGATTTTAAATATTTATTTGGGGATCTCGGCATGCAGCGCGATGTTGACCCAAATAAATATTTAAAATGCCCCCAGTCTCTATGGACATTTGTAGATGTCATTCGGGATGCTTCTTTTTGTAGCTTTAGTTTTCTTGAGATTTTGGCTCCTTTTGTCCTGCACTTTGTGCTGCGGACATTGATGGAGAATTACCTGATTTGTCTTCATTGACTTGTCAGGTGATTTTAGTACCTTCTGCCCTATGCTTCTAGCTTTGGCGGGCTTGATGAAGGAGTAGATGCCGGTGACCTAAACCTTTTAGGTTTATTTTAGGTCAGTGGCGAAAAGTCATCGGTCCAGAGCTTTGTGCATAGCGAACTTGTTGATGACGGAATCCTCATAGTTCAGCCTCAGGCTTTATGCGAACTTTGGGATGATTTCTTCGGTCCTTTGCTTTGTGCTTTGGTGGACTTGTTGAAGAAGAATTCCTTCGATCCTAGCTTTGTGTTTTACGGATTTGTTGAAGGATTTGCAGGTTTTGGATTTGGTTGATAGTACCAAACTTGGGTAGTATCTTGATCCTTAACTACTTGAGGAGACTTTAATCCGAGTCACTTGAGTTCATCAGATCGGGAGAGCTGGGATTTGACAGCTCTTCATCCTCTGGTTGCTGAGATGGGGGTTCCTCTACTGCGGCCTTTCTTATGGCATGTTGAGTAGATGGAGCTGCCAGCGATCCGACCATATTTGGGCTTGTTAGATCCGACCTCTTACACCCATTCAGGCTTCAGACTTGAGCTACGGGAAATATGCTTCCCGATGCTGATTTTGCTGAAGTTGTTAGATTTGGAGTTCTCTTTTGTGGTTGAAGATTTGGAGCCTACGCACATTCGGTAGTTGCTCAAGATTTCTCATTCCCAATGGAACCTTGATTCTCCGATCAATTAGGAGAATTTGGTAGACTACGATCACTTGAATTTGTCGAGTCAAATTTGCCTTTGTACTTCCTACAGTCCCTACTGACGGGTTGACGAAGTGGGGGTTTCTCTACTACGGCCTTTCTTATGGCGTGTTGAGTAGACGGAGTTGCCAGCGATCCGGCCATATTTGGGCATGTTGGATCCGACCTCTTACACCCACTCGAACCTTAAGCTTCAGGCTGCTGAAAGACTTCAGGTTGTTCTGGCTAAATTTGTTAGAGTGTGTAGTTACAAAAGTCTCTTTTTGACCTTTGAAATCTTGGTTTGTTGGAGGAGGTGATGTCTCGATCTTTTGAAGCTCACCTGCATATACTTTGAAAAGAATTCGCTGTATTCTTCAGTATAAAAGAATATTTGCGTTGGTGATTTTAAATATTTATTCGGGGATCTCGACATGCAGCGCGGTGTCGACCCGAATAAATATTTAAAATGCCCCTGTCTTGCAGGGACATTTCGTAATAGAATAGATTTGAAATCTTGATATTTTAAATATTTATTTGGGGATCTCAGCGCGGAGTATGATGTCAATCCGAATAAATATTTAAAATGCCCCCTGTCTCACAGGGACATTTCAGAATGAGATAAATTTGAAATTTTGATATTTTAAATATTTATTTGGGGATCTCGGTACTTAGTACGATGCCAACCCAAATAAATATTTAAAATGCCCCCTGTCCTACATGGAGACTTTGAAATACATTCTTGCAACACAAGAGAATTTCAAAAATGTAAAATATAAAGTGCATATAAATATGCATGAAATACACATCACATTAAACATAACATTTCTTTGAGCAATTTTATGCATGATACTTCTTCAGATGTCGACCGTTGATCGGCGGTATGGGCCTATGACCGTACAGATCGATGAGCTGGTAGGCTCCTCCTTGATACACTTTCTCAATGACAAAGAGACCCTCCCAATTGGATATGAATTTACCACCAATTTTTCGGTGAGGGATGATTGGTCTTCTCAGCACCAGGACCAATTCCCCTTCTTGAAAGGATCGAGGGCGCACCATCCGATCAAATGATTTCGCCATCCTTCCTCGGTAGATCTCTAAGTTTTGTTGGGCTTGCAATCTAACTTCGTCGAGTGCATCGAGCTCCTCCATTCTTAGGCGAACATTCTGCTCTTGAGTGAGCTCATTCTGGATAGCGACCCGAAGAGACGGTAGTTCAACTTCTAGTGGCAAGACGGCTTCAGCCCCGAACACTAGTGAGTAGGGAGTGGCTTTGGTTGGTGTTTTGTAGGTCATACGATACACCCACAATGCTTCTGCCATCTTTGTATGCCATTCTCTTTTGTTCTTGGCGAGGATCTTCTTCAATAACTTCACCAGCGTCTTGTTGAAGACCTCAGCCAAACCATTGGCTCTTGGGTTATATATAGACGAGTACCGCCAGTCAATCTTATGTCGATCAACAAACTTATAGATTTTTGTACTCTTGAACACCGTGCCATTGTCTGAGATCACACGGCGTGGTACACCAAATCTGTAGACGATATTGTGGGTGAAGAAATTGATCACGTGCTCGGACGTAACTTCCCTGAATGGAGCTGCTTCTGCCCACTTAGAAAAATAGTATGTTGCTGCCTGTATAAGCGGTGTCCCGCCAAAAACGGCGGATCTATTGGCCCAATTATATCTGTGCCCCAACATTCAAATGGCCAGGATGCTATCATTGGATGCAGTGGATTTGGCGGTTGATGAATAACATCACCGTGAATCTGACATTCGTGGCACTTCTTAGCGTGGTTAATACAATCTCTCACCATCGTCGGCCAATAATAACCCATTCTTTTAATTTTAGCAGCCATCTTGGGACCTGATTGGTATGCTCCACAGAGTCCTTCATGAACTTCTGCTACCACTTTATCAGCTTCCTTGGTCTCTAGGCACCTTAGCCACATTTGATCAAAAGCCCGCCGATATAGCATATCATTAACAAATGCGTATCTCAATGCTCTTTTTCTAATTTGTGCGGCCAGAGATTTATCTGTTGGGAGTTTGCTTTCTTTGAAGTAATCGATGAATGGTTGCCTCCAGTTGTCTTCGACTTCAACATCTAAACAATTCAACCATGACTCTGAGAATCTACCAGTTCTTCGTCTCTTTACTACCTGACGTTCCCCTGGTTGATTTGTAGTAGTGATTTGTTGGGGAAGTTGAGGATCAACCGGGGTTACATCCTGCTGGCTTGAACCTGGTATTCCCTTTGCCTGCGGGAATTGTAGGATTGCTGGCTCTAAGACCCGGCAATTTTCAACTGCAATGAATATAGGTGGCTTTTGTCTTCATTCGCAAGATCCTTGGCTAGTTTGGCTAGACAATCTGCTTTTGCATTCTGCCCTCGAGGAACTTGAGTTATCTTGACATTCGGTATTTGTTTCAGAAGCTCGAGAGCTCGTCGATGGTAGTGGACCAATTCAAGTTTGCAAATCTTGTAAATGCCCAGAACTTGATTTATCACAAGTTGAGAATCGTCGAAAATTTGGAGATCTGTGATTTGGACCTCGATTGCAATCTCCAGTCATGCTATTAGAGCTTCGTATTCGGCTTCGTTATTCGTCCGAGGTTCGATTAGACTAAACGAGAATCTCATAATGCCTCCCTCGAGTTCTATGAAGACAAGACCGATGCCAGCTTGGGCCTTTGCAAGATTTGGAGGTTTGGGAGATTTGATAGATGATGCCCCATCAAAGTACATCTCCCAAAATGATAGCTTTTCTTCTTCATTAACCTGCATAATTTGTTCATCTGGCAGATCATCGTTCAACGGCGAATCTGCAGGGATTGGATGTGCGGCGAGGAAATCTGCCAAAGCTTGTCACTTTACAGCCTTCTATGGCATGTACACAATATCGAATTGTAATAATAGTACTGCCCACCTTGCTAAGCGACCTGTCAACGCTGGTCTTGTCATTAAGAACTTCAGCGGATCGATCTTTGATATCAAGGTGATTCTGTGAGATAGCATGTAGTGGCGAAGTTTCTGGACTGCAAAGGTCAACACCAGGCAATGTTTCTCGATTGGAGAATATCACACTTCTGCTCCGATTAATCTCTGACTGATATAGTAGAGTGCATTTTCTTTTCCTTCCTCATTGTGCTGAGCCAGTAATGCTCCAAGAGACTCTTCTAGTGCTGCCGTGTACAGTATAAGAGGCTTCCTTGGAATTAGCGCTACGAGAATGGGTGGATTTAACAAGTATCTTTTGATGCTATCAAACACTTCCTGGCATTCTTCATCCCACTTGAAGCGAACGTCATTCTTCATCAGCTTTGAAAATGGTTGACACCTACCTGACAAATTCGATATGAATCGTCGAATGAAAGCCAATTGTCCTTGTAAGGAGCGGAGTTGACGGAGGCTTCTTGGCGGTGGCATCTCTATAATCGCCTTGATTTTATTGGGATCAACTTCTATGCCTCGGTGACGAACGACATACCCGAGAAATTTGCCCGAGGAGACCCCGAAAACACATTTGAGAGGATTCATTTTCAGATCAAACTTTCTGATTCTTTTAAATACAACCCTCAGGTCATTTAAGTGATCCTTTCGATCTATGCTCTTGACAACAAGGTCATCCACATAGCACTCTATCTTTTGGTGTATCAGCTCATCAAAAATATGGGTCATCGCCCGCTGGTAGGTGGCACCAGCGTTCTTCAAGCCAAAGGGCATGACCGTGTAGCAGAAAATGCCGATTGGCATTCTGAATGATGTATGCTTTTCATTCTCGGGAGCCATCTTGATCTGGTTGTATCCTGACGATCCATCCATAAACGAGAACATGTCATAATTTGACGTGTTGTCTACTAGGAGTTCGGATACAGGCAGCGGAAAATCATCTTTTGGACACGCCTTGTTGAGGTCGTAAAAGTCAATACAGATACGAATCTGTCCATTCTTCTTCTTCACCGGGACGATATTGGTGATCCAATCGACATATTTCTCTTCACGGATGAAGCCCGCTTCTATGAGCTTTTTGGTTTCAGCAATCACCTGTTCTTCAATCTCCAATCTCATTCTCCTTGGAGCTTGTTTGACGGGTGCCGCATCTGGTTTGATGGCTAGTCTGTGAACTGCTACATCAGGGGATAAGCTGGGCATTTCAGCATATGTCCAGGTAAAGCAATGCCTGAATTCACAGAGAAGTTCTTTAATTTCTTCTACTTGGTCTTCTGGCAGAAGGGAACTAATGAAGGTTGGGCGAGGGTCATCCTCGGTTCCCAAGTTGACTTCTTTTAGTTCGTCCATAGTGGTTGCCTGTCCACCATGTTCTAGCTCTTCTGGTGCAGGCTCGGCCTCTAGAGGCTGATTGTCGTAATCATCAGCTTCATAGACCTCCTCAGCGCGACTGTTATCGGATTCAATCTCCCTGCAAGTGATGGCCCGACAAGTCTCCTTCCGGATGCATTTTCGCCCGACGAATCCAATACCTTTATATGCATTCATATCCTTCCTTCGTAAGGGACACGGTCTCCTTCCGTACCAGAGGCATAGGCATGTACGGAGCTGTCGCTTGGAGGTGGGAATATTAATTTGTTTTCACAACATTCTTTGAATACCTTTGGTATTAAACCTAGGTAACCTCGTAGGTAATAATTCTTCAGAATCGATGAAGACATGATCCCAATCACGATTCACTTCTTCATCCTTTCCTACGGAATAGAATATATTCCCTGACTCAATCCCCTTTCTGATTGGAGGCATATAACGGGTCACAAGTTCCTTAACCTTATGCACATCTTGTGGGATTATTTCTTTGAAATACTGTAGGGGAACGCGAGTGACTACGAGCACGCTGTCTGAGATTGATAGGCTATCTATCCTTCTAGAGAATACCTCTTGTACCGTGTTCATATAGATAGAGTCGTAGTCATAGTCATCATTTGAATATGCGACCTCCCTACTCCATTCGTCCATCGAATGACATACCCTCTGGGATTTTGTAGGGGTGACATTATCTTCATCTGTGTCGCTCCCAAGATGAGATACACATTTTCTTTCTTTAGAATTGGAAGTGGTAACTTCTTTGGGAAGAGTCGGCGCTGCCTTCTTTCTCCCCACCTGCTTCCTCTCACCTTTCTGTTCAGGTCGCTTTGCACTCTCTGGGTTTGATGCTTGAGCCTTCAGAGAGTTTGACAGTCTTTGCTTCTTTGGCATGAAATACTGCGCATCTTCATAGACTGTTGCTTCATGGACTGTAAAGGGCTGGATGTCGCCAGAGATCCTGAACTCTTCTCCATCCCTGAGATACTTCATGCACTGATGTAGTGTTGACGGGACAACGCCATATTCATGCAGCCAAGGGTGACCTAGCAGCGCCTTGAATGAAGTATCTGCATCAATCACATGGAACTTAGCTTCTGTATGAAATTCTCTAAATACAAGAGGAAGTATAAACGATCCAAGGGTTTTCTGCCCTTTCTCGTTAAAACCATGTACCATAAGCTTATCTGGCCCGAGGTGCTCCACGTTAAGGCACAACGACCTTAGTGCTTTTAAGCTCATAAGGTTAATGGAGGACCCAGGGTCGATCAGAATTCGACTGATTACCAAATCATCACTCTATGCAGTGACATATAGAGGTCGATTATGGTTTGCAGTCCCGAGCATCATGTCATCCTCGGTGAAAGTGATGAACGGCTCGTTACGAGCTTGCAGGACCTCAGTCAGGTTGCGCTCAGCGAAGTACGCCTCATATCTTTCGGGGTCTTTGAGAGCCTGAATCAAAGTCTCCCGAAGATCCTTAGACATCACTAGAGCATCGTATATGTTGAGCTGGGCAGGGATCTTCCTTAGATGGGATAGATATTATAATCTATTCCCTTAATTGGAGTATGTTTCTTCTTGGGATCCTCGGAGATAATGTCTTCGTTGACAACTATCTCTTTTCCCTTATCTTTATTGGATATTCCTTTCTTTGGCGGAGGTGGTAGTATCTTGCCGCTTCTCAACTGTACCTGAGTGATCTCCTCCTGTTCAGACTCGCTTGATGATACATTTTCTTTCGAGTCGGCCATTGTCGCGTCTAGGGATTCATCTGTTGATTCAGAGTCACCTCTGAAATTTACATGTCCCATCTGCGACGCTATGTCAGGGTCTGACTCATCTGTCTTTAGAAAATATAGATCCTCCTCTGAACTATAGTCCATTGGTGACACCATCATACAGGATTCAGAGGGTACTTCTTCAGTACATTCTTCTTTTGTCAGTACATTTGGAGCCACCGAGATGACCCGACATACCTCCACTGGAAGAGAGTCTTCTTCTTTTTCGGCTTCCTCTATTTTAAGCTCTGACATGAAATCAGTAAGCTTAATAGGGCGTCTCGCAGTCTGATAATACTCATCCAAACTGTCAATGACCCTTTGAGTTGTAGCCTTCTTCTCCTTGGGTTTCCTCAGTTTGGTCTTCCTCTTGGAGGGCTTCACCTTTCCAGATTTTGAAGTTCTAGCTTGGTTGGGAAGCTATTTAGAAGCAGATGCTTGTGCCACAGGCAGTGCCTTCAGATTTAACACTGGCTCCGTAGGAGATTTCCATTTCACACTCGGAACTTCTTCGAGCTGTTTCAGCATTTTCACAGTTTTCTTAGAGACCGCAGTCTCCCACTGTTCTTCTTGAGCTGGCTTCCTTTTAATTTTCTTTTCTTCAACCGGGGGTACGGAAGAAGTTGTAACTACCCGAGTTGATTCTTTTCTGGGGTGAGTTAGTACATTGTCGGACAATGTGAGCTCTTCTCTTTGATATTTTCTTTCAAGCCAATCTTTGAAGACATAGCAATCTTCAATTGGAAGACTCATCACCCGATGATACGGGCAGTAGTTTGGGTCGCCACTATGTTTTGACTCCTCGGGTCTCTTGCACTCTGGCAGTTCTAAACCCGCTTTCAATGCCTGTCGAAACAGCTTGGCAACACTTTCCCTTTTAAATGAATATTCTTTATTCATTTTATCTTTGAGGGATAGGAACGTTCTATCACCAGTTCCCATTATTTGCCTTGGGCGCTCTCCACCGCCCTGATAATTTCGTGGTTTGTCATTATCCCCGAGTATCAGCTTCGGTTGGGGGTTAGGGTTGTAGACTTGCTTAGGCTTTTCTTGATATTGCATCGGCTGCTTGCCTTTGTCTACATTATACTCCACCTATTTTTCCTTATCAGCTCTGGAGAAAAATATGGAATCAGCCTTACTTCTTCTAGCACCTGAGGCTTTAGTCTTCTTAGGCTTATCAAAATAATTTTCTGATTTTGACAAGTTTAATTTCTCAAACTTGGCCACTCTATCCAGTAGATCTTAAAATGTGGTAATAGTAGCCATGCACAGGAATGGTTGCATTTTATCGTCAATGTTTTCCATTAACAACTGTACGTCATGCTCTTCTTCGAGCTGCTGCTCACATTTCATGCTTAGATTGTGCCAGCGAGTAATATATTTGGTCACTGATTCTTCCTTCTTTCTCTTATTCAGAGCAAGGTCAGCGATCGTTATTTTCTCGGTCGCACTAGCGAACCTCTTCACAAACATATTTTTTAACTTCGTAAATGTCTTTACAGAGTCGTTTGGTAGTTCAACGTACCATTTGAAAGTAGCTGCCGTCAAACTGCTAACGAATTGTCGGAAGAGTAGAGCATTATTCCCTCCAGTGTTCCCGCAGGAGGCCTTGAATTGTGCTAGGTGCTGTCTAGGATTTTTATTGCCATCAAAAGTATTAAACTTTGGCACAGAATATCCATTCGGGTATGGCACCTGATCATACTCTGCCAGGTACGGGCGACCTTTACCCACCAATTTCTCTGCCTGATCAATAGCTATAATAGCCTTGATCCTCTCGGTGATAATCCCTTCAAGCTGCGCAGCAGTCACAGGCTCGGAGGTACTTGCAATATTCTGCGGAGTGGGTTGGCGGGTGATGTTATTAACTTCATTGCCACCTTTAGGAGCTCTACGTACTCCTGATACTTATGGCGCTTGGAGGTTTGGAGGATCAGGGGGAGGATTGGTCATAGGGCCAACTGCAACATTTCTTTGCATCATCTGCATCATCATTGTCATTTGAGTCATCATCTCTGTCATCTTTTCATTCAACTGAGAGATTTCTCTGTCCTTGGCTCTCATTTGCCGCCTCATCTGTCGCCGCATATCAGCGAGTGTGATGTTTTCGGCATCAGGGAGATTCCCTTCTACCTCCTCAACTTCATCTTCTCCTTGGGAATGACCATCTCCGCCAGTGGTGGACCCAGCTTCATGGCGACGCCGGTATACTTGTCTAGGCGGCGATTGCCAGCGGTCATCATCTTCTTCACCCTCGTCGTAGTAGGCCTCATCATCGACATTGATATGCCTCACCATGTAGACCACTTCCATGTCTAAGGTGTTGTCTACATCTTCTAAGTTTTCTTCAATGTATTCTTCCATATTTTCTTCTAGATTTTCTTCTAGATTTTCTTCCATGTATTCTTCAATATTTTCTTCTCCCATATCTTCTTCTTCTACATCTCCTCCTTCCTCTTCTAGTACTCGGATCTCCGAGCGACGACGCCACTGAATCTCCGGTTCTTGGTTTGGTAGGAAGACCTCTTCGATTTGCGGGCTGTGATCGAAGTTAGATTCATTCTTGGGAGGGGTTGGAGCACGACGGGATCCCTTAGAGGATTCTCCAAGGTGTCTACCATCGGGATTGACATCATCATGGGTCTTCTTTTGGACCCATTTCTGATATAGTTTACTGACGGGGGCGGATCTCCGGGAGGCTGTACCGGATGTCACGCCCAGATCAGTTCTTCTTCTTCTATTATCTTCTTCTCTGCGAGGCTTTGGCCTCCAGATTTCCTTTCCTTTCCACCGGGACATTTCGGCGGCGGATCCCTGAACTCGAGGTTCAGGTGTCACACCCCGATGTTCACCGTGCGGGGTAGATCTTCTTTCTCTTTTCTCCACAGCAAGAGACAGACGTTCTCTTGGTGGAATTCTCCTGGCTTCGACCATCAGCGGTTGCTGATATCTTCTCTTTTTCAGTCCTCTCTCCTTCACAGTCTTTAGGACTCGATATACCCGGGCTGAAAGAGTTTCAGGCTCCTTCTTTTGAGGGGCTAGGACTTCAGGCTGTCGGTCCCAGAATGATTTCTTCAGCTCACCAGTTGAGCTATTTCTCTTTACCCACCTCAGATTTGTGAATCCATTCCGGGTAGGAATGTTTGCCTCAGGTTCTTGGGCTGGCAGGTTGGAGGGATGGGTTGAGAATTGTTGCTGAGCGTGGAGCTCAGCATTCAGTTTCCTCCTCTGCCTTCTCGTCAGTTTTCCTCCAGATGAGGAAGCCTCAGAAGTGTTGTTCTTGGGTGCAGATAACCCAGTTGGTAAAGGTGTGGTGCTTGCAGTCACCACAGAGATCCTTCCACCAGCCACAATTCTCTTAGTGGTTGGGGCTTCTGGCTGTGACAGCCGTTCAAAGATAGAAATCCTCCCACGAGAATTCTCGGTAGTAAGTCGTTGTGCTGGCAGATGCACACAATGGGTAACAGTTTCAGTAAGGTGGGGCCTCCTGGTAGACCCATCAACATTTCTGCCATTCGAAGGAATGGCGATAGTCCTTTCAACAAAGGCTGGGAAGTCAACGCTATCAAACTGGATGGTAGCTCCAGTATTCCCTGTCTCAATGATAGCATTCGCCAGTTGGATCCTGGCTCCCTATCCCAGCTGGACAGTCATCGGCGTATTCTGTAGATCCATCTACATAAATGAAAGGTAAGGATTAGTGATCAAAATTTGATACTTCACCCCACACTTTCGAAAATGCAGAGACTTGCACAGAATAAAAAATAAAAATAGATAACATTAGCGAGCAAATTCAAATAATATAAATTTAAAATACTGCTAAATATGTTATCCTGATAAATTTGTTGAATGCTCATTTTTAGAATATTTAAAATTTTAAATCTGGGTTGAAAATAGATGCTACTGTAACACTGAGACGACTAGTCAAAGATGGAAAGAGAAACCAGACCCCAGCGGAGTCGCCAGAAATCTGTGGGCTCCGAAAATTCGGCCCCGGCCTCCGCCCGACTTGTGCTTTCTGCTCGGGGGAGTTTTAACGAATTTAAGTTCCGGGGTAAATTTTGGAAGGCAGATGGATTGTAGATAAGACACTACCCAGAGATTTCGCCCTCATTTTGTGAGGACTTTATGATCTAAGTTCTGGTTTCCTATAGGCGCAAGACCCTATAGTTAATTACCCCTCCCAATAATGAGAGAGAACTTTCGATTAAGGCTAGTCGTCAATCAGATACGTAGAGATACGTGGATTTGGCATATAGTAGCAACATGGGTTGGAAGATTTGACATTTAAAATTAGAAATTTCATCATCTTGCACTTAAAGCGGATGGTGGGGGAATGGATGATGGACCCGATCAAGATCCCATGGTTCCATCATCCCCGGCCATCATGATCCCTTGTCTACTTAGTCAGAGGAGGTAGTCGACCCAACCTGACAGAAGGATCCTTGTCGGCAGCCATGGGTTGCTTTGTCCAAGGGTACCTTGCAGACCTGGGGTGAATATTTATCTAAGGGGACAAATTTGAATCCACCTTAGCTAACAGAGGGCTTTGTGCCATATCGATCATATCCTATTGATTCATATCTCAAGGATTTGATGCCATTGGGGAGCATACGGGCTCTGGCCATAACCATAATATAATGGTGCCATTTGGCGGCGACCACCTAGTTCAGAGGGCCCCGAGTCATAACCGTTTATCCTGCAGTGCCATTTGGCGGTGAAACTGCCGGTTAGAGGACTCGTACCACGTCCTTACTGGCAG
This sequence comes from Dendrobium chrysotoxum, assembly GCA_019925795.1. Classification (NCBI taxonomy): domain Eukaryota; kingdom Viridiplantae; phylum Streptophyta; class Magnoliopsida; order Asparagales; family Orchidaceae; genus Dendrobium; species Dendrobium chrysotoxum. The sequence goes on from CM034313.1 coordinate 87,458,535, forward strand.
GAGATTATTTGAGAATAGATACTAGTGATATTTTTGACCAGGCATTAGCTCTTTGTGAGCTGAAGTAAATTTCAAGTTTGTCCACCTCGGCAAACTGTTGCGGAGGGTGGATGGATTTTGCTTTAAGCGGTTTGATAGTTGGATTTCAAATTTTAAATATCTGGAGTTGGAAAGATTTTTGGATTTTGGGATTTTTCAGAAGATTGGATTTCGTAGGGAATTTGGGATTTTGGGAGTTTTGTGGAGTTTTAGATTTTCATGAGATTTGGGATGGCATTTTTAAAGCGTTTGTGAACCCCTCCGATTGAGATATACATTCAACACGGTCATCATCTGGGTAACTTTGAAGTCACTTAAAAATTATTTGAATTTTGTGAAAATTTAAGGATATTTGAAATGGCTGAAGTTAACCCCTTCGGTTGAGATCTTCTATCAACACGGCCATCATCGGGGTATTTTGGGGTCATTCACATTTATGGATTGAACCTTGTCTACTCTATCGAGCTGTCGACAGAGGATTGGGTTTCGTAGGCTTTATGCCTTTGTAAGTGAACTCTCTTGATTGTAAGCCTTGAAGGCCTAATATAAATGCATAAAATAAATATCTTAGTCGACCCAGCGACTGTATACTTATTTAATAGTTCGAGCCGTGTCAACTCCTATCTACCTGAATAGAAGGATCGGGCTCGAACTTGAATTCACTTATTGACCCGCGCAGCATCCCTAGACGTCATGTGTGTACCAATAATACGCTCGCCGGGGCCCATGCGGGTATTCAATATATCCCCTTATGTATACCTATGTATATACATGTTATGGTGCATGTGCGGGGTGGTTGTACGGGTGACCGCCATTTGAATGCAGCATTCCACTTGGACTTTTGTACACGCCTTCTGTCCGCTTGTAAAGATGTTGCGGATCCGGTGGCGTGGCGCTATACGATCTCCCCTACTGCTGCTTGTAGGTAGATAGATGTAATCATTCATAGATTGGAATTGACTTCAGGATACTGCATTTACTGAAACCTTTCTGCATCTACCCACGAGTGACATATTTTACATACATCTGTACTCGTAGAGAGATTGTATGTATTGCAGATTTTCTGCTATCACTTCGATAGGAAAAATCATAGAGGATGTAGACCTTCTAATATTATTTGCAAGCAAAGATATTTGATGCGACTCTTCCACATCTTCTCGTAGGCAAGTTACTATATGTTCATTGCAATTCTCCTGATGTCACATATGGAATAACACCCAGTGGCAGCTTCAGTACTTTCATCAAAACCTGTTCTCCTTATCCTTCCACGATCTACAATGTTCAGACTACAAATTTTCTCCTTCTACCTGTAGATGAAGGATTGTGTATATGATGGATTATGGATTCGCATTAGTTGTATGACTCTTATTAATATTCATGAGCAGTTCACTACTGTAGGTGGACTGTTGTATAAACGAGGAGTCTTCTACAGTGACTCGTAGGAACTCCCACATGTGCTAGTAAGCTTGCCTCGTGAAGTATTATCATTTGTTGGCATTGGTGAGCCAGTATTTTGTTTGTATGTTCATTGTAGGACGCGTTCTCAATCATTGTATATCCATTGTCATTGAATCAGGTTAATGCTTTATTTGCAATCAATTGATATGGACTATGGATGGTTTGTATTCTTAATAGCTCCTTCGAGTATGTCAAATGTGTTCGTAGAGAATTCCTTGTATTTGCAATTTCTCTATTGTTGTTGCTTGTATGCGAGCTGTATTTGTCATACTCCCCTTCATACTGCGCTTGCAAATAGTAGACCTTCACAGTGGCTCATGTGCTTTGCAATCATACTACTCTTACATGGTTGGGTATATGAGCTTATTTGAATGATTAGTACATATATTTAGAGGTCCCTCGTTACTGTCTTTATAAGATTTGCAACATTTTTCTATCTTTAATCATGATCAAACTGCATATGACTTTATTGGGGATAAGTTAAATCCAACGATATTAGTCCGTCATCATGCTACAAAGAGTACGTGCTACGACTTTGTGACCAAAATCATATCCTTTGCAATCCTTTCTTTGTTTGCAAACAGGTTCCACTTGCAATCTTCTATCCTCCAAAGAGGATTCTCCATATGCATGAGTTTTGGTACTACACTTCTCAATGCTTTCATCCCTATAGAGATGATTGTTACAAGTACCTCGTTTGTGAGTTCAAGTCTTTTACAACGCATTTAGGTCCCTTGTAATGATTCAAGTTACACTTGATGCAGTTCAGTTCTAGCACATTGTCCTCTGTAGTCTTGTTCAATCCGAGTTCGAGTTCAATTTGAGTTCATATGATCTTCCTGAGTTCAAACTCAAGTCAAGTTCAAGTCAAAGTTCAAAGTCTTCTGAGGTCCCACTCAAATTCTTTGCATCCAAAGTTTTGTTCAAGTCTTGTATGTCATGTTCCTTGTTATTACATTGAATTCCAAGTTCTTAAAACATTTGGTTCAAGTTTGGATTTAATTCATTTGAGTTCATATCATTATTCAAATGGAGCCAGGTTTGAGTACAAGTGCACGTCCTTTGAGTCCAAATAAGGTCTGAGTATAGTCATATGATCACCCAAAATTTCGACAGCCTCCCGGCGTCTCCCCCGTTTAGGGTACTTATAGATAACCCCGCCTCGTCGTAGGCGCCGCACCGGGGTCCCAACCCATCACGCGCAATAAAGCGTGTGCATAGGTATTTTCCCGGTCCGCCGCAAACGACGAAAGCAAGTTCTCGGAGATTACCCCTCTTGTCGTAGGCACCGCACCGGGGTCCCAACCCACCATGCGCAATAAAGCGCGTGTATAAGTGTTTTCCCGGTCCGCCGCGAATGATGAAAGCAAGTTCTCAGAGTTTTTAGGGTTTTTGGGATCATACCTTGGCGAGCGTCGGGGTAAAAGTGTTGGCTCGTGGACCGAGGCAAGGGAGGAGCTTCTTTTTTTTCTTTCTTTTCATCATTAATTATAATCAATCATAATTGATTATAATTAATCATAATTAAAGGTGATTAACTATTATTAATTATAATTAATGATTAATTAATTATAACTAATAATAATTAATCATGATTAATTATAATTAAATATAATTAATCATCATTAAACATAATTAATAATAGTACTTAATTAATTATCTATAATTAATTATATGAAGTATAATTAATGATAGATAATTAATTGATTATAATTAATAATAAATGATTATAATTAATTATTAACAATAATAATTAATTATGGTTAATAGTGATTAATCATAATTAATTATATCAAATAATAAGTAATTATAAGGAATTTATAATTAATTATACTTATCTATAATTAATTATAATTAGTTAAAGTAATTAATTATAAATACTATAATTAATTAAAATAATTAATTATATTTAATTTTAATTAATTATAATTAATTAATATTAATCAATTTTAATTAATTAATAATAATTAATTGTAATTAAATCATTAATTATAGAAAACTTTAACTAAGATTAATTATAATTAAATTAAATTAATTATAATTATTTAATTAAAATTAACTGTAATTAATTAAAATATTCATAATTGATTAAAATTAGTTAAAATTAATTATAAAATTAATCTAACTAATTTCAATTAATCCCCTCTCTGATTCTATGGCTCGGCAGATTTACGGGATATGGCCGAAGAGGCGCGTGAAGGGAAGAAAGTTACCCTCACGCAAGCGAGCTCCCGCTGCTCCTTCCGATCCACAGGCAGGGAACGTCGTTGGGGAGGCGAGGTCGAACAGCCACCAAGGAGCCGAGGAAGCGCCGGAAAGGGAGAAAGTTATCTTCACGTGAGCGAGCTCCCGCTGCTCCTTCTGATCCAAATGTCGTAACTTCCGATCCTACAGGAGGGGAACGTCGGCGCAGGAGTGAAGTCAGACGACCACGAAGGAGCGGCGGAAAGGGAGAATTTTGGTGCTGGGGGGGGGGGGATCGGGGTTTCTTGCGGGAGTTTCTTGCGTGAGGTAGTAGCAGTGAGCGAGGGGATTCCGCCTCGTTTTAAAGACGCAAACTGGACGCGATCGAGGCGAAGTCTTCGCACGCGGGAGAAGCGACGTTTCGGCGTCGTTGCAGAGCTGCGACAGGATTTTCGCAGAGGATCGGGATGGGTCCTGTAGCAACGGCGTGGGCAGCGGCAGGTAATGATTTTGAGCATTTTTTTTGTTTCTTTTGTCCGTTTTGATTTGGCTGTTATAGTAGAGGTCAACATTCGAACAATGATCGAATATTATATATGAGATTCAAATCTTATCCATTCTCAAACCCAGGGTTCTCCTTTCATTTCCTTCCTATCATAACCTGAAACTACTAGTATTGGAATGGACGCTAAATGCAATCTAACCAAAATAAGAAAAATACATCAACTCTAAGCCTGGACACAAAGTTTGTGAGAGGGATGAAAATTAAGAGGTCTTGAAAGGCATTGTAGCGAAGCACCCTTAAATCTAGATGGAGGTTCTTAGAAGAGGGGATTCGAAACAATTTTTTTTTAATGTTCATAAATTTGTCATATATACAAAAACTTCTTTTTTGATGATAATTTTACGAATGTTCAAAAAAATGCTCAATTACGTGCATTATGAGATACATAAAGTCAATTATATATATATATATATATATTAAGAAGACTAGTCTTTCAAGTAATTGATGGAATATTCGCTTTACACTTATTATGATAAGCTATCTCTGCACCTTTATAAATAATCACATGTGATGGATTTTTTATTATTATTCTCATTCAATTATAACCAATTAATAGTAGCTACATAAGAAATATTATTTTTCCTATAATATTTATCGGAAGTTTTTTTGGCTACCAAATTGTTGGTCATAACCAACATTGGAATGGTTTAGTTTGTTAACACATGTAAGAGATTAACTAAGTTAATAACAAAAATGTTAACAACTTGAAGAATATATGAATGCTAAGCTACTTCTTTCCTCCATCTCATTTGATTGGGCTTTTCTTTTCAGCCAAAATTTTATTATAGTTATTTTATGTGCTCAATATGATGGAAAACAAATTAAAACACATTATTAAGATTATAGTATATCTGTGAGAGATTATGATGAAACCACACGACATATTTTTAAAAAGTGGACAAATATTGTAAGAGAAGCAATTTAGGTGGATGAAGCAAAAGAAAATTAGACAAGCATATTCTTTTTGAATATTAGGAATAAAACTCAAAGGAATTCAGAAACTCATATGTTGGATCCAAAATTGTACGTAGACCCTAAGTTCATATTGCAGATTATGATTGAGCCCAAGAAAGGAAATGATAGAGTAAGTGCACATATCATTTACAATTGATTAGGGTTTTTAAGGGATCATGTTAGCCCCTTAGAGTACAGTAAGAAAGAGCCAAAGTGATTAAAAAAAAAAGAAAAAGATTTTAATTTGACATAATTTTGGCTAATTAGGGCCAAGTGATGCAATGCCCATGCTCGATACTTGACCCTTCACTTAAAGATGTGATTCATGATCGGTGAACATTAAGAGCTACATAATAAAGTTCCAAAATATAACTAAAAGAGATTCAATATAGTTTGTCGTGTAGCCGGTGAGTATGTTTAACTGTTGTCTAGCAGGAAATTAAGAACTCAAAGTGAGTAATCAAACTAAGGATGAATCCCCTTGTTGAGTTCTCTTGATAAGATGAACTAGTGAGTTAACAAATTCTTTTGGCTAATATAAAAACTATGTTAGTAGGCATTAGCTTGAGATCAAAACTTAATTAGCTTAAGGTCTTTTAGTGAGTAGTGAATTAATTATTGGCTTGTAACTTGTTGAATCATCAATCCCACCTAGATGAGTATGATTGTATGTGACCAATTATATATATAATCTAAAAGGGGTTGACCAATCTATACCTTGGCACCTTCTCCTCATGAGCTATCACTACAACAAAAAATAAGCATTTTCAACAAACTTTTCATTCAGTAAATGCCAAATTTTTGTTGAAAATTATAGGAAATAATTATATATTCATAATATTCCAGTGGAAATATTTTCCAACGGAATACCAATGAAAATTTCGAAGGAAATATTGGTCGAAAGAAATCTATCACAAAAAATTTTCCAGCAAGTTATTGGTGGACAATCGACCACACTGAAATTACTGACGAGTTTCCAGAGGTCAAAATTGTTAGAATTTTTTGCGAATAGAACCGTCAGAAACCCATTGGTAATTCTTGCAGTATTGGTCATCAAATCTAAAACAGTTCTACGTATTGGTCGTTTTTGTTCCCCACTCCATAGTAATCCAATTTCCCCACCATACAAAAGAGGATTTATCAACACGTGTTTGCCCAATTTCACCTTGTTATAGGAAAGCGATTGCAACAACTTCCTAGGGTTGCTCATCAACTCTAGTTACATTGTTCCCCCTCCTTTTATGACTGAGATTTCTTTTAATGGTCTCGACACCTAGCAACTTTAGATTCCTTAATTCACTGTCCTTGGGTAGAGGAACTACCTCGATCATCTCTAGTTGCTTGCTAAGTCTTAGTCATCCAATTTTCCCTCCTAGGAGAGAAACTGCTCTAATCACCGACTACAACCTAGCCACAAAAGGTCACCCTCCTAGTTTCCCTTCCTTCAAGTAAATGGATTGCCCAAGCTAACTTTAGATTCTCATATACTCTAAGTTGGCTCAATCCCCCTTCTTGCGAGAGAGATTTCTCCGACCATCTCCAATTACTTGTTGACTACAAGTTATCTGATCCCCTCTCTCCTAACTGATATGTAATTCCATCTACATCAACACCTCCATTTTTGATTCACCAATATTGCACGGGACATTATTTTATATTGAACGAGCATCTTCTCCAATTTTGAGTAATGACGTACTTGCACAATCCAAGATTAGAACTAGTGGAAGTTATTTCACCTATCTTCGACCTAATGAGTTTTTTGTTTTTTATGATTTCCATATAGAAAATTTATGCATATTTTCTGCGTTGGATTTTTATTTTTTTTATTAAATACATGACAAATATTTATAAAGCTAAGATAAATCATACGTCAATAATTATCAATAAATATTTATTTTTACATTGTTGTTATAATTCATTTTAAACATTCGGTAGTAATAGTGTAAACATCACATTTGAAACTTCCATCTCCTATTAACTAGGAAATCACCCAACTTCAAATGTAATGAATTAAAGTGATTATTTTTAGTGTTAATTTACAGTCCATTTTATCTATTTTGAAACTTCACCTTCAAATTACATTTAAAAATATTTATTTCTATCTCCTACCTCATTTGTGTAGGTCATCATCATCATAAAAGCTTTATCCCAACTATTTTCAAACCCCATTCTAGTTTGCATAAAGGTGTTGCACATCTAAATTTAACAAACAAGCCATAGATAAATAAATAAAATTACTACTGAGATTCTTATTCCAAAGAGGACACAGCAAAAATTAACTCATTCAAAGGTGCTTATTCTAACTTTCTACAATAAAAAACCTATAAAGCCAAAAAGCAAACAAGCATTTCCTTTTTCATAGATCAGCCATGCAGCTCTACCTTAGCCCCTAAGCTTTTCATACTCAAGTTAGGCTTCGTTGGGGATGGCTTTCTTACTACTTGTTAGAGTAGTTTTCTAGTAAAAAATTAAATTTTTTTTACTAAAAAGCTGCTTTTAAAAACAGTAAGAAAGTCATCCCAAACAAGCCTTTAGTCTTCATAACTTGTGAAACTCTCTTATAGCATAGACGTTCAACTCCTTACAAAAGGCTAACAACATGAATAGAGGAGATTCCTCCACCATGGCTAGATCAACCAAGTTCTTGCCAATTGTGAGTAAGATATATTGCTCTTCTTCAAAGGAAGATCTGATAATCAGAAAAAGACCAGTCATAACAAGCGGTGGCGGCTTTGTTGTCATAAATTCTAAGCAGGAAGTAATCTTCGGCGTAGATGGTTGCGGGATTCTGGGTGCTAGTAAGGAGTTGATTCTTAGAGACGACAATGGAGCACCGGTCCTCTTCATTTGTAGCAAGGTAACTAAATAGTCTTTTCATTTTAAAACAGTTAAATTCGCCATCATAATTACTTCTTAAGAGATGATAAATTAACCTATACTGCTACATTACTCACTTGTGTTCTTATATAGAATGGTGTGGTGCAAGCCTTATCCTTTCAGAACAGGTGGAAAGGATACCTGATGGATTATGAAGGAATAAAAAGGTTGGTATTTAGCTTGAGAGAGCCGAAAGGATGCCTTGCCATGAACAATGCGATTAAGATTTCAATCATGAACAAAGGATTCAGTAAGGATTGGGATTACGAGGTTAAGGGATCGTTCAGTGAGAAGGATTATATTGCACCATTAATGACCGAAAAGGAGATGTTCAAGTTGTAGCACAGGTGATTAACTCATGTTCTAAGCATTTACAATAAAGTTTCTTACCATATATCATATACACTTCGTCGGGGATAGTTTTCTTCCTGCTTTACTTTTCAAACCTCAACTATAATTTTTATTTGGCCTCAATTTTTCCGTTGATTTCAAAAAAAATTTATGCTAGAAAGCTGTTTTTTATAACATATTTGAAAAAAGTTACTTTCTTCACAACAGCTTTACAATCAACTTTATAAAAAATTATAGTTATTCCAAATGAATCTATAATTATTTAATTAGCTTTGTCCTCTATTATATGAAGACCATAAGTAGAGATTTAAAATTGAGCCCTGAATTTTGTTTATGAGGCAGGTGGGAGGAAAAGGAAAGATTGCAAGCAAAGATTTCTACGAAGTGGTGGTGCAACCTGGATATGATCTAGCTTTTGTTGTAGGAGTTATTGCAGTTCTTGATAGCATCCATGGAGAGTCAACAAGGTGCTGAGATCAAAATTAATTAGAAAAAAGAATATTATGTCAGGATAATATTCTGAGTTACGTTTTATTTGAGACAGCTTTTGTATTGCTTTATAAAGCAGCTTTTTAGTAAAAAAAATTTTAGAAAGCAGTGAGGAAGCTGTCCCAAGCGAAGCCTTAGATTGTATCAAAATGAGCTTGATAATTATTATATTTATTTTGAGATTAGTAGCGCATGTGATGAATTTGTATTGTACTAATCTCAAAGTAAATCTAATGATTTTTAAAATAATTCTGATACGATTAGTATTGGAATATTTTGATATAATTTTTATTCATTTAACTAAGAAAATTATTTGTTTACAAATGCAATGTTTTGTGCAATTTAGCTGTTCTAACTAATTCTTTGTAAGGTGATAAAATCTGAAATGCAATGCTAAAAATTTCTGTGATGAAAAATTGTATTCTACAATCATGATAGTAAAGTTATTTTATTCACAGCAAATTTATAATCAACTTTATAGAATATTATAGCTGTCCGAAAGAGATCCTAAATCTTTCAACCCCCTCTTCTTCTTCAGCTTTTATTCAAACGTAATCCTTAAAGGCCAGCTACCTTAGACTTCCATCTTTCTCGTTAATCCTTAAATGCTTTCTTTTTCACAGGTTTTGCCATAAATATTTTTTTTCTTTCTATTATACGTGTGTAGCCTTTGTGATAAGCTTTTATTAAATATATTTTGAACTTTTGCTTGAGAAGTATAAACGAGAGACTCATATGATTAGAAGTTATCTAAAATTTTCAAGAAGCTCTTGATAGATTATTACATATTTTTAAGATATGCTGTAAAGTCTTTGAAAATACCATGAGATAATTAATATTATATATGATATTATGAATTACATTAATTTTAACATAAATCTCAAAATTTTGCTATGTCTATAGGCACACGCCAAGTTTTGTGAAATAAAATTTGCCAAAATCAATTTCATATCCAACTCTAAATTTGTATACAAATTTATAAGAGAAAATTTTTATAGAACTTGTTTTGTATATTTAAATTTTTTTATTATAATATGAATAATATCAAAATATTCTAAGATGCATTTTTTTTTCTAATTTGATATCTTAAAATAAGAGAAGCATAATATTAAGTTAAGTATTGCAGAAATGAGAATGCTCAGGTGAATGAGTGAGCATATATGTGAAAAGGTTAGAGTAGCTCTAGTAGAAGATAAGATTAGAGAGAGTCATCTTAGATAGATTTGTCACATAAAATGGCGGCCTTTTTGATGACCCGATTAGGAAAGTAGATTTATTAGATTTGACTTATATTAAGAAAGATAAAGGTAGGCCTAAAAAGACTTGGTTAGAAAATATGAGAAATGATATTTCTTTATTAGATTTAAATGAGAATTTAACTCTTAATATAATGCAATGGAGAAAAAGGACACATAGTAAGATAAAGGCTTGATGCCATTGTTGTTGTTGTTGTTGATATTTTAAAATAATATTCAATATTAATTGACTATATTTATATTATATATCAAATATCTAAATAAAAAATTTTACGTAATTAAATCATGCATAAGTGAATATTAGAGATCAAAAGTTGGTTAAATGTGGAGAAGCGACAACAATAACAAACATTTATCCTACTTTATATTTTATCACTCTAATATTTACACATGACATTCAAATCAAATAATTTATATATCAAATATCTAAATAAAAGTTTTGATGTAAATAATTCATACATATGTGAATGTTAGAGCTAAATATGGAGAATAAAAACAGAAATTTGACTGTCTTATAATGTTCGAAATTAGAGAAATATATCAAATATTTTATTTTGAAGGAAATATACTCGACAGTTCATTTTGACTAAAATTATCCTTTTTTTATAATTCATAAACTCTCTTTTGTATTTGCGAACTTCTTATGAAAGAGTGTCGAGGAAAAAAATGTTTTGAAGTGGTTCAACTTTGAACTTTAAATTGAACCTTAAAAATAAAAATGTCTTGAACCTATATCAACGAAGCTCACCAAAGCAAGAATCATGATTGCGATGAAAGTTAGGTGGGTGGTCAAGGATAGAACAAACGAGAAAGATGAAGTGGAGATGGTTGGGAAGGCAACGACGAAATTGATGGTGTGTGAGGAGGTTTGATGGGATCTCAAGATAGACAACGTAAAATGGGTGTGCTAGGATGGGATCACTAGAAAGTATGTGAAGGAAGTTCGATTATATTCGACCTAGGCTCATATTTATAATGCTGCTAATGTCCAAAAATGAGAAAGATATGTTACATAGAGTCTTTCATTTTGACTAAGTGTTTTAGTCCTCAAAACTTTGAATCTAATACACAATTGACTTCTTAATTGGAGTCAAGCACAAGATTATGAAAGCTTCAATGTCTAAACGATTTATTACTAATTTTGTAATAGTTATTTATGTTGAATAACAATTAATTTTATTAAATCAGGACTATAAAATTTATTTCATTCTTTTTGAGACTAATAAGTATCCTTGTGAGCCCGGGATATCAAAACCATCACTTTGTTATCTGAATGTTATTTCAAACATGATTCAAACAATTTCAATTTGAACCAAATTTATTTGTGATGACTTTCAATAAACATTTTGTGGATATCGAAGGAGATAATTTGGTCCAAGTTTAATTTTCAATCATATTTTCCCAGAAATGATTTTTTTTTCAATTTGGGGCTTTATAGGGGGTATAATGTCAAAATTTTCAATAAAAAATGCATATTTTTTAATTTAAAAATTCAAATAAAAATCCGATAAAAAGGAGGCAGACAAGTGCTTAACTATGTAAATAGACAAACATTTAGGTGTCATGCAAGAAAATTTCGCTTTCCTCCCTCCAATGCATTCGATCCATATCCTCTACGGCAACGCCTGCCGGCAATCACTTGCTCCGACGGCGGTTACTAGAGACCGGCGCCCCCTCTACATTGATCGTGCATTCGTGCTCCGGTGACGCCTTGCGATCATTTGTTCTTTCGAACAGCAATCCGCCTGTGCAAACGATATCATCGTCGATTGCGAGTGCTCTCAGTGTTCGGCCTGATAGACGACCTAGCGCTACCGGCCTTTTTAATCCAGTCGATTCAACGTTCTCTTATCCCAGTCTTTCCTTAACCGAAACCTAGAAAATCCGATCAAATTGTTTATCGTCTGCACCGCCTAGAGCTTGCAGGCGTTAAGCTAGTTGCTTCATCGACCTAAACCTAATTGACGCTCATGGGTTCTCTCTACCGTCGCCGATTATTTTTATCACGTCCGCCTTCTACAACCCTTTTGATGGTAATTTTGTGCTTGTTTGTCACTATTCTCTGACTTGGAGAAGCACATTGCGATTTAATGATTTGCTTATTATTTTTTATGTTTGTTCTCCATAAGGGTTCTTACTCTAGGACGCTTAGGTGGCAGTAACGGACGAGTTCTAAACGACCCGGGCGCCGGTTTCATTTTCTCTATTTGTTCGCTCGGCAGAATCGCCTAAACTGTTTACTCGTTGCTTTGAGTAATAGTAAGTAAATTCTAAATCCTTTTTTTTCATGCCAATTAAATTGAAGCTATACTAGTTCAAGAATAATGTCATTTGCCGATTCTAAGTTAATTTTGACTACATGTGTGTCGGCTTTTACTGATTTTGCTAGAAATGATTGTAATTACTTCTCTTTCTAGAATTGTATATATTCTTAATGTAGCCTAGTTAGCTATATGTATAAATAATCCTTGAATGAATGAGAAAAGATACAAATTGCCATTCTCTTCCTTTCTACATATTCAATTAATCTTTTTTTTTTCAAGTATTGATTTCGAATGTTTTCCATCCAATATTTGTTTTCCAATTACTATCCATTTTGCCCTATCACATGAGCACCTTTGTCCTTTTTAAGTTTCTTCGTTGTTATCTTCTCTTTTCTGGCCCCAAATGGTTCAGTATATGTTTTGCCTGAAGTTACATTTGTACCATCTTTTTTTTTTTTTTACAGGAGTGTAGGCTCTACTCTCCGATTCATCAATGGTTATGGTCTTTGTTGCTTATATGGATAAATGTAGTAAACATCCCAACTTCCATCAGAATGTAGTGTTTCTTAGTGATCTTCTCTACAGCTTTCTGAATTTGGCTTTAATAGCAATATGCAAATAACTGAATAAGGCATTTATGTATTCATCATGGGTATATACAACATTGTATGATGATTTCTTTTTTGCGTTAAACTCTTAAATCATGAAATGGACTGCTCATTTCTTGAGCTGGACTTAGGATTAGTTTGTCACTGTAATTTTTTATGTCTTAGTTCTAGAAATAAGTGGCAATTGGAGTTGTTGTAATATCTATTTATTCACTTCCTATGAATTCAGTTCATGTTTATTTGATTGCGGTGAGTTTCATTTTTACCCACATTCATGTTAATTTTTCAATACTATATTCTTATTATAAGTAAAAGCAATATTCTAATCAATCACCCAATTTATTATTAGTATTAGTATTATTATTATTATTATTATTATTATTATTATTACAAGTAGTAGTAGTATTAAAAGCAAAAAAATAAAGTAGAACGCGACTCCTAACCCTTAAAAATTGAAACTCATTTCTCACCTTTTTTTATGGTAAGTTTCAAGAATCAAAATTCATTTCCATCCAATTTCAATAAAATACACGTGAACTCACTTCTAGAAATGAAATTTAATCACTTCCATACACTTTGAATGAAATTAAATGCTCTTATTGTATGGCTAATCTAGTTGGAAATTTCTATTGCACATTTTCACACTTCTCTTTTTCCAATGTTAAAAAAAAAAAAAACTAAAACGGTTTTAAGGATCTATTTGCATAGCATGTCCTGATCCAATGCTCTTGCCTCATTCCTATGGTGGTGTCTCGATGAGTTTCTGTAAAGCAAAAGATTGGAGTGGATTGCAGATTTAGCAGACCACATCTTGCGCCTTTCTCCCTCGCAGTGGTTTCCATTCTCAGTGGAATCTTTCTTCTCTTTTTCCTCATTTCTGCAATTGTCAGGTACTACCGTGAACACAAAGGAGCCTATCATTTCATCATTGAAGTCCAGGAGAGGCTCTAGTGTCTCAACAATGGAAGACATCGGAGGCCTTGACTTGGGTCTCTGACTTAAGCACTGGTAAGCCATTATCGCTGCCCTCTGTGCAGCCTTGGTGGAGTACATGCCATCAAGACTGGGGTCCATTATCCGGGATAGTTTCCTGGCATCATTTAGGTAAGGCCGTGCCCATTCCACAAGGTTCTGCTCTCTGCTTGGCCTTGTCTTATCCACTGATCTTCTTCCAGTCAGTAGCTCTAGCAATACAACACCAAAACTGTATACATCACTTTTTGCTGTGAGATGACCTGGACAAAAGATTTAGAGAATATCAATAAGAAGATCAGCTTGTGTGAAGGATCAAAAGTGCAGATCTAGGTATTATTTGGTCTTTACCAGTCATTATGTACTCTGGTGCTGTATATCCCTGTGTTCCCATGACTCTTGTTGTGACATGGCTGTTGTCTCCTTCAGGGCCGTCCTTTGCAAGCCCAAAGTCTGAAAGCTTTGCAGTGTAGTCCTGAGAGTTAGAGATTATTTTATCATTTAGATTAAGTCATATAGCAACCATGAAGTTGAACATGTTTGAGTTACTGAGACCTAAAATTTTAGTGTGATTCTATGCATTTCAAGGTCATCAGTGTTGATTATGGCACAAGGCTTTAAGATAGCATATTGGTGCTATAGATGTCAAATTGTTAGAAAACAGGACTGAATTGCTTAGAGGTGTAGGTTAATACAGCAGAAGCTTTTTTTTTTGGGTGGCAATTTCTTTAGGGGCCATTTGGGATCATTTTGATTTTTTTGTTTCTTACTTTTGTTTTTTATTTATTTTGTTTTTATTTTAACAAAATGAAAATATGTTTTGTATCCTCATTTTCTTGTTCATATTTTTTTTCTTTCCTTCTTTCAAGCTATCTTTATGCTTTGTTTTCCTGTTTCTCATGTCAGAGCAGTTGAATTTGATTTGTTCCATAACCTTATGTAAAATTCTGCAAGTATCTATACGTTGAAAGGTAGTGAATCAAATTATGAAGTAAGCTGAGAGGAGCATTGTAGGTTGATAAACATCATATGGTTATCTAATGAATAATAATTCTTACGGTTTATATTCCAATGCTAGATGTTATATTTGTTTTATGTTAATGATCACTCTATTTTAATGGAATTTGTTTTGCTACTTTCTTGAAGAAATACTATTTGAAAAACCCACTAATGCCAAACAAATAAAATGTTTTTACATAAAATAGAGGATAACGAGATACATGGAGAAGATTACACTTCACCAAGCCTCAATGTTGTAAGCATGGCTTCCATCATCAAATCCTAGAACGTCGTCTGTCACGCTACTTCTAGGAAGAGTTAGGAGAAGCTTCCAACTTTCCCAAGTGCTGTGAAAGAATGAGAATCCCCTTCTCATCCATGTGGTCAAGGCCTTTATTGCCTCCTCTTCTGCACATCCTCACAATTCATAAGGCCTTGTCTAGAGGTGGTCTTATATTAATGTGTGATCACTGTATTGCTAATTAGTGAATCCTGTAGTTTTTTGTTTTGTCTTTTCTTGCTATAATAGTTCAGTCCTTTTATATAGGTCTTTGTCTTCTTGTCATAAAAATTAGTTCTGTAATCGGCTATTAATAGCCGGTCTATCATTCTACATTAGGTTCATTTTTCCATTAAGAAAATAAAAAACCATTTGCTATGCGGGAATTACTCTGATATTTTTCTTCTCTGTTCTTTCTGCATTCTTCTAAAAAGCTTTTCAATCCACTGGGTAAGAGGTAGCTCTCGCAAGAACAGAGCTTCTTGGATTAAATACCTCTGTGTAACAAGTGGGCAGCCTAGGCAAGGGGAACGTCGAAGCAACTGATCTCAATGGAGCGCAGCATAGTCCGTCTCAGTTAATTTAATGTCGTTGAGCTCGAATGAATGCAAGAGAGATGACTAATGAGAAGTTCTACCTTGGCAACGCACATAGGAGATATTGGAGAGATGGGTTTATGAAAATAATTGTTTTTTAAATACTAAAAACACCTCTTATTTATTTTTAGTATTTATAAAACAAATTAAGTTGTTTAAAAGAAGTTAGCAAAACAAGTTGTATTATTTTCTAACATTTTTTAGAGACAAATTT
This sequence comes from Dendrobium chrysotoxum, assembly GCA_019925795.1. NCBI lineage: Eukaryota > Viridiplantae > Streptophyta > Magnoliopsida > Asparagales > Orchidaceae > Dendrobium > Dendrobium chrysotoxum. The sequence continues at coordinate 87,474,641 of CM034313.1, forward strand.
AAAATAAAATAAAAGTAAAAAGTAATTCCAAACGGGGGTTTTAAGCTTTTGATAAATATGATACTTGCATCAGCTGCATGCCAAAAAATTTATGGTAGAAAAAAGGAAGTGTTTAATGTTTTGCTTTGTATAAAAATTTAGTGCACACATAAATAAAAGAGGAGTGCAAGAGACACAAATTTTTATGTAAAAATTTAGAAAGGGAAAATCATAGGGCCTGATCTTGTTGAAATGATTCCACTAATGTATGCCATTAACTATAAATGGTGTCCCATTTTTTTGGCAATTGGGGAAGGTTTTGATACAATATAATACACATAAACTATATCGAACAGATTATGTGGTGGAAGTTGAAATAACCTTATGGCATGAGAGCTCCTTTAAAGAGATCATTTACTATTTATTCGATTGTTCTCCATTGAGAATAAGAGACCAGAGACGAAGAAGTACAACATATTTGTTGTTATCAACGTCGAGAGTCAGGGTCAATTTTGATGGTGTGTCTCGACATTGTTTGCAATGGCAGGCGATAAAGTCAATGATCATTGGAGTAGTCTGACAACAATGTTCAAGAGACTATAGTCGAGTAACAGTGGTCAAGAGATCGTATGCAGATGAAGGTGATCAAGAGATTGTAGTCGAGGGATAGTGGCCAAAGGAAGTAGTTGGGTGAATGTTGTCAAAAGACAGTAGTTAGACGGTGGCCAAAGAACTGTAGTTGAGCAATGGTGGTCAAAGGACAGTAATTAGACGATGGTGGTCGAAGGAGTGTAGTTAGACAATAGTGGTTTGAGCAACAGTAATTAAAAGATCGTAATCGGGCGACGACAGTCGGAGGATTAAAGATATGGGACGATGGTTGGAAGATCATAGTTGGGCGATGTGGTCGAAGGAATGTAGTTAGTGGTTGGGGAATGGAGGTACAACAACGGTGTTTTGACGGCGATGGTCAAATGGCAATGGCCCGGTGGCGGTCGTCCATTGGTGATGATCTGATAGCGATGGTTTAATGGCTGAGCTCTCTTTAATTTCAGTTCATGGTCCAAGCTCATGCTTCATCTCTATTCCCCCCTCATTTCCTCCCATGTAGAAAATGGATGTCTATTTATAATTTCTAAGAGCGACATACTCTGTAAATTTGCCTAAATTCGGAGCATTCCATCGAATGACCTATATCGATTCCCTCGATCATAAACTATTCTTTCATTATTTAAATGTCTTTATAATGTTGGAATTAAACAATCTTTGTCTTGTTGGATTCTTCTCGTTGAGACTCTCGATTTGATTATAAGTATGTGAGCTTTGGTGTCCTCTACTCAATGTCCTAAAGTTACTAATTATATTTTAAGTGTTTTTTGTGCTGGTTCGAAATCATATTGGATCACTCTTGATGTCGATAGGTTCATATAGTCAAAACTTTCAATTTGACTATGAGTTTGCTAATAGGAGTTTGGATGGTCTTGATTTTAATTCTGAAAGTTTTAAATTCAAATATACATCGAGATTCGTGTCCGATCAAATTGATTTTTATTATGTATTAGCATCATTTTTCATTTTGTTTACATGCTTAAAGCTTGAAATATTTTTTCTTCTATTATGAAATCTTTTATCATTAGAAGTTGGCCATGAGGAAACTCTTAACTTTCGAAAGGAATTTGTCTATTTGAATCATTCTTTGAATAACCCAAATCACTGGCTAACACCTCAGATGATCCCGTAGGCTGAACTCCAGGAGATTTGTCCCAAACTCAGCCGTAATGTGCCTGCTTTTTTTTTGCCTTAACACATTCATTTATGCGAATTAGTCTTCTTAACTTAGGCATCTTCTAAACATTCAACTTGACATTTATCTTAATCATCATTATAATATATTCAATAACTGAACAGAATTGTCTATGGCCAGGTAAGAAACTAAAGGACTAGCAAATAAATGGAGTATTACCGAATCTAACAAGATGTTAGAAGCTTTAAAATCTCGGTATATCACCGGCTTCTCCGCCTCGTGGAGGAAGGCCAATCCCTTGGCAGCCCCCACTGCAATCTTCAGTCTTGTTGACCATGGTAAGGATATGAAGAATCCTGCTTAGAAATAAAATTAATTTTAGGCCAATAAAATAACAGGACATGTTCTCAGAATTTAGTAAATTAAGGCCTCGTTTGAGGCGGTTTATTTTTGCCGTTTCTGTTTGGAAACGGCAAAGTTGTAAAACTGCTTTTCATGGAACTATATTTTTGTATTGTTTTCAGAAGTTTTTAATATTGGCTTCTCCATTATAAAACTCCATTCTTTCAATCAAAATTTTGAAAACTATCTTTTAAAAAAGACGCCGGATAACCAAACGAAGCCTAAAGCTTCTGGCTTCAGAGTTTTCTAAACTATGGATGCTTTCTGGTAGCCTACACCGTAAGGTTTGGTTGGAAGACAATGGAGACCATGTATAAGCTGCCACTTTATATATATAATAATGGTTTTGGTATAAAGCCAGACTATCATGATTTGGATTAGGAAATAAACTAGGGGTATTTAACAACTTCAGAGCTGGCCGTCTATCTACCACATCTAACTATATCATTTGAGGTAAACATCATTGAGACTTCATAAAATCAGATCTGGAAAGTAACAACGACAAACATTTTACCATAGTTCATTAGAAGCATAAATTATACTTGACTAACTGAAAATTTTAGAAGAACATTGACGTACTTTTGAACAAGTGATTCTCCAAGCTTCCTTTTATCATATATTCATACACCAGCAACCTATGCTGATCCTCATAGCAATAACCGATCAACTTCACAAGATGTGGATGCCTCAACTTCCCTAAAAAGATCACTTCAGCCTGCCACAAAATAGAAATTTCACCATCATGATCAATTCATATTAGATCTAAGTACTTTTCAAGTGTCTAGGGATTTCACCAGCCACTCCCTGTGTCCCTGTAGACCATCAAGATCCAGGAGCTTAACAGCGACAGACTGAGACTCCATTCCTGGCCTCACTCTCTCATCAATGATCCCCTTGTACACTGGTCCGAAGCCACCCTCTCCAAGAAAATTACTATTGGAGAATCCTCCTGTTGCCATTTGAAGCTCTGCAAAGGTGAAGATGTAGAGGTTGGAGCCTGCAAGTGAGATGGAGAGGTCCTCTGGAGAAAGTGAGGCTTGTGATCTATTTTTCCCACTAGAAGCCACCTTTCTTAGAGATCCTTGCTTCGAAGCATGCTTGCTGGAAACTTCGCGGTTATTGTCTGAGCTCATGCAGGAGCCCATGGGGACAGAAATCGGCTTTCTGCTAGTTTTGATGACCGAGCTACTGGCTGCTGATCATAGAAGATTATAAAAATTTGCTGCAAAGTGGCCTGGTTCTATGTGAGAAGAAGATGGGGATTGGTGCGTTTAAGAGGGGAAGAATGGGGATGTAAGCTTGTAAACTATCCACAGCTTACCAACTACACTACCGAATATAAAGGCAACGGAGGGTTAAAAAAACTGAAGGAAAAATATTTAGTTTGACCTTTGACTTTCGCAATGTGAACTGGCTTGGGAGAACTCAAAAGAGTTATAATAAAAATATGGAAAATTTGTTTGTCAGGGCCCTACCTAGCAAAAAAAGAGACAAGATATCCTTGCTTGGTGCTCTTTGCCTGTGCCATCTGGTCTCAAGGAAATAGTAGTAAGGTTTCATTTCCCTTCTATTTGAGGTCAAAGTTAATTTCTAATATTTTGAGATTGTTGCGGCCTGTTGGTCAAGCTCGAATCCCCTAGTCTGCCTGAAAATTTTTTTTTCTGATATTTTCTGTTTAAGGAGAATATTAATATCCGATGAATTTATCTCTGTTTTTGTTAATGCATCTTGCTTGACCTTAAATATCTATATGGAGGGGAAAAAGATCATGTTCTTTCATGTTGCGGATATTTTTAATACAACTCACATTGATGAGAAATTATTACGTGCGGAGTCCGGACGTAGAGTTACGTTCGGATATGTGAGTGGACACAATATATACATATTGTGTATAAAAATATACTATTTATTTTTATATATAGTGTATACATACTGTGTACACTTACAGTTCGGATATAAAATTTCATCTAGACTTCTCGTGTAATAATTTGTTTGTATTGATATGCATAAAGGGTTGGGATGGGAAAGACGGATTCGAGCTATCAAAAAGAATTTTGGATCTGCCAAAAAATACCTAAAAATAACAAATTTATTATTGAACAAGTTGCTGCTTCGAGTGCTTTGGTCAATATCACATCTGTTATCATCTTTTTTCCCCAACGTGATGAGACATGCTGACGTGTATTTAAAAAATTATTAAAAGAATTACACTTAAATTTGTATTTGAGTTAAAAACATATAAAAAATAAATATCTTTTTTCTATTTTAACAAGTCTGTAAATGTAATGAATCTTTTAAGGGTATTTTTGGGATGATGATAGTTTTTTATAAAATTGATTGTTAAATTATTGCGGAGAAAATAATTTTATTATTATGATTATAAAATTTATCATAAACAAATTTTGATAGCAATAATTTGATCCAAAAATTTTCCATGTTTTTTATTTTTTATCTTATAAAATAAATAACTTTTTATTCTCATATTGACCATAAATCTTTTTTTTTTTATGATGAAATCTCTCATATTTTCTAGTATATCTGTTAAATATAACATTTTAACTCTCATTTGATAAAATAGATTATTGAAATTTTTTTTTTTTGAAACATTAAATAGCCCTCTCATGCATCATATTTAATATTATTAAAAACATATTTAATTTTATTTTAAATAATCGAGAAAATTGCATTTTAAAATGAAATTATCTTGTTCTATTAAAAAAAGAACCTCCTCTATGTCGGCTCTAATCTAAAGCACGTCAATATAAGCTTCGTTTGGTACAGATTTTTTACTGCTTTCTAAAAAAATTTTCTACTAGAAAAATTTTTTTGAATTAGAATTTTTTTCACTAAAAAGTCATTTTAAAAAGCTGTAGAAAAATTGTTTCAAACGAAGCTATAATCTATCACATATAGCATGATTTGACTTTAATTTTCAATTGAACTGCACCCTGTGATTAAATATATAAATCCAGATCATTGCATCACCAGCACAAGAAATCTACAAAACCTGCAAGTTCTTTGCTATTAAAATAACTCAGAGTAATGTGCAGATTATTTCTATAATAACATGAAAGAAGTCTTAAAGGATAGTATGGAAGAGCAAACGTGCTATCATTATTAGAACCTTCTTTTGAAATGACTAATGCTTTTAAGGATCCAATTAAAAACTCTCACCCTAATTGAGTTAGGTTTGGGCAAGATTAGGACTATTTCATAGGGTTGAGTCGAGTCAAATCGAATCAGATTGAGTATTATATTATTTAAGTTTTTTTTTGTTAATTTTTTTATGAAATTCACGTCGAATTTGAATATGACTCGAGTTTTGAAATTTTTTTTAATCTTATTTTTTAATAGTCTTTAGGGTTTAGACCTAATCGAGATTGAATCGAGTCTAAGTACAAGTTATATATTTGATGGTCATTTTTTTAAATATATATACTTATTAAAAACATAAATAAATTTGAGTTTTAATTAAAATTGACATAATTTATATTATTTGACAAAATTAAATATTTATAAAACTTAATTTCATGTATATAACTATAAGATGGGCTTAAATGTCAATGAATTTTTGCCGAGATTAGTGTTTGTATATGATAACATATACAAGTACTAATCTCAGTAAAATTCACAAGCATTTAAGCCCATCTTGATATAAATGACATCATGATATTCTTACTTAAAATTTTTTCTTGCATTATTGTTGTTAATTATGTTGTGTTGTTTTAGGTTTCGTTTGGGACGGCTTTTTTACTGCTTTTTAAAGCAGCTTTCTAGCTAAAAAAATTAATTTTTTATACTAGAAAGCTGTTTTAAAAAATAGTAATAAAGTCATCCCAAATGAAGCCTTAGTCGGAATAAAGCAAATGGTTTATTTTTTGCAAAATAATTAAAAAGAATGTAAAACACCGAAGGCATTATCGGGTGGGTTTGAGAAAGGGACAGTATATCGTTTGGAGTATATGTATTGATAACTATACTAAATATTTTATTATTTTGGGGGAATGTAAGAGGTTAGGTGCTTAAATAAATAAAAAGTTAACAGTGCTTTTGGACTAATCACGTTTTTGATGCTCTTAATTAGCCATTAGATGGAGCTAAGTGCACGCCAAAGAAATGAAAAGTACCTTTTAAGAATTTAAGCATACATCTTAGGTTGGGATATTTCTTGTTAAGGTGAAAGTGAAGATTGGCCAACTTGAATTGTTTAGTACTGATACATTTTAAAAGAGTTGAATTTATGTCTTGGAGTAAGGCTGGTAGTTTTGCTAAAAATTCAAACAAGAAATCCAAAGCTTGTTTGAATTTTGAGTGGATTTGAATATGTGCTAGGATATTTATGATGATGAAGAGAGAATTTGTGGTTTTATTTTGAACGAAAATTACATGTATAATTAGATGAGTGAAATGCAACGTGTATAATAGGGGTGTCAAAATGGGTTTTCGGATCGGGTTCCGATCCAATCCGAAATTGACCCGACCTCGACTGTTCTAACCTGAACTTGACCTTGATTATACAAACGGGTCAAAAACTTGAACGCAGACTTGACCTGCCTAAAATTCGGGTTGACTTGACTAGGCACGTGGACCCGGGCGTAAGCAAGAGATGTAGAGCGTAGTCAAGCGCAAGTAGGCTGAAGCGGGATGCGTGCGGGCGGGAGGTTGGTCATGCACCGCAGGCTAGAGCGGGATGCATGCGGGCTGGAGGGCGGCTGGGCAGGACGCGACGCGATGCAGGCTGAGCTGTCATGTTGATGCGATGGAGGCGGGAGCGCCTAAGACGCAATGCAGACTGACGCGGCACACGCACATGATGCAAACGAATCATCGTCTTTTCATTATTGATCCAATGGTATCCTTTCCTTATATAGAATCATCGTCTTTTCATTATTAACTGTGTCAATACTCTTGACCTCAATGGTAACGGTCTTCCCCATTTGAGTTTTCACAAAGATTTGCATATTTGTTTATTTTCTTATGTCAAACTAATCCATCATTCTTCGCTTATAAAAACCATTAAGAGGGATGGTAAAAAAAATTATAGCCATTGATGACGAATCTAGGGCTTCTTCTTAATTATCAAGGAGGTGATCAAAATGGTACATATGTAAGGTTTGAAGAGTGGGCTTCATTATTTGATGTGAGTATATAGAAATGAATATCTTCCTCTTATTAAAAAATATGAATCATTGAATGATTGTCAGTTGATAACGAGCTATTGCAATGCAAGTCACATGTAAATGAAATATCATAAAATGTTTCTAGCCAATAATAAGATACTTCAATGACAAAGAGAGTGAGAACCCAAAAGGTGAGAATCATTAATCTATTGTATGGTGTGGAGTGAATTTTATTGAATGCCAAAAATTTTAATGATATTTATTAAGGTTTACATAATATGCATCTTTATTAGAGATTTTGTAGGCATTTGATTGCATTGCACTGTAATGTAAATATTATTAAAAAAATATCTCGTCGTAATTCCACAAAACAACCATGAGTTAAATATGCCAAATAATAATTGACATTCCTTAACAAACAAACAAAAAAACATCTAAGATAAGGGGATTCCAAGGAATTTCCCCAAGAAAGAAATATGCCAAAGCATCCTATGATTAATCATATATTTGGTGAAAATAATCTTAAATTTAGTGTGATTAACATATAAATTGGTAACATAATCAAAGCTAAAAAAACCTCCTCAGGAGCATTAATACTTAATAGTATTTCAGTTATCATGGCTAAATTTTAAAAAGCCATCACCAAACATCAATCAGTGATGACTTATAAAATAGTTGACTCCATTAATGAATCAGTTTGAAGTCTTCATTACCACATTTATCATCAATGTGTTATGACTGTAGATTCAAAACAAAGATGAAGAAAAAATGCTTAGAGGTCACAACTTTATCTCAGCTCATAGAGAAAAAAACTTCTCATTCATAATGATAAATAAGGAATCCCTTGAACTATAAGGCTTTATTTGGGGCAGCTTTCTTATTGTTTTTTAAAGCAGTTTTTTAGTACAAAAAATTGAACTATAAATTTTTGTACTAGAAAGTTGCAGTCTAAGGCTTCGTTTGGGACGGCTTTTTTATTGCTTCTTAAAACAACTTTCTAGTTTAAAAATTAAAATTTTTATACCAAAAAGTTGCTTTAAGAAGCAGTAAGAAAGTCGTCCCAAACGAAGCTTAAGGCTTGGTTTGGGACGGCTTTTTTAATGCTTCTTAAAGCCACTTTCTAGTATAAAAATTTTAATTTTTGTTCTAAAAAATTGCTTTAAGAAGCAGTAAGAAAGTCGTCCCAAACGAAGCCTAAGTCTCATTCCTTGAGCAAATAAGTGTGAAAACCACTTATCCTTCACACAACTTCCATTTACACAGTCAAAGGTATTTAATTCTATTGTTTCATATTTAATGAATTAATGGATTCAAGATGGATTGAAGAAAAACAATAAGTGAAGTACTATTGGTTATTGAATGGAGATTGGTATTTATAGTTTTAGAATATGTTTGGGACAACTGAAGCTTTTTATAAAGATGATTGTAAATTTGCTCTGGCAAAATAATATATTTAAAAGTAGTTGAAAAAAGTAGCTTTCTAGCACATAAACTTATAGAAAGCAGTGAGAAAACAGTAGTTAAATAGAAACTGTGATTGCTATCAAAAAAGCAAAAGCAGTAAGAAAGTTGTGTCGAACAAACCCTTAATTCATTGGTTTCTTGCTTTGATGTTTCAGTTAGAATATTTAAAATATATTTTCAAGTATAATTTAAAAGGGTGATAATTTAAAAATCTCATTAAAATTTTTATATTCTCAAGTAGAATTTAAAAGGACTATTTACATAAATTATAATACTATGATACATAAAATATTTATATACTTTTTAAGACTTAGGAAAAAATTATTCCTTCATAATTTTGGACAGTAATGGTTCAACTTGAGAAGCTTTTCAATTCAGTAATGATTAGATTGCAATGCAACTTTAATAACTTAAGATATTAATAATATGTTTATAATTTAATTGTCTTCATAATTTTTTTATATATTTTATATAAAGATCTATTAAATGCATTATTTTATCTTCCAAATTATTGTGAATGTTATTATCTTTATGAAATATTTTATATCAAATTCATCAAATTTATAGACACAAAAATCTTTAAAATTTTAATATAAATATCTTGAAATTTTAATATCTTCAAAATAATTATAATTATATTCTTTTTAATCTTTTTTAAATTTTGAATAAAAAATGAATTAATCAAATGCTTGATTTGAACTTTTGAAACTTCAATGTGTGATAATATTGGAGTGATTAACATGTTGGAAGGTCATAACATTAGTATGGATACCAAACTACATCTAGGGATTATTTATTGCAAGTATTTAATATCCAATGCAAATTAATTCAATATATTGTTATTTATGTGATTAGTTGTAGGATAAATTAAAAAAATATATATTTTTACGTTTGATTGATGGTGAAATGAACCTAAAATTTTCATTTAAATATGAATATATGCTAAAGTAACATCCTTTTATTTTTGTAATATTAGTGTAAATTAGCTTTAAAAAACAATTTTAAAGATGGTACTAGGGCATTGGACTAGATGACGATAATAATAGTGGGGATGACACTGCCTGGGAGTAAGGCCACAGATGCAATGATACGCACACTCAAGGTCAAGTGGGATTCGGGTCAAGCAACGAGGGATGATTTCTGGGATTTGTGATATGTGGGATAAAAATGCATGCCTGATTACCACCAATCGTTGCAACGGAGCCTCACGGGATGAGAGGTTGGGGTATTGAATTATATTGTGATGGCTTTACTGCATTTAAATTTTGTCTAATTTGAACAAATTTGAAATTCAACAAATTTGAAATTCATAAAAATGAGTTATTTGAGGCATTTCAAATTTATCACCAAAACATTATAACTTCATCTATTAACATAAATAACATCTATTGAATTATGTCCATTTTAATTTTAATTTATAAATTTATTTTATTATAATAATAAATCATAGGTTTACATCATTAGCTTTAGACATATATTTAGTTAGGCTTGGTCAATACTGATGTATAATTTCAACTCGATAAAATAAGCCTAATAAATAAATCTAAGGAAAAACTTAAATTTCGAGTTATGTTTAAACTTGACTTAGGCTTCATTTGGGATGGCTTTTTTATTATTTTTTAAAGCAGCTTTCTAGTATAAAAAGTACATTTTTTATACTAGGAAGCTGCTTTAATAACCAGTAAGAAAGCTATCCCAAACGAAGCCTACTTAATGCAAAAAAGTAAATAAACAAGTTTAAAAAATGCAATACTTTGCACGCTTAACTTGATTCATTTACAATCCGATAATTTAATTTCTAGATCTTAAAAATAATTTTAAAAGTTCTAATCAACTAAATTAGTTAGCATCCTTCACAAACCTAAATGCTTGAAGTTGGCCAAATTTATTCTTCAAGAAAAATAAAGAACCTCATTTTTGGTTAATACTCACACTATTTTGTCTTTCTTATTAATTTCATCAAAATAATATTAGTAAAAAAGAAAGAAAAGAAAAACACTAACAAAGATGTAGTTCAAGCCACCTAAACCAAATTAAATAGTTTGGTTAAAGTAATTACACCTCTAAGTATTGTTGTTAGGCTCTTGGTTCAAACTGCAAATAAAGGTTTGATTAATACCTATTTGATAAATTTTGCTTGTATTGATCAACTTGCAAAGTTGTGCACACCATACACAATTTATTTATCTCTTTCCAGCTATAAGACAGGACAAATATTAGCATTAGGTAGGTGCTATTTAGTAAATAACAATAAAATTAAAAAGATTAAATGATTGATAGAGAATAATACATATTTCCATCACATTCTCTCTCTCTCTCTCTCTCTCTCTCTCTCTCTCTTCCTCGTTTCAATTTCTCTTACTTGTTAAACATCTAAACAGTCATAGTCCGCCTTCGTGTGAGCTTAGACTTTCAAATAAGGTTTTGTTTGGGACAGCTTTTTTACTGCTTTCTTAAGCAGCTTTTTTGTACAAAAATTTCCAGTTCAATAAACTTTTGAACTAAAAAGCTCTTTAGAAAGCAGTAAGAAAGCCGTCTCAAACCAAGCCTAAGAGATTGTCAATTCGAATTTGGATATGTGGTGTATAAATTTACAATTTAATATTTGTGCTATTGGTTGATTATGTGCCACATAAAAATTTAAAATTACTATTGTTTTCATATAAATAAACAAATTATTTACAAATATGTCATCATAAAAAATTCAGTTAAAACAAAGTTCTGTAAAAATTTCTTTTCAACTTATTCCATGCAGATTGGAGAAGGAATTGTCAATTAAAAATATATTTATTCACATTTTAAGTAAATTAATTAGCAACTAATTATACTAAAATTATAAAAATAAAATAACTAAATTTACTTTTCCTCTAACTCTTTCAAATCAAATATAATTTAAGAAATACAATAAAATAAAAGTAAAACATCAAAGAAAATTTAATTTGCATGACAATACATTTTGATGTAAATCTGTAAAAATCAAAATCAATGGGTAAGTCAAGGATTTGAACCTTTAAACGCGTAGACTATTCTCTCAAATCAAATGTTCTTTGTGCCACCCCTAACGAAGGCAGACACGCACTTTATCCATTTTTGACCTGAACAAATTGGATTTATCATCTATTACTTGTTCAAATCTCTTAGCCAGCAGTAAAGCAGGTTCAAAAGGTTTAAGCTGCAAAACACAAACTTTTCTCTGCAAAATTTTCAAACTTTTGTTGGTATAAGAAAGAAAATGAACTTTGGAAAATAGGATAAGTTTTTATTGAACAGATTAAGATATTTTGCCACATAATTAGGATGGAATCAAGAGAGGAGAGAGAAAGAGGTGATCTATGATGATTTTAATTAGTTTAGTGTGTTAAATATAGTTAATTAGTGGATACATAGCTTAATTGTTAAGCTTTTTTAAAATACCTTCTCCCGAACCTCCGTATTCCCGCCGATCTGATAAGAAAAAAAATTTCTCTGTTTCCCGTTCCGATACTTCCGTTTAAAAACGAAAAAAAGGAGCCGGGGAACCAAACGAGGCCTAAGTAGTATTGTATTCTATAAACATCTCATTTTGGGGCATATGAGGAATGATAAATAATGAATAAATTCCTCTTTTTTTTTTCTTATCTATTTCTTTTGAGAGTTTGAACAAGGGGCGTAAGTGAGTCAAGTTGACTCGTGAGTCGGTTCGGGCTCGACTCGATAAATGGCTTGCCAACCGAGCTCGATGAGTTAATTACAAGACAAGTTTAAGTAAGCCCTGACTTGACTGATTAGCTCACGAGCCAGTTTGTTTCAAAAATATTAATATAAAATACACTTAAAATATATTAAAATTTTAGATTTTAAATATAAAATTGTTAAAAATATTTAAAATTTTTATTCAACTTTTTTATACTGAGTGATCCTTATAACCTTTCTTGTAATCTCTCATTTTTAACCATTTTATTAAAAAAAAATTATTTGAATCATAATTATTTTCTCTGTTTCAAACCGCCTAATAGCTAAGCGTCTGCAAAAACTGTTTTGCCGAGCTAATCGAAAAATTGACCGGCCTAATGTCAAACTGATCGGCCCATGGGCCATTTTAAGAGCACATACACATGAGCAAATAGACTTACCAAGAATCCGTAAGCAAGCATCCATAACTATTAACTAGCGGGTCTCCAGAAAAAAATAGTAGTTCAACATGTTCGGCTCAAAAATCATTCTCATCCAACTTATTTAATAAATAAATTAAGATATCAAATACATATTTTATCGTCATAAATATTCTAATACGAAAAAATTTCATTAATTCATGACTTCAAATGTGCTATACTTCTATTTATGATAACATCAGACTTTATTAACTGTTATATATATATATATATATATATATATATATATATATATATAACAGATCATCTCCAACCGAAATATTCATTTTATACTGCAAAATATATAATACTCTAAGATGCAGTGACTCATCTGCAACCGAACTCTATTTTATAACATAAAAAAAGAATATAGCCGGTATATCCTTTCTCCAACTAAACTCAATTGAACAAAATGGCGAAAAAATGATGCAGTGCGATGCCATATTCACCTGGCTCAAAATGCCGTTGAATCTGGCTTTCGGTTGGAGCTCGCGATGACTTCAAACGATCGTTTAGAGTTCGGTTGGAGATGACCCAAGTTCGAGCCCAGATCAGAGGACAATTTTTTTACTGTTTTTCTAAAATAACTTTTTAGTATATAAATTTTTAGTTCAAAAAAATTATGTACTAAAAAAAAATTTAAATGTAGCAAAAAAATTGCCAAACAGAATCTAAATTTTGAATATTTCAAGCCAAGGGTCAAAACAGCTCTTATCAAATATCTCAATCAGGAGAGACAATTGCAGCCATCTGACATTTCAAACCTTAAATATCTCACTAAAGTCTCAGGCCTTTTTTACTAACACCGAAAAGAATGCCTCATTAATGTCATACAGACCAGAAAGTAATTTCAATGCCCAGTGTCCACTCGTGAAAGGGAGAAATTATTCTTTGCGGTCACCGAATATTTAGAGAAGAATTAGAATGTGTCACATCATCTAGTACCGAGTGATACACAGTAGCGGTATATAGCAAAAAAATGACGTGGCTCATTCTGATTCACCTCTTGACACCGTTTGGTGACCACAAAGAATAATTTCTCCATAAATGGACGTTTGTAAATCTTTTAAAAGTCTTTAAAGAAGCTGAAGAATTTTCCTAAAGTATACAACTGGAGAATTCTCTCTGCTTTGTCTGATGCTTTGAAGTCCTCACGAATAGAACTTTTCATGATGGGGAAAGCTTTGAAGATCAGCCCCCCATTTGCCAGGAAATTTGACTCCTCCCACAAAAAGTCTGCTGATAGAGGAGAAAGACAATTGTTCCTCCTATGGAAAATTCAAATAATAGGAATGGCTCGAGTCTAGTCAAATCAATTCGAATGAAGTTAAGTTTATTTAATTCATATCAAGTTCGAGCTCGACTCAAGCTTACTTAGTAAGTTGAAGCTCGGCTCGTTAAAAAATTTATAGGCTCAAGTTCGGCTCGATTACTCGACCTCGTTTGGAAAGCTCGAGCTTGACTCGATTGTTGAGCTTGATTTCCAAGTTTTAAATTAAAATTTTCAAATTTTTTTAAAATTTTTATAGTTAATATAGAATTTCTTTAAAAGGATTAAAATATATTATATAATGTTAATCTAAACTATTTCTTAAATATATTTTAAGATAATAAAGTGGCTCAACGGGTTTATGAACCAAGCTAGGTTGAGCACGAGCTCAAGTAAAGATTCGAGTTCAAACTAGTGACTCAATATGCTCGACTCGTGAGCTAATTAACGAGTCGACCTCGAGCTGGCTCATGAGTCGAATTTGCTTATTTAACCCCTAAGAGGAACAGTCAAAAAAAAACCCAAGTAATTTGATTCAGCTTTTCTTTGAGAAAATAAATTCATTTTCCTTTAGCAGAAAAACTTAGGGTGTAATGTTTATGTCAAATCCATTTAGGCTGGCCAACACCCGAATAGAGAGAATGAGGGCCCTTTTAAACATTAAGGAATTTAACATGGAGCTAAGGATCATGAAATGAAAGACAGAGAAGGTACCACTGACGATAGAGTAAGAGCGTAAAGGTCTGATTTATAGGCAATGTAAGTGATACCGAAAAGGTGAACTATAGCAAGAAGACCCAACCATGTAATAGATGAGTTTCTCCACTAACAATTAGGCTTTGTTTATGCTTCTTAAAGCAGTTTTTTAATACAAAAATTTTAATTTTTGCACTAGAAAGCTGCTTTAAGAAGCAGAAAGAAAGCCGTCCCAAACGAAGCTTTAATGTTAACATTAGAAAATTCCAAATGGCCTTGGTTTTGCATGTCATATTAGATACCCAATGAAATAATAAAAGGAGAGTGATCGAATGAAAGAAATGGATTTATTTTTGCATAAAAAATAGGGTAAGAGTCCAACCGAGCTGTATTGATAAGAGTTTGGTGAAGTGTGGTCCTACTAGGAAGGTTAGGTCTGCAACTGAACTAAGTGAAAGTATTGAAAACAAAAAGGTGGTTAGCTACCCATATTCAAATAACATGTCTTTCAATTTAGTAAATTTGTTCATTGGTACAAGGTTTCCATGATAACTCAGGAGCCATTAATGAAAGGTTACAACATTACAAATAGCATTCCATTGAGTTTTTTTTTTATTTTTTCATGTAAGAGTTAGCAGCATAGAGATCGGGTCTGCGGTCGAGTGGTCGACAGAATACATTCCTTCCATCTCACCCTGGCTCAAATCCCATAACTGTCCAACAAAAAAAAAAAGAAAAAGTTAACAGCATAAATAGTACTAAGAAAGAGAATAAAGGAATTGTTGCGAGCACTGGCGGATTGAGAAGGGACCTATGAGGGCATGGGCCCAACCAAAAAATTATAAAACTTTTACCATATATATAATTGTAACATGTGAAAAAAAATCAGTAAATTATATTCCTTTTACCGCAAAATTTCTACACGGCACCCTAGCAAGGCTTGAATTCCTCAATTGTCTCCATGGCATCTTAGAAGAGTTGCATGTCCTTGATGATTTCCAATATCAAAAGCTCTCTAATTGTCATTAATAGTAGGGCTGCAACCAAAGAAGAAATATCAGAAGTGTAGATCATGGAAGATTGATAACAACATGTACATGTGATCATGGTTGACTAATGTAATATCCCAAACTATTAACTATAGAGATATTGTCCGTTTTGATCTAAGGGTCTCACAATTTTGTCTTGTTGGTGTAACTTTCCACTTTCCTAGGAGGTCACCCATCTTAGGATTTCTCTGGGATGAGCACACTTAACTGCGGAGTTTCTTAATAAAATTTCAATCATTAAATTAAAAGGAGACTCGATGTTTAAGAGTTTATCTTCTTTTTATGTAAGAGGTTTCACAACTAATTCCATAACAAATGAACTATGAGAGAGCTTACTGCTATATAATGAAGTTGAGAAAATATATATAGGAGTCGCAAAGGAGTCTATTTCTCACATTGAAAATATGCTTGTGCTCTTTGAGATTGAGCGCATCCTCCATGATCATAGAGAAGAGGTCTTGCTGTCACTCAATACTTCTACATGCTCAGTAGACTCTGGCAATGATTAGATATATACAAAGAACATCTAGGATTGTCATGAAGATGGAGCTTAACACAAAAATTGTTAAAAGGAAATGACTATTTAGGTTCTTAATACATCTGAATATGAGCTTAGATGATGTTTATGAAAGAATTTTATCTCAAAAGTCTCATCCTAGTCTTAAAAGAAGCCTTAACATAATTGCTTTCATATTTATAAGATCAATCTCGGGGGTGGGGGGGAGGGGGGTGGTGTTGGGCAAGGGGGCCCAAAAAAAAAAAAATTAAAAACCGGTTTTTGAAGGGTTTAGTATTAGAAGATTTAGGTTACCGGTTCAGCACTTCGCCACTTCCCAAGCTCGATCGCAACTCTCCCGCACGCAGCCGCAAGGGTTTCGCTGTTTTGTGTCTCTCACACCGTCGCACGAAGCCCTTTCCTCCTAGGCCGAGCGCCGATCGGCGGCGGCGGACGGCGGCTGAAGACGGCGGCCGAAGACGACCTGGCAGTCACGGTCACCAAGTGACGAGGGCTTTAGCGCCGGCTAGCTCAAACGGATTACAACGAGAGGTAATTTTTTTTTTGTTGATTTTATAAGTTATAATGTGGATTATATCATTTGTTCTCTACAATAGGCTTATTCCTTGCAAAGTTCTTCATACTTCAATGCTTTGTCTTCATTTTATTATGAGATTTTTGATTTTATTTTGCTTGATTTTATAAATTCTATTTTTATTTCTTGTTTGATTTCTTAAGGCATCTTTGAGTTCAAATATTATGGAGAGATATTTCAAACGATCTTCAATTCCAAAAACATCAAATGACAATAGTAATCAAGTGGAAGATCATAACGAAAAACGTATACGAGTGGATGTTGATTTACCCAACAACATTGAAGTAAGTGTTGAAAATCTTCCAACTGATCCTGGGGATCAGACTACGAATTCCCATTGTTGACTTTAATCCTAATATTCGGGATGAAGTTCGGAGAATATATTTATAACGAGGGCCATTTCAACCTCGCAGTCATGATTTTCCAAAAACCAAATTTGGGATGAAAGATAGACGATTTAATCCTACTTGGTTTGACAAGTACTCTGATTGGCTAGAGTATAGCATAAGCAAAGACAAATCATATTGTCTTTATTGTTATCTGTTCAGAAAACCAGGTAGAGGCAATGAAGAGGAAGAAACATTTAATAAAAATGGATTTTCGAATTGGAAAAAAATAAACAAATTTGATCTTCATGTAGGAGGTCATAACAGTGCGCATAATAATGCTAGACGTAGTTCTGAAGACCTACTGAAATAGAGTCAACACATCGGGTTTGTGCTCCAAAAGCAAACAGATCAAGCTACATTTGCATACCGTATCCGCCTCAATACTTCTGTTGATTGCATAAGATTTCTTTTGAAACAAGGGCTAGCTTTTCAAGGACATGACGAATCTTCTACATCCAAAAATCAGGGTAATTTTCTTGAACTTGTGCAATTTTTGGCTGAACATAACAAAGACATAGACGATGTGGTTTTAAAGAATGCTCTTGAGAATTTAAAGTTAATTGCACCTGATATTCAAAAAGATATTACTAGAGCATTTGCTATTGCTATTACAAAGTTTATATTTGAGGAGATTGGTGATAAATTTTACTCAGTTTTAGTTGATGAATCACGGGACACATCCGCTAAGGAGCAAATGGCAATCGTTGTCCATTTTGTTAATAAGAAAGGCGAGATAGTGGAACGTTTTTTGGGGATTTCACATGTATCAGATACTACTGCAAATAGTCTTAAATTGGCGACTGAACAACTCCTATCAACATTTGGTTTGAGCATATGTAGAATACGTGGTCAAGGCTATGATGGTGCTAGTAATATGAGAGGAGAGTTTAATGGTCTAAAAGCTCTATTTCTGAATGAAAATTAATATGCACATTATATTCATCAAAAAATTATCTTGATGGGGCACGAATCTCAAGGCAAAAGCTCTATTATCTTATGAAAGATGTTCTTGGTATTACTAATGAACTATCACAAGCTTTACAGAGAGGAGAACAAGATATTGTTAATGCTATATCTTTGGTGCGTATATGTAAAAAAAGACTGTAAGATATGAGAGATAACAAGTGGATTGACTTCATCAGTAATGTAACCTCTTTCTGTGAGCAACATAAAATCAATGTTACACATATGGATGACAAATGGGTTGCTCGTGGTCGTCCACGCCGCAGGGCTCAAGATATAACAAATTTATATCATTTCTGGGTTGAAATTTTTTACACAGTGCTTGATATGCAGCTTCAGGAGTTGAACAATCAGTTTACAGAAGTAAATACTGAACTGCTTTTGTGCATGTCATGTTTGAATCCTAATAGTTAATTTCATGCATTCAACAAAGACAAGTTGATTTGAATGACACAGTTTTATCCAAGTGATTTTAGTCTTCTTGATCAGGCGGTTCTTGAAAATCAATTGGATACTTATATCATGGATATGCGATTTGATGATCAATTCACCTCATTAAAAGATATTGGAAGTCTTGCTGAGAAAATGATCCAAAGTAGGAAGGATATAATATATCCTGTTGTTTTTAGACTACTGGAATTGGCATTGGTATTACCCGTTGCTACAGCAGGGGTTGAAAGAGCATTTTCTGCCATGAATATTTTAAAAAATCGGCTGCGAAATAGGATTGGCGATCAATGGATGAATGATTTATTAATTGCTTATGTTGAAAAAGAAATTTTGGATTCTATTGATAATGAAGTAATCATTGAACTCTTTCAGAATATGAAGAGTAGACGTTATAAATTGTAAGTTGTTTACTATCTTATATTTAATATTATATATTTTTGGATAATTATTAATCAAAAATTTTTAAAACTGCCTATGCCGGTCCCAAGCCCGGATGAAAAAAGTTGAGGGAAAATTTTAATAAAATAATTTGGGCCCCCCCTTGACAAATTTTCTGGCTCCGCCACTGCGTTTAGTTGCTTCATATTTCTAATAAGATCTTTGAAGTAAGTGTTGGGCTTCCCCATATTTAGAACCCAACCATGCAAAAAATATTCTATCAAAGACGTCATATGGATGGCAACGAATAATTAAAAAAAATGTAAATAATATATATATATATATATATATATATATATAATATGTAAATAATATATAGATTGATATATCATCAAAAAATTATCTTGATGGGGCATGAATCTCGAGGCAAAATCAAGTTGGAAACTTTAAAAATTAAATCGGAGATCATATGAACTCTGATTTCAGCAAACTTACAGTCGAACTGAACGTCTCGAAAAAAAATGAACCCAACGACACCAAATTCGACCCAATCCAAGCTCAAATGGGTCCAAATCAAAGACCCGAAGTGCATTTGGAAGGTTCAAATCATAATTATGATTACCAAACAGTCTCCAAACGTGTCATGCTTATAGTCGAATCGAGCGGCTCGACAAGACAAATCCAACGAACCCAAGATCACTAGATTCTGATATCATTAAGGCATTCAAATGTCTTATAAATACTCTATGATCAGGGGAATCAATACGGGCCATCCGATGGAACACTCCGAACCTACCCCGAATCTTCTCTATATTTACGAGGTGTGCCACTTATAAAAATCTATAAATAGACCCCCACTCTCTACATGAAAGGGACCTTTAGCTAGAGATTGGAGAGAGCTCTGAAGCTTCAAGAGCTCCAGCACCACCGCCCGGCCACCGACTGTTGTCGGACTTTAGCCCGACCGCCGTCGGACCACCGCTTGGCCGCCAGACATCCACCCAGCCACTGGGCTTCATCTCGATCGCCGTCAGACCACCGCCCGGCTGCCGACCGCCGTCGTTCTTTCACCCGGCCGTCAACCGCCGACCACCGACCGCCACCTGACTTTAGCCCGACCGCTGACCGTCGCCGGACTTCAGCCCGACCATTGTCGGATCACCACCGACCTCCTCCAGACTTCCACTGGAAACCGAGCGTCGTCAGACTTCTGCCCGACCTTTGTCGGATCATTCATTGTCAGCTGAACTTCTGTTCGAGCGCCGTCGGACTTCCGCCTGACCGTTGCCGGACCTTTGCCTAACTCTCCAAACTACTGTAATTTGACAGCCTCTAAGTCAAGGGACGGGTCAACATTTGTAATTCACTCAAATTTAGTGGAATCTTGTCACCTGGGCGAGGCACCGTGGGTTTTCCCCTTTTCAGGATTTTCCACGTAAAAAATCTTGTGTTCTCTGTGTGTGAGCTGGATATCTGTGCAATGCTAAGACATTTGATTATAACTTTATAGCTGCATATATATATATATATATATATATATATATATATATATATATATATAGTATTATCTATCCCTTCTCGTACTAAATTCTCACATTGTTGTCTCTTACTTGCAACCGAAAGGGAAGATGAAGTTGAGTGCTAAGTTCGAATAAGAATTTGAACGCTAGATTAGAGCCCTGAGTTTGAAATAAAACTTCAAAGTAGTTTGAATAATGTTCGGTTTATAACATGTGGTTTGGATAAAATGTTTGAATATGATATTCAAAGCTAATACAAACCATATTTGAACCTATTCAAACCTATAATTTGAGTTCAAAGAAAATTTGGACCCTATATTGTAGGTTTGAATGAAATATGAACTTCTATTTCGAAGTAATTCAAACATAGTTCATATTAGGTTTGATCTTAGTTCATATATTGTGTTGTAAGTTCAAACTAAGTTCAAATCTACTTCAGAATTCTCTTTCGAATATGGAGATCGAATGTTAGCTAAGGAATAGAAATTTGAATTTGGGTTCGAACTATATTATAACTAAAGGGGCATACCTTGTGATGATTCAAAATTTGTAGCTTGAACTTATTTGTTTTTCATTGAATTACATTTATCTAATTAATTTTGCTATGAATATAGATGTCTCAACTTATTATTCAAATGATCTTAGCTACATGGCTATGTAATATTCATTCAAGCAATGTCTAAATCCTCTTCATCTTTAGCTCTTTGAGGCCTTGACTCAATAGCTTCACCTAAGGAAGATTTATGATAAAAATAATGATAACTACTCCATTGCATTCAACATTGGAAATAAGAATGCAATATTTAATGAATAGATTCAGTTCAGATGAATTTTATATTGATGAGAAGTTAAAGGATATGATCAATAGTAGAAAGCTAATTGATAATTAGCTAAATCACAATTATAAGAATATTGGTCTTAAGAATGCCTTTCTTAAGTGCGCTATCATAAAAGATGTGCAAAAGCTAGGTTTATGTTTTATTATTGATGGACTACTGCACAATCATAAGAAGAGCAATCTTTTTTTTACTAAGAAGTTAGCATTGGTGGAAGATGATGAATATTTTTTCAGTACATGAAGATTGTCATGAGAGAAAAGATTGAAAGGTCTTAATAGCGATATGATACATGTTGAGAGGAATGTCATATAGGTTGAGAAGAAGATGATGAAGTAATCCCCAACCTAATACATAATTAGTAAGTCATATCAAGTCTTGATTAAAATATCACTATTATTTTTATGATTAAATATCACTCCATTAATAACAAAATATAAACCTAATTTTTATACCTCTTTTTTTTTTTTTTTAACTTAAGGGGGGATATTTATTCCAACAATGAAAAGAGGATACAAGCAAGTCCAATAAAGAACAAAACAACAATTACAAGATTAAAACAACTAAGAAAAGGCAGCAGACAGTAAGAAGGATACAAGCTAGCCGAGCTCAATTAATGACAACATGCTTTCTTCCAACCACCCAGAAGGAAGGCAGGGACCATCCAGAGGAGGAACACAGATGAAGCACAACCTCACTTCCCAAATAAGGGCCACCAAACAGAATAAGAAGACGCACCACCAGTGGTTGCTAACAAGCCACATCCTACCAGATGGAGAGCATAAAGTTGCCTCATCATTCTCCGGGCCTCCGTAGAGGCAACCCCCAGAAGTATAAGCCAATCCAACGAAAACCAATCACAAAAGCGCCATAGACAACCAATCAAACAGGGAGAAGCAGACATCTAAGACCAACCGAGAATGGCAAAACACAAACAGAAAGTAAGCCCAAGATAATTAATTTTTTTTTCTACTACGACGCTTGCCACCACCATGAGAGAAAACTTTGTCAACAAAACTACCAACTTGCAAACTATATAATTCATAAAGCTGTCAACTGGGTCAACCAAATCCAAACCCGCCCCCTCACCAATAGAGGAAGAATCCGTCCAGTCAGAATGATCCACAATAGAGTTTATCATCTTGCTAGCAACATAAGCTTTTAACTCTTCATTAGAAATTAGAGGACCTGGTACATCAACAAAGGTTGCATTCGCAATCGCATCCACTGGCGTATTCATACCAGCTAAAGGAGAATCATCAGATATAATACCCAACTCACTAGACAAACCATTATCCACAATTAATGAAACATTCTGATTTGGTCCTACATTAATAGGAGAACCATTAGAAGCAATACCCAAACCACTAGAAGAGTCATTCACAACCGCTTTGTTAGCATCACATAAATCAATATCCTCCCTATCCAGATTATCATGAGAAGAAACCATGTTAATAAGAATAGGGGGAGCAGCAAGTTTAATATCACCAAAAATCATATCCTTACACACAAGTCTCGTGACCAGAAACTGGCAAGTCCACTAACGGTTTCACACAATCAATAACAGCATTGTTAACACCAGGAGGAACAGAATCAACTATAATATTTATAGCGACATCAGAAACAAGAGCAGCATGAGGAAAAATCTCAAGGTCGGGCTCCAATGAGTGGCCCTCAAAAGCACCAACACCAATTCCAGTCAAAGCTAAATCAACACAAGCATTAACTTTCACAGGATCTTTCACACCATTGGACTCCTTAACAACCTCATTTCCCAAGATAGGGATAATAGTGGAAGGATTAAGCATATGGGGGTGTAAAATACAACATTCCAATTTTGAATGCCCCTAATGCTTTGCAATGAGAACAATAGAGAGGAAAATCCTCCATAACCACAAATTGGATATAACCCAAATTATCAGGGCCAACCCACTCCTTATCAGGAAAGTGTTTAGTGACATCTAACTAAATTAAAACTCGAGCAATTGATGGCCGAGACTCGATAGAAGTGGCATTATTAGTTTTAAGAGGTCTGTCAAACAGTAAACCAAGACTATGGAGGATACGGGGGGAAAATAGGTGAGGCCTCAGGTTTGGAAATGAACCCCAAATTGGAATTATGGGGCACTAAACATCAATATCAAACATAGGAGACCATTTGAATACTTTCATAAAGCAATTATTCACAAAATAAGAGCGATGGAAAAAAACTCTATAATAATCCAAGTCATTAACAAGCTTAATCAACACATGTTTCAGATTGAGAACAGTAACAGAGAAATCACCATTAAGCTTGAGATTGAAAAAGAATATTTGGATAGCATCAAGTAAAGGTCTACGCGTAGGAAATTTCCCAACCAAGGTGAACTCGAAAGGGGCAGCGAGGTCAAACCACAGTGCGAAGAGATTTTGAGGTCAGGAACGTTTGCGGAGTGGGAAACATAAGATAAAGCCTCTCTAAAGGAATGAGAAGCATTCTTTCCATCCAAAAAATTAGGATCACCTAGACGGTTAGCCACCATCAACCTAAAAAATAGCTAACGGAGGGAAAAACCAATAGAAGAAAAAAAAAACCACGAAATCCACAAAGCGAAGGAAAGGGAAACTCCATTGAAGCCAAACCAAGTGGAGGCTTCATCGATGCGAATGCAGAAGAGAACGACATGGAGGAACCCTAGCGGAGGAAAACATCCTGTAGCGTGGTTTGAAATACAACCTCTATTAATACACTTTATATATCATCAAAAAATTATCTTGATAAGGCACGAATCTTGAGGCAAAATCAAGTTAGAAACTTCAAAAATTAAATGCGGGATCATCTGAACTCTAATTTCAACAAACTTATAGACGAATTGAACGTCTCAGAAATATGAACCCAACGACACCAAATTCGACCCAATCTGAGCTCAAATAGGTCCAAATCAAAGTTCTGAAGCACATTTGGAAGGAAGAAGAGAAACTTGAGTTCTTTTGCCACAAGACTCCTCCTTGACCATCGCCGGACTTCCATACGGTAGCCGACTGACACCGGACTTCCACCCGTCGCCAGACTTTTGTCGGACTTCTACCCGATGCTGAACTTCCATCGATCTCCAGACTTCCGTCTGTCGCTAGACTTCTGCCCATCGTTGGACCATCGATGGATTTCTACCCGACGTTGGACTTTCAACAATTGTCGGACTTCTGCCCATCGTCGAACCGTCGTCGGATTTCTACCCAACTCCAGGTTTCCATCTATCGTTGGACTTCTACCCTTCACCGGACTTTCATCGGACTTCTACTTGACGCCGAACTTTCGCCCATCGGCGGATTTCTACATGACACTGAACTTCCACCAGTCGCCGGACTTTCGTTGGACTTCTACCCATCGTCAGACTATCGCCTGATTTCTACCAGACGCCAAACTTCCGCCCGTCATTAGACTTTCTACCCGTCGCCGGACTTTCGTTGGACTTCTAACCGATGCTGAACTTTCTTCTGTCGTCAGACTTCTACCTGTCAGCGAACTTTCGTCGGACTTCTACCCGACGCCAAACTTCCGTCCGCCGCTAGATTTCTACCTGATGTCAGACTTCCACCCATCGTCGGACTTTCATCGGACTTCAACAAGATGCCAAACTTCTGCCCGTCACCAGACTTCTACTTGTCGGCGGACTTTCGTCTGACTTCTACCCAACACCGAACTATCACCCGTCGTCGGACTTCTACCCGACGCTGGACTTCAGCTCGTCACTAGATTTCTACCTGACACCGGACTTCTGCCCGTCGCCAGACTTCCGTCGGATTTCTATCTGACGTCGGACTTCCGTCTATCATTGAACTTCTGCCTAACGTCAGACTTCCACCAATTGCCGGACTTCCGATCTCCCGTCGCCCGTCGACTACGGTCCTTCTGACCTCCGTCGCAAGACAATTGTCCATCTGACCTCCTTCGTCGATTACGTGCCTTCCGACCTCTGTCGCCCGACTACATTCCTTTCGACCACGGACATCCTAGTACGATCTTTCTGACCTCCATCACCTGCCGACTATGGTCCTGCCGACCAAACGAACATATCAATACTTATTCTTCCAATATCTACCATGTAATGCATTCTATACGATGTAAATTTGTTACATCAAGCCAAGTCCTTCCCTCTAATGAAGGGCCTCATTTGTAATCTACTA
The DNA here is from genome assembly GCA_019925795.1 of Dendrobium chrysotoxum. Classification (NCBI taxonomy): domain Eukaryota; kingdom Viridiplantae; phylum Streptophyta; class Magnoliopsida; order Asparagales; family Orchidaceae; genus Dendrobium; species Dendrobium chrysotoxum. The sequence continues at coordinate 87,500,289 of CM034313.1, forward strand.
CAAATACTAGTTGATTTATTTAAATTGGGCTAGGCCCTGTGGTATTTTCCCTTTTCAGAATTTTTCATGTAAAAATCTTGGTGTCTCTTATGAATATTATACACTCTCTTTTTATCTGATTGTATGCCGGATATTTGTACAAAGTTCAGACGTGAAATTTTATATTTCTCTATCGCCGTGAATATTTCAGGACGCAACAACACTCAATAAAGGCATTCTCAATATCTATAATCTTGAAGTTTTTTTTATCATTTTAGAAAATTATTAAGTAGCCTTAATGCTATTTGAGATCCTTTTAACTTGTCATCAGTAAAAAAATTCTCCAAAATCCAATTTGATAATCAACAAAACTTCACATATACCAAATCTTATACTCTTATATTTAATATTAAATCATAGGTCGTGAATAATTAGAAGTTGCAAAGGGGATTTAATAGCCTTCTCATTTAAATAAATAAAAGCTTTCAAAAAATGTATTCACTTTCTCAATTATAAGTCAGCATTTCCCCAATTCCTTCAAATCAAATGCACTTGAGTGCTCAACACCTATTAGAGGAGTTTTATGAATGAATAAATAAATATCAATTTATATCATTATATTTTGACTCAAAGCAATTAAAAAAATTTTAAGAGGGGTTTTGTAAATAAATAAATAATCAAAATTTATATTATATTTATCATAAACTGAATTCAATGAATTTAACATTCATTATGATGCACTTTTTTATCACAATCTTCTAAAAGGAAATAAAATTGATCATTGTCATAAAATTTAAAAATTTTGTCATTTGGTGTGTTGGAAATGGAATGAAAACTAAAAGGAATGTAGTGCATTTGAAATATTTGAAGTTATTTGGATGAGTATAAAAGTAATGCCGAAAATATTTTATTATTTCGCTAAAAGTAAAATGAATGTCATGTAAAGTTAAATGATGGTGGTGGTCGGTAGCGATGATGGGTAACTATGATTGGTGGTCGGTGGCAACGGTTAATGGCGGCGTGTATCAGTAGTTAACGGTCAATGCCGGCGGCAGATAGCTGTTTGTTTTAATAACTAGCGATGGTGACCACTAGTTTGCGGGAGGCAAAAGGTGGTCGATTGGTTTTGGCAGGTTGCATCTTGTAATGTCAGAGGGAGGCCGACAACTGACAATGATTGGTGACAATAGGCAGCTAGTGGCAGGGGATAACAACATAATTAGTTTGTGGTGAAAAAAGGAATTCCATCAAATTTAAATAAATTTTTAATACATAAAAAATGAATTAGAGAGAGAAAAAAGAATTCACTAAAAATTTATAATTCATTTCTTTTTCATCAATCCTAACCCTTAAAATTTCTTTTACATTGATTTTTTTTTTTCGCATTTCTTTTTAGCAAACCAAAGTTACCAAACCTCTCTTTAAAAAATTTTGTTTTACATGCATTTATTGGCTTCACCAACCAGTACAATGTAGATAAGCCGAACTTTATTGAAATGGAAATGATCGGTGATGGTTCTTAAATTATTGAACTATAGAAAAATATTTTTCATTTTTTTATATTAAACCAAAAGCTATTATCCATTACAATTAATATGATACAGACAGTTATTATATATTTAAACCGATTTTAATGCGGTAAAATTAGTTGGTAGGTTTCCTTTATTGTGACGAGAAAGGTAAGCGTTTACTTCATTAAAGAAAAATATTTTTTTTCCAATGCAAAGTTAAGAAAATTATTAAAAAAAAAAGAGGATAAATTAAACTTTTAAAAATTATTATTAAGTTCCTTTAAATTTTAGAGGATGTATATTAGTTAAGTTAGAAAATTATGATTAAGTTAAGCTAATTAAAATCTTAATTTAATTCTGATTAAATTAAGTTAATTAATTATTTTAAGTTCATCTGAGTTAATTATAAAGTTAAATTTAATTATATAATTATAATCTTAAATTAAAATTAATTAAAATTAACTTATTTAATTATTAAATTAAAATTAAATTTAAATCCATATAAATTAACTAATCCAAATTAATTTAATTAAATATTATTAATTTAATTCTAAACAAGTTAATCTGACTTAATTAAATAGGTTAACTTAAGTTATATTAGATAATTAAATAATTATAATTAATTAAGTTTAAATAAATAATTTATTAATTATGAATAATTAAGTTAACTTAAAATAATTTAAATTTGAATTAAGATAAATTAAATTAATTTTAATAAGAATTTTAAATTTGAATTAACATATTGAATATAAAAATTTTCTTTTAGTTTTTTTAATATTATATATATATATATAATCATAAAAAACATTCAAGGTTTATATAATTTGACGGTTTTGCTTTTTTTTAAATTTATTTATAATCACGCTAATTTTGCTTAATTGATGTTTAATTAAGTTCCTTTCAAAATTTCTATGCATGAGTGTTTAAGTGAGGATAGAGTGAGAGAGTTTAATGATTTAATTTTATACAAATGTTCAATACATATGCATAAGAAAATAGTTATAAGAGTCATCTTAATTTTTACATTAAAATACATAAAAGGGAAATTCACCATGTCTTGCCTAATTGAAAATGATATTACTTGCATTGGTCATAGGTTTTAAATGATGCATTTTTCCATGATTGGTAAAATTATTGATAGGCATAAATTATATTGAACATATTCCATTGTGAAAGTTAACATAGCCCTATAGCATGAGAATAGACTTCAAGAGATCATTTGTTATTTATTTAGTCATTTTTCATTGAGGAGGGGAGACAAAAGATCAAGAATTATACATAAATCTTGATGTTGACATTTGAAGTTAGAGTTGAGGTTGACGATGGGCATTGATCTTATAGGCGATGACATGCATCAACCTTATTGGCGACAAAATCATCCAACGTTAGTGTAGTTGGCTAACAATGGTCAACGATTATTGTTGGAGGATGATGGCCAGACATGTAACACCTCATAGAAAAGAGTACTGTTCAAACCATTATGACCCAATTAGAAGTCAGATAATTTGATTTAATTTCTGCATTTGAACTCTCTTGTATGTGTCTGAAAATGATCTTTGTGCATTTAAAGGTGTGCATATATTTTGAAGCGCATTTAGGGGTTTTAATACATGTTTGTGAAATCTGAAAATTTTTGCTCAGGCGCGGTGTTGGGAAGGTTGCACCTCGGCGCTTTATTCTCTGTATTTTGAGAAATTTGAACTAATACAGTGTTGACCTTATTTCTATATGAGGTCACTGGGACATACCTGGGGTCCCTCCTGATGACCTGATGATTAACAATCATGTAGGTCCTAGTTAAATTTCAATCCAATCTCTAATCAAATTCCAATCCACCTTCCAGTTCAATTTTCAGTCCAGTTTTTAACTCCAAACTCTAGTTTAGCCTTCAATCAAACTTCAAATCCTATCCCATCCATCTCAATCATTTATTTGATTGTGATGGATGTGGGTGATTCAAACTAAATCATTCAAACTCCAAATCCAATCCAAATCTAGAATTTCATACCAAAGCCCTAGAATTCCAGACCAAAGCCCTAGGGTTTTGGACCCATGTCCTGAAACCCTTTCTAGGTGATTTTTCAATCCCCTTGAAATCTAGTCAAATGATCTCTGATTCATATTCTATTAATTGCATATTGATTAGGCATGTCCCTAAGGTCAACTCTCTAAATTTGAGCCTAATATGACACTTCTAACCCTAGAAACTAAATTAATTTCAAAAGGTTATAAAACATTCAAATATTTACAGCCCAATGCCACTGGACTTGCCATTTAGTGGAAATTAACCTTGGGGCCTCCCAAAAACCTTTGAACATACTCATAACCTCTATTATGACTGTTGACCTCATTTTTGTATGAGGTCAGTGGGACCTATCCAGACCCCAGATTAATCCTAACCCCAGATCAACACAACTTAAGACCAATTTAGATTCTAAGATCTTCTTAGATTTTAGTCCCTAGGATCTACTCTAGACCCTAGGACTCCTTTAAGTTGATATAGATTCTAGGATCTTCTTAGATTTCAATCTCTAGGATCTGCTCTAGACCCTAGGATTCCTTCAAATTAATCTTGACCCTAGGATCAATCTGATCTTAGCTCAATCCAGATTCAAATCAATCTTAATCTCATATTAATTTTAAACTCAGTTCAATCAAATTCCATGCTAATTTAAATCCTAGGATCCTTTTAGCCTCTATCCTCTGAGATCTATTTGGGACCTAGGATTCTTCTAGATCATAGATCTTAGGATGTCTAGACCTTGGGATCCTTATAGTCCCTAAATCCTAGGACTTTCCCATACCCTAAGTTTCTTTTAGATTCCAAAACCTTTTGGCCTTCCTAGGTCTTAGGAATTCTAGAAGACCCCAGACTTTAGGGTTTTTTAGATTTTAGAACCTTTCCAGAATCTAGACTTTAGGATCTATCTAGATCCCATGATCTTTCTAGAGTTTAAACCCTAGGATTCTTTTAGGACTAGATCCTAGGATGCCTTCAGACTCTTAGCCTCTAGGATTTCTATAAATTTTAAATCTTAGGATCTACCCATATCCTAAATCTACCCAGATCCTAGGATGCCCCTAGACTCCAGACTTTAGGACTTCTATATTATAGAATCCTCCTAGACTTTAAGCTTTAAGATTTACCCAGGTTCTAAAATCTACCCATATCCTAGATCTACCCAGACTCTAGATCAATCTAGGTCTTGGGATTCTCCTAGACCTTAGATTTATCCAGACCTCAAATCTATTCAAACTTCAGACCAATCCAGACTTTAAATTAATCTATTAAAGACTCAAATCAATCCAGAGCTTAATTCAATTCAAACCTCTGACCAATCTTGATCTTTAAACAACCCAGATCTAGTTGCCACAGCCTCTGACCTGACTTTAATCCTATCTAATCATTTACAATCACCAAAATGATCATAAATGATTTAGGTAGTTCGAACCCTATCAATCAAACTCAAAATCCAGCTCAAAACCAGAAATTTAGATCAAATTCCAAGGCCATAGGTCTAAGTCCTGAAAGCCTTTTTTAATGAATCTTTGAACACTTCAGAACCCTATCACATAACCTCTGATTCAGGATCTGTCAGTTCCACACTGATGTGACATGTCTCTAGAGGCAACCCTCTAAATTTGAGCTCATTCTAAGATCTCTAACCCCAGAAATTGAATTGAAATCCAAAGGCTATAAAATCTTCAACTATTTACAGTCTATGCCACTGGACCTGCCACCTAGTGGATCCTGACCTTGGAGCCTTCTCCAAACCCTCAAATCACTTCCAGACCCTTGATTATGATCCATTGAGCAATAAGCTGCATTTTGCTGGACTCAATTTGACCCCTAGTTGACCAGGGGTCAAAATGACCAAAATACCCCTATGGGGTGTAAATAGTCATTTGAACCAAATGAGCTCCAAATCAAATGCAATCACTTCCAGCAGTTTCAAATATCAAACCTAACCTGTTGGAACCAAACCCAGACCCTGGGTCAATCTGGTTGACCAAGTCAACCAGGTTGACCAAGTCAACCAGGTTGACCAAACAGGCCCTTTAGGGTTCAAATAGGTCATTTTGACCAAATGACCTCCTCAGACATTGGGACCTCCATCATTGGTCTTCAAATGTCAAACCAAATCTGTCGAGCCCATTTTTAGACCCTGGACCCACCTGGTTGACCAAGTCAAATAGGGTTGACATAAAGGCCCATTAAGAGCCCAAATAGGTCATTTTGACCAAATGACTTTCCCAAGCTTTGAGACCACCACCAGTAGACTCAGAATGTTATTCTGAACTGGTTGGACCCAATCCCTAACCCTGAGTCAACCTAGTTGACCAGGTCAACCCAGGTTGACCAATTCAAACCTTTAAACTTTTCTACTTTGAATCAAACTCCAAATACATCCAAAACCCTATCAAACCTCCAAATCAATTTCAATATTTGATTTCAAGACCTTTTAGTTAATGGTAAGTCAAGTCATTTTGATTTGACTTGGTCAAACATTGACCTATGGTCAAAGCCATGTATCCTACATGCCTTTGCACTCAAATGCTAGACCTCATTAATCTAAGAACCCTTGAATTTATTTCACTCAACATTTTGATTACCCTTGGATTTAACATGAGTCAAGGCATGGTCAAATTGACCAAGTCAAACCATTAGGAAAATTGGTTAAATTTAAGATAATTTTGCTTTGAATACTCAAACCTCCAATGGGTCATATTAAACCCCATCTAAGCCAATCCTCAAATCCATTCCAAATGATATTTTAAACATCTCTAAACCTATCATGAGTCATGTCATGGGGTTTCAATCAAGTCAACCCATGGTCAACTTTGCATTCTATACATCAATTCATTCAAACTTCAAATGAGTTATTTTGAACCCTTGTCAAACCATTTCAAGCAGTCCCTCAAATCTCCTTGCTGCCACCTTAGCATACCTGGACCCATTGACTGGTCAAATAGTCAATGGGTGGTCAAATGATTTCCTAAAGGATTAGGATAGCTCTAAACACTTAATTTATTCTAACCTAAGCCCCTCCAGCTGTTCAAATATTCTATAGAAACTTCTTAGAGCTCATCATAACCATTGGATCAATATCCAACAGCTCCTATTTCTCCTATGCCCAAGTGGGGACCAAACCAAGCTTTACACCTAGGATGTCCTATAGTCCTTTGATTCCCTTCCATCACAATAACCCTAGCCAGGTGTCAACCATCAGGGAATAAGGCCAAACAAATCCTAGCCATCCAAGTGATTTCAGGATGTTTGAATAGGGTAAAAGGCTCATTTGAGCCATCATTCCAACTCTCACATTCTCTCACCACTCAAGCCCTACCAGAACCCAATTTTTTTTCGTTTGAGCTCCCCAGGAATCCCTCTACCCCTTTCAAGTCCAAATCATCTGGTCAAACATCATCGGAGATCGGATTCCGGTGAGCCTAAGGTGAAATATGTCCCAGGCTTCTACTGCTTGATCCGTCGCGTTTTGGACCACGATTCCTGAAGATAAATTGAGCGTGGACAAACAACAAATTCAAAGAACCCAAAATCGTTCCAATCCAACGATTAGTTTGCTCAAAATCCCTAACCCTAGCTTAATTCACTTAGGAGAAATTAGCGTTTTATATAGCTCGTTTTGAGCTAAACTTTTATATCCACATTGCTTCTGTTCATCATCTCAATATATGTATTAAATTTCAAGTCATTTAATTAAATATGTTAAGAGAACAAGGCGATAAACGTGTTTAGGGTTCATTTCGTTGTTGTTTTGAATGACACGAAATATTAGCCGTTGATCTTCTGATCAACGGCTGATATTCTGTCTTTCCACGGTTCGATCCCGCGTGTATCAGTGGTTGGGTGTTCAGATCTTGGTCCAACATGATCTCGATCGTCTATTCCAACAGCGCGAGATCAAGTGGTTCTCATTCACCGCTTACGTGGATAAGTGGGCAACCGCGTGGGCCCCACAAGCGCGGATCATTGTCTAATGATTGCATCCTGCAATCATTGACCTGCCGCCTCCGCAGTTTTGTTTGGACGAATAAGAGACTGCCACGTGTCCATCCAGCCGGCGCCGGCGCCGCCCCCCCTTAAAATAGTTTTTAAATTATTTTAAAATCCTTTTTTTTAATACAAAAAATTTTAAAAGAATTATTATAAAATAATTTTAAATAAAAATTATATATATATATATATTCTATTAATAATTCAAAATTATGATTATTATAAATTAAAAATTGATATTAATTTAAAATATTAATTATATAGTTAAATATTTTGATTATTAAATACTTATTTATTTATTTAATACTAATCAAAATATTTTATATAATAATAAATTTTATTTTAAAATATTTTTTAAATTCTCAGAATTTTAAATCTTTTAATTTAAAATATTTTATTTAAATACTATAAATAATTTTAATATATATTAATATTTAATTAATATTAATATTTAATATTAACTTAATTATTTTAAAACTTTAAAATATCATTTAAAATATTTTAATTAAATTATAAAACATATTTTAATTATTTTGAAATTAAAAGTTAATTCAAATTTAATATTTAATACAAATTGAATAATTAAGTAATTAACTAATAATAAAATAATTAAATATTTAACATTTTATTTATTTATTTTATTTAAATACCTAAATATTTAATTAATCATTAATTATGATTGAATTTAAATAATAAAAATTTTGATTAAAGAAAAATTATTATAAGTAATTTTAAAATTTCAGAAATATTTAATATCTAATTAAATTTAATTTAAGAATTACCACGAACTTTAATTAATTTTAAACTATTTAAATTCAATTAATGAACCCTAGACTTTAAAAATTCAAAATAAATTCAAATAAAATAAAAAAAATACAAATAATATATTAAATTTTTCAGAAAATTAAGAATTTTAGTTTAAAATTATTTTCAAGATTTAAAAACTTAATCTATTTTAATTTATTTGAATTACTTGAATACTTCAATATTTAAATAATATTTAATTGAAAATTATATTAAATATTTTGAAATTTAAATGTTATTTTCAAATAATTCTTAAAAATCAGAGAACCTCTCAAATATTTTAAAATTAATTTAAGTTTATTTTTAAATTATTTTAATTTTAAAACCTATTTATATATATATATAGTAATATATATCTATATGTATATTTCAAAGCTATTTTAAAATTATATTTATTTAAATTTTGAACATTGAGAAGTGCATTGAAATTTCTAACCTAGATTGAGCATGATTGAATATAATTTATGGGGAAAGATGATTAATCAATGAATAATTACTTTGTTAATTATTCATTGATTAATCCTTCATTTAATTAAGCTTTAAATTGATTTGCATGTGTAGATACACACACCACTTAGTATTAGGGTTCTCCTAGATTTAGGATTGGTTGTGAATGTGTTTGTATGCATTTATATGTTAAGTCAAGGGTCTAGAAACTTTGATTCAAACCTATCAAATTTTGTGTCATTAAGGACAATAATTAAGGATTCATTTAGAAAACTTAAAATATTTCCAATAATTAGGATTCACCTCCTATTGACTTGAAACTCAAATCATTTGAACATAGTGACACACTCAGACCTAAGAAAATTTTCCACTGAATTTTGAAATTATTAAGCCCCTTAATTAATTTAATCAAAATTGACCCTTAATTAAGCCCTTAAACCTTCCAGAAAATATAATAAATTAAATTTAAATCCAAAAATTATTAATAATACCTTAAACTGACCATAATTAAACCGTTAATCAATGAAAAATAAAATCCCCTTGACTGGACTTCAAAATTAAGTTTAATTTAAGTTTAGTTAAAATTTAATATTTAATTAATTGAATTAATTAAAAATAATAAAAAAATTCCAAAAATCTTCCAAACACTTGGAGATCACTCCTTAGTTCATACTTGACCTTTGGAGTTGATTTCAAGAAGTTTGAAGGTCATTTGGATTCAAATCACAAAAAGGGCTTTAATTAAACTAATTTTAAAATTTCAATAAATTGTCAAAACTTCAAAAATTCATAACTAATTCAAATGAACTCCAAATTGAGCAAACTCAAAGGCATACAACTCATCTTAAGGTCTAATATTTATCAAAAATGTTAAGTTTCCAGAAATCAATAAAATTTGAAAAAGTCAACTTTTGGTCAAATATAGTTTAAAATTAAATCAAAACTTCAAACCTTCATAATAAAATATAGAAAAATCCAATTTTAGTGTACTTACTGTCTAACTGATCGTATTAAGGTCTAATATTTTAATAAAATACTAACTTTCTAGAAAATACTTTAAATTAAAAAGTCAACATTTGACCCTTGAATTAAATGAATAAAATAATCCAGAAAATTCTAACACTCAAGAAATCATCAAAAATTACAGAAAATATTAATTTAACCTTAAAACCAGCAACCAACCAACCTTAATTAATAACTAATCAACTTTCAAACTTAATTAAATTCAAATCAATTAATCATATCGGGTACCGCTGGGTAACCCAAGCCTACGAGGCTATTAAATTAGCCCAAAGAAGGTGAAATAAACTTCACGGCCTCGGTGTGCAACAAAGGTGGTGTTCAATAAACAATTAAAATTAATTATAAAATCAAATTTAAACCATTAAGATTTGAACTTCAATCAAAATCTCTCTTGAGCCTTCTCAACCAACCAGAATCTTTAACAACTTTAACTAATGATCTTACTTAGGATATATCAAACCCACACAACCTTTACACACACTTTATATGATTTGCTAGGATAACCAACTCTAGTCTTAGGCTAGGCCGATATTTATTTTTCTGCTGTGTGCCGGGTTTTCGAGCTTTTACTACATGTTGTTTGCTAGTAGTAGAATTGATGTGTTTGTTTATTTAAATTTCAGCACTCTGTGATATAATTGATTGTACGTTAGATCTACCCCTAGGCTAGGGATGATTTGTACTAATTCAATCTTATGCAGGTGGCCATGCTCATACAGGGCAATTGCAAATTAAAGGGGGCATAGTAAAATTAAGCTTTAAGATTAACGTTGTCTTTTACAGGTGCTCCAGAAAATCGCTTAAGACCCCCTTTAAAATTAAAAGAGCATGGCCAAGTGTGGCTGTGATTTGAGCACTATTATAAATATTAACTCCTTGAGATGAATTATAATTGCTTGGGATGTCATTTTAACTGTTGATTATTAGGATAACCCTGCAGGATCGAGTCTAGATTTTTAATTTTAATTGATGTAATTTAAATTTGAGTTGTAATGTTAAGTGCTTTGAGATGGGATTTAATATCCGACTTGAATTCCAAAGAGGAGAAGACATCCCTAAGGGGAGAGTCTTCCTCCATTTGGAAGATCAAGTTAGGATACTTTCAAATATCTAAAGAGAAAAGATAACACCCCTATTCAGGGGGAGTTTCTTTTCATTTGGATATCCGGACCTGACGATCCAAGGAGTTCCAAGAAGATAAAGAAGTGAAGAACGAGAAGACCCATTCTCAAAGTCACTTGAGTCTTAGGATTAGAAATCCGGGTTGTTGTCAGTGGTGCCCGTCCACTTTACTTTTCCTGCAGACCCTGAGTTGTATAATTAAAAGGCACTTGCCTATGGACTTTCTTTTTGAATATTTATTTAATTGATTTAATTATTTGATTGGTTTGATTGATGTGTTGATTGCGATTAGGATTTGCCTGCTTTTAGTAGTTTATTTGGCGATCTTGCATGTCGTATTTGATTTAGCCTAGAATTCGATCGGAGGCTCGTGAGGGGACGGTCAAAAACTATTTCTACTTAAACAAAATTTAAAAACTTTAGGCTCAGATAATAACTCTAACATTTTTAAGAAGTAAGCCCGAACTCGCCGGGGTTTTTTCATGCATCATATTGAATCTTCTCTACCTTGTTAGGCACCTCCCCGCCTGCGGGTTTTGGCAGACCACCTGACCTATTAGGGTGCAGTTCTATCCAAGGGGATGTTGTGCAATCTCTAGGATTTAACTTATTTTTTTAAGCCTGGTTTTAAAACTGCTTCATTTTGATTTAAGCATTTATTGTATTTCTAGCTTAAGCATTTAACCCAACATGTGTTAAGGGGCTAATTAGAAATCTGCTATAGATGTCAACCCCGCTCTCCTTAAACTAATCTTAAATAATATCCTTAACCACCCTTTCATAAAGATCGGACACATGGTTTTAAAGCGCTTAGGTGGTTTAGTTGGCTCCCCAATCCAGGCCGGGGTAAGTCCAGGATTGCATTGCATTAGCTAGGATTCGGGTCACTGATTCTCAGTACCCATTTTTAGACTTAGGTTATGAGGCAGATGTTCAATCTTAAGCCCTCAAATTCTGAGAATTTAATTCCCACTTTCTAATAAAATCAATCATTCAAACTTAAATCTCTTTCAATCAAATTCAAGCCCAACACTTAGGATAGGTTGGGGTGTTCCTGAAGTAATTCAGAATCTCAAAACACCTCATACCCTTCCTCCTTTGACTCCAGAAATAAGTGTTCAATCTTGAACCATTCTCGATTGAAAATTCTAGTCCCTTAACCTCCCTTGATATCGAGTTTTGAAATCTTTAATGAAATTCGTATCGCTATTTTAATCGAGAGTATTCGTAGGAAATTTCTAGTTTCCTACGATGTAATTAACTACGAGGGATTGCGCTCGTAGGAGATTTAGAATCCTAGACCAGATTTCAAAATTAAGATTTTCAAAACCCTCAATTAATTATCTTTGGGAAAATTAATTTTACGATCATTATCATCATTTTCAAATGATTGTAGTTAAATATTTGATTGAATACTCATTTTGATCCTTCGGGGTCATATGTAGTTCTTTCTTGAATTCAACTATGATAATCCGAATAGATTAAAAGCTTTGAAATTTGAACCCATTAGGGAACGATATGTTCACCTCTTAAGGTGATTTATCATTCATAATGAGCGTTCAACTTCAAACTTCAAAATTCAAAATTCCAAAAATTAAATGTTTCCTAAAGAAAATTAAACCTTTTCAAAATTATCATTTTTCAATCAAATAATGACATGTTGACTAGTAAACTATACTTTACTGGACCCAATTTGACCTAGAATTGACTAAGGGTCAAAATTACCAAATGACCCTTTTTGGACTTTTCCCTAAAACTCAACATGACTTAACCACATCAAATCTTAAAACCTCTTCCAAAGCATCCTAAATATCATTAGGAATGTATTAAATACAAACCCATCCTTTAGTTTGATTTGGTTGACCAAAATGCCCCTTAAGAGCTTAAATGTCAATTTAAATCTAAATGACCACTTCAATGCATGGGACCACCCCCATTGGTCTCCATTGATAAATTCAAACTTGTTGAGCCCAAACTCAACCCTTGGTTTGACTTAGTTGACCAAGTTAACTATGATTGACCAAACTACCCTTTAAACCCTTAAACTTGCTGTTGACCTCCGTGTAAACAATCAAAATTAAGAAACAATCTGTACGTACCTCAGATTGTCGAAGCCACGAATCCCGCCAGAAATCTCGCGTACCTCGTATGTCGACAAAATCTTGCTCAAATCCCGGATTCCTTACTGCGATCGCATCTCTTCCCAGATATCCAGCAAACTCGTCTCGATCCTTGTTGCCACTCGCGCTGTTATAAGGCGATTCCAACCTCGCTTCGTAAAAACCCACGTAAATCCTCCCAGTCTCGACCTCCTCCTTCTTCCTCCTCTCCCGATCTCTTCTACCCTAGCCAAACCGAAGCCAAACAGAGCGACCCAGCTCCTGTGCCAACACCTCTGCCCTAGTCGAAGACCTTCCTCTTCCGACCCCTGTCCGACTCCACCTCCCGCAAAGACGTTCCTCCCTGTTTCGTCGGTCGAGAGAGAGAGAGAGAGAGAGAGAGAGAGAGAGAGAGAGAGAGAGAGAGAGAGAGCACCGCCTACCTAGCAGCCGACCTCCACGCTTCTTTCCTGATCTCCTCAGCCCTAACCCACCTCCTCAAGACAACCGCCTATATCCTTGCCTAGTTCGCAAGCCAACCCTTACCCAAGCTCCCATAGCCGCTGAAGCCGAGACCTCCACGATAGAAGCAGTAACCCGAACTCCTCTATCTGATTCCCCTTGACCATTCCGGCTTCAACCGAGCCCTACCTCATCATTTAAGGTAGATTTTATTATTATTGTTAATTAGATAATGATTAATGGATTATATATATATACTTGTTATTATGTCATAATATATTTATATTATATATTATAATATACTTATATCATGTGTTAATAAAATATGTTTATTTACTATATATATTTGTGTGTGTGTGTTTGAGAGAGGAAAAGCAAAAAAAAAGGGATGTTTCAAAAGAAAAAAAAAAGAAATAAAAAGAAAAAGAAAAGAAAGAAACAAAAAAAAGAAAGGGAGAAATGCTCTCTTCTCCCACTTTTGCCTCGATCCACGTGCCAACCCGCCGACCCACTTGCAAAGGTATAATTTTCTAACTCAGATTCTCGCTCTCGAAGTTCGCGACGGACCGGAAAACCGCCTATACACGCTTTCATAAGCGTGGTGGGATGGGACCCCGGTGCGGTGCCTACAACGAGGCGGGTAATCACCTCAAAATCCTATCCTCGGCGTTCGTGTCGAGCCGGCAAACTGCCTATACACGCTTTCTTAAGCGTGGTGGGAAGGGAACCCGGTGCGACACCTACGGCGAGGCGGGTAGGCCCTATACACGCTTTTCTTAGCGTGGTGGGGATAATTTTAAGTACCCGTATGCGGCTCTGTACCTGCGGGGAAACAAATGCTTTACTTTTTCAGGTACGTCGAAGACCCATACACGCTTTCTTAAGAGTGGTGGGGGATTAAAGACTTTACACGGCCGCGGTGTCCTCGAAAGAGGGCATCTACCATACACGCTTTCTTAAACGTGGTGGGAAAGGCCCAGTTTTCCGTTATTTCCCCTAAACGGGGGAGATGCCAGAATGCTGCCGAAATCTCGGGTGAATTTGAAACCATACTTGGACCTGACTTGAACATCGAACTACAAGGGACTCTAATTGAATTGAGTTTGAACTCATGCTTTTGCAGACATTGAACTTGAACCATACAATATCAAGTGAGATTTGAAATGAACTATACTCAATTTGAATTGAATGATCCATAAAGATTCGAGTTGGATGATGACACAAGAAATTCGAACGAACTATAAAAGATTTGGACAAATTTCATAAAACCAATCCCATGACAACATGAAGCCTAAACCAAGCATGAAGGAGCTCGATATCACGCTTAAAATGAAGATATGAGTAGTGAGATAACAAACTCCCAACTAAGTGCAAGAGAAGTATACGCAAAACTTGTGTTGGACGAAGAGCTTACAAATATCCCTCACTCAAGAATGATAATGAAAATTCATGCAATCAATTCATTTGAGATAATTGCTATGATTACGAGCACGAATAAAGAATGCAATGACATGCTTATGAGTAAAAGATATAAGATATGTGACGAATGGGGTAGTGTTCCAATCCATATGCTTACAATCAAGGGTATACAGTTTGCAAATGAATTGTGAAGATCCTCCATGCCAATCAAATATGCAAGCAACGGGGCTTATGTTGAACAAAACTTTAATGACACACATTTTATGGCAAGCTAAAGCAAGTAGAGATTGCAAACCAAGGAAGAGCAATGATGTTTGCAATAATATACTTATGAGCAAAGTATGCTGCAACTATGATGAATCCCTGGTATAGATGAGTAATTATACGTTGTGTCATTTACAAGCAAGAATGAAGAGTTACAGTACATATGAATACATAAATAAAAGTGGAAGATTTGTTGGGCATACAATGGTTCATCTATGATTGATAGAAAGTGACATGTAGGTTATGTTTGGGTGCTTTCACGGTCAACGACATCAAAACCACAAGTGGATACACACAACTTACCTACAAACGATGGTATCCCCTACAAACAAAGGAATCCAACATACGATGAATTACTGACCACAGTCAATTTGAGATAGCATGAAATAACTGCACTTTGCATACAATTGAGGTTTCCTAATTGTGGACAAATACATTGACTTGTTTGCATATGGTAAAGATTGGGTATATTGTAGGTGGAACGAGCCTCCTACGAATAAAGATACACATTCAACATCAGCTAATTTACAAATAAATACACTACTCTACCTGCGAGTCCTTGCAGTAAGGATCTCACAACACCCTCGTAGTCGACATCAAGATACAAATAAGTACACTGATCCGCATGCAATCAAGGACAAAAGATCTGCAATACATACAATCTCTCTACGAGTACAGATGTACGTAAAACATGTCACTCGTGGGTAGATGCAGAAAGACTTCAGTAAATGCAGTATCCTGAAGTCAATTCCAATCTATGAATGAAAATATCTACCCGCCTACCAGCAACAGTTGTGGAGATCGTACGACGCAACGCCACCGGATCTGCAACATCCATGCAAGCAGACAGAAGGCGTACAAATTCCCAAATGAAATCCCAGCGCTACGCCACCGGATCCGCAACATTCATGCAAGCGGACAGAAGGCGTTTAGAAATGTTCCAAAAGTACCCCCGCACATGCACCATAATATGTATACACATAGGTACACATAAGGGGATGTACTGAATACCCGCATGGGCCCCGGCGAGCGTGTTATTGGTACACATGTGACGTCTAGGGATGCTGCGCGGGTCAATAAATTTGAACTCGAGCCTCCTATGCAAGCAGATAGGAGTAGACAAGGTTCAATAAATAATTATAAAATGCCCCCAAACACCTGCATGGGCCCCGACGAGCGTGCTATTGGTACACACGTGACGTCTAGGGATGCTGCGCGGGTTAATAAGTGAATTCAAGTTCGAGCCCGATCCTCCTATACAGGTAGATAGGAGTCGACACGGCTCGAACCATTAAATAAATATGCAGTCGTGAGATCGACTGAGATATTTATCTTATACATTCATATTAGGCCTTCAAGGCCTATAACCAAGAGAATTCACTTGCAAAGGCATAAAGCCTACGAAACCCGATCCTCTGTCGGCAGCTCGACAAAGTGGACAAGGTTCGATCCACGAATGAGAAATAACCCCATCTACCCCGATGATGGCCGCGTTGACAGCAAATCTCAACCGGAGGGGTCCATTCCAAATATTATCAAATATCACCAAAAAACTCCAAAACTCCAAAAAATCCAAAAATCTTTCCAACTCCAGATATTTAAAAATTGAAATCCAACTATCAAACCACTTAAAGCAAAATTCATTCATCCTCCGCAACAGTTTGCCGAGGTGGACAAATCAAAATATACTTCAGCTCACATCGAGCTAGTGCCTAGTCGAAAATATCACTAGGATCCATTCTCAAACAATCTCCTGCCAGCAAGGATGTGGTACGAGTCCTCTAACCGGCAGTTTCGCCGCCAAATGGCACTGCAGGATAAACGGTTATGATTCGGGGCCCTCTGAACCAGGTGGTCTCCGTCAAATGGCACCATTATATTATGGTTATGGCCAGAGCCCGTATGCTCCCCAATGGCATCAAATCCTTGAGATATGAATCAATAGGATATGATTGATAGGGCACAAAGCCCTCTGTTAGCTAAGGTGGATTCAAATTTGTCCCCTTAGACAAACACTCACCCCAGGTCTACAAGGTACCCTTGGACGAAGCAACCCATGGCTGCCGACAAGGATCCTTTTGTCAGGTTGGGTCGACTACCTCCTCTGACTAAGTAGACCAGGGACCACGATGGCCCGGGATGACGGAACCATGGGATCTTGATCGGGTCTATCATCCATTCCCCCACCATCTGCTTTAAGTGCAAGGTGGTGAAAATTTCTATTTTAAATATCAAATCCCTCAATTTTTCCAATACCATAAATCCATTGCTGCTACTATATGCCAGATTCACGTATTTTTACGTATCTGATCGATGACTAGCCTTAATCGAAAGTTCTCTCTCGTTACCGGGAGGGGTAATTAACTATAGGGGCTTGCGCCTATAGGAAACCAGAACTCAGATCATAAAGTCCTCACAAAATGAGGGCGAAATCTCTGGGTAGTGTCTTATCTACTATCTCATCTGCCTTCCAAAATTTACCCCGGAACTTATCCTGTTAAAACTCCCCCCGTAGAAAGCAAAAAACGCGGGCGGAGGCCAGGGCCGAATTTTCGGAGCCCACAGATTTCTGGCGACTCCGCTGGGGAATGGTTTCTCTTTCCATCTTTGGCTAGTCATATAAGTGCTATAGTAGTAGCAAAAAAAAAAAAAAATATTAATGATAATATTGAGATATATACGGTGAACATCAGGACGTGACACTTGGTCTAAAGATCCGTCACTGAAAGGTCCCGTTAGAGAGAGAAACAACCATCTACTTTGATGGTAGAGCAAAAGAACATCCAAGATATGTACGGTGAGCATCGGGGTGTGACACTTTGATGCATATCCAAGAATCCACTGCCGAGAGGTCCCGACATGAAAAAAAAAAAATATAGAGTCCAACATCTCTGGAGGAAAAAGATATGTCAAAGAATGGTGTGACATCTAGTGTACATCCCTAGAGATCCATCATTAAAGAAATTAATCAAAAGTGGGTCCTGAATAAAACCCCTACAGATAATTTTCTTGATGGTCGACATCTTGAAGAATCCTCCAAGAAATTCCATCGCTTTTCAACTATATCCTCTCAGACTAAAGAAGATCTTCGCCTGACCTTCATCAGTGCCCTTCTGCTCGAAGAACAAGTAGGGGAGATAAAAGAACTCCCTTGTGAATTCAGAGACTGCTTTTCCTAGACACATGCAGAGATACCCGGCTTATCTCCTGATGTAGCAGTTCACAGATTGGTAATTAAACTAAAAGCAGTACCCGTTAAATAAGCTCCAAGGAGAATTAAAAAAGTACTACGCCTGAAGTTGCCCGAAGAAGTATTATGCTTAATGTACTATATTTTTCGTACATGCTTATTAGCATAAGCCTTTTATATTTTGAAATTCTCTTGTGTTCCAAGAATGCATTTCAAAATCTCCCTGCAGGACAGGGGGCATTTTAAATATTTATTTGGGTCGACATCGTGCTACGCGCCGAGATCCCTAAATAAATATTTAAAATCACAAAATTTCAAATTTACTCCATTATGAAATGTCCCTGCGAGACAGGGGGCATTTTAAATATTTATTCGGGTCGACATCGCGCTGCATGCCGAGATCCCCGAATAAATATTTAAAATCACCAACACAAATATTCTTTTATACTGAAGAATACAACAAATTCTTTTCAAAGTATGTGCAGGTGGTCTTTCAAAAGATCGAGACATCACCTTCTCCAACGTACAAAAATTCGAAAGTCAAAAAAGGAGACTTTCGCAACTACACACTCTAACAAATTAAGTCAGAACGACCTGAAGTCTTTCAGCAGCCTGAAGCTTAAGGTTCGAGTGGGTGTAAGAGGTCGGATCCAACACGCCCAAATATGGCCGGATCGCTGGCAGCTCCGTCTACTCAACACGCCACAAGAAAGGCCGTAGTAGCGGAACCCCCACTTCGTCAACCCGTCAGTAGGGACTGTAGGAAGTACGAAGGCAAATCTGACTCGATAAGTTCAAGTGATCGTAGTCTACAAAATTCTCCTAATTGACTGGAGAATCAAAGTTCCAGTGGAAAGGAGGAATCTCGAGCAACTACCAAATTCACGTAGGCTCTAAATCTTCAACCACGAAGGAAGACTTCAAATCTATCAACTTCAGCAAAATCAGCATTGGGAAGCACATTTCCCCTAGCTCAAGTCTGAAGCCTGAATGGGTGTAAGAGGTCGGATCCAACAAGCCCAAATATGGCCGGATCGCTGGCAGCTCCATCTACTCAACACGCCATAAGAAAGGCCGTAGTAGAGGAACCCCCATCTCAGTAACCAGAGGACGAAGAGCTGTCAAATCCCAGCTCTCCCGATCTGATGAACTCAAGTGACTCAGATTAAAGTCTCCTCAAGTGGTTAAGGATCAAGATACTACCCAAGTTTGGTACTATCAACCGAATCCAAAACCTGTAAATCCTTCAGCAAATCCGTAAAGCATCAAGCTAGGATCGAAGGAATTCTTCTTCAACAAGTCCGCCAAAGCACAAAGCAAAGGACCGAAGAAATTATCCCAAAGTTCATGAAAAGCCTGAGGCTGAACTAAGAGGATTCTGTCATCAATAAGTCCGTTATGCACAAAGCTCTGGACCGATGACTTCTCGCCAACGACCTAATACGCTAGGTCACCGGCATCTACTCCTTCATCAAGCCCGCCAAAGCTAGAAGCAAAGGGCAGAAGGCATACAAAATCACCTGACAAGTCAGTAAAGACAAATCAGGCAATTCTCCATCAATGTCCACAGCACAAAGCACAGGACAGAAGGAACCAGAATCTCAGGGAAACTAAAGCTACAAAAGAAGTATCCCGAACGACATCTACAAACGTCCCTAAAGACTGGGGGCATTTTAAATATTTATTTGGGTCGACATCGTGCTGCGTGTCGAGATCCCCAAATAAATATTTAAAATTTTACCAAGATACAACTAGAAGAGGGAAGAATGCAGAAGATCCTCCATATACATTCATCATAAAGTGCAATCTTGGCAAGATATAATCAGTACAAAAGGCTGCAAAGTCCCACCAACTGATGAATTTAGAAATGTTGAGCAATTGCTAAATTGCTAGAAACTAATGTGACAAGTGGTGGCAGGAGAAGAACAGAAAGTGGAGATGCTATTTATCTATAAAGTAATAACCCAGGAATGTGAATTTGAAGTGTTATGTCGCTATCCTACGGATCTCTACTTAACAAGAGCCAACATGTCGATCGTATTGATGATTACAAGTGCATCTGAAGATCCACGAAGGCACAGAAATGGATTCTTAAAGATCTACAGAATGATAATCTTAGTGTGACATCCAAGAAAACTTTTGGAGATCCACTAAATGAAAATCTTAGTGTGACATCCAAGCAAGCTATTGGAAATCCACTAAATGAAGACTTTTATGAGACATCTAGAGCAAATATCTGGAGATCTACAGGGTCAATCAGCACACAACAAACGTGATTCGCTCCAGACGCGTACCACATTTGTTGGGGGGCATTTGTTGACCTCCGTGTAAACAATCAAAATTAAAAAACAATCTGTACGTACCTCAGATTGTCGAAGCCACGAATCCCGCCAGAAATCTCGCGTACCTCGTATGTCGACAAAATCTTGCTCAAATCCCGGATTCCTTACTGCGATCGCATCTCTTCCCAGATATCCAGCAAACTCGTCTCGATCCTTGTTGCCACTCGCGCTGTTATAAGGCGATTCCAACCTCGCTTCGTAAAAACCCACGTAAATCCTCCCAGTCTCGACCTCCTCCTTCTTCCTCCTCTCCCGATCTCTTCTACCCTAGCCAAACCGAAGCCAAACAGAGCGACCCAGCTCCTGTGCCAACACCTCTGCCCTAGTCGAAGACCTTCCTCTTCCGACCCCTGTCCGACTCCACCTCCCGCAAAGACGTTCCTCCCTGTTTCGTCGGTCGAGAGAGAGAGAGAGAGAGAGAGAGAGAGAGAGAGAGAGAGAGAGAGAGAGAGCACCGCCTACCTAGCAGCCGACCTCCACGCTTCTTTCCTGATCTCCTCAGCCCTAACCCACCTCCTCAAGACAACCGCCTATATCCTTGCCTAGTTCGCAAGCCAACCCTTACCCAAGCTCCCATAGCCGCTGAAGCCGAGACCTCCACGATAGAAGCAGTAACCCGAACTCCTCTATCCGATTCCCCTTGACCATTCCGGCTTCAACCGAGCCCTACCTCATCATTTAAGGTAGATTTTATTATTATTGTTAATTAGATAATGATTAATGGATTATATATATATACTTGTTATTATGTCATAATATATTTATATTATATATTTATATTATATATTATAATATACTTATATCATGTGTTAATAAAATATGTTTATTTACTATATATATTTGTGTGTGTGTGTTTGAGAGAGGAAAAGCAAAAAAAAAAGGGATGTTTCAAAAGAAAAAAAAAAGAAATAAAAAGAAAAAGAAAAGAAAGAAACAAAAAAAAGAAAGGGAGAAATGCTCTCTTCTCCCACTTTTGCCTCGATCCACGTGCCAACCCGCCGACCCACTTGCAAAGGTATAATTTTCTAACTCAGATTCTCGCTCTCGAAGTTCGCGGCGGACCGGAAAACCGCCTATACACGCTTTCATAAGCGTGGTGGGATGGGACCCCGGTGCGGTGCCTACAACGAGGCGGGTAATCACCTCAAAATCCTATCCTCGGCGTTCGTGTCGAGCCGGCAAACCGCCTATACACGCTTTCTTAAGCGTGGTGGGAAGGGAACCCGGTGCGACACCTACGGCGAGGCGGGTAGGCCCTATACACGCTTTTCTTAGCGTGGTGGGGATAATTTTAAGTACCCGTATGCGGCTCTGTACCTGCGGGGAAACAAATGCTTTGCTTTTTCAGGTACGTCGAAGACCCATACACGCTTTCTTAAGCGTGGTGGGGGATTAAAGACTTTACACGGCCGCGGTGTCCTCGAAAGAGGGCATCTACCATACACGCTTTCTTAAGCGTGGTGGGAAAGGCCCAGTTTTCCATTATTTCCCCTAAACGGGGGAGATGCCGGAATGCTGCCGAAATCTCGGGTGAATTTGAAACCATACTTGGACCTGACTTGAACATCGAACTACAAGGGACTCTAATTGAATTGAGTTTGAACTCATGCTTTTGCAGACATTGAACTTGAACCATACAATATCAAGTGAGATTTGAAATGAACTATACTCAATTTGAATTGAATGATCCATAAAGATTCGAGTTGGATGATGACACAAGAAATTCGAACGAACTATAAAAGATTTGGACAAATTTCATAAAACCAATCCCATGACAACATGAAGCCTAAACCAAGCATGAAGGAGCTCGATATCACGCTTAAAATGAAGATATGAGTAGTGAGATAACAAACTCCCAACTAAGTGCAAGAGAAGTATACGCAAAACTTGTGTTGGACGAAGAGCTTACAAATATCCCTCACTCAAGAATGATAATGAAAATTCATGCAATCAATTCATTTGAGATAATTGCTATGATTACGAGCACGAATAAAGAATGCAATGACATGCTTATGAGTAAAAGATATAAGATATGTGACGAATGGGGTAGTGTTCCAATCCATATGCTTACAAGGGTATACAGTTTGCAAATGAATTGTGAAGATCCTCCATGCCAATCAAATATGCAAGCAACGGGGCTTATGTTGAACAAAACTTTAATGACACACATTTTATGGCAAGCTAAAGCAAGTAGAGATTGCAAACCAAGGAAGAGCAATGATGTTTGCAATAATATACTTATGAGCAAAGTATGCTGCAACTATGATGAATCCCTGGTATAGATGAGTAATTATACGTTGTGTCATTTACAAGCAAGAATGAAGAGTTACAGTACATATGAATACATAAATAAAAGTGGAAGATTTGTTGGGCATACAATGGTTCATCTATGATTGATAGAAAGTGACATGTAGGTTATGTTTGGGTGCTTTCACGGTCAACGACATCAAAACCACAAGTGGATACACACAACTTACCTACAAACGATGGTATCCCCTACAAACAAAGGAATCCAACATACGATGAATTACTGACCACAGTCAATTTGAGATAGCATGAAATAACTGCACTTTGCATACAATTGAGGTTTCCTAATTGTGGACAAATACATTGACTTGTTTGCATATGGTAAAGATTGGGTATATTGTAGGTGGAACGAGCCTCCTACGAATAAAGATACACATTCAACATCAGCTAATTTACAAATAAATACACTACTCTACCTGCGAGTCCTTGCAGTAAGGATCTCACAACACCCTCATAGTCGACATCAAGATACAAATAAGTACACTGATCCGCATGCAATCAAGGACAAAAGATCTGCAATACATACAATCTCTCTACGAGTACAGATGTACGTAAAACATGTCACTCGTGGGTAGATGCAGAAAGACTTCAGTAAATGCAGTATCCTGAAGTCAATTCCAATCTATGAATGAAAATATCTACCCGCCTACCAGCAACAGTTGTGGAGATCGTACGACGCAACGCCACCGGATCTGCAACATCCATGCAAACAGACAGAAGGCGTACAAATTCCCAAATGAAATCCCAGCGCTACGCCACCGGATCCGCAACATTCATGCAAGCGGACAGAAGGCGTTTAGAAATGTTCCAAAAGTACCCCCGCACATGCACCATAATATGTATACACATAGGTACATATAAGGGGATGTACTGAATACCCGCATGGGCCCCGGCGAGCGTGTTATTGGTACACATGTGACGTCTAGGGATGCTGCGCGGGTCAATAAATTTGAACTCGAGCCTCCTATGCAAGCAGATAGGAGTAGACAAGGTTCAATAAATAATTATAAAATGCCCCCAAACACCTGCATGGGCCCCGACGAGCGTGCTATTGGTACACACGTGACGTCTAGGGATGCTGCGCGGGTTAATAAGTGAATTCAAGTTCGAGCCCGATCCTCCTATACAGGTAGATAGGAGTCGACACGGCTCGAACCATTAAATAAATATGCAGTCGTGAGATCGACTGAGATATTTATCTTATACATTCATATTAGGCCTTCAAGGCCTATAACCAAGAGAATTCACTTGCAAAGGCATAAAGCCTACGAAACCCGATCCTCTGTCGGCAGCTCGACAAAGTGGACAAGGTTCGATCCACGAATGAGAAATAACCCCATCTACCCCGATGATGGCCGCGTTGACAGCAAATCTCAACCGGAGGGGTCCATTCCAAATATTATCAAATATCACCAAAAAACTCCAAAACTCCAAAAAATCCAAAA
Organism: Dendrobium chrysotoxum; assembly: GCA_019925795.1. Classification (NCBI taxonomy): domain Eukaryota; kingdom Viridiplantae; phylum Streptophyta; class Magnoliopsida; order Asparagales; family Orchidaceae; genus Dendrobium; species Dendrobium chrysotoxum. The sequence continues at coordinate 87,524,722 of CM034313.1, forward strand.
ATCTTTCCAACTCCAGATATTTAAAAATTGAAATCCAACTATCAAACCACTTAAAGCAAAATTCATTCATCCTCCGCAACAGTTTGCCGAGGTGGACAAATCAAAATATACTTCAGCTCACATCGAGCTAGTGCCTAGTCGAAAATATCACTAGGATCCATTCTCAAACAATCTCCTGCCAGCAAGGACGTGGTACGAGTCCTCTAACCGGCAGTTTCGCCGCCAAATGGCACTGCAGGATAAACGGTTATGATTCGGGGCCCTCTGAACCAGGTGGTCGCCGCCAAATGGCACCATTATATTATGGTTATGGCCAGAGCCCGTATGCTCCCCAATGGCATCAAATCCTTGAGATATGAATCAATAGGATATGATTGATAGGGCACAAAGCCCTCTGTTAGCTAAGGTGGATTCAAATTTGTCCCCTTAGACAAACACTCACCCCAGGTCTACAAGGTACCCTTGGACGAAGCAACCCATGGCTGCCGACAAGGATCCTTTTGTCAGGTTGGGTCGACTACCTCCTCTGACTAAGTAGACCAGGGACCACGATGGCCCGGGATGACGGAACCATGGGATCTTGATCGGGTCTATCATCCATTCCCCCACCATCTGCTTTAAGTGCAAGGTGGTGAAAATTTCTATTTTAAATATCAAATCCCTCAATTTTTCCAATACCATAAATCCATTGCTGCTACTATATGCCAGATTCACGTATTTTTACGTATCTGATCGATGACTAGCCTTAATCGAAAGTTCTCTCTCGTTACCGGGAGGGGTAATTAACTATAGGGGCTTGCGCCTATAGGAAACCAGAACTCAGATCATAAAGTCCTCACAAAATGAGGGCGAAATCTCTGGGTAGTGTCTTATCTACTATCTCATCTGCCTTCCAAAATTTACCCCGGAACTTATCCTGTTAAAACTCCCCCCGTAGAAAGCAAAAAACACGGGCGGAGGCCGGGGCCGAATTTTCGGAGCCCACACTTGCATTTCAACCCAAATAACTACCTTATTACTTGGGATCATTCTCATTAGACTCAAATGGTCAATATGAACTCACTGGACCTAACCTTAACCCTAGGTCAACTTAGTTGATCAAGTCAACCAAGTTTGACCAACCAAACATACACCTCTATCCCTTTTAAACCTCTTGACCAAGACTTTTCCAAACCCATTCAAACCTATGGGATGACTTATTAAGTCCCTAAGAGATCCCTCTTGAAGGCCTAAGCCTTGGGCCCATTTGGGTTACCCACATGGCTACAAGTGTCCAAAGAGAGGTCCCCATGAGATAAATTTTAACCCAAGCCAAATTAAGTCAAACGAATGGTTGCATTGGATCCCCCATGACCTAATGCACCTACCCTAATTGACCCAATCCTTGGGTCAACTCAGGTTGGGTATTGGGCTAGCCCAAAGTGGTCAAAACCACTATGGGTTGAGCCATTTCCCAACCTAGACTTCCCGATGCCCAACCAATACCTGCATTGGGTGGCCCTATGTCCAACACACCTACCCTAGTTAGCTCAACCCTTGGGTTGACTTGGGTCAACATTTGGGCTAGCCCAAAGTGGTCAAAATCATTTTGACCTAAGCCATCTCCTGCCACAGACCATACTAGATCGAATTGCCACTTACATTCGGTTCCCCTTAATCTAATGCATCTTTCACATCAAGCTCGCCACTTAGCTTGACCTAGGCTGCACCCAAATTCACACAAACCATACATGTTTGGGTCAACCCAAGCCATCCAATTGAATTGGGCCTCACCATGGCTAATTGAGCTCACCAGTAGACTCACCCAACTCCTAGTGGCCTTTCCAGCTCACCCTGACCCAGCTAGTGGCTGCCGGCGGCCAGAGTAAGCAGATTGGAGCTCCGGTGGTCCCCTCCATCTCGGGCCTCATCCAAAGCCTTCCAGAGTCTACATTCCTCTGCCTTAAGCTCACTAGGCTTAGAGATGATGTCCCCTCCCACTTGGAAGCCATCCAATGGCTTCCCTGATCGATCCCATCTATCTAAAGTTGCAGGCTTGGCTTGAATAGGGCTGCTCAATCCATTCGCCCCCATTCACATTCAATCTCTCCAAAATATTCCCTATAGCTCTCTAAGTAATCCTCTCCATTCTCTCAACTTCCCAACCTATTCTAATTACTATCCTGAGCGAACTCTGGCAAAAGCTCTCTACCTACCACTCGAACTCCTACTTCCGGTGATCCTCCAACCTCGACGTCTGAAAGAGAAGTGTTCTTCTTCATCCACTCAAGCTTCCCACTATACAATCCCATCCGTTAGGGCTTTCTACAAGGTAATATTCCTGAGCTCCTAGTTAGGTAGTGGTGGTCAAGTGTGAAGTAAATCATCAAACCACCAAAATTTGACCATTAGATTGATGGTTTACACTGTCTTGATCCTCCCTGTGACATATCGAAGGAGTTCGCTTGCGAGATCTTGTGGACCTCCGAAAGGGAAACAAACATCGCCGCCCCTGAGGGGAGACAGTATCTGGCCAATGGGAGGACATATTTGATCACACATACGATCAACCATTGAGGATAGTGGCTCTCACCAATACACCCTGATGGGTAATAATATATGTGACATTATCATCACAACGAGTTTCCCCCACCTGATACATCAACTCGAGTGGGGTTTATTTAAGAATGAGATTCGGCTTCCCACGAGCGTAAGCTCCCATGGTTAATTACATCTCATGCCGGGGCCCGAGAAAACTCTCGATTAAAGATTCTACATTATTCTTCCCAAATTGGGATCGACACATAAGGTGAAGACTAGGAAATCCTACTCGATGAGAAAAAAAGGTTCAACTAGGCTTAGTCAACATGCACGGCTCAGATCAGCATTCGGAGGGACTAAGGTAGTAAGAAGAAACTGGAGAAAAGAAAATCATACACTCAAAACATCCAGAAGAGAAAGATGGATGTGGCGTCATCCATGTGATGCAGATAGGTAGGGTCTATAGTCTCTGGATGATAGAGGACTTACCTACAGATGAGGCATACTACGAAACAATAGTAACCTTGAATCCTAAATCTAATGGGTTTAGTGTTCTATGTACAATACCAACACCCGTGTCCTAGCTAATACAATGCAAAACCTGGACTTACCCCGGCCTGGATTGGGGAGCCAGCTAACCACCTGGTCATATAAAATCCATGCTGTCTAGTCATTTATGAAAGATGGGTGGGTATGTTATAGTTCTTTGGAAGTAGGGCCGACATCTAGAGAGTCTCCTAATTGGCCCCATACTTATGTAGGGTGGATGCTTCTAGAGCTAATGCAATTAAAATTTTGATTTAGTTGATTTTTAATGTAATGCATGCTAATTAAAAGTCTCCAAATCAGGTATGCATAGAAAAGGTGGTGAGGGATGCCCTCCTAGGGACTCTGTCGGGGCTCACTCAATCGGTAACTTTTGATGTCTGCCTGATCAGGGCAAGACGATCGGGGTAAAGGTCTGATGTCCGCCAGAGCGGCAGGACAATCAGGGTAAAGAGGTGGTGAGATATGCCTCACAGGGGCTCTGTGAGACACTCTCAACCAAGTAAGGTCTGATGTTTGCTGAAGACGACGAGACTATCAGGGAAAATTCATCTCAACCATACCCTGTCACGCATATGTGCAAGGATGTGAGGGAAAGTAGAAAGGTATGTTGGAAAATCCCAAAAGGAAGAGTCATCTAAGGAGTCCCGAGCTAACATTTTAGTTACCACGTAGTATAGGACAAATCGTCGTGGCCATGAGTATCTAAATGTCAGTGAAACTTTTTAGGCAATATCAAGATCATACAAAGCTGGAAGCATCAGACTGATGCCTCGAGAGACGATAGGGAAATATACACCCTCGGCAAAGTGTGAGAGGGGTAATCTTATTCCCAGTGAATAACAACTGAAGTAGCGAGGGGGATACACTCGCTACAGAGAACAGAACTATATCAAAGAGAAATAATCATGAAGAACCACAATGGTATACCCACAACAGCTGGTGGGACCCTGTAGGAGGTGACAAGAATACCAACATATCCGTAAAATTACCCTAGCAGCTAAGAGTTGAGTATGGATGAGAGAGTGGGTCTGTAAGGAAGGAAAGAGCTGATCTCTTGCTAGGAGGTCAGAGCCCCCAGGGCAATGATGCTAACACCTGAGACCAGGTGTACTACAGCACTACTGGAAGAATAATTCAAGGCAGCGAGGGGACACACTCGCCACCGAGGATAATGACGTATAAATAAGATCAATAAATATCAATCATTATAGTGGTAGCTTCCACCCTGACTAGTGGGACCCTGTGAGAGGTGGGAGAAACACTACTATATATCCGTAGAACTACTCTGGTGGCCGAGAGCAGAGTATGGATGAAGAAGTAGATTGCTAAAGGAAACTAGAGAGCTGATCTTCTGGCTAGAGGATCCAAGCTCTCAAAGGTGTGATGTTAACACTTAGAACAAGGTAGGTTACATCACTAACAATGACCATCATGATCGCAAAAGATCACAACAACACGAGTACATGTTCATCCTTGAAGCGATCACTTAGATGCCTCAATGGTTAATCGTATGTGTGATTGAATCTACCCTCCCATTGGCCAGATACTATCTCCCCTCGCAGGGTGGTGATGTTTGTTTCCCTTTCGGAGGTCCACAGGTTTTTGGCGACCACGGTGGGGTCAGCTTGGGAAGTATGAAGGGATGTCAAGGGAGTCTTCTCGTAAGAGCTCTCGAGTTCTAGGAGTATTGGGAGAGAGCAAGGATCAAAAGTCTCTCCATAGAAACCCTAATAAGCCTATATATACTCTCTAGCCTATAAGGGATGGTTAGGATTAGATCTAGGGCTTGATTAGGAGGTAATTAGGCCCCTTGGGCCGTGGTTTGAGTGGGGAGCTCATTAGGAAAGGGTTTAATGTATTAGAGGGCCCTTAATGGGTCAAATTGACCCATTAATGACTTGGGTTGACCAAGTCAAGGGTTGACTTGGTCAACCTAGTCAAATAGGCCCAAGGGATGGAGGGGTTTGAGCTCAAGGGTCCTTGGATTTAATTTGAGCTTAAATAGGCCTATAGGAGTCTATTGGGTCAACTCAGGTTGAACTGGTCAACTGGGTTGACCCAGGCTCTGGGTCTGAGTTGAAAACAAGGTTAACAGATCTCTAGTATCACGCCTGAGAAGGTTTATGTCTTTAGGTCTGTGTGGGAGGTTGAATATATAATCTTAACTGTTGATCTCGATCAATGGTTCGGATTAGATCCCATGGTTTTGGAGTTCTTTTAATCATAGCTGTTCGATCTATGATCTGACGGCTACCTTCAATCATGTGTTTACACAATCAGTTGTAATGATTGGCTGACCAATCAGGTGACGCTCGAGTGTAAAGAGCTAGCTGACTGTGTAAATCTGAATTTAATTTTATAGGAAATTTAGGAAAACTTTGAAAATTTATATCTCCTCATCCACTTGACCAAATTAGGTGCTCTTAGGCTCATTAGAAAGGGTTGAGGAGCCCTACATATGGTCTTAATCCCTAAGCATGCATGAAACTTATGCTATAATAGTTAGAACCCTAAGGGTATTTTTATAAATTTGGCATTAGGATAAGTCTTCAAGGATTAAAACTTTGGGGGATTGATCTTGGGCTTGTCTCTAACATGTCCAAAATTTTTCTCTTCTATTTGATTTAATTAAGGGCTAGTTTGGGTTAATTTAGGATTAAGGGTCATAGTTTGACCCTTAAATTCAAATTAACTTATTCATCTTTCCAATGGGAATTAGGAGCTGTGATTTGGTGTGTTAATTGTGCTTAGTGTGAGGGTTAGATGGCTACTACTTGCACCCCCATCCCTAGCCTAGATAGACCATATTGGATTTTCTAAGGTGACCCTAAGGTTATCTTAAGTGGTTTGGTTAACCACCTTAGAGGACTCATCTTGGGCCCAAATCTAGTATGCTTGGGCCTTGAGATCAGGTAACTCATGGCCCAAGTTTCACTAGAATTGTTGCCCATATGGTTCACTATTTAGGAGACCCAAAATTCAACCCTTAAAATTGACTTAGGATTTTAATTAGTTCACCATTAATTTAAATTAAATCCAAAAAATTTATATAATATATCTAACTGACCATAATTCAATCATCTATCCATAAAAAATAAAAGCCTTATCAGTTGACTTCAATTTTAAATTTAATTTAATTTTTAATGAAAATTACCTTTTAATTAATTTAATTAATTAAAAATATTTAAAAATTCCAAAAAATTCTTGAACACTTGGGATTATCTCCTTAGGTTATTTCTAAGCTTTGGGGGTGATTTCAAGGAGTTTGGGATTGATTTGGATCAAAATCCACAAAACCTCCTTAATTAAATAATTTAAAAATTCATTTAATTAACCAAACTTTGAAAAATCATAATTAATTCTAGAAAATTCTAAATTGACCAAACTCAATATCATTTAACTCCATTTAAGGTCTAGTATTTTTTAAAAATGTCAAACTACCAGAAATAAGTCAAAGTCAAAAAGTTAACTTTCTAGTCAACCGTAGTTCAAATCTAGGTAAAATTTTTAAAAAATTCATAACGTAGTGTAGAAAAATTTAAATCTAGCAAACTTAGAGTTTAATCACTTATCTTAAGGTCTAGTATTTAAAAAAAATACATAAAATCCAAAAATTACTTTAATTTAAAAAGTCAACTTTTAACCCCTTAATTAATGCAATTAAATTTTTCCTAAAATTACTAAAATTTAATAATTAATCTAAAATTCTAAAAAAATCTAACTTAATCATTCAAACCAGTAATTAATCAATTTGACTTAAATTTGATCAACCCTTAATTCTTAACTAATTAAATTAACTTAATGAAATTAATTACTACTAGGTAACCCGAACCTACGAGACTATTAACTTAGACATAAAGAAGGTGAAATAAACTTCACAGCCATAATGTAAACAAAGATAGTAATTACTCAACACTTAAAATACACTTTAAAATCAATATTAATATACTAATACTTAAACTTAACTCAAATATCCCTTAAGTCTTTAACAAAATGAAGTACTAGACAACTTTAATAAACTACCAAATCTAGGATATATCCAAGCCACACGACCTTCCGCACATACTTTAGATGCTTTGCTAAGAGAACCAACTCTAGTTTTAGGCTAGACTAGTGTTTACTTTTTACTGTTGTATGTTGAGTTTTTCAAGATTTTTACTGCATGCTGGTTGAAAATTGATTGATTGATATGAGCGTTTATTTAATTATATAATATGTGAATTAATGTGATGAGCGATAGATTATCCTTAGGTTAGGAATGATCTGGTTACTCACAGAGTTTTCTACAGGTGGCCACGCTCATACAATGCTAAAATAAAGGGGGCAAAATAAAGTTTAAATTAGGTGCTAATTACTAAAGCCCCCTTTAAATTTAAAAGAGCGTGGTCAAGTATAGCTGGGAATTTAATTTTAATACATATATAAATAACTGCTTAGGATGCTTTCTTGATTTTGATTGTTTAGGATAAATGTGTAGGGAGTCTAAATTTTTATCTTAAACTTGATCTAATTTAATTGAGCTGTAATTGAGTTGTGAAAGTGATCTTTGAGTTGGGATACTATATCTAACTTGGAATCTAAAGCAGAGAGAACATCCCCTATGGGAGAGTTCTCTTCTATTTAGACATTCAAAGTTATGATGATTTTAATATCCAAAAAGAAAAAAAATACCCCTTTAGGGAGGAGTTTCTTTTCATTTAGATATCCAGACACCATGAATCGAAGGAGTCCGAAGAGAAGAAGGACGAAGAAGTGAAGATAAGAAGCATCCCACTCAAAGTCACTTGCATCAGTCCTAGGATTAGAATCTAGGTTGATGTCAGTGATACTCTGTTGTGATTGAAAAATATAGTTAAAAAAAAGATTAATTATATTTGGGAAATATTTAATTTCTGGAATTTAAATTTTATAATCGAACACTTATTATGAATGATATATCACCTCGAAAGGTGAACATATCGTTCTCTAATAGGTTCAGATTATAAATCTTCAAATTTATTCTGATTATCACAATCAAACTCAAGGAGGAATAACATATGATCTTAAAGGATCAAAATGATGTTTAATCAACTGTTTGACTATGCTAATCTGAATATATGAATCATTAATTTCATAATCAAAATTATGATTGTAATTGATATATCTATCCAAATAAAGAAAATATCAATCACTATCAATAGTTTGAATATGACGATAATAATCGTTATGTTTGAATTTTCCAAAGATAATCAATTGAAGGTTTTGAAAACTTGATTTTGAAATCAGGTCTGGGTTTCTAAATCTCCTACGAGCGCAAGCCCTCGTAGTTAATTACATCGTAGGAAACCAGAAAATTTCTTATGAAAACTCTCGATTAAAATATCGATACGAATTTTATTAAAGAATTCAAAGCTTGATATCAAGGGAGGTAGGGACTGGAGTTTCAACAGGGATTGGTTCGAGGTTGAACACTTATTTTTGGAGTCAAAAGAAGAAAAGTAGGAGGTGTCTTGAGCTTCTGAATTACTTCAGAAACACCTCAAACTATCCTAAGTGTTGGGCTTGAATTTGACTGAAAGATATTTAATATTTAAGTGGTCAATTTTATTAGAAGGTGGGAATTAGATTCCTGAAAGTTGAGGTCTTAGGATTGAACATCTGCCTCAGAACCTAAGTCTAAAATTGGGTACTGAAAATCAGTGACCCGAATCTTAGCTAATGCAATGCAATCCTGGACTTACCCCGGTCTGGATTAGGGAGCCAGCTAAACCACCTAAACGCTTTAAAACCATGAGTCAAGTCAATTATGCAAGAGTGGTAGGAACATTGATTAAGATTGGTTTAAAGAATTGGTTCGATATCTAGAGCAGATCCTAATTGACCCCTTAACATATGTTGGGTTAAATGCTTAAGCTATAAATGCAATTAAGATTTAGAGTCAATTTTTAATTTGTATCTAATGCAATGCATGCTAGTTGACTCGATTAGAAGCTTGAAATCAGAATGAAGCAATTTTAAAATTAGGCTTAAAAATAAATTTTATCCTAGAGATTGCACAACATCCCCTTGGACATAACTGCACCCTAATAGGTCAGGTGGTCTGCCAGAACCCGCAGGCGGGGAGGTGCCTAACATGAATGAGAAAAGTCAATATGAATGCATGAAAAACCCTCGGTGAGTCTGGGCTTACTTCTTAAAAGCGTTAGAGTTACTATCTGAGCCTAAAGTTTTTAAATTTTGTTTAAGTAGAAATAGTTTATGACCGTACCCTCACGAGCCTCCGATCAAATTCCAGGCTAAATCAAATAAGACATGCAAGATCGCCAAATAAATTATTAAAAACATGCGGGTCCTTAATTGTAATCAACACATCAATCAAATCAATTAAACAATTAAATTAATTAAATAAATATTTAAAATGAAAGTCCATAGGCAAGTGCCTTTTAATTATAGAACACAGGGTCTGCAGGAAAAGTAAAGTGGCCGGGTACCACTGACTACAACTCGGATTCTACTCCTAAAACTCAAGTGACTTTGAGAATGGGTCTTCTCGTTCTTCACTTCTTTATCTTCTTGTAACTCCTTGGATCGTCAGGTCCGGATACTCAAATGAAAAGAAACTCCCCCTTGAATAGGGGTGTTATCTTTTCTCTTTAGATATTTTGAAAGTATCCTAACTTAGGCTTCCAAATGGAGGAGGACTCTCCCCTAAGGGATGTCCTCTCCTCTTTGTAATCTAAGTAGGATATGTAAGCCCATCTCAAAGTACTTTAAACATTACAACTCAATTATATTCAAATTACATCAATAAAAATTAAAAATCTAGACTCAACAACCTGCAGTGTTATCCTAATAATCAACAGTTATATTTACATTCCAAGCAGTTAATAAATTGAAATTTAAATGCTCAAAACACAGCCATGCTTGGCCATGCTCTTTTAATTATTAAAGGGGGACTTAAGCAAATTTTCGGAGCACCTGTGCAATTTAATAATTTTATGAATTTGCCCATTCTACTTTTAAATGTCCTATATGAGCATGACCACATGCATAAGATTGAATTAGTACAAATCATCCCTATCCTAAGGGTAGATCTAACGCATAATCATTCACATCACAGAATGCTGAAATTAAACAAACAAACACATCAATTATACTACTAGCAAACAACATGCAGTGAAAGCTCGAAAATCTGGCACACAGCATAAAAGTAAACATCGGCCTAGCCTAAGACTAGATTTGGTTATCCTAGCAAACCATCTAAAGTATGTGAGGTAGGCTGTGTGGCTTTGATATGTCCTAAATAGGATAATTAGTTGAAGTTATTGATGTTATGGTTGGTTGAGAGGCTTTAAGGGAGATTTTAATTGAAGTTTAAATATTAATAGTTTCAAATTGATTTTAAAATTAATTTTAATTATTTATTGGATACCACCTTTGTTTCACACCGAGGCCATGAAGTTTATTTCACATTCCTTAGGGATAATTTAATAGCCTCGTAGGCCTAAGTTACCCAGTGGTACCCGATATAATTAAAATACCTTGACTTTACTTAAGTTTGAAAGTTAATTAATTTTTAATTAAGGTTGGTTGGTTGCTAGTTTTAAGATTTAATTAATGTTTTCTAGAATTATTGATGATTTATTGAATTTTGAAATTTTCGGGGTTATTTTAATGATTTAATTCAAGGGTCAAAAATTGACTTTTTGATTTAAAGTGTTTTCTAGAAATTTAATATTTTATTAAAATACTAGACCTTAATACGATCAATTAGACAGTAAGTACGCTGAAATTGGATTTTTCTAGATTTTATTATGAATGTTTGAAGTTTTGGCTTGAATTTGAACTAAGTTTGACCAAAAGTTGACTTTTTCAAATTTGATTGATTTTTGGAAACTTAACATTTTTAGTAAATATTAGACTTTATGATGAGTCATATGCCTTTGAGTTTGCTCAATTTGGAGTTCATTTGAATTAGTTATGAATTTTTGAAATTTTGAGTATTTATTGAATTTTCAAAATTAGTTTAATTAAGACCCTTTTTCTGATTTGAATCCAAATGACACCCAAACTCCTTGAAATCAACTCTAAAGGTCAGGAATGACCTAAGAAGTGATTTCCAAGTGTTTGGAAATTTTCTGAAATTTTTAATTATTTTTAATTAATTAAATTAATTAAGTATTAAATTTCAATTAAACTTAAATTAAACTTAATTTTAAATTCCAGTCAAGGGGTTTTTATTTTTCATTGATTAAGGGTTTAATTATGGTCAGTTTGAGGTATTTTTTGTAATTTTTGGATTTAATATTCATTTATTAGAATTTCTGGAAGTTTAATTGGCTTAATTAAGCTTTGATTTTGATTAGATTAATTAAAGGGCTTAATGATTTTAAAATTTAGTGGGAATTTTTTCTAGGGCTGAGAGTATCAGTATGTTCAAATGATCAAAGTTTCAAGTCAATTTGAAGTGTATCCTAATTATTAGAATTATTCTAAGTTCTCTAAGCAAAGTCCTTAATTATTGTCCTTAATGATGACACTAAGTTTAATTGGGTTTGAATCAAGGTTTCTAGACCCTTGGACCCACATGTAAACATATCACAGCAATCATATGTCCTAAGGCTAAGCATATAAAAAAAATTATGAATTTTTAAATTTATGGGTCCAAAATGGACCATTACATTTGAAAATTCAACTCAAAGAAATTTTTGTCAAAACATGACCCAAGAAAATTAGGGTAGGTTAAGGATTCCCCCTAATATAAGCCATCCAAATTTGAGGTCAATTTGACCATTGGATCTTGAGAAATGTGAGAAAAATAGAAACTCATCATCTCTGTTTTTCCCTAAACCCAATGGTCAAAACTGTTTGAAATTATTTTTAAAATAAAATAGACATCAAGAGCTTTCCAACAAGCCTAAGAACACCCAATTTGGATTAAAAATGAAATTTCTATGAATTTTTGAAGTTTGTGGGCATTTAAATAATTTTTAATTCAATTTTTAGATTAAATTAGCTGCCGCCGCCGTCGGATCCAATCATTGGCAATGATTGGGATGACGGCGGCGCTGCGCCGCGTCGCATGCCACGCATCGCCATCTGGGAAGCCACTAAAACACGTCGGATATTGGATCCGAAGGTCGAACTCGACCGCGGTAATCCGACGGTTAGGGAATAGCCACGTCGCCTTCCACGGATACGAACTGGCCCGCGTTCGAATCCCGTCGAATAAATTGCCCGTCCGACGTTCTGTGGACCGTCTGATCACGCGTTAATCGCGATCAGACGGTCAGGATTTCGCCAGAATCGATAGTTCAAATTAAACTAAAAATTAAAATACCTATAACTCATTAAATATTTAACCAAACTTCACAAAAATTGAAACATAGATTCATAGTAGCATAATCTTCCAATGTCTGGAGTTTGAGGGCTCCATGCACTATGGATTTGCTACAGTTTCAATTTGAAGTTTAAAATTAAAACATAAATAACTTACAAAATATCCAGTGGATTTTCGACTTCTTAGGCTTGTTGGAAAGATGAAGACGTCCTCTCCAACTTTGGTGAAGACTCCAAGAGCTGATTCTGTCTGGATTTGAAGTTATTTTTAAAACTCCTGATTCTCTCTCTAGGTCTCTCTCTCTTCACCAATGAGGGTTTGGAGACCATATTTTGATGGGGAGAAGCATAAGAGAGCTATAGGAACTATTGGAGAAGTTCTCAGGGAAGCTTGTAAGGCTGGGGAAGTTCTGGAGGGGAGAAATTAAGTGAGAGAAGATAGGAATTAGAATGAGAGCTCTTTTTGGGGTTTTGCCCTATTCTAACCTCTCCAGGCCAAATTAATGGCTGGTATTAATTAGAAGAACTCCTGGATGGCTGCCAAGTGTCCTTAGGCAGTTGCAATGTCAGAGAATTAAAGGACAAAAGGACACATGACATGAAAAATGCCCTTTGTCCTCTTGTGAGCATGTGGGTTTAATATGAGCTGTTGGATCCTGATCCAATGGCTAGGAAATGTCTCAAGAACATTCCAGAAATCAATTAAGACTAATGGAATGGTTTAAGAATGGATGGGATTAGCTCAAACTAAGTGATTTGACCACTTTAAGGTATTATTTGACCACCCATTGACTATTTTGACCAGTCAATGGGCCAATGAGTGTTGAGGTGGCAGCTAGGAAGACTTAGTGAGCTAGTACGAGGAATTGAGCAAAGCTCCACACTTAGAGATTTGAATTTTCAAGGATCAAAGAAGATTCAAGGTGGTTTGATTAAGTCCTTAATGAGTTGACCAAGTCAATTCCATTATATCTTGATTCCAAATAAGTTTCAAAATCTTTGAATCATCCTTCAAAATGGGTTTGAGAATGGTTAGAATGAGCTTGAAGTTAAAAGCTTGAAGGTTGAATGCATACACATGCATGAAAGAAGTTTTGACCAAAGTTTAAAATTTGACCAAGCCAAGCCAAGGTTGATTTGACTCAAGGTAGATTTAGAAAGATTTGAGGCATTAAATGAAGTAGGATTGAGGGGTTAAAGGTTTTTATTTGAATAAATAGGTTGGAATAACCCATTTGAGCCCTTAAGAGGTGTTTTGGTTAACTTAGGTTGACTCAGTCAACCAAGTTGACCCAAGGGGTGGGTCTAGGTTCAGTAGATTTGAAATGATATTCTGAGTCTACTAGTGATGGTCTCAGGGTTTGGAGAGGTCATTTGGTCAAAATGACCTATTTTGACCAATAAAGGCCAGTTTGGTCAACTTGGTTGACTTGGTCAACCAAATTGACCCAGGGGCTAGTTTTGGTTCCAAGAGTTTTGGTTTGATGTTTGAAAATTGTTGGAAGTGGTTCCAAGCAATTTGGAGGTCATATGGTTTGAAAAGTGCATTTGAACCCTTAAGGGGTATTTTGGTCGTTTTGACCCTTGCTCAACTGGGGGTCAAATTGAATCCAACAAAATACAGTTTATTGATCAATGAGTCATAATTAAGGGTCTGGAAGTGATTTGGAGCTTTGGAGAAAGCTCCAGGATCAAAATCCACTGGGTGGTAGGTCCAGTGGCATAGACTGTAAATATTTGAAGGTTTTACAGCCTTTGGATTTCAATTCAATTTCTGGGGTTAGAGACCTCAGAATGAGCTCAAATTTGGAGTGTTGCCTCTATAGATATGTCACATCAGTATGGAACTAATAGACCTTAAATCAGAGGTTATTTGATAGGGTTTTGAAGTATTCAAAGATTTGCTGAAAAAGGCTTTCAGGACTTGGTCTTTAAGCTTTGGATTTGAATCTGGATTTTTAGTTTTGAGCTAGATTTTGAGTTTGAATGATAGAGTTTGAATTAAGTCTAGATTGAATTGAGGCTTAGATTGATCTAGAGGAATCCTAGGGTTTAGAGTAGGTCCTGGGGTCCATATCAGCTTAAAGGAATCCTAGGATCTAGAATAGATCCTAAAGTCTGGATTCTAGGAAGATCCTAGGGTCTAGATAGATCGAAGATCTAGGAGAATCCTAAGACCTAGACTGATCTAGAGTCTGGATAAATCTAGGACATGGGTAGACCCTTAAGACATAAAGTCTGGAAGAATCCTAAGGTCTAGGATCTAGGAGATCTCTAGAATCTAAGAAATCCTAGATTCCAGGATCTAGAAGATTCTTAGGGTCTAGAGTAAATCCTAAAGTATGAATTCTAGGAAAGTCCTAGGGTTTGGGATCTGGAAGAATCCTAGAATCTAGAAGAATCCTAGGATCTAGGAATCTTAAGATTTGGGATCTAGAATGATCCTGGGATCTAAATGAATTTGAAAGAGTCCTAGGGTTTAGAATAAATCCTATGATCTAAGAAGATCATATGATCTAGAGTCTGGCAGAATCCTAGGGTTTAGAATAGATCCTAGGGACTGGAGTCTAGGAAGATCCTAGAGTTTAGGAAACCCTAAGGTTTGGGATCTAGAAGATTCTTAGGATTTAGAATAGATCCTAAAGTCTGGATTCTAGGAAGATCCTAGGGTCTAGATTGGTCTTAAGTTGTGTTGATCTGGGGTCAGGATTGATCAGGGGTCTGGATTGAAATTAAAGTTTGAATTGATCTAAGATCAGATTTATCCTAGGGTCAAGATTAATTTGAAGAGATCCTAGGGTCTATAGCAGATCCTAGGGATTGAAATCTAGGGAGATCCTAGAGTCTAGATTGGTCTTAAGTTGTGTTGATCTGGGGTCAGGATTGATCTTGAATCTGGATTGGGTCCTAATGACCTCATACAAAAATGAGGTCAACATACTCTGCCACTTTTAATTTTTGTAAATTCTGGGTTGTAATTAAAATGCATTTGCCTATGTATATTTTAATTTATTTAATTGATTGATTTATTTATTTATTTATTTTGACTGGGTAGTAGAACTTGCCTGCTTTTTCTAAGTTTCTTTTCTTGCATGCTATATTTTATTTTGGCTTGGATACGATTAGTGAATTATGAGGGTACAAATAAAATATTTTCTACTTAAAATTAAAATTAAAATTTTAGGTTCATATAGCAACTCTAGCGATCTAAGAAGTAAGTTCGGGATCTAAAATCTAAAACCCAACACATAGGATAAATAGAGATATTTCTGAAGCATTTCAGAATCTTAAAACACCTCATATCTTTCTCCTTTGACTTCCATAAATAAATGTTCAAACTTAATCTAATTCCAATTGAGATTCCAAATTCACCCCCTTTGATATCAATCCTAGAAAATTTTTAAAATAAAATTTCTGTTATTATTCTAGTCGAGAGTATTCGTAGGAAATTTAACCTCCCTACGATGTAACTAACTACAAGGGCTTACGCTCATAGGAGATTTTGAACCCACATATACTTTTCAAAAATTAATTTTCAAAATTTAATCAATCTTCTTTGGGAAAATCAGAGCCAACAATGATTATTATCATCATATTCGAACAATTGATAGCAAATGATATTTTATTCCTTTGGAGAGATGTATCATTTTTTTATATAACTTTGAATGTAAAATTAATGATAATTCATCTATATTATCATAGCTAGATATTTGATCGAACTTCATTGTGACCCTTCGAGGTTATATCCAGTTCTTTCCTAAATTTGGTTAAGATACTCGGAATGTAATTTGCAATTCTAAATCTGAACTCATCAGGAGATCTTATACCATTTCTTGAGGTGTTATATCATTTCCAATGGATGTTTGATTCCAGAATAAAAAATTCAAAGTCAATTTCAATCTTTTTTCCAAAGAAAATTAACTTTTCAAAATCTTTTTTTCAAACTCACAACATTAACACGCAGTGGCACTGGGTTCTGAGCTCCATGATGCTAGTCCAAATTTTCTTATTTAAAATATCTTTTTCCATTATTCACTCCACTCATTTCATTGTAAGTAGTTGGCTTAGAGAGTGGTAAGAGAATTCTAGAGAAAGAAAGTTCATTTGAGCCTCTTTGGGTCATTTTTAGCTGCCGGTTTAGTTCAGGAAGTTATCAAGATTGAGGTAGGTGACATTTTACCTATCTCTCAATTTTTTAAAAATACATAGATTTTTTAAAATTTTTATTATATTTACATTTTCATTATAAAAATATGAGGATAACTTTGCATTAGTAAAACATTCACTGTGTAAGTTTCTGTAAGTTGTAGAGACATTCGTCATGAATATTTAGAAATTTTGTGGGAAATTTTGCACTGGGAATTTTTAAATGTGTGCTTGTTTATTTATCTAAAAAATAATCTGAAACTTAAAAAATAATATTGTAGTATAATTAAAGCTTGAAATAGTATTCTGCATAATCCTTAGTAATTTGGTTATGTTCTAGAATAGTGAATTTAATACAACAATGCATTTTTTCACTTAGTGTTCCATAGTAGTGTAGAAATTGTGAAATTTTGTTTTGAGTTCATTTATGCTTCAATTTCTACATTGTAATGAATTATATGCTTATTTGATTGAATGATGTGATTCTATGGAGTTTTAGAAATGGATGGAAGAAGTTATGTTCTTGTGCTAAATGCACATTTTGATAGCCAATGGTATATTCTAGTGCTATATGCACACATTTGCTATCAGAATCTTTGATTACGTATGTTGGGAGGCATAAGGGGTCAGGATCTTTGGATTATGTCCGAGATAGGTTGGGGGCATAAGGAGCCAGAATTCTTTGAAATTCAATCTAATATAGAGTACTAGTGTATTTTTTTATTTCCCGGCATTATTATTTAACTTTCTAATGACTGTATTTATAATTCTGCTTTACATTGTGATGTATTATATTTCAGTAAAGTTAAAATATTTTATTACAGGAATTATTTAAAAATTTAGATTGATAAATATTATATGTTGAGCTGTGTTAGCTCACTATAATTTCACCTTTTATTTTCAGGATCTAATAAGGGGAAATGGCCAATTGTGTAGTAATTTCTGATTTTAATTTAAGTCTATAGAGGTATTTATTCCTTTTGATTTTGTACAATGATGGCTAATTTTTATTGCTCTATTCTGTAGTTTTGTCTGTAGTTATGTATTGTAGTTATATGTATATTTTGATGATAAAAAAAATTTATAGATGAGTTTATTTATAGCACTTTATGTTATTTGTAACTCTATGGTTTGTGGTATGTTTCAAGAAAGAATTTGAAAGAAATAATTAAAAAAATTTTAAACTAGATCTTAGAAATTTCCTATCGTAAGCTAACATGATAGGATCTATCTGATTTGTCGGTCTTATCAAATTGGGTTGTGAGAGGATGATTGTAGCTGAATCATGATGATTTGAGGATCCTAGTCATACGATGATGTTTAAAGGACCCTAATTGATGTATGATGATCAAAGGACCATGGTTGGGGATGTGATAAGAAGATTATAGTTGAGCGAAAGTGATTATAGTACTGTAGTCAACCAACCGTGGTCCAAAAATTTTAATTTGACTACAATGGTCTGACCATAATTAGGTGAGAGTGATTAGAGGACCATAGTTGTGCGATGTGGTCAGAGTTAGGTGATAATGGTTAGAGGGCTATAATTGAGTGAGAGTAGTCGAAAGGGCTAAGTCTAGTGATGGTCAAAGGATTACGGCAAATGGACGGCAATTTGATGGCCATTATCAAATAATGATGATTATACTATGATCCTCGACCGATGGTGGTTCGTCAACGACGAATGTACAATGATATGGCAGTAATTGTCCAAGAACGGTGGTGAAACTTTGCTGGTTTGATGATAGTGATTGGGGCGATGTTCCGATGGTGATGATTGGGTGGTGCTTTGACTGTGGCAGTTTGACGGTGGTGATATGACAGTGGTGCTCGAGGTTTACCTCTTTTAATTCTCAAACTTAAGGGTATAGTCAAATCTTTCCCCCCACACCCTCCCTCTTCATATAGAGAGTGTAGTGATGTGTTAACAGCACCAAGAGTATCCAGATACCTGTAACCAAGAATAATGAAAAAGGAAAAGCAAACAAAACGGGAATTTCTAAGAAATTGAGTGTATTATCTTCTATCCCTTCTTATCTGTTTTGTTATATATATATATATATATATATATATATATATATATATATATATATAAGGTCTTCTTCCCTTCCTAAGTTTTCTGCAGAGAAAGAAAAAGCTCACATATACTATTTTAGCTAAAAGACAAAACTGGTTACTAAATAGTGGAAACTAGATAATATAATAATTAGTGGAATGTGGTATGGTATAGTTAAACTCGGCTCATAAAGATGCATTGCATCAGGTCTCCCCTGCTGTCAAAGAAGCCATAGTACTACTGTTGATTGTAGTAAGTTCATCAGTGGTTGGTAATCATGAATGTCAGCTACATTGAAGGTGGAGGATGTGTAGATGTGTGGCGGTAAGTCAACTATATAGGCATTATCATTTATGCATTTGCTAATGAAAACTGGTCTAATTTTACATGGATTGAGTTTCAAATATATTCCCACTGGGAAGCGCTCTTTGCGGAGTCGAACCATCACAAGAACTTCTGGTTCAAAAATTTTCTTACGCTTTTGAAAATATGCTACTTGTTTGTAGTGTGTATTAAATTTTATAAGTTTAACATTGACTTCATGGACAACGGAATTATGCTAATCGGTAAACTGAATAGCTGTTGAAGTGCAACATTTGGGTAGAATCGCAATATCCACAAGGTGATTCGGTGGCTTTGTGTAGATAATACTGAATGGGAAACGTCCAATGGATCGATTTGTCATAGAATTATAGGCAAACTCAGCTTGTCCGAGCACTTCATCCCACTGTTTTGGTCTACTTTGACCTAAACAATGTAACATATTAGCTAGTGTGTGATTAACCACCTCAGTTTGGCCATCCGTTTGTGGTTGATATGCCGAGATGAGCTTTATTTCAGTGTGCAACCGGTTCTATAAGTCTCGCCAAAAATGGCTAATGAAATTCACATCCCGATCTGAAGTTATGTTGCGAGGCAATCCATGTAAACGAATAACTTCTTTGAAGAATAAACTGGCTACATTGACTGCATCAAATATCTTTTTGCAAGCTATAAAATATGCCATCTTCGAAAAGTGATCAATGACCACTAGAATGAATCAATATTGTGTTTAGTCTTAGATATCCCCAGTATAAAATCTAAGCTTATATCCTCCCAAATTGAATCTAGTATTGGTATAGGCATATATAATATGGTGTTTTGACTGACACCCTTATATTCCTGACAAATAGAACGTTCAACAAATTTTAGGACATCTCTATGTAGACAAGGCCAAAAGAACCTAGACTGTAGTTGTTAAAAAGTCTTTTCTCTACCCAGATGTGTTGCCAATCCACCCCAGTCAGCATCTCGAATTAGCTGGTGTCACCATGAGGAATCAAGAATACATAGTAGGATGCCTTTAAATAAAAAAAACCATGTATGATGGAGTAATCCTTAATTGGATTTGCTTTGACACAATGGCTCCAAATATCACCAAAGTTCTTATCTTCAGAACTCGGATTTGATGATACCCGCTTTTGAGATCTAATTTTAAGAAAATTCTTACTCCGGCTAACTTGTCCAAAAGTTCATCAATACGAGGAATGGGAAAGTGATACTTCATTGTAATCTTGTTAATTGTATGGCTATCAATGCACATCCTCCATTAGCCATCCTTCTTAGGTACTAAGAAGATCGAGACAGCACACAGACTTAAACTCGATTGTATAAGTTGCATCTCTAAAAGCTCCTCAACTATCTCATGCAGGATGCTATGTTCTTTGGGGCTCATTTTATAATGAGGGAGATTTGGGAGTATAGCCCCTGCTTTGAATTCAATTTGGTGCAAAATATTTCGAAATGGAGGGAGCCCAATTGGTAATTCGGTTGGAGAAATATCTTTAAATTGTTTTAATAGGTGTTGAACAGACTCTGATATCATTTCAGCGGGCGAACTAGGTTGTGCATCTGTAACTATTAAGGCCAGGATTTCATTATCTACTTGATCAATTGACAACAGATCATGCCCATCCACTATATGAAGGGCGGTCTTTGATTCCTTGTTGCTATGTTTGGAATCAGTTGAGAACGACAATAGCCGAATCTTCTTATCCTTCCAATCGAAAGAGTATGTATTGTGTCTGTAGTCATACGTAGCCCCTATATCATATTGCCATGGACGACCCAATATAATATGGCCAACATCCATATCAATTACATCACATAAAACCTCGCACATGTATTATTTTCTAATGAAAAATGTGATTCAGCACATTTCTGTAACTAAAATCTCCACACCTTTCTTAATCAAGCTAATTTTATATGGATGGGGGTTCTTCTGTGTCTTCAATTGTAGATCTTGAGTAAGCGGCCGGGATACTACATTTTCAATACACCCATTGTTAATGAGAAGATAGCACACCCTTCCTTCGACGATGCATCGAGTGCTAAATATGGCGTTCCTCTGAGAATTGACGGGTTGTCGAGGGGTTAGTGGTAACCTTTCTAAGATACCAATGACAACATCACCTTCATCCACCTCCAACTCTTCAATCTCTACTTCATGATCTTATTACCTTGGATTTTCATGCTCTTATTTCCCCCTTCAACAAGATGAATTCAAGGCCGTGTCGGGCATTCATTGGATTTGTGACCAGGTTGAAAACACCTAAAGCTTTTGTAAGTAGAGGGTTTGGAATATGGATTATTCTTGCCTATGGGGCGGGGCCTGGAAAGCTTGAGATCAACCGACGATATGTTAATTGGTCTTGTCCCTGGGGAAGCCTATTGTTGCCTATTGGTTACAAGTACAGCCCGTGGCTCACTGGACTGATTAGTGATGTGTCAACGATAGGAAAAACTATGGGAGTGTCGTGTGACCTGCATTTCTGCCTTGAGAGCAAAGTTAACGGCATGAGAGAGAGACCACATATAATTTAATTCTAATTTGTCTTGTAGATTATCTTTCAATCCACCAATGTATCAAGTTACCAACTAATTTTTTGATTTATTAAGATTGTTCCTCGCACTTAGACGATAGAATTCTTTAGTGTAATCAGTAACACTGCGATTTTCCTGAACACAGTGTTGATATTGTATATACAATATCTGTTCGAAATCCATAGGGAGATAATGGCCCCATAGCAGCTGTTTCATGCGGAACCAACTACGAACAACTCCCTTTCCTTCCCTTCGACGAGATTGTAGAAGCTGCTGCCACCAAGCACTAGCTCCTCCCTTCAGTCAACAGGCGACGAACTTGACTTGCTTCTCAACAAGGATCTCCATATACTTGAAAAAGGCCTCGACAGCCCTCTCCCAATCAAGGAAATCCTCAATATGTAGTCTGCTGTCGAAAAATGGAATATCGAGTTTAATACGAAATTCTCTATTCGGCCATTGTTGGCGATCAATTGGTTGCCTCTATAGATTCTGTAACGCAGCTTCATCATTATTAGAATTAGAATACTCGAATTGCTGCGGGGGTTCTACTTCCTCCTCCGATCCAACCGACTTCACAATATGTTCTGTTCGTCGCCATCCTAGGCCATGTCCGATTGGATTTCCATGAATAGGCTGCACATGTAATGGTGTTGCTCGGCGTGCCATGGGGTTCACCATTCTTCGACCCCAGTTGGATTGCAACCCCCGGCAAACTTCAACAGTGAACCGATTGAAATTGGCGGAGAGTTCGTCCAACTGCCTTGCCATTCTGGTTTGTTCCCTCCAGAGGGCCTCTATGCTCCGGTCTTCGCCAAGAGTATTACAAGGGTTTCCATCTATCATTGTGCCTTGTCAGGATAAGCTGCTCTTATACCAACTTGATGTGTTAATTGCACCAAGAGTATCCAGATACTTGCAATCAAGAACAATGAAACAGGAAAATCAAATGAAATGAAAATTTCTAAGAAATTGAGTGTATTATCTTTTGTCCATTCTTCTCCGAAATAGTATATATATATATATGTTCAAATCTTCTTCCCTTGCTAAGTTTTCTCTAGACAAATAAAAAGCTCACATATACTATTTTAGCTAAAAGACAAAAGATGTTACTAGATAGTGGAAACTAAGAAATAAAGTAGTTGAATAGGTATGCTATAGTTGAACCCGACTTATACAGATGCACTGCATCATGTAGGCTATTTATATATTTTTTAAAGTTGTTTTTCCTATAAATATTGCCAAAATTCACAACACTCTAAATACAATTTGTACTGATTCCTTTGTTCATTGATTGTTTTCTTTGCATTTTTGTGCTGAAATACAATCAAAATTGGAAGACTTTTGGTTTGTTGGATTCATCTAATTAAGATGCTCGCTATTATTATTAGCATGAGAGATTCGAAGATCATTTTATCCACTAATTAATATTATGAAATTTTAATTATACATCAAATTCTTGATTTAGGCTCATATTCAAATCGAATCTTTTTTTGTCATTCAATTTGACTATTGAATTTTAAAAAATATATATCTAAATTTGAGTAGAAGCAAATCAAATTTTGATTGGACTCTTAATTTAGTAAAGATTAACATCTACTCAATATGAGAAAAAGGAAAAAATAAATCCATATATTAATATTTTTATTTGATTGACAACAAATACTAAAATGCATTTTCATTATTCCATTCGACCGCCCGCCATAACTTAAAATCTCTACGGATGAACATAACCCACACCAGCTCGGAACGCGCCTCCTGCCAAAAAAAAAAACCCTATAACACCTGCTCATTGTCACTCGCCGTCGTGCGCTCCATTCCCTCCTGGCCTGCCCTAATCCAGAATTTCGTCGTATTTCACCCCCACAACAAATGGAAGACACTACACCTTGCCACCTCCTCCATCGCATCCTCTGCTGCCTCGTCGTCTACCTCCTCACCCTCATTCCCATTCCACCCAATCGCCGTCTCAGCCTCGTCGCCCTCAAAGAAATCCACCTCAGCCTCCTCTTCCGTATCTGTGGTCTCTCCACCCGAATACTCACCATTGACGTCGGCGGTGGAAACGCCGCCACGTCCCTCCACATCTGGGTCCCGCGTCGCCGGCGACCACAAAAACACGCCCTCCTCCTCATCCACGGATTCGGCGGTAACTCTAAGTGGCAATTTCATTGCCAGATCGGCCAGCTTTCCCGTTCTTTCGACCTCTACATCCCCGACCTGGTTTACTTCGGACGGTCATTCTCCTCAAGCGGTGAGCGGTCGGTGGGGTTCCAATCGCGATGCGTGTCTGCGGCGATGAGGGGTTTGGGGGTGGAGAAGTACTCCGTAGCGGGGATCAGTTACGGTGGCTTTGTGGCGTTTCGGCTTGCGACAGAGGCGGAGGAGGTGGAGAGGCTCGTGATCCTGACGTCTGGGATCTGTGCGACGGCAAAGGAGATGAGGGAGATGGTGGCTGGAGAGAAGAGGGATGTCACTGAGATCTTGCTACCGCAGCGGGCGGAAGATCTGATGATCCTCATGCGGCGGTCCATGTATCGCTCGCCAAAGTGGGTGCCAACATTTGTCCTCCGAGATTTTGTCGAGGTTGGTAACCTTACCGCTTAAACTTATTGTTTGTTTCTCTCGTTGTACCTGCTGTAATAGCGTTGTTACTTGTGGCGCCGAATTTGAGAGTGGTTACCGAAAACGTGGTTCGGAGGATTTTATTTTCGTTTTTTTTTTTGCTGAATAATAATATATGGAGTAAAAGCGTATTTAAAATATTTTTGAATTATTTGGAGGAATTCATTATAAATGTAGGGGATTATTTTTTATTTCATTTGAAGTAAAATTAATTAAATTTGAGTGGCGGGGAAGGGTGGTGGCTGGCTGTGTGCGTCCGCCACTGCTGATGGTGGCCATGGGTGATTGGTGGCTTGTAATGTTCGAATAAAGATGACGGTGGTGGTTAGGGCAATGGCTGACAATCGTGTTGATGATGGTGGTAACGATAGAGGTGAATAACAGCGTTTGAGATAGGTGGCAGTGGACAGTGACAGGCGGCTGCGAGTGAAGCTTCATATTTTCAATATTTTTAGAATTTAGCAAAATCGGGCCAAGTTCAAATATATATTGAAAATGAAATAGGCTATGAATTTCAAATATTTCAAAAGATTGCCCTGCCCTTAAATTTCTTTATATCACTTGGAAATTCAAATTCTCTATATTTGATTTATTTTATGCTCATAATTTTTCAAAACAAACATGCCCTAAGTACCCTAAATGAGAGAGAATAAAAAAAATCATCCAACCTCTATTAATTAATTTAATATTTAAACCCGTCTTTTACCCTTAAAAGAAAAAAAAATAATTTTATGAAAATATTTGATATATTTTATACCATGATAAGATTAATTTTTCTATACATATTTTTATTGTCCTATAATATAATTAAAGGCGATTACATATTCATACTGTAAAATTTATATGTGTATTTATGTATTAACATCTAAATTTAATATTTATTTACATAATACTTAACTTTTTAAATAACATAAAATATACCTTTTTTATTATATGTTTTGATATGATTTAGATACTAAAATGATATATAAGTAAATTTAATGATTTAAATATTAGATACATAAAGTTACAAGAATTTTGTGATATATATATTACATTATTAAATGTTAAAAAAGAAATAAAATTTAGTTATATTGATTTAGTTGTATTGAAGAATAACACATAATATTTGAAATTAAGGATATGCGTAATAAAATTGATCTTATCTACATAAAAAATATTTCACAATATCCTAATAAAATTTTTTTCTTTAGAGAAAATATGTTAAAAAAATATAAAAATTTATCAACTAAAGGTCATATAAAAATTTAAAAATTTAAATAACGTATAAAAAATAGACTAATATTTGTCCACAACAAAATTCAATATTTGTTTAACGCATGGTTTTCTTATGTGTTGACATGAATTTTTAGATTTCAAGTAACTACTTTAATCTAATATAATAGGAGTTTTCGTTATTTATGAAACTATTATTTAAAGACATTGATGAATTAAATAACCGATATTCATTAATAATAATATACAACATATATCCAAGAACAAAATAAACTCTAAGGGGCTGTTTGGTATCGGATTTACAGCGGGATTTAAGTCGGATTTACGCTAAATCCAGCCAAACGATTTTTGTGCACGCGTTAAATCCCGGGATTCCGTAAATCCCAGATTTACGGATTTATGGCTTAAATCCCGGATTTACTAAATCCCTCGGTTCGGTGGATTTAATGGGATTTAGCCGAAGAAACGCGCGAAAGG
This sequence comes from Dendrobium chrysotoxum, assembly GCA_019925795.1. NCBI lineage: Eukaryota > Viridiplantae > Streptophyta > Magnoliopsida > Asparagales > Orchidaceae > Dendrobium > Dendrobium chrysotoxum. The sequence continues at coordinate 87,550,487 of CM034313.1, forward strand.
GAGAAAGTTACCTTCACAGCCAGCGAGCTCCCGTTGTTGCTTCCGATCAAAATGTCGTAACTTCCGATCCGACAGGAAGGGAAAGTCGTCGAAGGAGTGAAGAGCCACGAAGGAGCCGAAGAAGCGACGGAACAAGCGATAAGGGGAGAAATATCGTTACCTTCGCGGCGAGCTCCCGGCGCGACTTCCGATCGGACAGAAACAACGTCGGACGAGCGAATCGTTCAAAGCTCCACCCCACGCGAACCAACGAAGATGAAGAGCTAAGCTCTACCTCACGCGAACGACAACAGAGAAACCGAAGAGGAAAGCCAGCCCGCATACGAGGATTAAATTAATTATGAATTTCTTAATTAGGCATTAATTTAATTACTTAATAGATTTAATTTAAAATATAACTATTAACTACTTAATTAAATGATTAGTGGTATAAATTTAATTAAATAATTAGTTATTAATAAAATATTTATGAAAATAATACCCTAATTATAGTATTCATAATTATAATTTATTAGTCTTAATTAAAATTAAAATTAATAAGTAACTCAAGTTTAAAACACAAATGTATGAACTCATGTTAATTTTATTATGTTTTATACAATGATCTTGATGATCTTGATTTCATAAATTTCTCCTTTAAATTTAAATCCCTAACCATCATAAATCCTGATATATGTTACCAAACAGTTTCTCAGGATTTAACAGGATTTAATATTTGACATACCAAACAGTTTTTAGGATTTAACACATTTTGGATTTATTAAATCCGGATTTACAGGATTTATTAAATCCCACTAGAGTTAAATCCCACTTGTTGCCAAACAGCCCCTAAATTAAATCACAAGTCACAATTATATCACACTATAAAATTGATTTGGTGTATGAGTTAGGTTCTGTCGAAATACCCCTTTCATATACCACACAACTTTTCTGAAAAAAATACGAAATCAATAAGCTTGATTTCGTATTTTGATGTTTTGACATGGCTTTCTCAAACTCTACTGTACCATGGTCCTTGGCACCAGGCAGGGCAATTTCATGGATTCATGAGCTCAGACAAAATGCTTGGTTTTTTAATTTATAGATTGTAGTGATAGAATCTCACATTTATTTGTTGCATTACTGCAGTTGATGTACAAGGATCACAGGAAAGAGAGGGTTGAGTTGCTTAGAGAACTCTTATCGACTGGGGTTGATCTGCATCCACTTCCAGTTCTTAACAAGGTGACTCCTCTCCACTCTTTTTTATTTATATAGGTGAAAAGTAAGTGAAAAATTAGAACTTTCTGTTATGTGAAGTTTTCCTCACTTTCTAATTGGAGTGAATAATGGAAGGAGAGCAGATCGTTACCTTGTATAGTTGGTTTACACACTTTTCCTTTGACCCTGTCAATAAGCGAACACAATGCTGTGTGCATATTCAACCTTAGTATATGTGGTTAAGTAAACCATGAGCGCTTGTCATGTCAGTAACATCATTATCATCGTCAACATAAATTTCATCTCAAGTGTTTGAGATTAGCTTTACACATTCTTACTGGTTTAATTGTTCCTCTTGATGTTAAATATTTTACACCAGTTTTTTTTACAATTTCCATATTTTCATACCTATCTATCGCCATTAATTTTAGGTCAAACTATTTATCAGAGTGGTATTGGCTTTAGCTTTGAAGTATGTATCTAATATTATCAGTCAGTTAAGTTTTTATTATTTGTGTTGCGGGCTAAAAAATTTATAGGGTAAAGTTAGAGGTTTTGCGTCATAGCTTTGCACGAAGATCCAACATACAAACAGATAAGTGAAAGAGCTTAGATAACACCAAAGATTTTTTATGTGAAAAATCCGAAAAGGGAAAAATCACAAAGCCTTGTCTGCTAAAATGATTCCACTATGGATGTTAGGGGATGGATGACCATGGGTTTGATGATGGTGGTCCGATGGAGGAGGTTCGATTGCGGCGGTTGGCCGACAAAAGATCTGGTAGAGGTAGTCGTATGATGAAGGATCGACGACAGCGGTCAGCCGACGAATGCTCAAAGGCGATGATTGGGCGAAGATCTAATAGTAGTGGCCAGGTAGAGGTTCGGTGGTAGTTGCCAAGGAGCGAAATTCAGAAGGCGGTCGACGGAGGCCCATTGTATGTTCAGTGGCTAGGTGGAGATCGAGCAACAAAAGTCTAACGGCAGCTGTCGGGGGACGAAAGTCTGACGATGATGGTTGGATGGAGGTTTAGCGGCGGCAACCGAGCTGAGGTCCAACATTGTCGACCTGGTGATTAAAGGTTCGATTGCGATGGTCGGGTGGCGGAGTTCTAATAGTGATAGTAAGCAGGTAAAAGTCTGGTGGTGGTCGTCGTCGAAAGTTCGATGAAGGCAGTTGGCCGACAAAAGGTCGATGATGGAGATTGGGCGATGAAGGTCCGACGTCGGCAGTTGACCGATGATGGTTTGCGGGAAGGGTGCTCAGGTGGAGCTATGGGATTCTTTGAGCCTTTAAACTCACTTGAATCTCTAGCGAATGGTCCTCTTCATATAGAAAGTAGGCCTATTTATATAGATTTTTGGAAGTTGCATGCCCTGTAAATATGGAGAAAATTTGGAGCGCTTTATCGGACGACCTGTATTGATTCCCTTGATTATAAAGAGTTTTTTCAGTATTTAAGTGGCTTAATGATATCAGCATTAGGTGATCTTGAGATCATTGGATTCGTCTTGTTGAGCTACTCAATTCGACTATAAGCATGTCAAATTTGAGATCATTTGATCATCCAATTATGTCATGAAGTTTTCAACTATACTTTAGACCCTTGATTTTGGTTTATTCGGGCTTGGATTAGATTATTTTTGGCATCGTTGAGTTCATCTTATTGAGATGTGTTAGGAATTGGTCTAGTTTTAGGATTGTTGTTCCTTAGGATCATGTTATCTTGATAGTTTCTTTCTTCTATAAGTAGAAGAGAATGTAGACCCAAGTGGAGCCATATAACCAAGCCAAGCAATAAAGATTAGTTTTGAGTTCAGTTTGTTATGTGTGGGATCTTATTGTGTTGATCAATCAGATTGTTTTGTTGCCTCAGACCTCAAGTTTCTCGTGCTCGTTGGGGGGTGTGGGGGTTTACCCCCTGCTTGGGTTCGGGTGCTTTGCACATTAAATTTTTTTTTCCATACGACGCTCGATGTTGGGTGCCCAAGCGCCCTGACGTTGTGTTCCTGAATGCCCCAGCACTGAACACCTGAGAGCAGAGCACCTTAGCGGTATAGATATGGCACTTCAGCGGTGCAAGATAGATGCTTCAGCGCCGTAGCGCCCCAAACTGGTGCCGCAGCACTTCGAGACGGATTGTACGATTTTTTTCTCGTTTTTCTAAAGGGTTGCATCCCTTGGGGTTATTTTACTTGACTTTCTCTTGTATTTTTTTTATGTAGACATTGAGAATGGTGCATGTGAGAAGAGAAGCAAGGAGAGAGCGAGAGAGAATAAAGATATGTACTTATTTCTCCCACTTTTCATAGTAAATTTCTTGGTGTGGCTCCATTGTTTTTTCCCTATTTTTTGATTTTTTTCATGTTAAATCCTGGTGTCCTTTACTTTTCCGTTGCTTTTATTTTATTTCTTATTTCGTCATTGTAGTGTTTACTCCTCATCTCCCCCAACACAGTTCTCTCTCCCTCCCCTCTCCCTCTCTCCCTCTCTTCCAAGAAAGCTCAAGAAGAGCTTCTTCTTCCTCCAAGAAATTTCAACAAACTGGTATCAGAGCCTTATTGAGGCGATCACGAGGAGGAAGAAAATATTTTTGTGAAGCAATCGAAAGCGATCACACAGACATTGCTACGCAAGGAGACCATTTGCGTGAGCAATTTTCGCTCAGAGAAGAGGCCGCAGCTGATCCTAGATGGGGACGGAGGCTCGGAAGACAAGCAACGCGCTTTTGTTTCGCGCAAGTACAAGGGGCAGAAGTGGCCGGCTGAGTCGCTTGTACGTGAAGAGGTTTGGCTGTGTGGATGGGAATTAGGTCAACTCGTGGGCGCAACACGCTCCCTGGGCGCTTAGGTGGGCCGGACGGGTGTTGTGTCGCACAGGCTCGGGACGAGCTCGCTAGGCACAGGCTGAGCGCGCGAAGTGCACGAGCAGGGCACATGGGATGCGCGAGGTTGCCCGTGTGGGACGCGGTGTGGCAGGGGAACCCGCAGCTAGTCGCAGGAGGCAAGCGGGGTACGCGGGCATGTGAGCGAAGGCCTAAAGGGCGGAGTCAGGCTGGAGGCCTAGGTAGCGCGGGGCTGAGCGCAGGGTGCAGGGCAGAGCACAGGGTGCAGGCGCTAGGCAAGGGAGGATGCGCTTAGGGCGCAGGGTGGCGTGGTCGCTGGACTAGGCGTAGGCACATGCAATATCCACATGCAAATTATAGGAGCGGGGCCTAGGTGCACAGGCCAGAGGCTGCATAGGCACGGGCAGGCAAGGCATTTTTTGGACTCCGTGATTTCGAGCAATGGATACTAAAGTAGGTGGAGCGGAGTGGAACTAGACTCAAGCTCGGGCAAGCAGGAAGCAGGCTGCACGGGAGCAGGGAGCAAGTCAGATCAAGACAAGTGCGAGCAAGTGGATTGTTTGTTGGACGCAAGATTTCGAGCAGGTCGGAGAAGTGATGTCAGAAATTGTTCTTGATGAAAGCTTGTGAAGCGATGGCTTTTAGTCAAGACAGGGAAGCGTTTATCTTCTGTTTTTCTATCTTTTGTCAAATGTATTGTAAAATTTGGACCAAGGTGGAGATTGTTAGGAATTGGTCCAGTTTTAATATTGTTATTCCTTAGTATAATGTTATCTTAGTAGTTTCTTTCTTCTATAAGTAGAAGATAATGTAGACCTAAGTGGAGCAATAAGCAAGTCAAGCAACAAATATTAGTTTTGAGTTCAGTTCTTTCTCCCTCCCCTGTCCCTCTCTTCCAAGAAGCTCAAGAAGAGCTTCTTCTTCCTCCAAGAAATCCTAACAAGATGTTTAGTTCAACTAGAAGTTTGCCAAAATTAGAGTTTAGCTGATCATGAATTTAATTTAGGAAATTTTCAATTTAAATATGCTTCAAGATTCATGCTCGATTGAGGCACATTTTGGTGATGTATCAATATGATCATTCTGAGCTCCCAATAAGACCTAGGTATAAGCTCGACAACTCGCCCTATTTGGATGACCGAACAAAATAAATAGTTGAGTTTGGACCATTATTTTGGCCTGACACTTGAAGTTGACCCGTCCCAATTAGATCCCATTACTGACTTGATTTTGATTTGATCTTGCTTGTCCCTATCAAAAACACAAGTATACCTTGACCTGATTACTTGACGACCACTCGAATTAAGCTAACTCAAAAAGTTCTGATGTTTCAACGTCAGTGGCCTTATCACAATTTCGAACCAATTTTGTTAATTCTCTAGACATTCGTACTTGTGGGTGGGTACCTATGATGTATTAACACTTCTCCTTAGAGAGATATATAATATCCGACATGTATTGGACATGACACGTTTCTGATATGCCTCCGACACGTGCCAAACACGTTGAAGGCTTGTCCAATAAAAAATATTAAAAATAAATTGGACACACGTCTCCGACATACGTGTCTTAAATATTTTATAAATATCGTGACATCGAGGGACGATGCTGTCTCTACATTGATGCTCGATGCCCATTGTGCTACATCGACACTCGACTGTCGATAACATTGTCGTCACTCATCTCGATGTCTGACACGACATCTACGCCCAACTCTTGGCATCCTAATATTAATCATTTAAAGCACATATTTTAACTAAATGACTTATTATTTTTCAATTATTCTTAGTATTCTACTTATTTAATTTCTATATACTATTTTTATGATATAAAATTATAATACTATGTTTAACCTATGTGCGATGCTTGGTGTTTTGATTTTTGATCTTTGCATGCAAGAGCTCTTATTCATGTATTTTAAGACCTATGATAATAATGTTTTCATTTTCTTTTTTTTTTCCCCTCTCTTTTCTAATTATTGTTTTTTTACTTAAGGATAAAATATATATAATTTTTTAAGATAGTATTCATATGGTAAGATAGAAAAGATGCCTAGAAAATCTACATATCATCTTCACCTATCAAAATTCATAAAATGTCTCATGAAATATCTCATATTTTAATTAGAGAAATTTTTTTAGTTCTCTAAGTCATAAATCCGAGTCATACATTTTACAATTTATCTCTCATTGTTAATCACTAAAAAAATTACATGCTTATGATGAATTTATTATCTTCAAATTAATCATAGTGACAGTATTTTAGTATTTTAGGTTGTTTTGTCGCAAACTGTGTGAATAATAAGTTTATATTTACAATATTAAGGAGTGTGATATTATTAATTATCAATTATTATTATTACATGATAAAACACTAAATAGTATCCAAGTGCCATTGGGAGTAGAATCTATTAAAAAATAAATAACGGAATAGGGGGCTTGGATCTATACAATTGAAGGTCAAAAGGACGCACCAATAACACTAGTAGTATGTATATACATGTGATAAATTACTGTCTTGTTATGTGGATAAATTTTGTCTTTATAATTCATTTAATATATTTTTCAATCATATAATATTTAATTGATATATCAAGATCGTTCACATTAAACTTCATAGTAAAAAAAATAGTATGATGTCACGTTTCATGAAATTACATGAAAATTTTGTATTGCATCAAGCATAAAAAAGAGCCATAATAATAGAAACTCTAGATGTTAAAATAAATAATTCATTAAATTTATAGTATATGAGTAATCAAATCAAATGAAAATATTTGAGCATTTATAAAAAGAGATCAAGAATTTTAAGGGATTTCATTTTTAAAAAATTATGTAGAATTTATACTTTTAATGAGGGTAATATAAATGATCAAATTTCATAAAAATATAATCTTATAGCCATGTTCTTCATATATTGTTTATCAATGCCAATAAATAATAATAATAATAATAATAACAATAATAATAATTAATATGTCATCAAATATTGGCTTTATCAACACGAATCTTAATGCACATTTGAATTAGAAGCTTCTAAAATTAAATTCAGGAACATCCATACCCGGATTTCAACAAACTCATAATCAAATTGATCTGCTCAATAAGATGAATCCAACAACTCTCAATGAGCTTGATGCATAGTTGGAATTTGGGAATATTAATTGGTGGTCCAAATAATTTTTAAATTTGATATGCTTATAATCAAATCAAGCATATCGAAAAGACAAAACCAATAACCCCAAGATTGCTTAATTCCTATAGCATTAAGGTACTTAAATGTCGAATGAATGCTCTATGATCAAGAGAATCAATATAGACCGTTAGATAAAATGATGTAGATTTTCTCCATGCTTATGGGACGTGTCACTCTCACAAATCTATAAATAGCCCCCCTTCTCTACATGATGAGGACCTTTGATAGCTTTGAAAAACTTCGGAGCTCCACTAGAGCACCGTTGTCGTTGGTCCACCACTAAATCTCCATTGTTGGACCTTCATCACCTAATTGCCTTTATCAAAACTTCGCCACCTGACCACTTCCCTCAGACTAACTCCTAACCATTGTCGTCATACGTTCGTCATGCGATCATTTTCGTTTACCTTCACCGCTTGACCGCCATCATCAGATCACTGTCGCATGACCATCGCCATCGGGCCTTCACAATGCAATTGCTGCTGATGGATCACTATCGCCTATTCGTTACTATGGGACCATTGTTGTTTGACCGTCGCCATTAGACCTTTGTCGCCCAACTACCGCCACAAACTATTGCCCGACCACCATCGTCGAACTGTAGCCACCCAACTGTCATCATGGACCTTCACTATTTAACACCTATCGTCAGATCACTGCACTATCACCACCACTATACTTACGTCGTCCGACTGTCGTTGTTGGAATACCGTTGCCTAACCAACACTGTCAGATTGTTGTCCCTCAATCACATTAGTCCAAACGCCTTTCTACTCATATCGACCCCACCATATTTTTTACCGATTCTCCATACTCATAATCTTGCCATCTCCAAGATAAGAGACGGACAAGCGTTTGTAATCAACACTCACATGATGAAATTATTTCAACTGGGCAAAGTTTCATCATTTTTCCCATTTTTTTATTTTCTATGTAAAAACTCTTTGTTATCTATGTTCTTTTCATTTACTTATTTGCATGCTGGATCCTTATGCAAAGTTAGAATGCAAAATTCTCTCATTCTATTGCTACGATTTTTCTAGCCCTCAACAACAATAACAACAACAACAACTACTGCTACTATAATAATAATAATAATAATAATAATACTTTTTAACTCAAATATTAATCAGTAGTCCACTTGAGTGGAAAGCTCGATGAAAACTTAGCCTTTGGTTCAAAAATAGGTTGGCCCGAGCTTAACATAAGTTACGTTACAACAACAACATTAACATAAAGTCTTTATCTCTCAACGTGGGGTCGGCTACATGAATCATTCTTCTCCATGAGTTCCATTCCAATCCAAAAATACTTTGTGGTTGATACTGCAAGGGGCCTTATGGACACCTTTCCCATTTAGGGGCCATGATACAACTAAAGGAATGGACACCTTAATTTATTTCTTGCATTTCATTTGATTCAGTATATAATCGGTGTTGTTAAAAGAAAACATCAATGCGCGCTTTTGGAGCAAAATGATACGCTAGCCTTGCACACAACTTACCTGTGATGCACAAGCTCGTAACAAAGCATATGGGTTGCACCACTTCAGCGAATTGCAATGCGCTTGGCTCTTGTTCAAATTTTAGTTACATCTTTCCACAATAACTATACATGATTATTTGTTTTTTCTCAATGTATATTGAAGTCATCGAGTCATTGCTTGGTTTTCCATTCTCCACTTGAGCTAGTCTCTTCTTCAACGGTGGAGTCAGAAATGTTTTTTGGAGGAGGCACAAATTATCGATTTTAAAAATATCTTCAACATTTTTCTCGATAATTTATGCAATTATAATTTATTATATTCGCTTCATCAAAATTCACATCAAACGCAAATTTGAGTTTTAAAATTAAAGAAAATTACAAATTAAATAAACTAAAATCTTGAAAAAAAATCTACTTGAGCTTTGAATAATTAGTAAATCTTTCTGCCCATGAGAAATTAGCTTAACTTAAAAGAAAATGTCATTTAAATATAATTAGAATAAGTTAGTTGTTAAATAGTTTAAGATACCATAGTAGAGAGAAAATATTGAAAGAAGGAGAAGAAAAATTACTTACCATGGTGAAGTTGAAGATGACTCCCGAATGAGAGAGAGAGATCGAGATAGGGGGAACTAGGAAGAGGAAGATTAGAAGAGAGAGGGTGTGATGCCCAGAATCTAATTTGGAAGAATTTTTCTTTTAATAAACAACAACCATAGCTATCTAATATCATATATTAGTAATAACAACAAAATAGATTCTATAATTCAAAACATTACTATACACATCTGTATTCATTCTCAAAATATATATATACTACTCAAAATCTACACAATTATATCACAATTACTCTGCCCTGAGTACAAAAGAAAAATTAAAAAAAAAATAGAACTTGAAGAATCATGATCAGCCTCACACTCCTACTCCCTTACCCTAACTTAAAATTATTTAATCACATATAATGAGCTAAAAATCCAGCAGGTCACCAAAACCTATAATTGAATTCAAAGCACGGTAAAAGTGCAATATACATGTTAAAGATCAAATCATAATAGTAGCAGTCATATGACATTGAATAAGTGCAAGAATAGTAAAACTCAAATGAAGTAGCAGTAGAATCTGCAAACAATAAAACATTGTGGTATAGCAGCTAGTAAAATAATAATCCAGTACGAGTGTTAAATCTATAAATCAATCATATCTCTGTAATCGGATAAAACATCAAATCAAAACATTGGTAAAGATTGTCAAAATCAATTCAATGCATTAAAATCATATAAGAATGTACACATGCTACCTAGGCCTCCTATATCACGTGTTCAGTATATCACATGCTTAGCATAAGTACATTGAATCAATATTATCAAATAGTATCGATATCCAGATCAATAATAATAACACTTTAGTGGTAGAAACTGTAAAATAATGCAATAACATTAAATCCATGCAGTACTAATAAATTCATACAATAATAAGAATCATGCCTCAAAACATGCATTTAAATAGTCACACTAAACAAGTAAGAAGTCCTGACTATCATAGTATTTTTCAATGTTAGTATCAGTATTAGTAAACCGTTGGCTCAGTAAAAGAGTCGTCACTCTTTGCACGTCGGCACAACAATAATCTCCTTATAACTCCCAACCAGTGTATCACGTGAATTAATAGAGGATAACACCAAACCACTTTATTTAAAGGAAAGCTCGTTGGCCTATCATCCTGTACAAGTTAGTCAGTCTCCAACCAACGGGTCAACTAGTATTTACTTGTCTTTTACAAGACACGCGCATTATTATCACAATATTATAATAATAATAGCGACTAGCAATTACTTAAGCACATATCCACATTGATTTATAATATATTGCAGCAAATAAAATATAATTGAGCTTAATTCAGAAAATATCAAAATGTACTAACGGTGGACAACAAAAATTATACTGAGCAAAAAATCACATTTTTAGAATTTGATCAAATTATCAAATATTACATAAAATAACATTCTGAAGCTTTTGTTAAACTAAATCATTATTTTTAGACATCAAAATAAATTTCTAAGTAAACAAAAATTGCTATATTTTCAAAATCACTTAGTGAAAAATTTTAAATAAATACTCAAAATGTTCATAATCTCGATCTCTATAGCATATGAAAGTTACGCTGTGAAAGCTTTGTCAATACAAAGTTATTCACGTTTTTCGATAACAAAAACACAAATTTAATCAGAAAAATACAAAAAATACAAAATCTTTGAAATCAGAAATAGGTTAGAGGTTCCTTATAGGGAGACGAGCAAATCCCCCAACAGACTCGACTGGCAAAAATAGCTCCGCAGCATCCGAATCCAAAATTTTCTTTTCTCTCTCCTCACATTTCTCTCATTTTTTTCTCTAAAACGTCTCTGTGCCGGAATCAACGGAGGAAAAAAGATTTTATAAAAAAATTCTTTAATGCTTTAAGATATTTTATAATAAAATAATATATAATATTAATATTAATTTAATTTAATTAATTTTTTATTATAAAATTTAAATAAATTATTTTAGGACTTTAAAAATTATAGAAAAGTATCCTTAAAATAAATTATTTTATTTAAAAAAAATATCAGTGAAATCGGTCTGCAAAACGAACACCTGAAGGTCCAAAAATCCTCACTTATACCGACAGATTTCAATTTCTTAAGGAATTTCACTGGTGCCAAAAGATTACGAAAAAATTCGTACAAATAAAATACTATAATAACAACATTATGATGAAGACGATTTATAATTTAGAATTATAATGACTTCAAAAAAAATTATTTACCTAAGTCAAAATATAAGTTATTACAACTCATGACCTCATACGCCTCACAGTGACAAAACGACAGCCATAATTTCTCGTAGATCACAAAGGAAATGCCAATTATTCCTGATCTTTTTTGTGATTTTGCTTTCCTATTATTAATCTGATAGGAAAAAAAATTGGAGGATCTTTTGGTTGTTCGTGAGCATTTTTGGAGAGAATTTTTCTAGCAGACAAAAATCCATAAAAAATCTATCAAAAATAGTTTTTATCTATGAATTTTGACTATTTTTTGCGTATTTTATCATCGAGAAATGGCTGTTTTCTTGTATCATCAACTTAACTGAGTAGAATGAGTCAAGGGAACGTCGCATATGAGTTGCCGAGGATGGGAGAAGGAAGATGACGAGCACCAAGTGGAGCTGCCAAGGACGAGTGCCGAGCAGAGCGGCCGTGAACGAGAGAAGGAAGATGAGAATGAGCAATTAGGCCATGCCTCTTTTCAGCTGTAGAACGACGCAGGAGACTAAATGGAAATTGCAATTATATAAATACCGCTCAAATCCGCCCTCTGCTCTTCTTGGTGGTTCTTTTTCAAATTCACTCCCCTGCTAATTCTTATACAAACTTCACTAGTTTTCGTTGGCGTTAATGTTTTCTCACTCGGAAACTTTTTCTCAATAAATCTTTTAAATACCTCATCTTCACACTTACTCTCACTTCTCGTTGCCTCTTTTTCTAGGTCTCTTTCTAGCACTCAATCTCATGATTATATTATTATTTTTCTAAGTATTTTCACATCACTTTATGATTTATATATGTCATTTATATATTTAATTTCTTTTTTTTTTTTTGGATTTTGAACATCTATAAATTATTGTTAATGAACATATCATTATATTTATTAAAACATGTTTCTTAATATGATTTAACTTTAGCTAATTAATTATTAAGTAACTATTGTATTTATATAATATATGCATACATGATATAACTAATGAACGCTGTTATTAGTAAGCATCGCTTTACTTCGCGCAAAAAATAATGCTTTCACATTACATTGCCCATAGAACTTCGCAAACAATGCACATAACCCTGTCTTCTAGTTCCATCAAGTTGCCACTTACAAAAGAAACTGAATTTCATTGTCAAGGCATATAAAAATACTGTGTTATTTGGCTGTTTTTCATCCTCTTCGGTCCCCATTTTGTGAAATATGGAATTACTTCAACTAGGGGCATAAATGAGCTGAGTTAATTTGTGATTCGCTCCTACTTAACTTGTTATTGAGCTCACAAGCTATGCTTATGATGTTGCCAACTCAAACTCTAGCTAAAATTATTATTTATATATTGTATGCACTCAAATTTGGCTTGTTGACTCGCAAGCAGGCTCAATCAAAAACTCGGGTCATTTATTTCGAGTTCAAATCCTAAATCCCATTTCTCTCGTGTTGAGTAAGCTCTGAAGGCTAAGGAATTCTTAAACCTAGACCCGCAAATCTCACAATTTCCTCTTCTTCTTCTTCCCTCCTATCACAAAATTGATGTACATGCCTTCTCCAACGAACTCCCATTGTGGTGCCTTCTTCATCAAGTCATTGATGTCGTTGATGTCTTCTCTATTGAGCTAATGCCCTTGCCGATGTATTCTCAAACAAGCTCTCATCACAATGCCTTCTCCAATGAGCTATTGCCACCAACGATGCCTTCTATAGCAAGCTCTTGTTGTGTTATTGAGCATTTGGGGGAATTTGAGTGCACGAGTTGAGCTTGAACCCCTTGTTAATCCAACAAGCTGAGTTCGAGCTTAATATATGAGCTCACCTCGAGCTTGATCCTTCCCTTAATTTGGTGAGTCCAGCTCGAGCTAATCATGAGTAGAGCTTGAATTGACCAGTTTATATCCCTGAGTACAGCTAATTTTAGTAGAACTACCGGGTAAGTTATGTGATGTGAGAAATGCTTATAATTTTTTTAATTATTATAATTTTTAGTGCGGGAGGTTTGGTAGTCCCTTGCTTCATGATTTCAAGTCTGTTCTTTTTAGGAATGCTTCTCCTGCAATTATGTGAAAATGTGTGAAAATGTTTTTATTTCTCTCCAGGATATTCTTATAATTTGGGGTGATAAGGACAATGTTTTCCCCATTTCGCTTGCTCATCGGTTACACAGGTATGGTTCATTCACATTCTCGTTGATCTCAATAAATGCTTTGAATTGCAAAATATACAAATCCAGTAAAACAAAATGCAGCAGTATGTCTAGTCTGATGGTTATTAGCTCATTAAAAATAGAGTAAGGCTTCGTTTGTGATGGCTTTCTTGTTGCTTTCTGAAGTAGTTTTTTAGTACAAAAAAAGTTTTGAACTAAAATTTTTTATATTTTGTACTAGAAAGTTGCTTTAAAAATTAGCAAGAAAACTGCCTCAAACGAAGCCTAAATCAAATTCGAACAAATTATACGTTGTTAAACTGATCGCATTCATCTTGCAGTAATTTTGAGAACATTGATAGCTTTATTTTGTACCAAAATATGCTAACAACAATATATTTGCAAACAAACTGATTAATAGTATTCCAGAGGAAATTATAGCTCTGACCCTTATGATGGCACCTATTTTCTGCAATTGCCTTAGCTGATACATGAGTAAATCCAAACTAAACTTTTGATACCAACATAAGAATTACAAATTATGAGACACCTGAGCTCCACTTTCAAGTATTCAACTGGATATAAAAGTTCTTCCCCCCTTAATAAAAACAGACATTTGGGGCAAAATGCAAGGCTAGAAGTGATCGAGGATGTGGGTCATGCATTGCAGTTGGAGAAACCGAAAATTGTAAATCAGCTAATCGAGGGGTTCATATTGGAATCTGTGAAGTAGCTATCTGAATAAATGTGTGCGGCTTACATTTGTTGTATAATTATGCTGATTATTGTAAAAAAAATTATCAGAGATGGGAAGAAAAGCTCTATTTCTCTATCGAAATGTAAGTAATCCTTGTGCAAAATCTTGTTGTCTATAACTTCAATGCTGGTCTATCTTCTTTTATGGAAATGTTTTTGATTTAGGGTTTATATGATCTTGATAGTGAAGGCAATAACTTGATTGGTAACCCCTTTGGGAGTGGTGGTGGGAGAGTTATGTGGGCAGTGGGAACAAGTTTTTAGGATTTTTGACATATTTGAGGTTGAGCACTTTAGGTTTTAATAATATTAATTTTATTTTTTATTTTTATTTTTATTTTTTTGAGAAAAAATATGAGGGACTTTAACTCAATGGTTTGAATGCTAGGGAATTAATAGATGCATTAGCCTCTAGTTATTTATTTGTGTAAGGTTAGAAAATATGTTTTAAAAATAGTTAAATTTCATAGTTCTATAATAAGTCGAGTTTAGTTAGAAATTGATATTAGTTTTGAATTTCATAAATGCTCTTAAAACTCCTTTAATATAGTAGTTGCATTCCATATCAAAAATTGACGAATTGGTATTTTAAAAAAATATCTGGCCGAAATACGCTTAGGTGCATAACTTTAATTATGCAAGGGCATGAGAAAACAAATGAACAAATAATTCATAATGATTTTTATATGATTAAACCTCACTTGTCATATGACCTATGTTTATCCCAAATTAGGGGTGTAAGTGAGCCGAGTCTGCTCGTGAGCCGAATTTATCAAGCCATGAGCTTGAGCTCGAGCTCATATTTGAGCTCGTTTATTTAACGAGCTCGAGCTCAATGAGGCTCGGCTAGTGTGCTCGTGAGCCGGCTCATCATTAATTAATTATTTAATAAAATAATTATATAATAAAGATGGACTAACGAAATGCAGCGGGAAGTGGGAATTCTGAACTCTGGGGATGGAATTCTAAATGGTGGGCTTGCGTGCGGAACACGGTTATGCGAACAACGCGTCGTTGGGCTTGCGTGCGGATTGTGTGACGTGAGCGACGCAGGCTCCCGAGTGGACTACAGGACTCGAACAACGTGGGCTTGAATGGCAGAAGTGAGCGGCTCGACACACCATTTGCAATGTAATGAGTTGAGCTCAAGCGCGCCTTTTGAGAGCAGAACTTGATTAAGCCACTACTCGACTCGACTGACTCGTTTACACCACTATGCCAAATTATCTCCAGAATGAGGATTCCATTTTCTAGTTTACTATTGCGAGCTCAAATTCCTTCGTGCCTCAAGCGAGTAGAGAAATAATCACAACCAAATATGCACTTCTTTGCAAGTGAGTGCAACATAAAATAAAAATTACTATAAGGAATTCTTATAATAAGATTGTTTCATTGCAAGTACTTGAAATTGATTCAATTTAAATCCAGTCAACTCGAACCCGACCCGTTTAATAAACATGAATGGAGCTATGAAATCGCGCTCTTTCGTTGATGCCCTTGCTGGTTCCCCCTCTAATGGTTGTTTCCCTGAGCTTCATCAGTCTTCCTTCCATGGTTTACTCTCTTTGTGGATCTCGGAAGAAGAAATTTTAGCGCTTGTGGTTCCGTTTCAATTCACGTTGGTCTATTTTTTCTCGTCTCGACGGCCTAGTTTGGATTCCATACGTAGGTTTTTTTTTCAACCTGAAGCTTCTTGTTGAGTTCTGCGTAACTGTTCTTGATCAGTCGCATGTTTTGGTTAAACTGTCGAATGATCTAGATTATAGTAGAGTTTTTTTGTCATAGATCTAATTTTGTTAATAATTTCTTTATGAAATTAACTAAATGGTTCCCCTCTCTTGATATTGCTGTTGAGTCCCTCGTGATTCCCATTTGGGTTTCCTTCCCTAACCTAAGGCCTCATCTCTTCTCTCCTCGGATCCTTTATGCTTTGGGTTCTATGTTTGGTTGACCTGTGAAAGTCGACAGTGCCACCTCTGTAGGCTCTCGACCCTCCCTTGCGCATGTATTAGTTGAGTTGGACATTACCAAAATGTATGCGGACAAAATTTGGCTTGCTCCTGAGAATTTAGGGTATATCCAAATGGCTCAGATGGAGGATTTTCCCTCCTCTTGTGCTTCCTGTAAATGTCTTGATCATCTTAAGGGTGAGTGCCGCACCCAGTCTTTTATTCCTTTGCATGTTCCTAATAGTAAGTCTAATCCTGGTTTGTCTGATGGGAATGATAATGGTAATGAGACTATTGATTTGGATTCATCTGCTAATGATGGGATGAATGTTGGGGGTAATGGGGGTGTTTCTAGTTTAGGGGTCGTCATGGCCGGGGCGGAAGTGCAGCTCGATTCTGATAGGATTGATGCCAGTAATCCTTCTGTTGATGTTTTGGGGGTTGATTTTATTTCTGCTAGGAATGAAGCTGTTCCTCCGTTGCCTATGGTTTTATCTTCTGTTAACAATGAGGGTGTTATTGAGGAGAGGAGGTCGGAAGCTTGTATGATTAATTTTAAAATCCTTTCCTTTGAGTCTCCCACTTATGGTAATGTGATTCCCTTACTGGATATGCTTGCTACTGATGCTGGGGTACCGTTTGGGACCGAGGTGTCACTTCTCGATGATTCTGAGGCTGTGGATGATGTTGATCATGGTTCACAGAATTTGGATGCTTCTAATGTTAATTTAGGTGGTAATGAGGCTGATGAGGGTGTTTCTCCTGCTATTGAAGGAATGGTGCCAATGGTTGATGGTCTTGTTTCTATTATATCTAATAAGGATTTGAAAGCTCAATTGGCATTGAATTTGAATGATACTGGTGTGGACCATTCTGATTGGCTTGATGGATCCCGCTCTTCACTTTGTGGGGGTGAGGGGGAGAAGTTGGAGGAACACGATGATGAGTTTAATGCGATGTTTAACTTGAGTGTGAACCGCATTGTTGAGAAGGCCTTTTTCATTGGGGGTGGTAAACATCACAGGCGTAAATCTAATTGGAAGTAATGTTGTTTTTACGATTTTCATGTTTCCGGTTGTGGCTACTTTTGGTGGGGGTATATTGTATTTTGCCTTGCTGTTGGATGTTGCCAAGCCAGTGGGAAGCCATTGAGCTGTGTTGGTGTCTATTCGTACGATGATGAGGTAGGTTTTCTGCACGTCACCCTGGATGGCCATGTCTTGCTTTGGCAACCTTGGTGGTTCTTTCAACTGCGTGATCAACAGTGGCTTTTTGGGTCTTTCTGCTAATATTTTCTCCGCTTCCAATGGATGGTCCAAGCATGGCAACTGGGTGGCAATTCTGAGAGCTTCAGAGCCTTATTTCACTTCCCCAATTTTGGGATTATCTTTCAATTTTATATTACTTTGCAATATTTTTGCTTATTGTGGTATTATAAGCTTTTCTTTTTCATAATTTTGCCTCTTTAGTCTTATGGTTGTATGTTCCCCCTTTTTATACACAACAACAACAATAACAACATCAAGCCTTTATCCCACTACGTGGGGTCGGCTACATGAATCTTTTTTCTTTATTGTATCCTGTTAAAAGTCAAATTCTCATTTAAATCTAATAAAGAAAGATCATTTCTAATATTTTCTAATCAAGTCTTTTTAGGTATACTTCTATCTTTCTTGACAGAAGTCAAATCTACTACCTCTACTTTCCTAACCGGGTCATCGGGAGGCCGTCGTTTTATGTGACCAAACTATCTAAGGCGACTCTCTCTAATCTTATCTTCCACTGGAGCTACTCCAACCTTTTCACGTATATGCTCATTTTGTATCCTATCTCTAAGGGAAAGCCACTCATCCACCCGAGCATTCTCATCTCTGCAACACTTAACTTAGTATTATGCTTCTCTTTTAATGGCTCTTTTAATGGCCAACATTCGACACTATAAAGCATTGCAGGTCTCACCACCATCTTATAGAATTTTCCCTTAAGTTTGACGGGTACTTTTCTATCACACAACAAGCCCGATGCATTCCTCCACTTCAACCATCCAACTTGAATTCTGCTGATAATATCCCCATCTATTTCACAATCACTCTGAACAATAGATCCAAAATATCTAAAATGTGTACTCTTATTAATGACTTGATCGCCCAAAGTCACAAGCCCCTCACTAGATCTATTATTACTAAAATTACACTCCATATATTCCGTTTTAGATCTACTCAAGCGAAAACCTTTAGACTCTAAGGTTGACGTCCACAATTCAAGTTTACCTTCAACTCTCTCTCTAGTCTTATCAACAAGAAGAATATCATCAGCAAAAAGCATACACCAAGGTACATCTTCTTGCAAATGTCTAGTGAGAACATTCATGACTAAAGCAAAAAGAGTGTTCCCCCTTTTTATATGGAATAAAAAAAAATTTTGGTTAAAAAAAAAAAAAAGAAAAAGATAGTAATGGGAGCTTTCCATGAATGTAGTGGATTCGGATGAGTTGAATTCTTCAAAATTGACCTAGGCACACTATTTAAAATTCTTCACAAATTTTTATTTTATTTTATTTTTTGACAAAGCAAACACACACACACAAAAAAGCATAGAAAAATGAATGTAATGCGCTTTTAATACTTCCAACCAAACAACTTTCAAGCCTTTCTAAGGCTTTGTTTGGGAGGGCTTTCTATATGGCAAAGTTTAACCGGAAAGCTCTATATGGCAAGAAATGTAAATGAGAACAAAGCAATTACTCTTCCTTGCTGAAAGACCAAAAAAATGGCTTGCAAGTGCTTTAGACTTGTTCGCTATTAGGTTTTGGGGAATATGAAAAAAAAAAAAACTATTGAAGAAATGTGAGATTTTGAAAATCAAGGGCTTTTTGATATTTAAAAAATAATTCATTTGTTTGGGACTGTTTTTTTTAATGTTTTGTAAAATTATTTTTTAATATAAAAATTTCTTAGAAATAGAGAAAAAATAGTGGTCTAAAGCTGCCCCAAATAAAACCTGAGGGTTTGTTTGGGTCAGCTTTAGCTTTCAACAAAGTCCATTACAAGCTGTTGTTCAAAAAACTGTTTTATAATTAAAATTGCTATTGTTAAGGTTGCAGCTGCTGTTTGGAAAATTCAAGAATGAAACTACTTTGATATTGCTTAAAAGAAACCAATTACATTGAGTATCTCACCTCTATAAACAATGATTATGACATTTTTTATATTATATATATATATATATATATATATATATTATTTTTCAAAAAAAAAATTCATAAAATAAATAAATAGATTTAATTTAATGTGATTTATAATGTCAAAATGTATATTTAATAAAAGAAATAACTAAAAGTCATTTAATAATAATAATATATATATCTTGGAATTATACATATCAAAATTAACTTTGTTAAACTTATCTATCATTATTTTATACATTACGTTTCAATACTTAATTGGCAGTTTACTAAACAGACAAATACATATAAATCTTGAAATCAAGTCAACTGCAAATAATATAAGTTTATTAAAATTTAAGTACATAAATATTATTTTAAAAAATTAATATATCAAATTACTACATACAAAACATTTATATTAATATGTTTACTAATAAAAAATTCTATGTAATGTTATGTTCTTTTATATTACAAAATATTTTATTACAAAGTAATAAACAATTAATTTTGTATTACAAAACATTTTCTTACAAAATAACAAATATAAAAAAAATTATATGCCAAATTATAACGAAGGTGAAGAAGAATTATATTAAGATATAATTTTTAGTGTAACAATTTATCTCATGATATAATATTGCAATGATGATCTAAACTCCTCACAATAAATTATTTTTCCTACAGGCAATGTAAGATCTCTCTAAAAATATTTGTGCAACAGTGCAATGTGAAATGTTGAAGGAAAAAAATTAAGCATCTAATCTTTCGTTATGATTTTTTATTATGAAGTTCCGAATCTGATTCCTTTATATAGAACAAAAAATTAGAAAAAAAATGCCCACAAAAAACAAATCTCTCTCTCTCTCTCTAGATCTCTAACTAATTTTTTAATATTATTGTGTTTCTCTCTCTCATCATTTTGTGAGTTCATCCATTGGCAGGCCAAGGTAGCATAGTCAATCATACTTCATTCTTAAAATTATAGTAAATTTTGATTTGGTAACTACGATGTGACTATCGGGTCAAAGTGGTTCATGAATCAACTTGATTTCTACCCGTTTAATAAATGAATCTAAATTTTGGATTCAAACCCGACCCATTATTAAATAGGTTAATTTGAACCCGAATATTTTTAGATTGGGTCTGGATTATATTGACAAGTTGGGTCATTTATCAACCCCTAAAAATCAGCACAATTTATCTCAAACCATAGGATCAATTCATGCACTCAAGCAAAACTAACTCGGCATATTTAACCAAATAAGGATATATTAATTATTGGGCATTAACTACAACAACCAAAGAATACAACTCACATTGATCTGTTGGTTGAGAGCTTTGGCTATTAATTACGAGGTCTTAAATTCAAGTCTTACGATATATGACTGGTTGCCAAAGCTTCGAACTAAGACCTCTTAGTTGATGGCCGAAACTCCCAACTAACAAATTAGGATAAGCTGAGATTGTTTTCTCTAACTCTTCTTTTCCTCCTCCCCCCCCTTCCCCTTCAAACAGTTACAGGAAAATACCTTTTGTAGACTACATAAAATAAAGCCTTTTTTGGTGTCTTCCTCTCTCTCTCGCGCCTTGAAACTTCGAAAATTCATCCTTGGAGTAGTCCGAGCAGCACGAAATGCTCTATTGGTTCCTGGACCATAAAATATTGTGAAGACGACTTCTTCAATGTCTCTATCGTAACCAATCACAGCAGAATTCAGCAAACTTTTTTCTCTTAAAAAAATCTGAAATAAAAAAGAGAACATTTCAGCTTTCAATTTACAAAAAAAAAAATGCCCTCATCACCTTAATTTGCGCTCTGCCTGCAACTTATTCTTTGTTTTTTCTCAACAAAATACATGAACCAAGACAAGAGCAATATGCAAGTCAAAGCAAAGAAGCAACTGTTGTCACCTCTTCCAATTCCAACTTCGAATCTTCTCTTCTACCTTACAACAGCATTTTACTTACCTTCTTCTACTGGTTTGCAAGATGAAAATTGGCATTTGGCAGCATATATATAAATATAAGAGAATAGTTTCAGGTTCTTTGCTTGCTCTAAATTAAAAAAATTTGAAGTTTTCAACAATTAATCAATAACAGTTTTCAATAGTTTTGTCTTTTAAGAACGTATTGGATCAGTCGCAGCAGTCCATAGATTCTGTCTCTGCGAAGTTTCATCTTAATCAGCCAAATTCTGCAACACTTTACGCTCTGATAGCCAGCAAAAGAATATATAATACGACTTCTTCTTTATCTTATTTACTGTTATCTATCTGGAAATTGTAAATGTCGTCCAAATTTGTTTTTGTTCATAAATGGAATGAGCTTCTAAAGAAGATGAGTTTAATGAGTTTATTATTAATTGATTTTAATATCATTAAGGCATTGATTTAGATGTTCAAAGAAGTTTGAAATGATTAAGAAGGTTATTATCAAACTGTTTAATGGAGAATCCAAGAATTTATTAAAATTGAGGATATGATCCAAAAATTTATAAAAAGAAAATATTCCTATTAATTTAAGGTCATCTCAACAAAGAAAAATTTTGGTTATTCGTAGATAATTTCACTGATTTTTTTTTATATCCATCTATTAGTCGCCAATCAACCCAATGCTCATTGTCGCTCAATGTCCTTCATTGAAATTATTACATGCGGAGTCGTAACTCTAATGTGTACATTGAAGTCCGGATGCGAGCTATGCCCAGACTCCGCACGTGTTATTTGACACTTATTGTTTACAAACATGGATACTTTATGTCGCCCTTTCTTTGGCAATACCTAACATCTAATATTCATTAAAAGAAAATCACTCATTTCCATCGGATTTTTCTGGCGGAAATTTAAGATTTTCTGGTAAAATCGCTGGAAATTCCATCAAAAATATTTTGTGATTTTCCTGGCAGTCTTTCTTCGATCGACACCTCCTATCGAGGGTTTTCGGCAGAAATTCCACCTAAAATCTGCCGGAAATCTGTGGTATGCTAAAAAAAAAAAAAGAACTGTCTTTATTTGTTTCAATGAAACAATTAACACAATACATGCTACAACAATTTATACAAATATAATCCAAGAAACATTTCATCATTCTACAATAATGCTAATAAAAACATATTTCAAATTGTTCAAAACATAAATCAGACAAACTATCATATGTAATCATTGTAAACAAAATATGTTCAATTCAACAACATAATGTCACAACCATGTCATCCTAACACACATTCATAATAAAGTATCCAAGCAACATTAACAACTTTAAGAAAATACTGATAACATTTTCCAATATATGTAAAAAACTATTCTAATCTTCTTCAATCTCTTCGCTCTCTCTTTTTACAATCATTCTATTTTGTTTATTCTGCTCTCTCTTCTTAACAAACTCAGGGGTTGCCCAAGCTGTAGTTAGATCATCCCATACGCACTCTCCAAGCCATAATGGTCATTCAGCAGATTTGCTAATGTTAGTGAATATATCTTTAAGTCGAGTAGAGCCTCTCTTTTCAAACTTAGTTTTGATCCTCGCATTCTATCAGAGAACCATTACTAGTATACAATTACCTAAAAATGTAAAATAAAAAAAACATAATAATTTGACTGAAATTTCCTGTCCCCTCTCAGTCTATCTCAATCATGTAGGTCTAGTGGTCAATATATTCCTATGAACAAAAATCGAAGTGATAGATCTACGAGGGGGCTCGTCACTTAAAACCATCTGTAATGAAAAATAAAATATTATATTCATCCAATCATGTCTATTAAAAAAGATCATAAAGATAAATATTGCAGTTAAACATAATTTTGCAATTAATGTAAATATATTCAACTCTCTCAATAAATTCATCTTTTAATGCTTTTCGTCCCGATAAAATTATGTTATACATCCAATTTCTTTCCTCTCGAATATTCATTTGGACGTTGACTAATTAATAACCCTAAAAATAAAACAATTACATAAAATATGTAGAATCAATTGATTACAATGTGTCAAAATAAATTGATTATAACGTGTGCGACTTGATGTCTAAATCAAAGAATTGAAAGTTAACCCACATGAGGAAAAAAAAAGAATGATTATTCACTCCATACAATTCTAAGTTCGAAATATATTAAATCCACCTATTGTAAAATTATATTATTGAACATAAATGATTTTTATTTTTAAACATCAAAGAAACCAATGTGTAAAGTTTAAAAGCCTTCACAATCCAATATAGTCAGAAATATGCTCTCAATGAACATATAATAAGTTTAAGATTACATGATGTAATGAGCAAAAACATATATCTAATCAATTGATATTTGTTAACCACACTAAACTTTAGACTTCCTAAAGAATGCTGGATAATGAAAGATGCTTGCTTAGCATGTTTCCAAGTTTCAAAATTCCTATTAGCTAGGCAAATAAAAAGAAACCTAATGGTTAAAACTACCTAAAAATATGAATGAGCAAAGAGGATGAGATTTACTCTCTTAAATCCCAAAGAAATAGGAAAAAATGGGCAAAAAACAACCTGGATTGGTGACGATGGGCAGATCATATGAAAACAACAGGTTTGGGAGAAAGAGCGTGAAATGAAGGATGAACATCGTCAAGGAAAAAATAGGACCTTTTTCGACGTATTTTCCAGCAGAAAAATCTACTGGTAATTAAGTAAATTTTCTAATGGTCAATTCCGAAGGAAAAAACGACATGACACATAAACAACGGTAGAAATTCCAGCGAAATTTTTTCGCCTGAAATTTCAGGCGGTTTATCCATCGAAAATTCCGCTGGTATTTGACATTTTGCCTTTAGTGATTTGCTAGATTCTGATGCTAGATGTCCATTTTGTTGGCATCCAATATAGAACTTCACTTAATTTGTATCAATGATTGATGTCGGATACTTGTTAGTGTTCGACACTCATCTTCCCTATCACCTAATATCTATTTTGATCGAGCTAACATCAAAGCCAACCTATCATCATTCCTTAACTTTAAACGTGCACATTTAATTGATGTTCAAAACATATTATTTGATGAAAACTCCGACACCTAAAAATTACTCATAATACCACAATAAAAGATTTAAATATTTCTTCTTTATATAAATAATATTATATTAATATCTTCTTTAGTTAAGAGAATGATACCCTTTATAATCATTAACTCACATTTGTGAGATTATTTTCATTAAATTAGAGTACCCTATGATTTTTCTCATCAAATTTTTCCCATAACAATTTCTCATATATTTATATATAATGTGTTGAGTTCTTCAGCTCTAAAAAATTTTTTTATTTGGATTGATTAATTATAAATTGGAAGCTATGTGGCTCAAATACTTTAATTTAGAGAAAAAAAATCATTTTTTACCAATGAGCCATTGATGATTTAACTCTCTCAATAATTATGTGCTAAAAGAGTTAAATCATCTTACATATCATATATAATTTTTTTGTATTTACATATTTAATATTTAATTTACATATTTATTAATAGAATATTTTAACATGGAATCACATTTAAATATACGCTTCCAAAGGTGTATTTTATTTTAGATAAGTTAATATTATTAGTTGTATTTTTATCGTGATTTTGAGATTTGGAGTTATTAAAAAATATAAAAATTTAGATAATAGATAAATAAACATGTAAAAGGTTTTTGCATCCCAAACGTTAACATTCTCCGCGGCTTAGAGTGAACCACACTCCCATCCTATAAATATATCTGAACCACACTCCCATCCTATAAATATATCTCTATTCAAAGAGAGATTATTACTTGCGGAGTCGGAGAACCGGTTTTGTGACCCGTCTCCGGCGACCAAAGATGGAAACCCACAAAAATCTCCTCCTCCTCCTCCACTACATCCGCCGCTTCATCTCCCGCCTCCTCAGCCTAGTCTCCCTAAAAGACTTTGTACTCTCTCTCCTCCTCCTTGTATGCGGGCTGTCTTCCATCACCGTCCAGCTTTCTGGCGGCACTACCTCTATCCACCTGTGGGGACCTCGCCGGCGCCGCCACTCCCGCCCCGCCCTCGTCCTCCTCCACGGCTTTGGCGGGTTCGCCAAGTGGCAGTTCGAGCGCCAAATTGCCCCACTTTCGCGTCACTTCGACCTCTACTTGCCGGACCTCGTCTTCTTCGGCCAGTCAGTGTCGGCGGAAGGGAAACGTTCGGTGAAGTTTCAAGCCGAGTGTGTGGCCGAGGCAATGAGGAAGCTTGGGGTGGAGAAGTATACGGTGGCGGGGGTGAGTTATGGAGGGTTTGTGGCCTTTTGTATGGCGGCGGGGGCCGCGGAGAGGGAGGTGGAGAGGGTGGTGGTGATTGCGTCGGGGGTGGCGACTACGGCGAAGGAGAGGAAGGAGTTGGCAGAGAAGGAGGGGAGAGAAGTGGCTGAGTTATTGCTGCCGGAGAGAGTCGAGGATCTGAGAAACCTATTTCGCCGGTGTATGTTCAGACCGCCGACTTGGCTGCCCGATTTTCTCCTTCGTGATTTCATTGAGGTCTTATATATAACCTTATCTCTACTGCTGCAAAACATCATTTTGATAGATTTATTTCTGATAAATTTAATTTATTGCGTGGAAAACATTAAGATATCTAACTAGAAATCATTTCTGTTATGCAGATAATGTTCAAAGATCATAGGAAGGAGAGGACAGAGTTGCTGAATGAACTTCTATCAAATGGAGTTGGTTGGGGCGCTCTTCCCATTCCCAAGCAGGTAACTCTCTCTTCCAGTAGAGTTATATATTACAGAATAAACCCTTCGGGCTTTTATATAATTTATTATTAATAAAATTGTAACAGGAAACTCTAATCTTATGGGGCGATGAGGACACTATTTTCCCTTTGCCTCTTGCTTATGCTCTTAAGAGGTAATTAATTATGAATTATTAGTACTTGACGAATCTTAACGACCATTTTGCTGTTACTTTAGCACTTAATTTATAATATGTTGAAAGATAATATTCTTTTGTTTTATTTATGTAAACAGGCATTTGGGAGATAAGGCAAAATTGCAAGTGATTAAGGAAGCAGGGCATGCATTGCCATTAGAGAAGCCTTCTCACGTAAATAGTTTGATTAGAAGGTTCATTTTGCAAGAAAAAATTGTTTAAAGTGAGGGGGATTAATCCTGAGGATGTACTGATCAAGAGGATGTACTGATCGGCGTTGAGGTTAATTACTTGTATTATTTGGCTAATTGCCACAGCAATATATTGAAAGATGCAAGAAGTTACAGTGCGACCAAACGGTCAAAGGAAATCAATGCGTTTACTCGCATATTTTGTTGGCATTTATCAATGACTAAAATTTATAATGGTTAAAAGTAAAAAAAATCTACTAATAAATTTTAGCTATTTTAAAATTTAATTTTGCGACCTTAACTTTATTGTACGTATATATATATATATATATATATATATATATATATATATATATATATATATATATATATATATAATTATTGTTGAATTCAAATTTTCAAATATGCATGCAAATTATATTATAATCTTTCTTTAAGCTAAAATGAATAAGTGACTAAAGAATAAGAGAGAGAGAGAGAGAGAGAGAGAGAGTTTTTAAAGCGATAAGAGAAGATAAGATAATGCAATATAGAATTAGCTTCATATAGGGGTGCAAGCGAGTTGAGTTGAGCTCGAGCCAGGAGGTGTTCGAGTTGAGCTCGACTATCAAAACCCGAGCTCGAGCTTGACTCGTCTTCAAGTCGAGCGGCTCGTCGAGCTCCACTGTTGAGCCCGAGGTCCGTTGTCTTCTTGAGCTCTGCCTAGTCCGTCGTCATCTAGAGCTCGTCCGTTGTCGAGCAGAGATCCGTCGTCAAGCAGAGATTCATCGTCCTGAACTCGTAGTCGCATCTGTCGTCGAGAACCATCGTCTCGAGCTCGCCCGTCGCCTTCCTGAGCTCCGCAGTCGAGATCTGTCTCCCGAGGTCGTCTTTTCGAGATCTGTCGCCCGAGGCCACCGTCGTTAGCTCGTTCTGAGCTCTAGTCGCGTCCGCCATCTCCGTATCGAGCTGGTATGCCGTCTAGATCTACGCATGCTCTGTGATTTGGATTTCCTGCTCATGAGATTTGGATTTCCCGCTTGCCAGATTTGAATTTCTGCGAGCTCTGCTATCGAGCAGCTCGTCGAGCCGACGAGTCGAGTCCGAGGTATGCTCGAACTCAACCTCGATTAGCCGTCGAGTTCGAGCTCGTGTTCGAGCTCGACTGGCGAGCTTGATAAGCTCGACTCGTCGAGCCTGTTACCGAGTCGAGTTCGAGCCAACTCGCGAGTCGGCTTGACTCGGTTGCACCCCTAGCTTCATATAATGCTACACAAATAAGAAATTTTACAAAAATGTCATAGTAGTACTGTCTAATTCTTCATGACTGCCAATTAACTTTTGAATGAGTCATTTACTTTGTTGCTATCCTGATGCTAGTCAAATATTTCATCCTGATTAAAGGAAGTCATCGACTTGGCTGAAATATGTCACCAATTTGGTTGGAAAAGGTCACCAACCTGGCTCGAAGAAACCATAGACTTTGGCAAGTTCTATTTGAGTATGGCGAGTTCTCTAGTGTTATTTGACTTTACATTTAGTTCTCAGATTCTCTTATATCTTTTGAAAAATTATAATTAAAATAATAAAAATTTTAAATAATAACATATTTGTTTTCATAATTAATTATTCTTTTAAGTTACCAAAGTATGATAATAAATGTTTACTCAATACTAAGTCATAATTAATTAATTAGCTTGATTATGACATTTAGCCTTTTATCGACATTAGTGGTTCTAACATCTATAAATTTAAAATATACTTTTTTGGAGATATTTAGGTCAATTAAGACAAACTCATACACACATCACATGCGCAAGACTCGAACCCAATATCTCTTGTTTGATAGCCAAAACTCTCAAAGAATAGCTGTGATTTAAAATGTACCATTCATTTGAACCATTTGATTCCTTTTCCTTAATACTTTCCTTTTTAGTTGAAGTTTTATGATTCTGATAATTGAAGGGAAAAAATTAAAGGATAAAATTAATATAACAAAACATGATATTTATTGAAGCTTAATAAGTCCTTGAATTATGCAAGAATATTACTTTTAGACAAAATGTTGAAGAGAATAAAGAATAATATAGTGAGAGAAATAAAGATTTCAGAGTGAAAAGTCTGGAATTTACTTATTATAAGATTTTAATTATTTAGCTTATTTTCAAGTAATTTTATATTTGATACATCCTTGAAAAATTATCTTGATCGGGCATGAATCTCGAGGCAAAATCAAGTGGGAAACTTTCAAAATTAAAATTGAGACCATCCGAACTCCGATTTTAGCAAACTTGCAGTCGAACTGAACTTCTCAGAAATACGAACCCAACGATACCAAATTCAACTCAATCCGAGCCCAAATGGGTCCAAATCAAGGGTCTGAAGTGATGTTGTCAGGTTCAAACCATAATTTGGATTACCAAACGGTCTTCAAATATGACGTGCTTATATTCGAATCGAGCGTCTCAACGAGACAAATCCAATGAGCCTAAGATCGCCAAAATCCGATATCTCTAAGACCTCCAAATGTCCAGCAAACGGTCTACGATCAAAGGATTCAACATCGACCGTCCATTCAAACCACTTCCTAATTACCCTTGATCTTCCAACAATTTACGGGCTATGCCACTCCAAAAAATCTATAAATAGAGCCTCCTCTCCTCTTGAAAGAGGGAGACCTAATCCTAAGGAGAAAAAGAGAGAGCTCTTACCTCCTTGCTCGTCCTTGACCACCGTCGGAGTTCCACCGAACCACCGCTTGACGCCGGAGTTCCACCGGACCACCACCTGAGGCCTTGCACTCTGCAAGACCACCACCTGAGGCCCTACACTCCTACCTAGGACCCGATGTTCTGCCAGATCGCCAGAAGACCCTGAAGTTCCACCAGCGCGACATCAGATTTTCACATACCCCCGACTTCAGCCCGACGGTTGATACTTGTAACCTGATCGCCCTCAGAGGCGAGTCAGCTCCCTGTAATTAACTCAATTTCTAGTGGAAATCATTTAAGCTGGGCCAGGCCCTGTGGTTTTTCCCTTTTTCAGGGTTTTCAACGTAAAAAATTTTGTGTTTCATGTGTGTGAGTTGAATATTCGTGCAATACTAAAACGTAAAATTCAATCTCTACTGCCGCGTATATTCTAGCCCGCAACAATATTTATTTACATAAAAAATGGGATGAAAAATGTTAAATAATAGAAAGAAAGGATCCATGGAAAAAGAAAGAAAAAATATCATGCATACCTAAGATTTGATCTAAAGCGCTAATGGTTGAATCAACAAGCATTACTAAAAAGAAAACATAAACACAGCATTAATCAGCAGCGGTTTTCAAACTACTGCTATATATGTTCTATAACAACAGTTATAACCGCCACTATAAAAAATAAAAGATTCTACCATATTTTTAACTATGGTTTATACCGTTGGCTTTATGCCCGGTTTAATCTCATCAGATTTCTTCTCGTTGCCTACTCCATTTGCCCAATTCATGCCCTAACCGCTCTCTATCTCGCTCCCAGTTTTGGGACACATGCCCGACGATCGACGCCTACTCTCACCTCACCCATTCGCGAGCTCCTCCACCGCCTCCCTCAGCTAATTGAACCAATGAATCGCACCCAAGATTTTGGCCTTCTCGCGAGCTCTTCTCTCTTACCCGAGCTTTTTGGACTGTCCACGGGCGCCTCCACTGAGCAACTACCGGCGTAGCTCCATGTTTGTCCATTCCGGTGAGTGAGAACATATAGAATGATAACCTAATAACTCTTTCACAATATTTAGTTACGTATTGACAAGGTTAGCTGCTACTTCCTTCTTGCGTGAGCCCTTCAAAAACGAAAGGAAAATCCCGGGAGATTTTGAATTTGGCTAAGAACCCTTTCCTTGCATTAACATGAATTTGGCTTGACTGTGCTTTAGATCTGCATGCCTTACCTGTTGTTATTTAATTTAGATTTGGACTTCATCTTGTATCAACTTAACTAGAGAACATATATTCTACAATTTAGAGATTGATATTTTTATTTAAGCTTTGTTAGCTTACTGATTGTGCAATAAGATGGAAACCATACTTGTATAGTTGTATGATGCAGTGTAGCATCATTTTCTATCCCTGATTTTCATAATGGCATCATTTCCTATACCAAAATCTCGTCATTAAATAATTCTAGCAAATCTACCATTGCTTGGCGAAAGAGTTCTACATCTTAGTTGTATAAAAGCAAGTACTAAAGTACTTGTAGATTTATTTGTTTTTAATATTCACTTAATTTATATTTGTATAGTATTTTATTGATATTTATAATTTGATTTTTTGTATTATATATATAATTTATTCTACCATTTAGCAACGGTTTTAACACATACTAAAAGCGCTGCTAAAGCCTTCCTACAACAGCACTCATAAAATCACTGCTAAAGCCTTTCCAGTGAACGTAAATACAGCGGATTTGCAGTGGTTACTAAACCGCTGCAAATAAATTAGCAGGCGTTTAAACCACTACAGTAGATCGTAAAAAGTGCAGCAAAAACCTGATTTATTAGTAGTGAAGCAATATCACAAATGATTTCAATTTTCATCCATTTCTTTCTATTTTTTTTTGTATTCTTATAGTGCATGGTGACTATATTTTGCTCTAAAAATCCTATCTTGTGTAGTTATTTTACTTTCTAAGCTTATGATGCATTCAGAACATCTTCATCAATGATGAAATCATAAATCTTGAATTTCTCCCATCTGATACTTAAAAGGTTTATGTTGATTTAGTTGAATAAAATAAAATCAAATAACAATTCAAATGAATAGATAAATATTCGGATTATATATATATATATAATTTGTTGGCATGCGCACTTATGTATCACATTGAATAGACTAAAGATTTTACTAGATGAGCACAAGTATACAAAATCGTGTCATCGACTTTGCTAGAAAAAGTAGACTAATTAGGCGATTTCTATTTAAATATGACGAGTTCATCATAAGCTTGAATATGATTGACTAAGCTTGAATCGAGCTCTTAATATATACATACATGCATTTAATTTATAATAAAAAAATGAAAATTTGAAATGTTGCATGGCTTTATTTTTTTTTTATTGCATTTAGAAAGCTGTACTTAAAAAAAAATTTCCACCCTTGACTATGATCTTTGGCTTGATTAAGCTTAATATAAGCTACAAATCAAAGTTAATCATCAAATAATTTTGGAAGATTTACATACATACCACTTTATTTCATGCTATTTATATATCTAATATCTAAAATTTTAATATTACATTTTCACCCCTCATAAAATTTTAATATCAAATATATCACATTTATATTTCATTCTTATCACTCATACCATTATAAATTTTAATATTCATTTCATGCACCCATATTTATTATATAGGTGGTATACATGTAATATTATAATTTTTAATTTCAGATATATAAATAACATGAAATAAACGAATATGTATGTAAATCCCCCCCAATAATTTTTTTAATTTAAGAGCAAAAATTTCAGTCCTATTCAAGATAACTTTGCCAATTTATTTTATAGGAAAAAACTTCCCGCTACACCATTCCAAGTAATTGGTTCACGGCCAACCACAATAGAATTTAAGTAGCATTTTTTTTTTTAGTTTTTTTATTACAAAAGTTGAAAATAAAAGGTTATTTGAGCTTTCAATGTATAAAAATTTATTTTATGATGAATTTTCATTGTTTTCCCGAAAACAGCATTTTTCTTTTTTATTCTAAAGATTTGCGAGAAATAATTTTAAATTTTTGACAGCATAAATTTTAAAATTTTGCACAATTTAATAGCATAAGAATTATTTTATTTACGATTTCGGGGAAAATTCCGCAGTCATATCAAGGGATTGGTCACCCCTCATAATTTTGTTGATATAAATAAAATTTTTTAGTGTTCAATTTATTTTCAAATGACATAATTTAACATCTAAAATTACAGGTCAAATGATGTGTCATCAGAAGATCCGTCATATGAAATACGTATCCGAATGCAATATTTGAATTGAAGCTTTCAAAATAAAATTTGTGAGTATCCAAACTGCGATCTAAGCAAACTATTAAGTCAAATTAAACAACTCGGTGAAACAAACCGAAGGGCATCAAGAGTGATTTGATACCTCAAAAATATTTTTGAAATTAATTGTGCGTTTTTAACAAGAATTTACTCAAATGTATCCATTGCCGACTACACTGCAAGACTATTAATCTATGTTGATGATATATTATTTACAGGAAAAAATAGACTTACACTGCAAATTTCAACAAATGTGAAACCTTAGCTATATTCCTCCATTTTTGGGAGTACAAGCAACAACAAATGATCTTTTGGATTCGCCTCTATCGAGCAACATTTGCCCAAGCAATTCGTAATCGCTCGGGTATGCTTAAATTTGCTAGGAATAACAACTACTAAAGTTCTTGAAATATGATTTTCTAATGAAAACCGTTTTCTAAGAAAACCAAATTCATGCTTAAACCAAATTAATAATATTTAATACAATATTAAGAAATTTCAGAAATTTAATATAAAAAGTGGAATATTTAAAGTATTATTAAATAGAAATAATAAATTTAACAGAGTAAATACCTAATCAAAATTATAAAAATAAAAAATAAATTAGTATTTTTTTAATACAATATCATATACATTTATAATTTTAATATTAATATTATTTTAAATGTAATATAATATTAAATATAGTTATAATTATCACATTGAATTTATTTTTTAAATTTTATAAATAAAATTAATAGTAGTTATATGTTTAACTCTTGTTGTGTTATTTTTTGGCTAATGATGCCCTTCTTAATGATAAGAGTAGAGAGGGAGTAAAACATATAACTTCTGTCAGAAAATAATTAGAGTTTTTATAAAAAATACATAAAGCTAGAGGTTACTTTTTTGAATATTTTATTCTTCCTAAATTAAAAATTAATTGTGCTTCTTCTGCTTAATTAATACATGGTCCTTAATAAAATTTTATCCGATAAAATATCGTTCTTAAGACTTTATCAAGCTTGATATATCAGTAAAAAATTATCTTGACCTGGCACGAATCTCGAGGCAAAATCAAGTTGGAAAACTTCAAAAATTAAATCGGAGACCATCTGAATTTTGATTTTAGCAAACTTGCAGTCGAACTGAACATCTAAAAAATACAAACCCAACGACACCAAATTCAACTCAATGCGAGCCCAAATGAGTCCAAATCAAAGACCCAAGGCGCATTTGGAAGGTTCAAACCATAATTTGAATTACCAAATGGCTTCCAAACGTGACATGCTTTTAGTCAAATCGAGCGGCTGGACGAGACGAATCCAACGAGCCCAATATCACTGAATTCTGATATCATTAAGACATTCAAATGATCAATAAATGGTTCATGAGCAAAGGGATCAATATCGGACGTCCATTCAAACCACTCCCATTTTGACATTGATCCTCCACATATTTACAAGTCATGACACTCTCAAAAAATTATAAATAGCCCCCATTCTTCTCATGAGATGGGAGAGAAAGAAAAGAAAGGAAGGAGTTTAGGAGCTCTTGTCAACCACTGCCGGAATTCCTCCCAACCACCGCCAGTGTTCCTCGTGACCACCGCCGGAGTTCCTCTCGACCTCTGCCGGAGTTCTTGCTGACCATCGCCACAGTTCATCCCGATCGTCGCTTGAGTTTCTTTCCGACTATCGCCAGAGTTTCTTCCTGATTGTCGTCGGAGTTTCCTCCCAACCATAGCTGGAGTTCTCTTCCCAATCACTCCCAGAGTTTTCTTCTGGACCGTAGCCTGACTACGATCTTTTCAACCTCCGTCACCTGTAGACTACGGTTCTCCCGACCACCATCATCTGACTACGGTCTTTCCGACCACCGTCGCCCGACTACGGTCCTTCCGACCACCGTCGCCTGCCAACTACGGTCCTCCTGACCACCATTGCCAGCCGACTACAATCCTTCTAACCACCGTCGCCTACCATTACGGTCCTCCTAACCACCGTTGCCAGCCTACCGTTACGGTCCTCCTGACCACCGTTTTGCGAGTTTGATTTTTTTTTTTTTTACGTTTTCTATGCTTAATTTAAAATATATTGTGATCCTTTTAAAAAAATCCGCCTAACGAACAAAGTCTATCGGCATATTCATCGCCCACTAAATCAACACTTTCAACTATGACCAACAACCAAATGTTCCTCGCTTGAATGAATCAAAATTCCTCTTTATTCTCCACATAAGTACGAGAAATTATTAGGTGCGGAGACAGGATGTAGCTCTACGTTCGGACGTCAATAAAATGTTACACGTGGAGTGGACACGTGGATATTCAATTGGATTTATTTTTTTATTTTATATATTTAATGTGTCTGCAAAACTTTAAGTCAAGCGCACCCAAAACGCAGGTAAAGTGTAGTCAAAACGTAGTAAAAAAGTACAATAAAAGAGCAGTTAAAGCACAACTAAAGCGCAACTAAAGCACATGTGAAAAGCAAGTAAAATGCAAAAAAGAAGTGCAACCAAAGCGTACTTCACGTGTCAAATTTTAA
The DNA here is from genome assembly GCA_019925795.1 of Dendrobium chrysotoxum. Taxonomy (NCBI): domain Eukaryota; kingdom Viridiplantae; phylum Streptophyta; class Magnoliopsida; order Asparagales; family Orchidaceae; genus Dendrobium; species Dendrobium chrysotoxum. Next base: position 87,585,643 of record CM034313.1, read on the forward strand.
GTAGATGTCCAGACGTTTCTCTAAGTCCAGTGTTTGCACCTAATAATTTCTCCATAAGCACAGGATCAAATTGACACTCGAGCCTCTGGCAATCAATTTACCCGGGGTCTATAATCCCAGTAAACTAAGAATTCATTTGAGACAGCTTTCTTATTAATTCTTAAAATAGCTTTTTGGTACAAAAATTAAAATTTTTATATTGCAAAACTTTTTTAAAAAGTAATAAAAAAGTCATCCCAAATGAAGCCTAAGTTTTAATGGGAAGCTAAACAGCTTTTTTATTACTTTCTAAAGAAATTTTTTTAATACAAAAAGTTTCTAGAAAGCTTCTTTAGAAAGCAGTAAAAAAGCTGTCTTAAAAGAAGTCTTAATTGTGACGGCTTTCTTATTATTTTTAGAATAACTTTTTAGTACAAAAAATTTTGAAGTAAAATTTTTTATAGTAAAAAATTATCTTAAAAAGTAATAAGAAAGATGCCTTTTTTTAATACAAAAAAAATTTAAAAACAATGAAAAAAAGATGGCCAAAAACTATCACAAGAGAAGCCTAAATGACATCTCAACCGTCCCTTCTTAATCAGCCTAGAACTGTGGACCACATGATATGGTTCTTTACTGTTTCTTGTAATCAACTTTAATGTAATTATTCAAAAATTTTAAAATTTATTAAACAATAATTTTCAGTATATATATGTATATATATATATACACACACACACTTAAAGTTGCTAAAATTTATAACAGTTAAAAACCAATTTTAAATAGTAAATTTAAGATAAAATTGAAATTATATATATCCTAAGTTAATTTATAATCGTTGGCACATAAATGTCACATAAACAGTCAATTGATGGCTTAGGTTTCATTTGGAACGGCTTTTTTATTGCTTCTTAAAACAGCTTTTTAGTATAAAAATTAAATTTTTTTTATTAAAATATTGCTTTAAGAAGCACTAAAAAAACCGTCCCAAACGAAGCCTTAGACTTCATTTGAGACAGCTTTTTTATTGCCTTTCAAATAGGGGTATTAAAATTGGATTTCGGGTCGAGTTTGAGTCGAACCCGAAACTAACCCAGGTCCAATTAACCCGACCCTGGTTTGTGAACAGGTCGAAAGTTCAGATCCGGACCTGACCTGTCGGGTTACCAGGTTGACCCGACTCGACACAGTTTTGTAAAGCCAGGACGGCTGATGTGTGGATGTGTGGGACGGCTAGACGGCGAGGCTCACATCGATGATGTAATAACCCGTATTTTGATTTTTGCTAAATTTTTTCTGAGGTCATTATAACTCCAAATCGCAATCTATTTTTGACATATTATTTTGATCGAAGTATTTTACTTGAATGAATTTTTTTATAATTTTTGGGCACTGGCGAAAATCCTTAAGGAATTTGTACCTGTCAGTATAAGTGAGAATTTCGGGACATTCAGGTGTCCGTTTTGCAAACCGTTTTAACCAATATTTTTTAAATATTATGTTTTATTTTATGGATATTGTTCTGTAATTTTAAAAGTCCTAAAATAATTTATTTAAATTTTCTATTAAAAAAAATTATTTAAAGAAACCACAAAAGCTTGTCACAACCCAACCCGACCATAATAGGTCTTATCGTGTTGAGCTGTGGCAGGCAAACCCCAAGATCTAGTTTTGGAATTATTTCAAAATTTTTGCCAATATTCGTTGAAATAAATAACGAACTATAGAGCTACTAAACTATCCAAATACTGAAAAACTTATCCATAAAGTTTTTCATTGTACTGAGAAACCCGAGCATGCTATCGAGTAATACTGGGATATGCATTGTACTGAGAAATAACAAGTATGGAGTGTACCGAGTGTACCGAGAAAATTAAAGACCAGTACCGAGCATGGTACCGAGTAATACCGAGATAAATAATATACCAAGAAATTTAAAGACCAATACCGAGCATGGTACCGAGTAATACCGAGACATACATTATAGATTTGAATTATGAAAACTAACATGCCGAATTGTTTAAAAGATGTAGAAAATAAAATCATTAATATATTGTTCAAGGGATTATTTGAAATATAAATGTCACATATCACACATTCTTCTCTGCATCAATAATTCCCTGCATGATTCATGTATATTCAACTGACGCTTCTATACTTGGTCGACCTTTATCGAACTCATCTGTCAAGCATTCTGGTATTGGTGTGAAAGGCGGCTACATTGTAGGTTCTTCTGTGACTGAACACTGTGCTGTGGTTGTAGGGCCTTGCTATGCAGTTTTCTTTTCATACTCTTTCTTATCTCCCAGTGACTCTTCAATCTTGCATTAGAAATATCTTTAGGCCTGCACTTCTGTGGATCTTTAACATTGTTAAGTCCCCCACCTGCTATCTTGCGAACAAATGGTTGGATGTTCTTTCCTGTAAGGATGAAGTCAATATTTTCAGTCATCTCGATCATTGCTAACAACATGTACTATTCTGTATCTTCATTCCCCTATGCTCGTGTGCTAACTTGATATGCAAATCTGCTAACATGATTTCTAAATATCATAGTAATATCACCCTCTTCTGTTTGGCTCACTGTCTTTCCAATGCCTGTGAACTATCCAGAAAAAAAATTCTTTCCTAGCTCTAGCTGACCATCGCGACAAGAGGTACTGCGAGGGGATTCTAACGATGTCTAATTGCCTGATAACTCTCATATAATTAGAACAAAGTAATCCCATCATGGTAAAATTCCCACAGCTACATTCAATTGTACTTTCCATTGAATTAAAGTGAACAGTCCAATGAGAAGCATGATCTTTTCTATGAACTTTCACAAAAAATATGGATTCATCATTAGATGCATGATTTATGCGCATCCCACCAACACCTTGTAAGAACTCCTCCTAAAAAAAAAGAATACAATTTCCTTGTGTAAAAATTTGCAGCTTGCTTCAGTATTCGGCTACTTTTAACTACAGGAACTATGTCAGACTGGATGCATCTGAAATCTTCATCATGTTCATTTCGACGCCAACTCATCATCAGCTTCTCTAACCCCAGAAAACATTCAGTTATAGAACTTGTTGCCTTGGAAATGCCATGACACACGTTCTTGGTGGACTCGCTACGCTGTGTTGAAAGAATGCCTAGGTTAAAATAGTTCTTATTAAATGCTGTTGACCACTTATTTCTGATTTTATACAGATCTTTCAACCATTCATGACTTTGGAGGTCTATTTCACTGATCATTTCAGCCCAGGATTTCTCAAACTCTTCCTTAGAATCATACTTACTTAAACACTTATGAAAAAGCCCTCTATTTTTATTGTTGATATTGTAGCACCACATCTTCGATGGACCCTTCTTGCTTATGTGCCATTGGCACAGTCTATGTCGTATTTTCTGTAATGTAATTTCAATCGCCCTAGTCATCGCCTGGTCCTAATCAATAAATATTGTTATGGGATGTTTATCACCTATTATTCATAAAAATATTTTAAATAACTAGGTAAATGATTCAATAGTCTCCTCCGATAAAAATGCAACCTCTAAAAGAACATTCTGCTAATGATTATTTACTCCAAGAATCGGGGCACAAGCTAAACTATATTTGTTAAGCTGATAGCTAGTATCAAAAATAATAACATTACCAAAATAGTCATAATCTATCCTCCCTAAATCATCTACCAAAAAAAATCAACAATCTATCATTCTCATCAGTTTGTACATCCCATACAAACATGTTATCATGAACAAGTTGTTCTTTAAATAATTCAATAAGAGCATTCATGTCCCCATTCTTAATCTTTGATCTTCTCTTCTTCTGAATAAAATTATATACATCCCTCTTAGAGAATCGTATATTTCCTTCACCACCTGCTTCATCGTGTAGATACGTAAATGCATCAACTGCTCGTATTCCAGCTTCTGTCATGGATCTAAGAACTAAGGCCTTATCATCACTGATGTTCTTACATGATCTAAGCAAATGTTGATCTTCAGGCCTAGCTAATTCGTGATTGTGGCTCTCAATGTGTTTCTGAACCTTCCAAACTCCATCTTTACTTACTGAGAATCTAACCATAGCTGGACACCCGGTTCTAGTAATGGCTCTTCGATATTTCAAAGTGGAATTCAAGTCAATGCCCTTCTTAAAACCAGCTTTCGAACATACAAAGTCCTTTGATTTAATTTTTCTTGAATTTGACCAGAAACCATGATGGTCCTTCCGAACACTGAATCTAATGTTATGAGCATAATTACAATACATGTCATATGCTTCCTTCTCACTTGAATAAACACCATGCGTAAATGTGAAAACGATTTTAACGTTAGGAACATGCAAACTGATAGATGTTTACTAGTTAGCAATTCTTCTCGGTACCGCTCGAAACTTCACTCTGCATCTCCCTCAATACTCGATATTCTTCTTGGTAACCCTCGGTATCTTACTCGGTATTCTTCTAGGTGTCGCTCGGTACTTCACTCTGCATCTTTCTCAGTACTCGGTATTCTTCTCGGTACTGCTTGGTATCTTACTCGGTATTCTTCTAGGTACCGCTCGGTACTTCACTCTGCATCTTTCTAGGTACTCGGTATTCTTCTCGGTACCGCTCGGTACTTCACTCTGCATCTTTCTTGGACCGAAAAATACCAAGCAACTACCGCCACTGGGTACCGAGAAGCAATACATGGAATACTCTCGACTTTAATACTACTATAAATCTATTCCAAGTTCAGGTCTTACCATAAAAATCCCAGACATTTGTTCCGTGCTCTGCTCCGGGATTTCTTCCTTTACGTCTTCGATTTGTTCAATCTCCTCGAATGATTCGAAGTCATCTAAAGAGATTTTCATTTTTGTTTCGTCTTCCTCACTTCTCTTCACAGAGCTTTTCTATGAAAATACCCTAAACCCTAATGTATAATAAACCACCAATTTCTCATAAAATAGAACAAAAAAAGAGTGGTCCTTTTTAAATTTTCACAGGGAAACCGGCCCGGTTCAACGAACCCGCGCGGTAAAAGTTAAATGGAAAAGCATGTGCTAAATAAATCGAGCGGGATTGTCGGGTCGTTGGGTCGCAACATGACATCACCCTATTGGATTTCGGATGTATAGATGCGTCTGGTGACCGAACCCAATAATTTCCCCTTTGAATGAGTCATTTGCTTTGTTGCTATCCTGATGCAAGTCAACTATTTCATCCTGATTAAAGGAAGTCATCGACTTGACTGAAATATGTCACCATTTTGGTTGGAAAAGGTCACCAACTTGGCTCGAAGAAACCATAGACTTGGGCAAGTTCTATTTGAGTATGGCGAGTTCTCTAGTGATATTTGAGTTTACATTTAGTTCTTAGATTCTCTTATATCTTTTGAAAAATTATAATTAAAATAATAACATATTTCTTTTCATAATTAATTATTCTTTTAAGTTACCAAAGTATGATAATAAATGTTTACTCAATACTAAGTCATAGTTAATTAGCTTGGTTGTGACATTTAGCCTTTTATCGACATTAGTGGTTCTAACGTCTATAAATTTCAAATGTATTTTTTTGGGGATATATAGATCAATTAAGACAAACTCATACACACATCACATATGCCAGACTCGAACCCAATATCTCTTGTTTGATAGCCAAAACTCTCAAAGAATAGCTGTGATTTGAAATGTACCATTCATTTGAACCATTTGATTCCTTTTCCTTAATACTTTCGTTTTTAGTTGAAGTTTTATGATTCTGATAATTGAAGGGAAAAAATAATTTTTTCAAAGGATAAAATTAATATAACAAAACATGATGCAAGAATATTACTTTTAGACAAAATGTTGAAGAGAATAATGAATAATATGGTGAGAGAAATAAAGATTTCAGAGTGAAAAGTCTGGAATTTACTCATTATAAGATTTTAATTATTTAGCTTATTTTCAAGTAATTTTATATTTATTTACATAAGAAAATGGGATGAAAAATGTTAAATAATAGAGCGAACAATAGAAAGAAAGGATCCATGGAAAAAGAAAGAAAAATTATCATGCACACCTAAGATTTGATCTAAAGCGCTAATGCTTGAATCAACAAGCATTACTAAAAAGAAAACATAAACACAACATTAATCAGCAGCGGTTTTCAAACTGCTGCTATATATGATCTATAGCACTGGTTATAATTGCCACTATAAAAAAATAAAATTATACCCTATTTTTAACTGCGGTTTATACCGTTGGCTTTATGCCCGGTTTAATCTCATCAGATTTCTTCTCGTTGCCTACTCCATTTGCCCGATTCATACCCTAGCCTCTCTCTACCTCGCTCCCAGTTTTGGGACGCATGCCCGACGATCGACGCCTACTCTCACCTCACCCATTCGCGAGCTTATAAAATCGTTTTAACACATACTAAAAGTGTTGCTAAAGCCTTCCTACAGCAGCACTCATAAAACCGTTGCTAAAGCCTTTCAAGCAAACGCAAATACAATAGATTTGCAGCAGCGGTTACTAAACTTCTGCAAATAAATTAGTAGGCGCTTAAACCGCTATAGTAGATCCTAAAAAGTATAGCAAAAGCCTAATTTATTAGTAGTGAAACAAATGATTTCAATTTTCATTCATTTCTTTCTATTTTTTATTTTTGTAATTTTTAAAATGCATGGTCAATATATTTTGCTTTAAAAATACTATCTTGTGTAGTTATTTTACTTAATAAGCTTATGATGCATTCAGAACATCTTCATCAATGATGTAATCATAAATCTTGAATTTCTCCCATCTGATACTTAAAAGGTTTATGTTGATTTAGTTGAATAAAATCAAATAACAATTCAAATGAATAGATAAATATTCCGATTACATGCGCACTTATATAATTTGTTTTTTTATGATCTTTGGCTTGATTAAGCTTTATTTTTTTTTTATTGGATTTAGAAAGCTGTATTTAAAAAAAAAATTTCACCCTTGACTATGATCTTTGGCTTGATTAAGCTTAATATAAGCTACAAATCAAAGTCAATCATCAAATAATTTTGGAAGATTTACATACATACCACTTTATTTCATATTATTTATATATCTAACACCTAAACTTTTAATATTATATTTTCACCCCTCATAAAATTTTAATATCAAATATATCACACTTATATTTCATTCTTGCCACTCATACCACTCTATAAATTTTAATATTCATTTTATGTACCCATATTTATTATATAGGTGGTATGCATGTAATATTAAAATTTTTGATGTTAAATATATAAATAGCATGAAATAAAAGGATATGTATGTAAATCCCCCAATAATTTTTCCTATTCAACTATTCAAGATAACTTTGCCAATTTATTTTATAGGAAAAAACTTCCCGCTGCCCCATTCCAAAGACCCCCTTTCCAAATATCGTTGTCGTAGTTCTAAAGTAATTGATTCACGCCAACCACAATAGAATTTAAGTAGCATTTTTTTTTTTAAGTTTTTTTATTACAAAAGTTGAAAATAAAAGGTTATTTGAGCTTTCAATGTATAAAAAATTATTTTATGATGAATTTTCATTGTTTTCCCGAAAACAGCATTTTTCTTTTTTATTCTAATGATTTGCGAGAAATAATTTTAAATTTTTGACAGCATAAATTTTAAAATTTTGCACAATTTAATAGCATAAGAATTATTTTATTTACGGTTTCGAGAAAAGTTCCGCAGGGATTGGTCACCCCTCATAATTTCATTGATATAAATAAAATTTTTTAGTGTTCAATTTATTTTCAAATGACATAATTTAACATCTAAAATTACAGGTCAAATGATGTGTCATCAGAACATCTGTCATATGAAATACGTATTCGAATACAATATTTGAATTTAAGCTTTCAAAATAAAATTTGTGAGTATCATCTAAGCAAACAATTAAGTCAAATTAAACAACTCGGTGAAACAAACCGAAGGTTATAAAGAGTGATTTGATCCCTCAAAAAATATATTTGAAAGCAAATGTACATTTTTAACAAGATTTTACTCAAATGGATCCATTGCCGACTACAGTGCAAGACTATAAACCAGAGGATGAATTCGATTTCACTGAAACTTCTAGCTTGATTGCACAAATGCTAACAAATTCAATTTCCTTGCTTATGGCTGGCTATTCACCACATTTGGCGGGCCACTTAGCTAGGCGTCTCAAATGCCTTTTCTCCATGGCAACCTCATCAAAATAATTTACATGTCCCAACAAAAATATTTCATTGATCCTGCGTACTCCGATTATATATATATATATATATGCAAACTTAATAAATCATTATATGGTCCTTAAAATGTTCCATGTCAATGATATGCTATATTCTCTAATCATGATCTGCAATTTCTTAGATTTCACTTCAACTCAGCAGATATATACTTTAATCTATGTCGATGATGTATTGTTCATAGGAAAAAAATAGACCTACACTGCAAATTTCAACAAATGTGAAACCTTAGCTATATTCCTCCATTTTTGGGAATACAAGTGATATATCATCACAAAATTATCTTGATTAGGCATGAATCTTGAGGCAAAATCAGCTTGGAAATTTCAAAAATTAAATCCGGGACCATTTGAACTCCGATTTCAGTAAACTTATAGTCGAACTGAACGTCTCGGAAATACGAACCCAACGACACCAAATTCAACTCGATCTGAGCCCAAATGGGTCCAAATCAAAGACCCGAAGCGCATTTGGAAGGTTCAATCCATAATTTGGATTACCAAACGATTTCCAAACAGTACATGCTTATAGTCGAATCGAGCGGCTCGACGAGACGAATCCAACGAGCCTAAGATCAGCAAATTCTGATATCATTAAGACCTTCAAATGTCTGACAAACGGTCCACGATCAAGGGATTTAATATCGGCCGTCCATCCGAACCACTCCATATTTGCCCCTGATCTCTCATCTATTTACGGATCATGCCATCTTCAAAAAACTATAAATAGTCTATCATTTCTCATGAGAGGGGACCGAGGGGAAGAGGAAGAGAAGAAGAAGAAGGAAGAAGAAGAGAAAAGAAGGATAGGAGGGAATAACTCCTCGACAACCGCTGGAATTCTACCGACGCCCGAGTAACGCCGGAATTCTGCCCGACGCCTGAGTGACGCCGGAATTCTGCTCGACGCCCGAGTGACGCCGGAATTCTTCCCAAGTGAAACCGGAATTCTGCCCGAGGCCGGAATTCTCCCAGACTTCGAAACGACACCAGAATTCTACCCGACCTTCGAAGGACGCCAACATTCCGCCCGATCTCCAAGTGACGCCTGCTTGACATTGTAACTGACTTTTAATTCGAAAGAGATTCATTGTAATCTGATCGTCATAAATTTTAAGGACGATTCAGCCTCTTGTATTTTAAGCAAACATTAGTGGAACTCTTTCAACTGGGAGTGGCCCCGTGGTTTTTCCCCTTTTAGGGTTTTCCACATAAAAATCCTGGTGTTATTATTTCTCCTCTGTTTATGTGCTAGATATCCTTACAGCACTGAAACGGAAGTTTTTAACTCTATCGCCGCGTATATTCTAGTCCGCAACAACAAATGATCCTTTGGATTCACCTCTATCAAGCAACATTTGCCCAAGCAATTCGTAATCGCTCAGGTATGCTTAAATTTGCTAGGAATACCAACTACTAAAGTTCTTGTACAATATTTCTAGGAGGATGCCTTTGATTGCCACATTATAGGCTAACCTGTGATTTGTTTTTTTAAAGGATCACAATATATATTAAATTAAGCTCTGGAAATGTAATTAAAAACAAAACTTGGATTTCACTGAATACGCAAAATGTAATTTGGTTTTCTAAGAAAATCATATTCCAAATTCGGTTTTCATTAAGAAAACCATATTTCAAATTTGGTTTTTTCTATTAAAAACACAAATTGAAATTTGCTTTTCTATAGAAAACCTGGTTTTCAATCTAAGATATAATTTAATAAAATATTTAATATTTTATAATATTTAATCTAATATTTTGAAACTTAAGAAATTTGATATAATAAAATGCAATATGTAAAGTATTATTAAAAATAACATAAAGAAATAATAAATTTAACAAAAAATACAAAATAAAATTTAAAGAAATAAATAATAAATTAAAATAATTTAGTATTTTTAATACAATATGATATATATTTAAAAGAATAATATTCAAATATTATTTAATATGTAATATAATATAAAATATAATTATAATAATCACAATGAACTTATTTTGAAAATTTTATAATTTTAATTAAAACTAGTAATTCGTTTTAAAATTATTATGTAATTATAATTTTATAATACAACAAAAAGTATTTTTTTTTGCTAATGATAAGAGTAGATCAGTAGAGAGGGGGCTGATAAGAAATTTGAATTATGTAAAATTAAAAACTAACGGAAATAATAAATAATTTTAATTAACTGAATAAATAATTAATAAAAATTACAAAAACTAATAGTAAATAGATTTTTATATTGTATAATTAAATATAATATAAATTTAGAATTAAAAATTTTATAATTCGTAATTTCTAATAAAATATAAAATATATTTGAAATTGTATTTTTTAATTTTTTCCAAAAAAATAAAATATAAATATTTTTGCCTTAAAAATCTAAATATTAATATTTTACTAAATTATATCTCAAAACGCAAATCGGAATTTGGTTTTCTATAGAAATCAAAATTCAACTATGTTTTCTACAGAAATTTCAGAAATTTAATATAAAAAGTGGAATATTTAAAGTATTATTAAATTGAAATAATAAATTTAACAGAATAAATACCTAATAAAAATTATAGAAATAAAATTAATTAAAATAATTTAGTATTTTTTTAATATAATATGATATATATTTATAAGAATAATATTCAATATTATTTTATATGTAATATAATATTAAATATAGTTATAATTATTACATTGAATTTAATTTTTTAATTTTATAATTAAAATTAATAATAGTTATATGTTTAACTCTTGTTGTATGATTTTTTTGCTAATGATGTCCTTAATGATAAGAGTAGAGAGGGAGTAAAACATATAACTTCTCTCAGAAAATAATTAGAGTTTTTATAAAAAAGACATACAGCTAGATGTTACTTTTATGAAAACGCATGCCTGATTACCTTATTTTATTCTTCATAAATTAAAATTTAATTGTGCTTCTTCTGCTTAATTAAAATTAATACATGATTCTTATTAAAATTTTATCCTATAAAATTCATTAATTAATTAATTAAGACTTTATCAAGCTTGATATATCAGTAAAAAATTATCTTGATCGGGCACGAATCTCGAGGCAAAATCAAGTTGGAAAACTTCAAAAATTAAATCGGAGACCATATGAATTCTGATTTTAGCAAACTTGCAGTCGAACTGAACATCTAAAAAATACAAACCCAACGACACCAAATTCAACTCAATTCAAGCTCAAATGAGTCCAAATCAAAGACCCAAGGCGCATTTGGAAGGTTCAAACCATAATCTGAATTACCAAATGGCTTCCAAAAGTGACATGCTTATAGTCAAATCGAGCGGCTGGACGAGACGAATCCAACGAGCCCAAGATCACTAAATTATGATATCATTAAGACATTCAAATGATTAATAAACGGTTCATGATCAAAGGGATCAATATCGGCCGTCCATTCAAATCACTCTCATTTTGACATTGATCCTCCACATATTTACAAGTCATACCACTCTCAAAAAACTATAAATAGTCCCCATTCTTCTCATGAGAGGGGAGAGAAAAAAAAGAAAGGAAGGAAGGAGTTTAGGAGCTCTTGCCAACCACTGCCGGAATTCTTCCCAACCACCGCCAGTGTTCCGCGTGACCACCCCGGAGTTCCTCTCGACCTCCACCAGAGTTCTTGCTGACCATCGCCGGAGTACTTCCCGATCGTCGCCGGAGTTTCTTCCCGACTATTGCCAGAGTTTTTTCCTTATTGTCGTCGAAGTTTTCTCCCAACCATAGCTGGAGTTCTCTTCCCAATCACTGCCAGAGTTTTCTTCTGGACCGTAGCCTGACTACGATCTTTTCAACCTCCGTCGCCTGTAGACTACGGTTCTCCCGACCACCATCATCTGACTATGGTCTTTCTGACCACCGTCGCATGACTACGGTCCTTCCGACCACCGTCTCCTGCCAACTACAGTCCTCCTGACCACCGTTGCCAGCTGACTACAATCCTTCTAACCACCATCGCCTACCGATTACAATCCTCCTAACCACCATTGCCAGCTGACTACAATCCTTCTGACCATCGTCGCCTGCCGATTATGGTCCTCCTGACCTCCGTTGCCCTCCGACTATGTTCCTTTCAACAGTCGTCCGCCAACTACAATCCTTCCAATCACCGTCGCCTGCCGATTACGACTCTACTGACCACCGTCGCCTGTCGACTACGATCCTTCCGACCACCTTCGCCCATCGACTACGGTCCTTCCGACCTCCGTTGCCCGCCGACTACGGTCCTTTCGACAATTGTCCGCCAACTAAGATCCTCCCGACCTCTGTCGCCCGTCAACTACGGTCCTCCCAACCACCATCACCAACTACAGTCCTTCCAACCATCATTGCAGCCTACAATCCTTCCGCCAACTACGGTCCTTCAGACCCTTGTCTCCTGACTACGATATTTTCAACCTCCGTCACCCGCCGACTATTGTCCTTTCAACCACTGTCATCCAAATACGATCTTTCCGGCCTCTATTGCTAGCCGACTATGGTCCTGCCGACCAAATGAACACATCAATTCTGGTTTCCACCATGTAATGCACTCTGTATGATGTATATTTGCTACATCAAACCAAGGCCTTCTTTCTAATGAAGGGACTCATTTGTAATCAACTACAAATACTAGTGGATTCATTCAAACTGGGCGAGGCCCCATGATTTTTCCTCCTTTTCAGAGGTTTTCACGTAAAAAATTTTGATGTCTCTTATGAGGGCTGCACTCCTACTTATTAATCTGTTTGTGTGCTAGATTTTCGTACAAAGCTAGGACGTTAAATTTTATATTTCTCTACCGCTTGAATTTTTCAGGACGCAACAAAGCTAATAAGAGTATAAGATATAATGACTAAAAATAATATAAATTTATTTAGTTAATATGTCAATTAACTAATAATAATTACTAAGACTAATTTAAATTTAAATTTATAAATTATATCTAATTTATTTTATTTAATTAAGTGTTTATTAAATTTTAGTTTAAAAAAATAAACTGTAATTAGCATAAGATATTGTTTAAATTAATCATTAATTTATAATTTATAAATAAATTAAATGCAATAATTTTTATTTATATGAATTAAATTAGAAATAATATCAATTTAGTTAAGTTATTAGTTATTATATTATAATTAATTAATAATAATTATTAAATTATTAAAAATTTTCAATTTCCGACTTAATTATTAATTAATATATTTAAATTTGGCTTTCTATGAAAACCCCGATTTTCTAATGAAAACTCAAAATTAAAATGCATTTGGCGTTTTCAGCGAAATCCAAAAACTGTTTTGCGAGTTTGATTTATTTATTTATTTATTACGTTTTCTATGCTTAATTTAAAATATATTGTGATCCTTTTAAAAAATCCGCCTAACGAACAAAGTCTATCGACATATTCATCGCCCACTAAATCAACACTTTCAACTATGGCCAACAACCAAATGTTCCTCGCTTGAATGAATCAAAATTCACCTTTATTCTCCACATAAGCACAGGATCAAATTGGCGCTCGACCCTCCGACCATCAATTTACACGGGGTTGATAATCCCCATAAACTAAGAACAGCTTTCTTATTATTTCTTAAAGTACTAAAAAACTTTTTAAAGAAGTAATAAAAAAGCCATCCTAAATAAAGCCTAAGTTTTAACGGGAACAGAACAGTTTTTTATTACTTTCTAAAGAAGTTTTTTAGTACAAAAAATTTCTAGAAAGCTTCTTTAGAAAGTAGTAAGAAAACTGTCTCAAACGAAGCCTTAGTTTGGGATGGCTTTCTCATTGCTTTTTAGAACAACTTTTTAGTACTGTGAGGTATTGGTCCAGTTTTAATTAGGTTATTCCCACATGTTACCACAACATTGTAAAGCTCTATAAATAGGATGCTTATGTGATGTAAAGATTTGGGGGAAATTTTTAATAAAGCTTTTGGTAATTTTCCTCCTCCAATTTTCTGTCCTCTTTTCTCTCTCCCTCTCTCTCTTTTGCAAGAAGAGCTCAAGATGAGTTCTCAAAGAACCTCCTGAATCTCTTAACATTTGGTATCAGAGCTTTGGTAGAGGTTTTGTTTGTTGATACATGTTGCTGCTCTTGGTTTTGGGGCTATGTCCCCTGGTTCACCTGATTTATTGTTTCATGATGCTCCTGTTTTAAAGATCAGGTTAGATTTTGAGAGGTGCATTTGTGGTTTTTTGATTGTAAATCTGGACCAAGGTGGAGATTGTGAGGTATTGATCCAGTTTTAATTAGGTTATTCCTGCATTTTACCACAACATTGTGAAGCTCTATAAATAGAATGCTTATGTGATGTAAAAATTTGGGGGAAAATTTTAATAAAGCTTTAGGTAATTTATCTCCTCCAAATTTGTCTCTGTCTCTCTCTTCTCTCTCCCTCTCTCTCTCTCTCTTGCAAGAAAAGCTCAAGATGAGCTCTCAAAGAACCTCCTGAATCTCTGAACAAGTACAAAAATTTTTTGAGTAAAATTTTTTATAGTAAAAAATTTTCTTAGAAAGCAATAAGGAAGATCTCTTTTTTTAATAAAAAAAATTAGAAGTAATGAAAAAATGATGGCCAAAAACTATCAAAAGCGAAGCCTAAATGACATCACAACCGTCCCTTCTTAACCAGCCTAGAATTGTAGACCACATGATATGGTTCTTTACTGTTTCTTGTAGTCAACTTTAATGTAATTATTCAAAAACTTTAAAATGTATTAAATAATAATTTTGAGTATATATATATACACACACTTAGGCCTAGTTTGTTAGAGTGTTTATTTGCATTCTCCGTTTAGAAACAGAGGAATTTTTTTTTGTTGATGTTTGTTTGTGACACTTTTGTAGAAATACTTTTTTAGAGAATTGTATTTTTATACTGTTTTCAAAAGTTTTAAGGTATTTATTTCTCCGTTTGAAAACTCTGTTTTCTCAAACAATAGTTTTAAGACTACCTTTTAGAAAAGGAGCAGGATAACCAAACGAAGCCTTAGAGTTGCTAAAATTCATAAAAAAACAAGTTTAAATAATAAATTTAAGATAAAATTGAAATTATATATATCCTAAGTTAATTTATAATCGTTGGCACATGAATGTCACATAAATGGTCAATTGATGGCTCAGGTTTCGTTTGGGACGGCTTTCTTACTACTTCTTAAAATAACTTTCTAGTAAAAAAATTAAATTTTTTTTATTAAAATATATATTACTTTAAGAAGTAGTAAAAAAGTTGTCCCAAACGAAACCTTAGACTTCATTTGAGACAGCTTTTTTATTGCCTTCCAAATAGGGGTGTCAAAATCGGGTTTCGGGTCGGATTCGCGTCGAATCCGGAACTAACCCGAGTTCAAACAGGTTGACCTTAACCCGATCCGTGTCTGTAAACAGGTCAAAAAGTTCAGACCTGGATCCGACCCGTCGGGTTACCGGGTTGACCCGACTCAACACAGTTTTATAAACCCAGGATAGCTAATGCGTGGACGTGCAGGACAGCCGGACGGCGGGGCTCACATCGATGAATGCTGCCGATGCTAGTGCGGGATAGCGGGGCGACGCCAGATGGGGGGTTAGCACAGGATAACGAGCAGATGAGGGACAGCGGGCGATGCGATGCGGGCAGATGGTTAGCACGACGCGACGGGCGGGCAGACACGGCCAGCGCGTTTCAATTAGGTTAACACGGGTTGAGTTCAGATTTTCTGGTCAACCCGAATAAGACCCGTTTTTCCAAATGGGTCGAATCCGTGAACCCGAACCTAATCCGGTGGGTTAGAGTCGGGTTTTCGGGTCGTGTCAAATATTGACACCCCTACTTCCAAAGCACCTTTTTAGTACAAAATTTTTTAATTTAAATAATTTATATATTAAAATGTATGTTAATTTAGAAAATAGTAAGAGCTATTCCATAGAGTCTTAGCCAACGACTTTAATTTACATGAGGGTTTTTATTTTACTAATATAAAAGATGAAGAGATTTGTTTATAAAATTTATCCAGTCTAATGGGAGCATTTCTATTATGAAAAGACACAGGAGTTCTATTTACAGTGACTATGGTTATTCCATTTAGATTATTTCAGGTTTCATCGTCTGAAGCATTTTTTTTTCTTAAATGATGTTCATCTTTTAAATACAGGTGGTTATTTTCACCTGCTACATTATCCAGTACTGAATAAAAATATAAAATTAACTATTATATATTATTAGTCGGGAGAATGATATTATTTTTTATTTAAATAATTATATTATGTATTACTTAAATTCTTTTTTAATCATTTATGTTTTTTGAATGATTAAATATTTAGGAATAGTCATTATTTGTTTGGTTAGGCTCAACTCCTTTTACTTGGTAAAGACTATATTCTGTTTTTGGAATTCATTTGGAAGCGGATATATTAATTTAATATGGGCTCATCTTGTATACTCAAATATGCTTTCATAGTTATTTACAGATTGTCAACAAGTCATGACAAAAGAACTCTCCATCAAGAGGTGTCTATGGGAGAAACTTGCCTAATGATTCGAGAGGCACTACTTTCTTAGAACCGGCAAAAGAACCAACCCAACACGATCAAGAATTACTAGTCGGCTGGAATTTCTAAGAAGCTCGCCCTTCATAGTACTTGAGACCTCTTCCTTTCCCAGAGCTAGCAACATGTCACCCACCACATACTTGGGCCGCCATCTTAGTTGCTCATTCTCTCCCAGGGCTATCATTCTCATGCAAGCTCACCAAGCTCAGCTACATAAAAGAATCTATTCACGAGACCCTCAGTTCATCATACAGTGAACATACAACTTGAGAGCTCTCTTTTCTCACGATAACATTTCACTCAACTCTCTTCTCATACGATCCGAAATCTCTCACACAAGTCGTCGACAATATTAATAAGTTAGTTGATCGTTGATCCTCTCATCTCAGCATTGGCCCATAGACCCACCCAAGCATGCTTGTCAAATCAGCACTACTGAGCTCACATGCCCAAAGACTACTCGTCAGAGTCCTTCCAATCTTGTCCTCTTTCAGCTAATCAGAAGATGACATATGTCTATGATAGTTTATGTTGTAATATATTTTCATCTTTTTGGTATAGCCTTTTTTGTAGCCTTCACAATTCTATAAATAAGGGATGAAAAGGAGTTGTTTGGAAACATTTTTCTAACCTTTTGAGTGATTTTAGTTGATTTATAATAGTTTGAGATTTACAATTTTCTTGAGTTCCCTGCAGATTCACTCTTCTCTAACTCTTTTTCCTCTATATCTCGCTCTCCATATTCACTCAAAGGTTCTCAAGCCATTCACTCATAGTGCAGGCTTGCTAATAAGGTCACTTGTCATCCACGAATAAATTTATATTCAACACGTTTGACCTTTTTATTTAGTAAAATAATTTAATTTGGATATATAATTAAATATTTTCTAAGTCATCCAAAGAATCATAATTAAAAATAAAAATTATATTTAATATGAAATTTTACTATTCAATTAAGGAATAAGTCTGCGCTATATTGTGTTGTTGGGATTTCTTTTTCATGATAGGCTGGAATTATTTTGTATGCTTAAAAGAAGAAGATGAGATCGGATTACCTTCATTCAGATGAGCTTGTCTTTTAGCCCAGGCTTCTTTTTTTTTATTGTAATTTTCCAAATTAGGCCATCAATCTCCTATTATATTGAATATATTTATTATTATTATTATTATTTTGATCTTTCAGCTTGTAAAAAAAACACAAAAAAATACAGATCTTAGCCACTATGTGTTTGAGAATTAATTTCTGTCAATTATTGTGGAATCTAATAAGCTTATTTAAGAAAAACATAATTCTCTTCTTTTTTTTTAGAGATTTTCATACATAATACTAAAAAAAAATTCAATTTACTTATTTAAAACTTAAACTTCATTATTTACTTATATAACACTTACAACTCTAAATATTAACAAAAATTTTGTTTACCACTAAACATTATCTATATCAGTCTCATATGCTCCACACTTTTTGGAACGCCACTGATTTTGGGTGCGTTTGGGACTGTTTTTTCTCTGCTGTGCGTCAGGAAACATAACCGATATGTCGTTTGGGGTCAAGCGATCGTGGCCCGTTCTTAAAATTTTCACGCCACACTTTTTGTCATTGTCTTCACACATTATTAGTGGAGATGAAGTTTATTAGGGCAACACATCAATCATGATGGATATCACTAGGACAAGGTAGTGATGTCACTGACGTGAAGAATAAAATCATGACGAACCTAATTAGGGCATGACATCTATGACATGATACAAAAAGTCTCCACAGCTCGTAGGAAAAAACTAATTATAATAGTGTTGAACAAGATGATAAATTTTATAAATAATGATTTTTAGATGTTAAATAAGAATATAAAAAATGTTTTTTAAGTATTATGAGCTATGCATATAAATCCACCTTATTTTTTTTGTTGCAACACGAAAATCCTTCTACTCTTCCCTAAATTGCCACTGAGCTGATTGAGTTTGACATAAAAAATACTCTTTGAAAGCTTCCAACAACTCTCTGTCTCTCTCTGCAAATTATACCTCTAACATCTGCGATGGGGAGCTCCATACACGTTAACATTGCCCGCGGCTTATCCAGTACCATCTTCCCTTCACAACGCCCAACGTCCATCTCTATAAATATATCCCAATTCAAACTCATCTGTGGCAACCAAAAATGGAAACCCCAAAAAATCTCCTCCTCATCCTCCACTACATCCGCTGCTTCATCTCCCGCCTCTTCAGCCTAGTCTCCCTAAAAGACTTTTTACTTTCTCTCCTCCTCCTTCTATGCGGGCTCTCTTCCCTCACTGTCCAGCTTTCTGGCGGCACAACCTCTATCCACCTGTGGGGACCTCGCCGGCGCCGCAACTCCCGCCCCGCCCTCGTCCTCCTTCATGGCTTTGGAGGCTTCGCCAAGTGGCAGTTTGAGCGCCAAATTGCGCCGCTTTCGCGTCACTTCGACCTCTACTTGCCGGACCTCGTCTTCTTCGGCCAGTCAGTGTCGGCCGAAGGGAAACGTTCGGTGAAGTTTCAAGCTGAGTGTGTGGCCGAGGCAATGAGGAAGCTTGGGGTGGAGAAATATACGGTGGCGGGGGTGAGTTATGGAGGGTTTGTCGCGTTTTGTATGGCGGCGGCGGCGGCGGAGAGGGAGGTGGAGAGGGTGGTGGTGATTGCGTCGGGGTTGGCGACTACGGCGAAGGAGAGGAAGGAGTTGGCAAAGAAGGAGGGGAGAGAAGTGGCTGAGTTATTGCTGCCGGAGAGAGTCGAGGATCTGAGAAACTTATTTCGCCGGTGTATGTTCAGACCGCCGACTTGGTTGCCCGATTTTCTCCTTCGCGATTTCATTGAGGTCAATCACCTTATCTCTACTGCTGCAAAACATCATTTTGATAGATTTATTTCTGATAAATTTAATTTATTGCGTGGAAAATGAAATCTAATTAAGATATCTAAGTAGAAATCATTTTTGTTATGCAGATAATGTTCAAAGATCATAGGAAGGAGAGGACAGAGTTGCTGAATGAACTTCTATCAAATGGAGGTGGTTGGGGCGCTCTTCCCATTCCCAAGCAGGTAACTCTCTCTTCCAGTAGAATTATATATTACAGAATAAACCCTTCGGGCTTATATATAATTTATTAATAATAAAATTGTAACAGGAAACTCTAATCTTATGGGGTGATGAGGACACTATTTTCGCTTTGCCTCTTGCTTATGCTCTTAAGAGGTAATTAATTAAGAATTATTAGTATTTAATGCTTCTAATTGCTGTTACTTTAGCACTTAATTTATAATATGTTGAAAGATAATATTCTTTTGTTTTATTTATGTAAACAGGCATTTGGGAGATAAGGCAAAATTGCAAGTGATCAAGGAAGCAGGGCATGCATTGCCATTAGAGAAGCCTTATCACGTAAATAGTTTTATTAGAAGGTTCATTTTGCAAGAAAAAGTTGTTTAAAAGTGAGGGGGGAATCATATATAACAATATGCATATGAAATGTATTGTTACTCGGCTAATTGATCCCAACTTAAGCTTAATTTCTTGTATTATGTGGTTAATTACCACTGAGACAGTTGAGAGATCAATAAAAGTGAAACCAAGAAGTTAGAGGAAGTGTATGTGGTTGGTCTCATATTCTTGGGCAATTATCAAAGACTACAATTTACAATAGTTAAAAGTAAATAAAAAACTTTTTTTATTTTTTAAAATATCTTGAATTTGATTTAGTCACCTAACTAAGCTTAAATAGCCCAATATATAAGGTGAAGATTACAAAATTTATCATTCCCCTTAACTAGATAAGATGGGATTGTAAAGTTTAAATTGCTAACTTGACAATGTAATGTGAGTTAAAAAAAAATGCTTGAGAAACTATAATAGTTAATGGCCGTTAGCATCAGTCAATGGTTGATAAAGGTAGTCCAATGATGATGTTTGTCAATGTCAGTTGACGTCAGGCGGTGGTGATTGGGTTGCTACGGGTGTCAGTGCCAAGACAGTCAAGTAATGATAGTCATAAAAAATTATCAATTTTGTGAGTGTCGAAAAGGTGACGACACCCCTTAAAGGTGATCATTGATGTTGATCAATGGGTAGATAAATTTTTTTTTAATATGAGAATAATCTCTAATAAAGCTCTTCTTTATATGTTAAAAAAATTCATATTTATAATTTTTTTTTGTGAGGCATATTGATTATATTTCCCAAAACTCCAATTGAACAGCTTAAAATTACATTCTATGTTCATTTGATTTGTCCCAATTTGAATGCTTTCAAAATAAAAACAAAATTTAGCTATATTTCTAGTTCTATGCACCTGAATTCATGAAATCATAAATGGTTCATTGATTAATTGGTTTAATCGCTGGTACTTTCTTGTTGTACATACTTGATTTTAATCAAAAGCTATTTTAACTTTGGACTAAAGGTCTATTTGGGACAACTTTCTAGCTGCTTTATTTTTCAGACAACAACAATCACAATTTCGTTTGGCAACTACTTTCTTGTTGCTTTTTCATTGCTTTTCAAAAACTTTTATGATGAAATTTTTTTTTCTACAATCATAGTAATGAAGATGCTTTCTCCATAGTAAGTTCACTACCAACTTTATAAGACACTACAGTCATACCAAACTGACATTACATTGATCAAGGGATTGATTTTTAATCAAATTGATCATTTGGTCCAGCTTTTTAACCCATGATTAAGATTCCTTTCAATTACAACCCCTCCATATACAGTAATATATGTCGATATCCCCTGGAGCTTTAGTCTACACTAGATCATATTTTTTTGGGCTTTTGAGTCCATTAAGGCAAACTCATACACACATCGCATACGCAAGCTTCGAACTCAAAATCTCTTGATTGATAGTCAAAACTCCCAACCAAAAGATCAAGATGAGTCGCTCGCCTATGTTAGATCTCAATCAAACATTATGGAGCATAGTTGCCAATGTCAACATTACAGGAAAAAGTATCTTCGCAATAAAAGAATTTGCCCCGAAATCCTTGCCATAATGTTTGTTTTTGCAACAAGACAATTTTTTCCTAAAAAGTGTCATGATACAAAATGTGTCATGCAGATGTGTCAATAAACAAGTCATCTAAGTACGCTTTTGCAACAAGAGCCGATCGATATGTTGATCAAGCTATGATTTTCAACAAGAGTTGATTGCAATAAGCTCCATTACAACCAGTGTACAATCATTTCTGTAATTTTTGTGCTGACAAATAATAAAAAAATAACAATAGTTATAGCAAATATCAAGCAAGCACATTCACATGATTCCAATACCATCATAACTAGCACATAATAGATATGAAAAAAAAAAAGATATAACACAACAGTACATAGCTCCTAATATACACACTAATCATTCTATTCGTCTCATCAAAATAATAAATTATAAAAAATAAGTTGTCGTTAGTACTGATATATCTCCAAGAAATTATCTTGATTGGGCATGAATCTCGAGGCAAAATCAAGTTGAAAACTTTAAAAATTAATTCAGAGACCATCTGAATTTCGATTTCAACAAACTTACAGTCGAACTGAACGTCTCGGAAATACAAACCCAACGACACCAAAATCGACTCAATCCGAGCTCAAATGAGTCTAAATCAAAGACCAGAAGCGCTATTGGAAGAGTAAAACCATAATTTGAATTACCAGACGGTTTCCAAACATGACATGCTTATAGTCAAATCGAATGGCTCGATGAGACGAATCCACCGAAACCAAGATCGTCAAATTCCGATATCATTAAGACCTCTAAATGTCTGATAAGCGGTCCGCGATCAAGGGATTCAACATCGACCGTCCATCCAAACCACTCCACATTTGCCCTCGATCCTCCTCCTATTTATGGGTCATGCCATCCTCAAAAAACTATAAATAGCCCTGTGGACCTCCGAAAGGACACAAACACCATCGCCCCGCGAGGGGAGACAGTATCTGTTGCTAATGGGAGGGCAGATTCGATCACACATAAGATTAACCATTGAGGATAGTGGCTCTCACCAGTGCACCTCGATGGATAATAATATGTACGATCTAATCACAACGGGTTTCCCCCAGCCGATACATTAGCTCGAATGGGGTTTATTTGAGAGTGGGATTCGGTTTCCCACGGACGCAAGCCCCCGTGGTTAATTACATCTCAAGCCGGGGCCTGAGAATACTCTCGATTAAGGATTCTACATTATTCTTTCTAAATTGGGATTGGCACATAGGGAGAAGACTAGAAAATTCTACTCAAAGAGAAAGAAAGGTTCAACTAGGCTTAGTCAACATGCACGGCTCAGATCAGCATCCGGAGGGACTAAGGTAGTGAGAAAAAACTGGAGAAACTAAAAGTCATGCACTCAGAGCATACAGGAGAGAAAGATGGAGGTGGCGTCATCCATGCGACGCAGATATGTAGGGTTTATGGTCTCTAGAAGATAGAAGACCTACCCACTGATGAGGCGTACTATGAAACAATAGTAGCCTTGAATCCTAAATCTATGGTGGGTTTAGTGTTCTACGCAACACTAACACCCGTGTCCTAGCTAATGCATTCTGGGCTTATATCCTGCCTGAAAAGAAAAGCCAGCTAACCACTTAAGCGTATAAAATTCATGCTGTCCAAGTCTTTATGAAAGATGGGTAGGTAGTTTGGTTATCAGAAGTAGGGCCGACGTCTATAGAGTTTCCTAATTGGCCCTGGACTTATGTAGGGTGTATGCTCCTAAGACTAATGCAATTAAAATTTTAATTTAATTAGTTTTTAATGCAATGCATGCTGGTTAACGATCTCAAATCAAATATGCATAGAATTTTAAAAAGGGCTTATAAAAATAGTTCATTTTAGAAAAGACTACACTTCCCCAGATCCAGCACCTCATCCTCATAGGTCGGATTATCTGGACTCTACCCGCAAGCGGGGAAGTGTCTTATAGCAAGGAGGGAGAGAATGCATCACTATGCATGCGACCCCGGACGGTTCCGGCTATTCCCTAGATCGTTACATTTCTATGTTATTTATTTCTTAAAATTTTAAGTATTAATTACAAGTAGAAAAATTTTATTCCTAAAGAGCCTAGCGAAATTAGGCCAAGCACATGCAAGAAAGAAACCTAAGAAAAGTAGGCAATTTCTACTGCGCACACAAAATAAACAAATCAATATAAATCCACATAGCATATTAAGAAAGAGTCCAAAGTCCACGGCAAGTGCCGTATAAGTACAACTCAGGGTTTGCAGAAAAGTAATGGTGGCCAGGCCCCACCGACAACATCCTGGATTCTAATCCTACTGAATGACGCAAGTCTTAAATGTAAGGCATTTCATCTTCAAATCTTCATCTTTGAGTGGATCATCTTCCTTCAGATCTTCCTCCTTCAGATCATCCTCCTTTGGATCATTCTCTAGAAGGGGTACCCAAATGAATAAGAAATTCCCTATGAAGGGCTTTTCTTTTTTCTCTTTGGGTACCGAGTATTTGAAATGCCTTGCCTTTAAAGACTTTCACAACTCGATATGAATTATAAATTACATTATGAAAAATAAAAATCTAGACTCAAACTGAACCTGCAAGGTTATCCTAATGAAAATCTCAAGCAGTTTAATATATCACATCACAAGCAGTTATATCAGTACAGAAAAGTAAACACACTTGGCCAAGCTCTTATTTATTTGGGGGCTAAGCATTTTGGAGCACCTGTAGCAAGCATTTATAATTCATGATTTATCATATTAGCCCCCGTTTATTTTAGTGTTGCGTGAGCATGGCCACCTGCATAAGACTGAGTCAGTATAAAACGTCCCTAGCCTAGGGGTAGATCTAATGTATAAATAATCAATATCACAAACAAAATACAGTGCAGTAATAAAATAAACACTCACATCGTATCAACACAAACAGCACACGTGCCACATGCAAGAGCGATCACAACACAGAAAACAACTGAAGAAGATAACACCGGCCTAACCTAGATCTAGAAGTGGTGCCCTAACAATCAATTCTATGTGTGTGTAGAAAGTTTGTGTGGCATTGGATAGGTCATATATTGGGTAGATGGTTTAAGTTGTTTTGTGTTAATATTTGTCGAAGGTTTGAAAAGGAGGATTTGGTTAAAGTTCAAATATTAGTAAATTAGGGTTCATTTTTTTAGTTAGTTTAGTTTGTGGATCTATTTTAATAGTTATGGTAGTGATCTTTAAAGTTTAAGTTATATTAGCGAATTTTAGAAGGTCCGGGGTCTACCTATCTGCTAGGTTAAGAGGGGTCCAAAAGGTCATTATTAGAAACAGATTGGGTCTAGGGGAGTTAGTGTTTTTATTAAATACTAGACGTTACCACGAGTAATTAGACTGTTAGTTTGTTAGATTTGGAGTTTTCTAGGCAAAGTTATGATTTTAGGTGTTTCGGGCCCTAGTTATTGAACTACGGTTGACCGGAGAGTTGACTTTTCAAATTAGGTTAATTTTGGAAAGTTGACATTTTTAATGAATAGTAGAGTTTAATTAGAGTTGAGTGCCTTTTAATTTATTTGATTTAGATTTTCCTGTAATTAGTTACGAATTTTAAAAGTTTGGGTATTATGAGTCTTTTAGGTTCGAATTAGGTTTGCTCTCCAATTTTATAACTCCTATAATTTGAATTTGTTTTGATGAATTTTATTTAGTTAATATTTGATTAAGGGGTGATAAGTGGGTTAGTTAGATTTAGTTTAAGTTTATGTTCAAATTTTACCTCCTAGTGATTTCGTATGCTGGTTATAGTTTGATTAGAGATTAAGTATTTTAATGCATTTTTTATTTAGATTATGATTGATTTTACTATTTTATTAATGAATTAAGGCAAACTAGCCCTAGGGTGGCATGTCACTAGGTTTTCTATATTTAGTGTCTCTATCCTAAGAGAGCATGCATCCTAAGTCTAAGTTCTCTAAGACTCAGTCCTTAATTTTTGTCCTTAGGTGTCACTAGTGTTATAGGAGATAAAGAGATGTTTCTAACCCCTTAGACATTCGCACATGTGTAACTGGGTTCAAGGATCTATAATAAAATGAGGCATGAAAATAATCTAATAATTGAAGTTTCTATAAGGTCCTAAAGGGTAGGGGAACGTACACACAGATAGGCTCCCTAGAGGCTATCTAAGTTTTGAGAAAAACTCACAACACCGGGGGCTATGACCCGGTGGTATCGCCCGTAGCACCCCCACCAGAATGAACGGGGGCGACTGATGCTCAGATCCGATTGTCCAAGCTCCTTCGTCTAGTGCTCCAGTTGCTCCTTGCTTTTGCCTTCCCAAGAGTACCTTTTCTTTTGTCTGGATATTAGCTTGGATGCTTGCTCCCCGAGACTGCTTGAGTTTTTAGGAACTCTCCTATATTGCTCCAAAAATGATCTTTATTTATTATTTCTATGGAATGTTAGCATCTCATTGATAGGCATGTTTTGTCAAAGTCCAAACATGTATTTGCCCCACCCTTATTCACATTCAGCATTTAAGCCAAATACAAATAAGAGGGGAGAGAATTTGGATGCTATTTGATGTTCCCACATTTTAAGAAAGCACTCGAAAGACTTGACACGATGACCCAAATCACCTCTCATATAAAACTCAAAATAGCAAAGAAGAAAGTAAATCTTAAAATCCAAAACCCGAGAACAGGACTTTCGACTTTGAACTCAAACATGCCCCCACTATACACTTTTTTTTAAACTCATCTTTAGAAGCCAAATACGAACAAAAGGAAGAAAACTTATCCATGAAAAGAGAACTGAAAGAGCCACCTAACATCAAATGTCTCTAATGCAAAACCCTTCATAAAATGCCAAATCTCAAAAACAACTCAAAGCACCTTTCAAACAAAGCCACATATAAAATCTTCCTATAAGAGACCCACTATGACTTCTTCCGATGCAAAACAAGTAATATATTTCTTTAGTGTGGGGTGACTATGTGAAAGTCTTCTAACAAGAAGTTTCACAAAGCCTTTTTTCGATAAACATAACTCATAAAACCGTTCAACACCACAATCCAACATTGAGTGGATTCTATAAGAAAACCTACATTTGGAACGCGAGACATGATAAATTCTCCAGCAAATTCTACTTGAGGCAAAACATTACTCCAACTTTCTCACAAATACAAGAAAGCATTTCGATACCTTTCACCCTTTAAAACATAGCACAAGATAGTGCCAAAAAAAAGAAAATGTTTAAAAAAAAAAAAAAAAAACACATAACCATTAAGCAACTAATGAAAAGTAGGAAAGACATTTTTATAGTTTGCGAGTAGGATTATTGAATGCAAAATAAAACATTCTTTTTTTTTTACTTCATATATTCACTTAATGAAATCAAAACTATACTCCTCCAAACCAAAGCAACAGACAAACAATTCATGTGATGTTTAATCTCAACTATATTGCAATTACAGGGAAGAAGGTTTGATGCAAAAATTGTTCTCCCAAAGTCCAAAATAAAATATTCCAATGTTATTGTCAACGTGATTTTCAAGTAGAGCTTCAACAAATAAAGGGAAACTTAGATATGCTCGTGTCCCAACCTAGCAATACCACCCAAATGAAATCGAAAGTATAAGAGGTAATTTCAATGTCATTTCACCCTTTCCAAAATTAAAAGGAACACCCCAACCAACATAAAGCAATACCATGCATGGATCTATGCAAAAACTCATTTTTTAAAGCACATAAACATCTTTCAATACTTCTCCAAAATCTTTTATAAAAGGCTCATGAATGTCCACCAACATTCATACACCTTTCCAAATAACTCATGAAA
This sequence comes from Dendrobium chrysotoxum, assembly GCA_019925795.1. Taxonomy (NCBI): domain Eukaryota; kingdom Viridiplantae; phylum Streptophyta; class Magnoliopsida; order Asparagales; family Orchidaceae; genus Dendrobium; species Dendrobium chrysotoxum. Next base: position 87,613,177 of record CM034313.1, read on the forward strand.
CTTCTCAACAACCTTCCCTTTCACCAAACCATGACAAGAAACAATTCGGGATGGAAGTGCAAGAAAAGAACTACTAGACTTTAAATTGAACCCAACTTGCAAAAGACAAGCCTCCAACTTATAAATTCACTCCAACTCAACACTTGTGTCAAATGATATTTGGGAAAAGAAAGGAAAATTATTCATTCCCTTCTAACAATTCAAGAAGCCTTCCAACACATTACTATTCCTCAAACAAGAAGCCTATTCCATAGGAAATTCACATTTGAAACATGAAGCATGGTGAACTCTCCAACAACCTCCACCTGAAGCAAAACGTTGCTCCAACAACATAGAATCCACAAGACACACGAAACACGGCAAATCATCTTGCACAAAATTTATGGATTTCCAAAACTTAACATAAAAAGATATGTGAAGATCTTCCCATAAAGCTACTAACTCCTTCATCACATAAGTTCAAACAAATACCCAACATTCCAGATCTCAAGAATGCCACCATTAGCTATGATTCTCTAAAGCCAACTGCTCTTTCATATATTTCCCTCAAGGCATTAACAGGAATATTATATCTAAACTTGATAGCAATAGAATAAAAGAATATAGTTGCAAACTTGTTCAAGATCACCATCCCCCTCAATTGCTCTTTAAAAACTTCATAAATGAAGTTCTAACCATAATGCAAAACATCTCATAGTCCACAAGAAGAACCAAAATCCTTTACAAGACACACATACGACCTTCACAACAATAGATGATTCCATCATAATTATCTAACCACCTTTTTATAAGAAAAGATAAAGGGTAAGACACCCAAGGTGAAGATTATGTAAGTATCATGAGCCGACCTCCGCACTCCAAGTAAGGGAACGTCATACTTTTGAAGAATATCATATTCATTTACAAGCATCGAATACGAAAAATCCATGGAAGCAGAGCTCACAACATAACAATAGAATGAGACTTAAACCCATCATGCAGACAAAAATTCAACTAATAATTCCTTGCAAAATGGAAGGATGGATCAGAGCACTATCCATGTGTAAACCAATAACATTTCTCACTCAATTCACTTTTACTTCTAACTGCATCTAGCTAAATGGAGAAATACAGCATAACTTGTCATAATTCAAGACATTTGAAATCTCAAACAACCAAATGACCCATATAAAGAATCCTCATATTGGTAATATCTTCAGCTAAAATTTAAGTACAAACTAAAGTCATCTTAACAAATCCATAGAATTCCGCATGAAGTATATTATAAGGCAGGGATGGGGATTTGCACTATGAAATTACAATGGCAATTGGAAAGGATCTACACCCTCCTACACAAATACAGAGAAAGAAAAAAAAAAGCCTTTGTAATGATTACATGGATATGTTCGCTTTCACAATCATTATCATCACTACCTCTATAAAGCCAGAGGAGAAGAGCTTAGATCATCTCTAAGAATAACGATAGCTAATACACCATAGAGAAAGTAGGGAGCAAGCTTCAACTTGAATCAAAACATCACAATTTTCTTTTGATGGCATTTCACCAAACACCTAACATGCATGTTTTAACAAAGAATCAATGTGACTTCTCATGACCTCCCCCATTCACACCTAGAGCTTCAAATCATATGACATGACTCAAGCATAAATTTTACATACCAACAGTTCATTCTCAAACGATACAAATCAACACAATGGAAAGATACGTAAATCAACATATTGCTATAAAATCAACCTCACTCATAACACGATTATGACAAACCCTTCTAGAATCCAACATGAGTAATGAATACATTCACTAATAACAAGATGACTAGAAGTATGATGATATATATCCAATAAAATTTCCACTTACACTTTCAATTTTAGCAAAGAATCAACCTTGCATATATGTAACTTACCATCAATTAGATCATCCACCAAATTTTAAATTAAAATGAAGAGAGGTGATGGAAGCTAACATAGAAGAAGAAGATTGAGAAGAAGGAGAAAGGTAGAAGAAGAAGAATAATAAGAATAAGAAAGGGGGAGAAGTCACCTGCGCGTGAGAGGGTTGAGAGGAAGTTGGCGTCGGGTTCGGTCCTAAGAGGCGAAGCCGAGAGCGGGAGGTAGGGGAGGTCCGGCAGACTCGGCCACACGAGGGAAAGGAGCTTTGCTGGGATTCGCCAATGGGAGAAGGGCTTCGGCGTCGGGTATCTAGCAAACCAGAGGGAGACGGGAGCAGGTCGGGACGGAGGAGGGGCTTCGGCTGCTATGGGGTTTCGTCTGAGGCTCTGTCCCGAACCAGAGAGAGGCAGCCAAGGTCTTGCGAAAGCCTGGAGTTCACGAGCTGGAGCCAGAGACGGAGAAGGGCCAGGCTTGCGAACTGGCAGGAGTCGGAGGGAGCAGGGAGTTCCACCTGGGACTCACAGACAGCAGGGACGGAGAGCAGGGGGCGGGAGTCTTGCGAACCAAAGACTGGGAGATGGCTTTCGCCTGGAGTCTTGCGAACACCTGGAGATGAAGCTCGGTCGAGAGGGGTCGGGCTTCTGGTTTTTATCCCTAACAGAGGAGGGAGCAAGGCTTGAAGTCAATCATCCTTCATGTCGGGAAAGGAAAACCCCTAAAATTCTGCCCATGCATTCATCCTAAGGTGAGCATATCACGCGAGCGAATCTGGCAACGGCTCTCTATTTGAACTTTGATAAAACCTTTACCTTTGGTTTGACTCCATGATTTAGGAACAAATTTAGCCTTATGAGGAAGTTAATTAAGCCTCAATATGAATAAAGCGAAGCTCATGGGGCTAAATTCAGGCTCAAATCGAACCCAATTCGACTCGATTCGGATCAATTCGGGTTTGATTCGACTCGACCCAAATCAACAAAATTAAATATGAATAAATTAGCGGCTCTAATTAAATCAAACTCGGCGCGACCAAAGTACACCAATCAAGGCTGATTAAACTTTGCCGGGTCTAATTAGACTTGATTCGAGCTAATTTGAGCTCAAACTGGACTCGACGAGGTCTAATTTAGTTGATCCAATGCGCTCGAGGGGAAAGCGTACGAAAATGAGGTCAACAAGCCCCTCATTTCTCTTAAGAGGGGAGATGAGCAAGAAGAAGAGAAGAGGAGGAAGAAGAAGAATAGGAGGGAAGAAACTCATCCTCGACCACCACCGGAGTTCCGCCCGATTTCCTAGAGACGCCGGAGTTTCGCCCGATTTCCTAGTGACGCCGGAGTTCCGCTCGATTTCCAAGTGAAGCCAAAGTTCCGCCCGATTTCAAAAGTGACGCCGGAGTTCCGCCTGATTTCTGAAGTGACGCCGGAGTTTCGTCCGACTTCCAAGTGACACCGAAATTTCGCCTGACTTCCAAGCGACGTCGAAATTCTGTCCGATCTTTAAGTAGCTCTGGAGTTTCACTCAATCACCCAACGTCGCTGGATTTTTGATCCTCATTCATAACTATATTGCTTATTGTAATTTAATTGTTCTAAGGTTAAATCAGTTATTTGTATTCTAAGCAAATACTAGTGGAATCTTTTCAACTGGGCGAGGCCCCGTGGTTTTTCCCATTTCCCAGGTTTTCCACGTAAAAATCCTGGTGTTTTATTTTTCTTCTATTTGTGTGCTAGATATTTATACAACGCTGAGACGAAAAATTTTAACTCTATCGCTGCGTATATTCTAGCTCGTAACAATTTGGCACCGTCTATGGGAACAACTATCCCATAATTCTAAGTGTTTCTATAATGGCCAACATGTGAAGCAATCGCATCTTGGGAGCCTCCCGCTCCAACACCCGTCACTCCAGAAACCAGTATATGAATCATGGACGCCCAATATCTGCCTCTTTTTATCCTGGGGGGAAAAATGCTGCTGGAGAAGAAACTTCAGGACCTTCCTTAGAGGAGTGTATCCTAAAGATGGAAGAATATCAAAATGAGATCTTTTAACTCCTGTAAGAGACTAGGCAACCGGCGCTAGCACCACAGGAGGAGATTCTTCTCCCTCGAGATCCACCACTGGCCGAAGGTGTTCAACCTGAACATCTTCATATGGAGATTCCTCTTCCTCCACTAAGGAGGCATCCACAATCAAACAAAGATAATGAAATTGCCGAAACAACAAGTTCTACCCATCCCATGCACACTGGTTGGCAATCTCGCATTCCTTCGGACATTCCCGAGGATGTAACTCGACATGTCGAGCTCCCTCACAATGTCATTCGTCATGAACTACGACGATTGATCCGAGAAGAGTTCCCCGTGGGAGGTGTAAGATAACCTCTTCGTCAGTGGGACTTCCAAGAGTCATCACCCAAGCCATTCTTCAACACCCCATTCTGAAAGGATTTAAATTACCAAGCATCGATTCCTACGATGGGACATTTAACCCGTACGAGCATATCGATTACTATAGAACCATCATGCATATCCAGCGAGCCTCAGACGCTCTCTTCTGTCGGGTTTTTCCTGCTACCCTCAAAGGACAAGCTTGAACTTGGTTCTACTCACTTCCCGTCGGAACAATCCTTACATTCGTCAAATTGGCCAAAATATTCGTAGAACAATTTATTGCCAATCAAAGAATTGCTAAGGATTCTTCTGACCTCTCAGGGATCCGCCAAAATGAAGGAGAATCATTAAAGAAATATTTTCAACAATTTTCCACCGAAGCTCGGGAAAATTGAGGAGTGGATCCCGAATTGCTGAGAGGAATTTTTCTGGGAGGCCTTCATCCCGGTCCATTTTACTTGGCGCTTACGTGAGACACGGTTCCCTCGTACGCTGATCTGATCTGTCATGTGGAGGCACAAATATAAGCAGACAAAGCCATCAATGCTCATAGGAAGCAATTTGAGCAACCTTATAGAAAGCGCAAAAATGCTCCTATAATGGATAAATTATTCTCACAGCAAAAGAAATAAGGGAAGAATAGCCTGCCTCCATTGCCACGACATGAGTTTCAACAAGAAAAAGAGTATACGCCTCTTAACGCATCTCTAACCAATGTACTGATGGCCATTCACGATGAAGAAAATATCAAGTGGCCTAATATTTTGAAGCCGAATATGGGAAATCAGGATCAATACTGTCATTTTCACCGTAGTCGTGGGCACACCACTGAAGCATGTAAGCCACTCAAAAATAAAATTGAGAGACTTATTCGACAAGGCTACCTTCGACAGTTCATTCAAAATTCATCTGCTCGAGATGAGGCTCATTTCACTGGGGGACAAAATCAACAACAAGAAAAGCAACCATTGAATAAAATTTGAATGGTTGGTGAGATTGAATAACAATGCAACTTGGACCTTTATGTTAGTAATATTACTTGCCTTGTGTATCTCTTCTATGATAAATGGGGTGTCACCCTAATGCCTTTAATATTTTCTAAGTTAAATGACGTGTTATCCCTATATATATCTCTTATATTGTATTAGGGAATTATTGTATTATCTTACAGTAATATAATGTGTTGTTCGTCCAGTTTTGATATTATCTCCTTCTTTAAAAAGAATAAAAAATGATAATAAAAAACTACCGATGAGTAAAATATCTTTATCCATGATTTAAGAAATACATAATCTTATTGTATCTCAATCACTGGATGATCAATCCCAGGGGGATTTGATCCAACCTCTTCCATGTAGGTTAACATCATCGAGCAATGCTCTGATATACAATCTCAGATAGGTCATACATCCTTGGTAGATTCTCTCGACCTCTTTCATATAGGTTAACGTCATCCAGCAATGCTTTGACATACAACCTCGGATAGTTCATACATCCTTGGTGGATTCTCTCGACCTCTTCCATATAGGTTAACGTCATCGAGCAGAGCTCTCACATACAACCTTGAATAGGTCATACATCCTTGGTGGATTCTCTCGACCTCTTCCATATAAGTTAATGTCATCGAGCAGGGCTATGACATACAACCTCGGATAGGTCAAACATCCTAGGAGGATGTCTAGTACCTCAATCACTGGAAGATCAATCCTAGTGGGATTTAATCTGACCTCTTCTATATAGGTTAACGTCATCAAGCAAAAGATTTAACTAACAATCACAGATATGTTAAACATCCTAGAAGGATATCTCTCACATTCAATCATATTGAAAATGCCTCAAAAAGTATGAGGGGCAATATATCAAAGCATGTTTCAAAGAGGCAATAACAATTCAGCTTCCTCTAGGAGACAAGTTCTCAACTTCATATACAATATCAATGGAGTTATATAAATTCAAATTTAGGTGTATATTTATCCTCACTAGAAGTTAAAATTAAAAAGTACATTGGCATCATCCGTACAAGCTACTATCATCAAGCAACAAGCAACTTTAAAATAGTCAAATATCCTCGGTGGATTTAAGTGACTTCTCATCTTCTACGCACAAGTATCTCCTACAACGTTTTCTTCAAAGAAAGGACATAACATGATCATCATCAGGCCTCCACTTAGTTGATAGTCTTAGTGTGTTGCTAGAATGCTGGCATAACACACTACTCTGACCCATTGAGTCAGGGATATCTGATGTTAGTACACTTTAGTATGGATGCACATTGCTTTACAAAATGCCACTAGACATCCGCTGTGTGGACCTCCGAAAGGAACATGAAACACCGCCGGCCCGCGAGGGGAGACAATATTTGGTCAATGGGAGGGTAGATTCGATCATACATATGATTAACCATTGAGGATAGCGGTTCTCACCAGCACACCCTGATGGATAATAATATGTGCGATCTAATCATCATAACGGGTTTCCCCCACCTAATACATCAGCTCGAGTGGGGTTTATTTGAAAGTGGGATTCGGTTTCCCACGGGCACAAGCCCCCGTGATTAATTACATCTCAGGCCAAGGCCTGAGAAAACTCTCGATTAAGGATTCTATATTATTCTTTCCAAATTGGGATTGGCACATAGGGAGAAGACTAGGAAATCCTACTCAAAGGGAAAGAAAGGTTCAACTAGGCTTAGTCAACATACACGGCTCAGATCAGCACCCGGAGGGACTAAGGTAGTGAGAAGAAACTAGAGAAAAGAAAATCATACACTCGAAGCATGCGTGAGAGAAGGATGGAGGTGGCGTCATACGTGTGACGCAGATAGGTAGGATTTATAGCCTCTGAAGGAAAGGAGGCTTACCCACCAATGAGGCGTACTACGAGACATTGATAGTAGTAGCTTTGCACCCTAGATCTAGTGGGTTTAGTGTTCTACGCACAATACTAACACCCGTGTCTTAGCTAATACGTTCTGGGCTTATATCCTGCCTGAAAAGGAAAGCCAGCTAACAGTCTAATCGTATAAAATCCATATTGTCCAGTCTTTATGAAAGATGGGTAGGTAGCTTGGTTTTTGGAAGTGAGGCCGATGTCTAGAGAGTTTCTTAATTAGCCTCAGACTTATGTAGGGTGATTGCTCCTAGAGCTAATGTAATTAAAATTTTAATTTAGTTAGTTTCTAATGCAATGCATGTTGGTTCAAGTATCTAAATTAAATATGCATAGAATTTTAAAAAGGTTTATAATAATAATAATTTTCTTTAAAAAAGACTAGACTTCCCCAGATCCAGCACCTCATCCTCATAGGTCGGATTATCTGGACTCTACCCGCAGGCGGGAAAATGTCTTATAGCAAGGAGGGAGAGAATGCATTGATATGCATATGACCCCAGACGATTCCGGCTATTCCTTAGATCGTTAAGTTTCTATGTTATTTAATTTTTAGAGTTTTAAATAATGATTATGAGTATAAAAATTTTGTTCCTAAAGAGCCTAGCAAAATCAGGCCAAGCACAAACAAGAAATAAACCTAGAAAAGCATGTAATTTTTACTGCGCACACAAAGTAAACACATCAATATAAATCCACAGAACAAAGTAGAGAAAAGTCCACAGTCCACGGCAAGTGCCGTATAAGTACAACCCAGGGTCTGCAGAAAAGTAATGGTGGCCAGGCCCCACCGACAACAACCTGGATTCTAATCCTACAGAATGACGCAAGTTTTAAAATGAGGCATTTTGTGTCTTGATCTTCATCCTCTAGTCCTCCTGTGGATCGCCTTCTTTTTAGTCTTCTCGTAGTACACCGCCAGTAGGATATCCAAATGAGAAGAAATTTCCTGTGAAGGGACTTTCTTTTCCCTTTGGATCCTTAATCCTCTATTAAAATGCCCCATTTTATAAACCTTCATAACTTTTAACATTAAACACATTACATCAGAATTTAAAAAAAAATCTAGACTCTCCTACAGGGTTATCCTAAGCAATCAAAGTCAATCATCCCAAGCAGTTATATATGAAAAAAAAAGTACTCAAACCAGCCACACTTGGCCATGCTCTTATTTATTTGAGGGCTAAGCAGCTAAAGCACTTGCAGCGGTAATTTATGATTTATTTATTTTTAGCCCCCTTTTAGCGCTGTATGAGCATGACCACCTACAGAAAATATCGTCAGTATCAAAATCGTCCCTAACCTATGGGTAATCTATCGCCCATCACATTACAGAAAAAATACAGTGCAGTAATAAAATAAACACTCATAGTAAATCATATCAACCAGCACACGTGCCACATGCAAGAGCGTCACATCACAGAAAAAGAAAAGTAAAATATCAGCCTAACTTAGAACTAGAAGTGGTGCCCTAACAAACAATTCTATGTGTGTGTAGTGGGCTTGTTTGGCTTTGGATAGGTCCTATATTGGGTAGTTAGTTCAAGTTACTTTGAGTTAACATTTGTTAAAAGTTTGAAAAGGAGGATTTGGTTAAAGTTCAAATATTAGTAAATTAGGGTTCATTTTTAGTTAGTTTGGTTGGTTAATTCATTTTAAGCCTGAGGGTAGTAATATTTAAAGTTTAAGTTACATTAGCGAATTTTAGAAGATCCGGGGGTCTACCTATCCGCTAGGTTAGGAGGGTTCAAAAAGGTCATTATTAAAAACAGGTTGGGTCTAGAGAAGTTAGTATTTTTATTAAATACTAGATCTTACCACGAGTAATTAGACTGTTAGTTTGTTGGATTTAGAGTTTTCTAGGCAGAGTTATGATTTTAATAGTTTCTAGCCCTAGTTATTGGACTACGGTTGACCGGAGAGTTGACTTTTTAAATTAGACTGATTTCTAGAAAATTGATATTTTTAATAAATACTAAGCTTTAATTAGAGTTGAATGCCCTTTAGTTTGTTCAATTTGAAATTTTCTGAAATTAGTTATGATTTTTTGAAGTTAAGGTATTAGAAGGTCTTTTAGGTTCGAATTAAGTTTGCTTCCCAATTTTATAACTCTTTTGAATTTAAGTTTGTTTTAATGATTTTTATCTAATTAATATTTAATTAAATAATGATAAATAAATTAGTGAGATTTAATTCAAATTCATGTTCAAGTTTTACCTCCTAGTGATTTCGTATGCTGATTGTAGTTTGATTGAGGGTTAAGTGTTTTAATGCATTTTTTATTTAGATTATGATTGATTTTATTATTTTATTAATAAATTAAGGCAAACTAGCCCTAGGGTGACGTGTCACTAAGTTTTCTATGTTTAGTGTTTATATCCTAAGAGAGCATGCATCCCAAGTCTAAGTTCTCTAAGACTTAGTCCTTAATTTTTGTCCTTATGTGTCACTAATGTTGTAGGGAATGAAAAGAGATTTTATTTCTAACCCTTTAGACACTCGTATATGTGTAAGTGGATTTAGGGATCTAAAAAAAAAGATAAAAGAAGAAAATTATCTAAGAATTGAAGTTTCTACAGGGCCCTAGAGGTAAGGGAACATACACACAGATGGGCTCCCTAGAGGCTATCTAAGTTTTAAGAAAAACTCACAACACCGGGGGCTATGACCCGGTGGTATCGCTCGTAGCACCCCCACCAGAATGAATGGGGGCGACTGATGCTCGGATCCGATTGTCCAAGCTCCTTCGTCTATCGCTCCAAAAGATCCTTCTCCTTTGCTCTCCCAAAAGTACCTCGCAAGATAACAAAGAAAATAAAGAAAATTGGATGAGAGCATGATCATGTTCAATATGTAAATAATCAAAATAAAATTCTATTAAATAAAAATATACCTTTTCTTTTGTATGGATGTTAACTCGGCTGTTTGCTCTTCACGACTGTCTAAATTTTAAGAACTCCCCACATTGTTACAAAAACGGTCTTTATTTATTATTTTTAAGGAATGTTAGCATCTCATTGATAGGCATGCTTTTAACCCGCCCTTGGTTCCAATTTAGTATTTGACCCAAATGCAAACAAGACGAAGGAAAATTTGGATGCTATTTACTGTTCCCACGTTTTAAGAAAGCACTCGAAAGACTTGACACAATCACCCAAATCACTTTCGTATAAAACTCAAAGCAATAGAGAAGAAAACCTAATCTTGAAACCAAAATCCAAATAAAATTTTCAACTTTAAACATGCTTTCAACCCACATGCGTAAGCTCATCTTTAGAAGAAAATGCAAGTAAGAAGAAGAAAAACTATCCATGAAAAAGAGAACTAAGAGAGCCTCTTAGTATCGGGCCCCTCAAATATAAAACAATTCATGACATCTCCAGAATCAAAAACAACTCATAAAACCTCTCAAACAAAATAAAACATAAAACTTTCCCAATACAAAATCTACAATAACTTCTATCGATGCAAGACAAATAGTATATTTCTTTAACGTGTGGTCAATCTACAAAAATTCTCCAACTAGAAAGTTTGTGAAGTTTCCAACACAAAGCAAAACTTTAAAGCTCTCCAATACAAAATATTTTCCAACAAAAAGAATCACTTTTAAAGCTTTCTTTTACACAAAACGGATTTTAGAATTCTTCCACTAAATTTTCAATTCTCATGCTGCATGCCACAAAAAGTTTCAAATGAAGTTTTAACTTAGACTTGTAAACACAATTTCATGCCAAAACATATAATATTGCAAGTCTATTAAGCAACGAGGACATAGAAAAATTACCTCTAATTCATCTCCAAAACAGTTTGGAGCATAAAACTATGAAAAATCTGCACATAACTCGTCTCCAAAGTAATTTGGAACATGAAAATAGCGAAAAACCTCTCTAAAGTAATTTGGAACAAGAAAACAATGAAAAAAACTACATATAATCCTTCTCCAAATCAGTTTGGAGTATAAAACAAGAGAAAAACTGCATACACCTCCCACAAAATCGGAGAGGAAAGCTATAGAAAAACTGTAGAAACTTCTTCGATAAAAGTCATGGAGGATCTATCCAAATTTAATCTCGCGAAGGCTTGATATTGAATGCAAGTGTAGTGCCCAAACATAAGCATATAAGAAATCTTTCTTAACATAACTAAAACTCTTATTATCGAATTAGCAACAAGTGCTACGAATGCTTTTCAACAAAATTCTTGCAACAAGATTAACATGACAAGCTTAAGTGTAGTAGAAACATAAGCATGCATGTGAAGTTTTACAATAAGACACTCAACTTTATCAAGCTCTTTCAAGAGGGCCTACGTCAAAGTTCATTTCATTATCAGAAATCAAAGAATTTAAGAAAGGAGGCAATATAGCTCGCTGTTGTTTTTCAAACCACAAAATCAGCCCAAAAACTCAGATTAATCACAAAAAATGGCGAAGACAAGGGACTTGAGAGTAAACGCTCCAACAACTATCAAGAAATACTCTCTCCAAAACTTAGGGTATGTAAGATCATGCAGTCAAGGAATGGTACAGCCTATTAATTGCAAGGAATACCCGCCAACATCAACAAAATTCAGAGAGCAAGAAATCGTTCCCATAAAAGATTCATAGCAATGTAAGGTCATTTTATCATTTTAAGTCTTCTCCAGAATGCACATGAAAGAAACAAAACTTTCTCCATTAACAAGATTCTTGAAGCACTAATGAAGACATGTAGCTACTTAACTTTCTCACCAACGTGTAACTATGACATTCATGACAAATGACACAATTCTAAGTAAATGACAAGATTGAATAACTTAAGAGAACATGTGTACATGCTCACATAAGAGGAATCCACTTGAAATTTGCGTCAATTTCTACCAAAACCAGTGGAAAAAAAACTGCATAAAAGCGGTAGAAATTTTTACATAGAAACAAAACTCGTCAACCTATTTTTTTAGAGAGCAAAACCACTAACCAAATCATCATAATTTTTTTTGGCATTCCATCAAACACTTGAAGTGTGATCTTTGCAAAGTCACATGAAACAAACTAGCATGAAGAAGCATGATTTATACACCTATTTGATTGGACTTATTCAATCAATTCTACACAAAATTCCTCATGATCCACACAATGACCCTCTCAAAATATTTAACAATCTTGTTACCAACAACAATGATAAGGGCTTTACAAGAACATGAAAAGTATAGTCATATTCAAAAGAAACAAGTGAGCAATAGTTTCAGAAATCCCATTGCAAAGCGGGCACATGTGATCTAAAATTGAAATATTCCTTCTAAAAAGAACATCGATAGTATTAAGGCCCCCCCCCCCCCCCCCCCCCCCCTCCCCTCTTAAAGCCATTCACGTGTATATAGAATATCTCCGAGAATGATTTTTTGTGCCAAACCAAATTGAAACCAATCATAAGTGCTGTCATTCACAAAACATTCTAAGTAAAACTCTTCGAAGGGAACACAATCAAGATTATCTCAAGTGATGTGTTTTGAAGGATTGATAGAGATGAGAATAGCAGGAATAAATTCTCTAATGTGCTGATTGAGTGATTCCGGCAACATCCAATTTTGACGATTCATCCACTCCCCAAGAGATGCATTATCATAGCAGATGACTAACTAGTAACACATGGTATTTGGGTAGGGATGCCTTATCAAACTAATTCTAGTAGAAATTAAACCCTTCCAACCAAGCTCATGAATTTCACTAGATATAAGGTGTCTATGCGACCATCACATCTCTTTAAACAAGTTCGAAAAGTGAATTATATATATCCATAAGAAACTTTTAAAATATGAGAATATCACATGGGATTATCCTACCAACTTGTTTGCTTTAAATATAAACACCTATATAATACATGATTCCAACTAAAAAAAACTTATGGAAGAATGAACAAAATATATGCAAAATTTCTCTCAAAAAAAAAAACTTATAACCATCAAGCTACTAAAGAAAGGCCATAAAAACATGTTTTTTTTTTGTTCATAGATGGGGCTTTAATCACGAATTATCAATAAGAAATATACTTGCCAACAATGATTCATCAGGATGAAGAGAGAACTTTCATAATGTTAAGTACATGTGTTTGCTGCAATGCCTCATGCTCCACATCACATCCATTCTACGGGTATGAGTAATAAGCCATGGAGATTTCACTAGTAATAAAAAATTACTTGGCATTCTCATATGCGAGATGAGATTAACAGAGATACTCAACTTCTAACATAGGTTCTCATATAACTCGCATGCTCTTATGCCAAAAGGAAAGAAAGGTCACCTATGGAGACGAGCATTAGAGAACATATCAATTGTATGTCATAGACTATAATAAGAGAACAAGCCAACTGTCATTCATTCTCAACACAAATGTTCACTCCTAGCCTCACATTCTCAAGAAATACAAAGTAAAGGGAGATGATGTAGAATTCTTGCATCAAAGCATATTCCCAAAGCACTTGGTTAAGCAAGCAACTACCCAAATATCACAACCTTTCTTAATGGTATTTCAACGAATACTTGATGTGCAATCTTCACAAGACTACATGAAACAAAGTAACGAGAAAGATCATGATTTACATCTATGCTTTATTGAAGTCACCCAAGTAATCTACACAAGATTTCTCATGACTCATATAATAACCATCTCAAAATATCCAATGATCTTGTTACCAACAATAATGGCAAGGGCTCACCAAGTGCCATATTTATTATTATTATTATTTTAAATCATAAACTAACCCTTTGCTTCCATAAACGAACCATGAGAAAAACGTACCAATATTCAAGAGATCTTTGAGATAACGCATTGACAATAAATCATGGATATGAGCACAAGAGTTCAAGCATTTGTAACATGACTACCATAAGCTACCATTTGTAATGCATACAAATAAGCTCTTCACTTTATTGAGACTTCTAGATCCCTTAAACGCATAGATGAAATGAAATATAAACATGCCAAACACCCATCCTCATTTTTCACAAATGCATCTATTCTTAGTAAGCATTATCACAAACATCTTGTATGCGTGTTTTTTGACAAAAGATCAACAATCAACATGACTTTTCATGATCTTCCACCATTCACACCTAAAGAAAACTTTAGAAGGGAATATAAGAAAGCCCTTTCTTTTTATACTTAAATGTAACCGAGTCATTTCATCTCAACTTTCTAGTCCAGTAAGACTTGGGAAGATCAAGAGAAATTATAAAGAATTTCTTCATTTATTTTAATCAAAATTCAGTAAGAGAAAGCATAAATCAAACTAAAGAATATCTCTATTTCATTGATATTCTATTTATCCCTTCTAACATCATGCCTAAGTAGCTCATATTATTTAACCAATAATGAATGCCCTTAACAGTTTGCAAACTCATTAAAAGCATAAGTGAAAATCATCGAAGATCTGATAAATAATTATAATAAGCAAGAAATCCATTGACAAAGTTTTAATTCATATGGATGAGTAGTCAATTGCTAAGATTAGCTCTCATGAATTGCAAGCAAAGGTAGGTCATGTGGAAGAAGAGTAGTAAAGAGAAGAAGAGAAGAAGAAGGAGGAGAAAAGAAAAGAAAATGGAGAGAAGGAAGAAATCTGGAAGAAGAACGAAGTAAAGGGGAAGAAGAAAAGGAAGGTAGAAGAAGAAGAAGAAGAAGAAGAAGAAGAGGGATACCTGCCTTAGGGAAGAATAGAAGGCGTCGGGGCTTGCGAATAGGGGCGACGGAGGGAGAGGGAGGTCCGCCTCCTGTGTTTGTGAGAGAAAGATCGGGAGTGGGGAGCTCCGCCTGGCTTCGCGAAACAGAGATGGTAGGTAGGGGCGAGTTTCTCCTGGGATGTGCGAAATAGAGAGGGAGACGGGGGTCTGTGAACTGGAGAAGGATGGAGGCTTTGGCCTGGAGTCGGGCAAAAAAACAGCAAGCGACCGAGAGGGGGTCTCGAGATCTGATCCAGGCACTGCCCTCTGAAGGATTTCGAGACGAAGAACAAAAAAGAAGGCTTCCAGCATCGGGAAAGGTAAGACTTGAATGCTCGTTAATGTCGATAGCCGAGAGCGAGAAACCTACTTAGGAAATAAGATTAGAACTATTTTTTAAAATAATTAAACTGATTTGGGTCAAATTGGGATTCTAATTGAACTCAATTTGACTTGAATCAAATCGATTCAAGTTCGATTTGGTTTAATTAAAATTAATTTGGTAAAATCGAACCCAAATTGACGCCGATTTGGATCAAACTGTGCTCAAAGAAGTTAATGGGCATTAATTAAGTTCAATCAAACTTTGTCGGGTCTAATCTGACTCAACTCGAGTCACCTCGAGTGCAAATTGGGCTCGACGGGACTCAGCTAAATTAACCAAACACGCGCGAGAAGAATGCGAGAAAAAAGTGAGGTCAACACACTGTCATCGACCCTTTGTCTGATGCCTGACGTCGGTCATTCAATTTGTATCAGCCATCATCAGATTTATCGCTCGAATGCTACTAGTAGTGCACCCTCTAATTATCTTCTTCGGCTCTCCCCCTCGGACGTCGACTGACATTGGAGTTCCACATAATAGTCGATCGTCGCCACACTTTCTACCAACTATTAATCTCCAGCGAACTTCCTCCTGAATGTCAATCGTCGATGGATTTTTGCTCCAATATTACCAAATTCTCCTCGTTCACTAAATAATTATCAATCCTCCTCTCAAGCGCTATTACAGCCAGATTTTCTCAAATCACCCTCGCATACAAGCAGCAGTGGATCTTCTTCTATCAAGGGTTTTTTTATTAAGGAGATAGTCTCTCATTGTAATTTTCTTCTCCACAAAAGAGGGGCACTGAATTTAAGTAGGGAAAGTCACCTACAAGAGCCAGTGGAAGACCTCTAGAGCAAGAAAAAAAATAGGGGAGAAAGAAAAAGAAAGACTAAGAAAATTTCATTTTCTACTTTAAAGAGGGGCGCTGAATTTAAGTAGGGAAAGTCACCTACAAAAGACAGCGGAAGACCTCTAAAACAAGAAGAAAAATGGGGAAGAAAGAGGAGAAAATTCTAACTTCTGTACAAGAGGAGGGGCACCGATTTAAGTAGGGAAAGTCAACTACGTAAAACAGCGGAAAGCCTTGACAGTAAGAAAGTCAGAAGAAGAAGAGAAGAAGGTGCGAGTTCCCCCTTGGCCCTGGAGGGGTATTTATAGCCTCTTTTGGGAAGACGAGAAAATTCTGGAACATTCTAGAATTTTATGGAATTTTATAGAATTTTTCAGATTTTTCTGAATTTTTTCAAATTTTTTATAAATAAAAAAAATTTGGCAACTGCCATGCGCCCCTTCACCCGCACGCCAGCGCGGACAGTCCAAATTGGACATTTTTGGGGTCACCGGACACATTTTTTGACGTTCCGAACTCAATTTTGACACTTTCAGAGCTTAACGGGGCCTCTAATATCGAGTTTGAGCAAACTTATATTTTTTTGAAAGCAATTTTTTGCGATTCGTTCAATTTGAAGTGTCGTGACATATATTTTCGGACTCCTAGAACTTCGACGTCCGATAATAGGGGGGCAATTGATATATCACCAAAAAATTATCCTGATCAGGCATGAATCTCGAGGCAAAATTCAAGTTAAAAACTTCAAAAATTAATTCGAAGATCATCTGAACTTCAATTTCAGCAAACTTATAGTCAAACTGAACGTCTCAGAAATATAAACCCAACGACACCAAAATCGACTCAATCTGACCCAAAATGAGTCTAAATCAAAGACCCGAAGCGCTATTAGAAGAGTAAAACCACAATTTGAATTACCAAAAGGTTTCCAAACATGACATGCTTATAGCCAAATCGAACGACTCGACGAGACGAATCCAGCGAGCCCAAGATCGTCGAATTTCGATATCATTACGACCTCTAAATGTCTTATAAACGGTCTGCAATCAAGGGATTCAACATCGACCGTCCATCCAAACCACTCCATATTTGCCCTCGATCCTCTACCTATTTATGGGTCATGCCATCCTCAAAAAACTATAAATAGCCTCTAATTTCTCTTAAGAGAGGAGAGGAGCAAGAAGAAGAGAAGAGGAGGAAGAAGAAGAATAGGAGGGAAGAAACTCATCCTCGACCACCGCTGAAGTTCCGCCCAATTTCCAAGTGACGCGGAGTTCTGCCCGATTTCCAAGTGACGCCGGAGTTCCGCCCGATTTCCAAGTGACGCCGGAGTTCCGCCCGATTTCTAAAGTGACGTCGGAGTTCCGCCCGATTTCTGAAGTGACGTCAGAGTTCCACCCGACTTCCAAGTAACATAGAAATTTAGCTTAACTTCCAAGCGACATTGGAATTCTGTCCGATCTCCAAGTAACTCTGGAGTTCTACTAAATCACCCAACGTCGCTGGATTTCTGATCCTCGTTCATAACTGCATTGCTTATTGTAATCTGATTGTCCTAAGGTCAAATCAATTATTTGTATTCCAATCAAATACTAGTGGAATATTTTCAACTGTGCGAGGCCCCATGATTTTTCCCATTTCCCGGGGTTTCCACGTAATAATCCTGGTGTTTTATTTTTCTTCTATTTGTGTGCTGGATATTCGTACAACACTGAGATGAAAAATTCTAACTCTATCACCGCGTATATTCTAGCCCATAACAAGTACTATCATGACGCCCTCATGATCGATCTTCATGCTTACAACCCAAAGCAGTTTGTACTAAAAAGCTGCTTAAGTAGACAGTAAAAAAAACAGTCTCAAACCAAGCCTTAATTGGCTCAAAATTGGTTCATGAATCAAATTGATTCTATTTAGAGCCAGCTCAGCTTGAGCCATCCCCATTTTTAACTGTAGAGAATTTTAATCAAGTAAGTTAAAATAATTTATTTTTCCCTTTTCAAATATTTTAAATTATTTAATATTAGTGTTGCAGACTCGAATATATACGGCGATAGAGTTTAAATTTTCATCTCAGTGTTGTACGTATATCCAGCACACAAACAGAATTGAAATAGTAACACTAGGATTTTTATGTGGAAAACCCTAGAAAGGGAAAAAATCACGGGGCCACGCCCAGTTGAAAAAGTTTCACTAGTATTGTTTCAAATACAGGAGACTGATTCATCCTTTAAATTCAGGACGATCAGATTACAATGAGTATTGAAAGTCAGTTATAAGGCAAGGTAGAGTTCCAATGTCACTCGAATTTCCGGCAGAATCCCGGCGTCACTTGGACGTTGGGTAGAATTTTGGCGTTATTCGGGTGTTAGACCGAGCTCTGGTGTATTCCGGGCGTCCAGCGGTATTTCGGCGATATTCCGGTGGTGTCCCGGTAGTGTTCCGGCGGAGTTCTGACGGTGTTCCGGTGGAGTTCCGACGGTGGTCGAGGAGGAGCTATTCCCTCCTGCACTTCTCTTCTCTTCTTCTCTTCTTCTCTTCTTCTCTTAGGTCCCCTCTTAAGAGAAATGAGGGGCTATTTATAGTTTTTCTGGAGTGGCATAGCCCGTAAATAAATGAGGCATAAGGGGAAAATAAGGAGTGATCCGAATGAACGGCTGATATTGAATCCCTTGATCATGAACCGTTTATTGAGTATTTTTAAGGTCTTATTGGTATTAGAATTCTGCGATCTTGGGCTCGTCGGATTCATCTCGTCGACCCGCTCGATTCGACTATAAGCTCGTCAAAATCGGATACCGTTTGTTAACTCAAATTACTATTTGAGGTTTCCAACAGCGATTCGGGTACTTGATTTGGACTCATTTGGGCTCGGATTGAGTAAATTTTGGTGTCGTTGGGTTCGTATTTCCGAGACACTCAGTTTGACCATAGGCTTGCTAAAATTGGAGTTTAAATGATCTCCGATTTAATTTTTGAAGTTTCCAACTTGAGTTTTTCCTCGAGATTCGTGCCCGATCAAGATAATTTTTTGGTAATATATCAGTTGCCCCCCTATTTTCGGACGTCGAAGCTCCATAAGTCTGAAAATATTTGTTCCGACACTTTACAATGGTCGAATCGTAAAAAATTACGTTCCAAAAATTAAACGTTTGCTCGAACCTGATCATAGAGGCCCCGTTGAGCTCTAAAAGTGTCAAAATTGAGTCCGGAACATCGAAAAATGTGTCCGGGGACCCCAAAAACGTCCGATTTGGACCGTCTGGGCCCAAAATCGGAGCCCGGTAACTCATAGGCGGCAAAACCGGCAGGCTGGCCGGCCAGCCGCTAGTAGCCGCCGCTGGCGGCAACTAGCAGGGGCGCACCCCCTGGGGCCCGCGGCAGTTGCCGCCCCCCTTTTTTATTTTTTATTTTTGCGGGCCCCACCTCTCTTTTTTTTTTCTTTTTTTAAATTCGTAAATAACTGTTTTTTGGCCGAAAAATTTTTGAAAAATTCATAAAAATTCAAAGATTTTTCTAGAAGCTTTCTCCCTCCAAATTTAAAACTCCCCCCCCCCCCCCCCCCCCCTTCATATTTCCCTCTCTTTTTCTCCCCCTTTTCATCCTATAAATACCCCCTTGGGGTAATGAAAATTTGCACCACATCTCCCTCTCCCTCTGGCTTTCTAGCTTTTGGCATTTTGAGGCCTTCCGTCATTTTTGAGTAGGTGACTTTCCCTACTCAACTCGGCGCCCCTCCCTTTAAGCAGAAGTTAGAGGCTTCTCCTTCCGTTTTCCCCCTTTTTTCTTCCTACTCTAGAGGCTTTTCGCAGTCTTTTGTAGGTTTCCTACTTAGATTTACGCCCCTCTTTAGTAAGGGAAGCGAAATGGGTGATCTTGTATCCTCTAAAAATCCTTCGGAAGATCGTCCTGGGCAACGATCTGAAGTTTCAAAGAGGATTCAAAAGGCGCGGAAGGCTGACGATGTGATTTCCACCATCACTGAGGACTCTTTCATCTCATTTAGGAAAAAGTTTTATTTTTCTAATGATTTGGTGATGAAGGTACCGGCCAGATCTGATCGTACTTACTTCCCTCCCCCGGGATACGTGACGGTGTACAAATTTAGTTTGCGAGCGGGGCTGCGGTTTCCTCCTTCTTCTGAACTGATCGATATTCTGACGATTTGTGGGGTGTGCTTATCCCAATTTTCCTACAGAGTCATGTCGATCGTGATGGGCCTGATCGTACTTTTTAGAGAACGTGGAGTGGTACTTTCCTCAAGTTCGGGGAAGCATCTTTCCACCAGCGTCCTTCAGTTTGAAGGTTCCAGGCTTGACCATAGCCGCTACTAAATAAGGACCCTCCCAGAGGGAGGAGAGCTTATTACGCTGAGGGCCTTTTCCAACGGCTTCAATGCTTCGTAGTATTAAGTCCCTAATGGTGATAGGGCGAGGTTTCACTCTTCGATTGTAGTGACAGACGATCCTTTGATGGTATGCAACAGTTCTAAGTGAGGCTTCATCTCTTGCTTACGGGATGAGATCCAAATTTGTTCTAAGCTTTTCCTCGTTGTTATTGAAGTCAAAAGTCTGAACTATATAGCTATGAACTCTGATATCAATCGGTATGACTACTTCTGTACCAAAGTAAAGGTTATAAGGGGTTTCCCCTGTAGGAGTTCTAGCGGTGGTTCGATAAGCCCAGAGGACATTGGGGAGTTCTTCGACCCATTGCCCCCAGCCTTCCCCAGGCGTGTCTTCAGCCCTTTCAGGATTGTTCGATTTGTAACCTCTGTTTGCCCATTAGCTTGAGGATGGCAAACAGCTGTGTGAACGAGCTGAATATGAAAATCCTTACAAAAAGATGTAAAGATCTTCCAGGTGAACTGTGTCCCGTTATCAGTGACGACTTTCACAGAAATGCCAAAGTGACATATTATGTTCTTCCATAAGAATTATTTGGCATTTAATTCAATAATCTTCGTCAAAGGTTCTGCCTCCACCCATTTGGTGAAGTAATCTACAGTCAGAATAATGAATTTTCGCTGTCTAGTGGCTATAGGAAAAGGTCCCATTATATCAATTCCCCATTGGGCAAAAGGCCAGGGGCTTTGAAATGATGGAAGCTCCAAAGCGGGGGTATGAGCGAGGTTGGAATGCAATTGACAGTTTTCACACTTTTGTGTAAACTTGAGTGCATCCTGTTTCATTGTAGGCCAATAGAATCCTTGTCTCATAATCTTGTAAGCTAATGCTCTTCCTCCCAAATGTTCTCTACATACTCCTGAATGAACTTCTCGGAGTGTGTAATCTGCTTCTGATGGTGGGAGACACTTGAGGTATGGTCCAGTGAAGGAGCGCTTATACAACTCATTGCCAATAATGGTGAAATTTGTGGCTTGTCTCCGAAGTCGTATTGCAGCCATAGGTTCTTCAGGTAGCACTCCATCTTTCAGAAAAGATAAGATGGGTTCGATCCAATATATCTCTATTGGTTCGTTAATTGATTGTATGACCCACGGACCCTGAATGCTTGGAAAGTGGATCTCCTCGATACACCTTCTCTTATAGATGTCTCCTGTTGTTGATGTAGCAAGTTTTGAAAGAGCGTCTGCTCTCGTATTTTATTCTCGGAGGATATGTATGATTTGATGCTCTCCTATATGGGCCGAGAGTAGCTTCACAATGCTACAATATTGAGCTAGTTGCGGGTTGAGAATATCAAATTCCCCCTCCACTTGAGAGGCGACTAGTTGGGAATCAGTGTGGACTATTAAGTTCTGAACCTCACAGTCAATTGCTAGTCTTAATCCGGTAATAAGGGCCTCGTATTCTGCTATGTTGTTGGTTGCCGGGAACTTGAGTCGAAGCTCGTACTTAAGGGTAACTTTCTGTGGAGAGATTAATAAAATTCCAGCCCCAGCCTCGAAACTTCCTGAAGCTCCATCGACGTACAACGTCCAGCATGGAGAAGAAGGTGAAGCACTCGATTGTACATCAGATATCAGGATGGTGCATTCAATTACGAAATATGCTAGTGCTTGAGATTTAATATCGGGCCTAGGCATGTAGTGGATATCAAATTCTCCCAATTCTACAGACCACTTAACGAACCTTCCTGATGCTTCTGGCTTCTATAGAATGCTTTTTAGTGGCAGATTTGTGTAAACCCCAATTGAATGGGCTTGAAAGTAAGGGTGTAGTTTTCTGGCGAAATAAACTAACGCCAATGCTGTCTTATCTGCTAAAGGATATCGTCCTTCTATTTTAGATAAAATCTTACTGACAAAGTAGATAGGATGTTGTACAGCATTTTCTTCTCAGACCAGGACCGAACTAATGGCTTGGACAGATACAACCATATACAAATACAATCTCGCTCCTGGTATTGGTTTAAAAAGTAGTGGCGGGGATGCCAAATACTTTTGCAATTGTTCGAATGCTTCTTGACATTCATCTGTCCATTGGAACCCAGAGCTACGAGAGCCTCTAAGTATCTTGAAGAAGGGCAGATATTTGTCTCCTGAACGTGCCAGAAAACGAGATAGTGCCGCAATTCTCCCATTCAGCCTTTGGACCTCCTTGATGTTCTTTGGCGGCACCATGTTCCTTAGTGCCTTGATCTTCTCTGGATTGGCTTCGATTCCTCTATGGGTTACCATAAACCCCAAAAACTTTCCAGAAGCGACTCCAAAAGCACATTTAGCAGGGTTGAGTAGCATATTGTAATGTTTCAATAAGTGGAAACATTATTGCAGGTCAGAGATATGTTGAGATTTCTCAAGACTTTTTACCAACATATCGTCTACGTATACCTCCATAGTACGTCCAATAAGGCTTTTGAAAACCTTGTTCATGAGGCGCTGATAGGTTGCTCCAGCATTTTTGAGCCCGAAGGGCATCACCCGGTAGCAGTACAATTCTTTGTCTATTTGAAAAGTTATTGCTTCTTCATCAGCAGAATTTATTTTTATTTGATTATAGCCATAGTAGGCATCCATAAAGCTCAACATCTGATAACCAGAGGTGGCATCAACTAACTTGTCGATGCGAGGGAGCGGAAAACTATCTTTTGGGCAAGCTTTGTTGAGATCAGTGTAATCTATACACATTCTTCAAGCTCCACTCCCCTTCCGTACCATGACAATATTTGCTAATCAAGTATGATAGTGCACCTCTCGTATAAATCTAGCTTCTAAAAGTTTATCTACTTCTTGTTCAATTACTTGCTGGCAATCTGGTGCAAAGTTTCATTTCTTCTGGATAATCGGTTTGCACGTTGGATTGACTTTGAGGGAGTGAACGATCACCTCGGGGTCAATTCCGGGCATATCTGCTGGACTCCATGCAAAAATATCCTGATTTTCTCATAGAAAATCTGTAAAGTTTTTCTTCTCGTCATCTGAAAGAAGTGATCCAATTCGCACTGTCTTTGAAGGATGCTCTTCAGATATAGATACAATAGTAAGGTCTTCCACAGGGGAAGCTTTCTGAGGAATATCTTTGCTCCGTAGATCAAAGTCCTCGATGCTCAGGGTAACTGTTGGACGAGGCTTGATCTGCCTAAGATAGCAGGTTTACGTTATTTGCTGATCTCTGTACACTACACCGACTCCTGATGGGGTATGAAACTTCAGCTTGAGGTGAGGGATGGAGGCGATGATCCCAAAAATTGACTGGAGCGGCCTCCCGAAGATAGCGTTATAAGCCGATTATGACTTCACCACGATGAATTGAATGGAGTGTGTAGTCTGTCGAGGAAATTCTCCAAGTACTACCGGGAGATTGATTATACATTCTGCTCGTACATGTCGATTATCAAATCCATATAAAGGACCTGCAACAGGTTGAAGTTTTTCTCTTGAGAGACCCATATTGAGAAAAGTATAATAGAACAGGACATCTACGGAGCTTCCGTTGTCCACATGAATTCTTTTGACATTGTAACACAGGTCACCTATGCCTGCGTTAATGACAAGCGGATCTTGATGGGGGGTTTTTACTCCTTCCAGGTTGGAATCATCAAATGTGATGGAATGATCGATACGAGCCTTTTTTGGAGTTGGGTTTTCTTCCACAGTTAAAAAGACTTGGTCGGATAGTAAGGGGCCTCCGGTGATTATTTCAATTTCGCCAACCGTTATCCAGTTATTCACTGGTTGTCTTTGTGGTTGATTTTGCCCCCCAGTGGGATGAGCTTCTTCTCGGGTAGGTGGATTCCCAATAAACTGTCGAAGATAGCCCTGACGGATGAGTCTTTCAATCTCCTCCTTAAGTTGCCTACAGGCTTCAGTAGTGTGGCCATGACTATGATGAAAGTGGTAATACTGATCTTGGTTTCCTGTATTCGGCTTCAAAGGATGCGGCCACTTCACTTTGTCCTGATCTTGAATCGCCATTAACACATTTGCTCGAGATGTGTTGAGCGGAGTGTAATCTTTCTCCTGTCAATGTTCTTGTCATGGTAATGGGGGTCTAGGAGGTAGATTGCTCTTCCCTTACTTTTTTCGTTGTGATGATGGATTATCCATCTCAGATGCTCCCTTGCGCTTCCCAGTGAGTTGCTCGAACTATTTTCTATGAGCATTTATTGCCTCATCTGCAGATATCTGTGCTTCCATACGATGGATCAGGTCGGCATATGAATGAACAGTATCGTGCATGAGTGCTGAATAGAAGGGGCAAGGACGAAGGCCTCCAAGAAAGACACCTCTGAGCAATTCTGGGTCTACTCCTGGAATCTGTCGAGCCTCGATAGAAAACCGTTGAAAGTATTCTTTCAACGATTCTCCCTCGTTTTGACGGATCCCGGAAAGGTGAGAAGAATCCTTAGCAATTCTTCGGTTGGCTACGAACTGTTCGACAAATACTTTGGCTAATTTGATGAATGTGGGGATCGTTCTGGCTGGAAGTGAATAGAACCATGTTCGAGCTTGTCCTTTAAGAGTGGCAGGGAAAACCTGGCAAAGGAGTGCGTCTGAGGCTCGTTGAATATGCATGATGGTCATGTAATGGTCGATGTGCTCGTACGGGTCGGATGTCCCATCGTAGGACTCGATGCTTGATAGCTTAAAGCCAGTCGGAATAGGGTGTTAAAGAATGGCTTCCGTCAGGGGTGACGACTCCTAGAAGTCCCACTAACGAAGATGTTGCCTTACGCCTCCTGTAGGGAACTCCTCTCGGACCAATCATCGCAGTTCGTGGCGTAGGGCATTGCGAGACTGCCGACCTGAAGGATGGGTAGAACTTGCTGTATTAGCCAGTTCGTTATCTTGATGCGACTGTGAACGCCTCCTGGGTGGAGGAAGAGGAATCTCAGCTTAAAGATGTTCGATTTGAACAGCTTCGACACGTGGTGGATCTCGAGGGAGAAGAAACTCCTCCTGAGGTGCTAGGGTCGGTTGTCAAGGCTCTCGCAGGAGTTGTAGAATCTCGTTTTGAGATTCTTCCATCTTTCGAATTCTCTCTTCTAGGGAGGGTCCCGAGGTCCCTTTTCCAGGTGCGTTTTGCCCCCCGGGGTAGAAAGAGGTAGATATCGGGCGTTTATGATTCATAGACTGATTTCTGGACTGGTGGGAGTTGGAGCGAGAAGCTCCAATGATACGACTGCTACGCCTGTTGACCATCATAGCAATACTTGAAGTTGTGGGATAAGTTTCCCACAGACTGCGCCAAACTGTTGCGGACTTGAATATACGCGGCGATAGAGTTTAAATTTTTGTCTCAGCGTTGTACGTATATCCAGCACACAAACAGAATTGAAATAGTAACACCATGATGTTTATGTGGAAAACCCTAGAAAGGGAAAAAACCACGGGGCCACGTCTAGTTGAAAAAGTTTCACTAGTGTTGTTTGAAATACAGGAGGCTGATTCATCCTTCAAATTCAGGACGATTAGATTACAATGAGTATTGAAAGTCAGTTATAAGGCCAGGTACAGTTCCAACATCACTCGGATTTCCAGCAGAATCCCGGCGTCACTTAGAAGTTGGGTAGAATTTTGGCGTTATTCGGGCGTCGGGCCGAGCCCCGGTGTATTCCGGGAGTCTAGCGGTATTTCGGCGATATTCCGGTGGTGTTCCGGCGGAGTTCCGGCGGTGTTCCGGTGGAGTTCCGGCGGTGGTCGAGGAGGAGCTATTCCCTCCTGCACTTCTCTTCTCTTCTTCTCTTCTTGGCTTAGGTCCCTTCTTAAGAGAAATGAGGGGTTATTTATAATTTTTCTGGAGTGGCATAGCCCATAAATAGATGAGGGATAAGGGGCAAATAAGGAGTGATCCGGATGAACGGCTGATATTGAATCCCTTGATTGTAAACCGTTTATTGAGTATTTTAAGGTCTTAATGGTATCAGAATTCTACGATCTTGGCCTCGTCGGATTCGTCTCGTCGAGCCGCTCGATTCGACTATAAGCTCATCAAAATCGGGGACCGTTTGGTAACTCAAATTGCTGTTCGAGGTTTCCAACAGCGCTTCAGGTACTTGATTTGAACTCATTTGGGCTCGGATTGAGTAGAATTTGGTGTCGTTGGGTTCGTATTTCCGAGACGCTCAGTTCGACTATAGGCTTGCTGAAATCGGAGTTTAAATGGTCTCCGAATTAATTTTTGAAGTTTCCAACTTGAGTTTTTCCTCGAGATTCGTGCCCGATCAAGATAATTTTTTGGTTATATATCAATTAGTATATGTATTTTTATAATTCGGATATAAATATTTATATTTTATATTGATTTCAGACTGATTCGATCTCGAAGAATAGTCTGTGCCTAAAAAATTTGACTCTTTAAATCCAATTTAAACTAAAAAATGAACGTTGAGCTTTGAATTAAAATTCCATCCATAATGATTGTGAAAATGACTTCTTCAATATAATTATCTCTCACTTTTGTTCGTTCCAAAGTCTCTTCTTCAAATATCTGTATTGTCTGTATTCTCGCTCCCAATTAAGGCTTTGATTGAGATGTTTTCTTACTCTTTTCTAACATTATTACTGAGAAAAGAAATTTTTATTTTTTGCGCCCTCCAATAATTAATACATAAACTCGATAACTTTCTTAGTACTTTACTATTCAGATCACAATTATTATTTTTATTTGACTACTATTTTTTCACAGCTTTAAGAAAAAAATTTAACTAAAAAATTGCTTTTACAACAGCTTTTTCAAAAGAGTTATTTTTCCTCCAATGATGCTATAATCACTTTTACAAAAAATTACAGTCGTCCTAAGCTGACCGTTGCTCTCATAGAAAATTTATAATTCAAATAATAATTTTTGTCCTTCCCCACCAAACAAAATAAAAAAGATGAATGAATAATTAGTATTGCAGGAGTAAATCAGGCTATAATTATTGTGAAAATGACTTCTTTAATGGATTTTATAGAAAAGACTTCTGCAGTATTGTTCCAAAACTCCCTTTCTAAAATCTGTATCGTTAACTTCTTTCTAAAATCAACTGCTTCAGCGTCGGTCGCAATTTTTTTTTTGCTAAAAGAATTGAAGAAATTGTCTGAGCTTTCAATGTACTGAAGGAGATGTTTTATGATAATTATCACACATTGATAAATATATCATTTTTGTTTGCTGCCTGTAACTTATTCGTTGTGTTTTACTTTCTCCACAAAATATTTGAACAAATATAACAACAATATTTAAGCGAAGCTAAGAAGCCACTGTTTCACTTCTTCCCACTCCAATTTCTAATCTCCTTTGACTTTGAAAACCAAAAATTTCAAAGTGATGTTGTTGGATTTAATTTAATTTGTCCGTGAGCGACGTCTGATCTTTTTTTTTTGGTACATTTCGGTCAATCAAAGCAAACTCACACACGCATCACATACGTAAGACTCGAATTCAAGGCCTCTTGGTTGGTAGCGAAAGCTCCCAACCAGCAAACCAATGTGAGCTGCATAGTGATGTGATTTGATAAACATATTTAGCTAGTTAAAGTAAGAGAATAGGATCAATATGAGAAGTAGAGGAGAAATTAAGTGGTATTTGTCATGAATGTCAAAATATGCCTCTTAACCACTTATTTATAGAGATAAGAGGGCTACAAAGAGTGTTACACTTAGAAAAAAAAATAAACATGAAAAATACAGGTATACACACAGCTCTCTACCTCAGATATGGCTTATGATGCTCATTGGCATGTAGTTTGGGCAAGTCCTTGAGGGCGAGTATCTCGGACGATTCCACAAAAGTGTCTCGAGCAAGTCTAAGGAGTAAATGCCTTGGGCATGTCATCACGAGCGAGTGTCTTAGATGAGTCTGCAAATGCTAGTCCTCATTGTTCTCAAAAATTGTGTGCAGGTTATCTTTTATCCTAATTTCGTTTTCATAAGTCCCTTCTTCTACAATCTTATCTTAGCACAAAGATGAAATTGTTTATTTTTGCTTTAGGCTTCATTTGGGGCAGCTTTTAGTAACTATTTTTTTGTTGCTTTCAAGTAATTTATATACTAAAAAGTTACTTAAGAAAGCAGTAAGAAAGCTATCTCAAATGAAACCTCAATTTCGAAGATTTTGTGGTTAGTGCTGAATGGATCAACATTGGTAATAATGTTAGATTTTAATTAATTCATGGGGATATCTGAGACTATATTTTTCTCATTTTTTTCTTATAATTATCAGTTTTTTTTTACCTATTTTTAAGGAAAAAATAATCTGAAATATAAGCCTCTCAGAAATTCATTCCACTCTTCATTTACATAGATACAACTAAATTTGTATGTATTTATAAATTTAACATCTAAATCTTTTATTTACTTATGTAATAAGAATCTATTAAAATTTCAAAATAAATAATGTTAATTTTAATTTACCGTCAATCTCAATTCTAATCCCGGCCCATATGAAAAAAAAAAAAAAGAATATTTTTAAAATCAACAATTTATACTCTCACTAAGAAAAATTCCTAACACCGCACAAGCCTGCAATAACCTATGATTGATCAAAAAATCCTTGCAAGATTTTTTTCCCCACCTCTCCCATAACAAGCTTATAAGACAATAGTCATATTTTTATATATGGACTCATAAATTTATACATATAAATAAAATATTATATATTAGAAGATATTTAAAATTGAGTCAATTAAATTCGTGATCTATTTAATAATTAAATTATTATTTGACTTATGTGGCATCTCAATTAAATTTATATGGAATTAATTATTTTGTGGAGGCCGAGTATTTATTTTATTTTAATGATGGACTGAAATAAAATAAATAAAAGGGTCGTGGTCCCCAGTTTAAGTGGTTAAGTTCTCATTTCCCTCATTTCCTATCTTGAGTAAAAAATAAGGGGTCTCACTTTCTTGGAGAACGCAGCTTCAAACGTGGAAGACTGAAAAATCATGATTCTGCATTTCAATGAATTCAGTTACGCTTCCGATAATTCTTCTCGAGAATTTAGCATGTCTTTCGAAGAAGATTCAGTCTCCATTGAATCTTACAAGACTCACAACGTAGAGTAGACCAAATTCCTTAACAAATTTCTCTCAATCATCCTCATCAATGACTATTGCTGATATTTTGGAAAGCTTGTTTAAACTTTTAAAAAAAATCTCTTGAAAGGCAAGTCAATAAGGAAGCTTTCATGGAAACTTATGGGATAACTTTTTTTCTATTTTCTAAAGCAATTTTTTAGTATAAAATTTTCTTAAACTAATTTTTCTACTAGAAAGTCGCTTTACAAAGCAATAAGAAAGTTGTCCAAAATGAAATCTTAGAACGACAAAAATAACATTCACTTTTAGGCTTTGTTTGAGAAAGCTTTCTTACTGTTTTCTAAAGCAGCTTTTTAGTACAATAATTTTTATACTAGAAAATTACTTTAGAAAATATTAAGAAAGTTATCCCAAACAAAGCCTTAATATCTTTACGAACTAAGTTCATCACAATAATTTTATTTTTCATTTATTTTAAATGTGACAAATGCAAATTCCATTTTTAACATAATTTTTAAGGAGGTTTATTGACATCTAATCACATTAAAAAAAAGGGATAAATTCAATCATTTTTCATTATTATGATTTCTTGCTTCAAGCAATCAAATGAGTGAGCCCTAAAAAAATGGCAGAAATTAAATTTATTTTAATTCATAATTTAATATTAAATATTATGTTTCAATATAATGAATATATAATTAAAATGGTTTAAATTAAAATATGAATAAATATATTTTTTTTCATTGAAATTTTTTTCATAAATTTGCATTGAAATTTATCTAAATTGTTAATTACAAGATGAATGATTGTTTGATGGCATATATTGAAAAATAAAATATTTAATAGTGTTGATAATCATATGATTGCATAATGATTATAAAATATAAAGACTCGGAAAAAAAAGCTTAAGGTGATGGTTTGTTTTTTATTTGCATTTATTTAATCTTTTTTATATTTAAATTCTAATAAAAATTTTAAAATATTAATGTCAATCTTAAGCCCAAATGGAAAAGATTGAGAATGTCCTTAAAATTATCTATTTTAGTCAGCACTAAAGAAAAATCCCTAACTTTGCTATTCATATCCATAGGCATATTATAATTTATTAAAGTAAACATAACTTTTTTTTACAATTTACGAATTATTCCAACTTAAATCTAATGGAAAGATAAAAAAATAATAAAAATGGTCATTAAATAAACAAAGTCAAAATAATTTAAATTTAATAAATTATTTCACCAAGATTTTTTTTTTTTGGGACATAAATTGACAATTTCAAAATTATCTTGGATTATTTTCATCGAGGTTTAAGGCCGATATTAATGATTTTTTTTTAGTTTTAAATATTAAAAGATAAAATATATGATGATCAAAAATTAAATAAAGAGTGTTACTCTTCATATTTGAAATCATTGAATGATTAATTTAATACTTTATGAAAAATTATTTTTCTCTCTTAATTATATATATCATCTATATATTTTTTCCTTTTAAGTCTTATTATGTTGAAATAGTTTTATAATTATTTCATTATTATTTCTATCAAATATATTATTTTAATATATATAATTAGGCAAACATTCATCTACGGAGTTCCTCATGATTGTTTTTAATGTTCATAATAGAGAATTAATGCTCATTCAATCATCATATATTTTATATTTGAGTAATCTAACTTTCTTTCATTCAATCAATTCAAACAAAAATCTAACAAGAACTTGGAAGGGATTGGTATTTCTTTTATTGACCTATATATGATAAAAAAACATGATTTTTTCTTTATTCCTATTCCCCAATCTAATCAGAGCTGACAGCCAAACAAAGTATTGTGGCCACAAAAAGGAAAAGCACCACTTAATAGCTTAATGGAGATTTGATTCCATGATAAAACAATTAAGAGGATATTATTCATCCAAATGATCAAGTAGTTACCCTTTGACAATTGAAACAAGATTAATTAGGCTAATCCCTCTATGGTACCAAGGTGACTATCCCTTTATCTATGCTGAGACTAGCAGAACTGATTCATTACCCAAATTTTAATCAACAAGAAAATGGAAAATTTAACCTACATCTCTTAAGAATTTCATTATTTCCATCATTTATTAACCCATGAGAAACAAGGCATCTAAGTATCCTAGCACCCAATATTTATACCTTCATCTAATACGAAGGCTTACAGCCTTACAATTAATATATATGCTCTAGCCGTCGAGCACCTGCAATGCAATGGGCAGTATAATTGGCTGATTAGCGATAACCCCTCATCTCTCCCATTCTATCCCCCAACACACAAGTATGGGCAGCCCTCTCCTCTCCCGGTCTAGCAGTGATGAAATTATTGCGGTCATCGGACGCCGTCCGGAGGCCACTCAGGACACACCATATCATCAATTTATTGTATATACCGCTGTATATCGGATGACGTAACACGTTCTAATTGACCTCTGAAAAGTCCGGTGATCGCACGTGAACGTCAGCGCGATAGTGGCCTTATGCTGTAGCACGTGTGTGCGTTATGTAATTGCGTGCATGTGATGACAGCTGGGTAGGGCTTTTCTGGCTAAGCATCTATGAAAAACTAATAGTTTTTAAAAGATGTTTTGGGTTGTGCTCGTGCTAGTGAGGTCAAGCCCCCAATACCCCCACTCTGAATCTACAGACCGTTGCAGGGAAATTAAAATAAAAATCTAACATGATATTCTTATATTTTTTTAATATTATTTTTCCTTAACAATTTACCTCCAAACAGTTTTAAATTAGTATTATCTTTCTCTTAATCAGTGAAGAAATGCTCAAGCATAAATTAGTACTTTTGAAAGCTTTCTTAAGAAACCTCTCTTATATAATTTGTAGCTCCATTGCTGGATTAATACAGACCCTCTGATTATTAATTATAATTTCAAATATCAGTGAAGAATCAAATTATTTTAATCCAACGAAAATAATATCCCCAATTGGACGGTGGAGGGCGTCGCAGATTTATCAAGCTTATATTTTAGTGTAGGAATATGATTCCTTTATTATTTTTTTATATATAATGAATAATAAATTATTAAATATATAATTTAATTTATAAGAAAAAATAATTTTCTCTTTTTTAACCTATGTTCCACAAGTTTTATTTTTAGCGAATTTGATTCGTTTGTTTAGTGCTAACGCTAGCTTTGAAAAAGGATTTGTTCTAAAATTTTCTGTTTAAATTTGAAAAATAAAAATAAAAAAAATGAAGTGATAATGTTTTTGTGATTGATGTACTAATTAATTAATTATAATGAATCAATTTTTACATTTTAAAATTGCTGGTGATGGTTAAATGATTCCAAATTAAATAATATTTCTAAAATAATTAGATTCTTAACAATAATAATTAAAAATCAAAAGGGAAAGACATGGCGGATTGTTTGATTTGTTTGAAATGAACGTAGAGTAAAATGAAATATAAAGTAAAAAAGATTGCAAGGTATTTAAAATATTTTGAGTTTTTATGATGAGTTTATCTTTCTTGTTTAGCTTGAAATAAAATGAATGCATTTGTGAAGCAGCGGGGCGATGAAGACTGCGATGATCATCAGTGGTGATGGGAAAGAGATGTTACTGCTGGAGATAGCAGGGTTAGCGGCTACCGATAAGTGGTGACAGTCAATAACGACAATGACATAAAATTTATAATATACATGAAAATAAGTCAAATTTAATAATTTCTAAATACATCAAAATTGAATTAGACGATAAATTTTTTCACATATTTTAAAATTTTACTCTATATTTTTTGTTTACTTAATCAAATATCAATACATTCAATACTCCTATATTTAAAATATTTTACTCCTATTTTTACTCCAAATCAAACATATCCAAACAGTATAAAAAGGAGAGCACTTTGTCAATTATATGACTAAGTTAATTTTAGAAAGACAGAATTCAAAGAGCACATTCATGTTGCATCGCTGTTCTGATAGTACTTTCACTGTGGATGCTGCTTTATCTACAGTGATTTTCTGACATAATTTTGCTTCATAATTCAGATAATAACTTCAGCTGCTTTAAACCCTATCAATCGGCAACAGCCAATAAATTTGCATCATATTTATTGATGTCGACATTGGTAAACTATTCAGAATGTATAAATGTAAGCATGGCCTGAAAAGCAGAAGGGCAAGTTGAATGCCACTTCACTTCCCCAAATGTCCATAACCATTAACGCAAGAACTATTAAGTAAATCAATGAGGCTACTATCGGATTTATATTTATCTGTTGCTGTTGGTGAGAGATGAATATGTGAGGGTGAATTCCTAGGAATGAGAGATGAGTTACTGGGTGTAATTAAGAGTCAGGTCACTGGTAGCGAGCTAGGGGGGAGTCCCATGGATGAAAATAATTGAGAGTTAGAGATGAGTTTGGCCGATGAAATCAAAAGTGTGAACTTCATGCAGCTTAGTCAAGGATATTTGTAGTAGGTGAGTGACCTTGATCACAAAAAGATCTATGCCGTGGGTGAGCTGGTCCAATTAAGGCGAGTGATCCTCAAGATGTAGACTGATTTAAGCAAGTCCTCTAGAGGAGCTAGGATGGTTGCTAATTCCCCAAGGCAAAGGCAAGTCTCTACACCGTTATTTTCATATGATAGCGACGACTCGTCGATTGCGAAATAGAAGAGGGCATCATAGCTAGATCAGCAGGAGCAAACGGAGAATTTATCAAGCTGGAGCGTGAAAAGAGGCAAAGGGGATGTGGGCAGTGGTGGCAGCTCTGTCCCAACGGGGAAGTAGGGGGATGGCAATTGAAGCCCTGTCCATGGTAATTGAAGCCTGTCCCAGAGAGATCCCGTAACAACATCCACTTCAATTTGTCGATGATGGCGTAAATGGTGAAGTTTTTATGTTAAATATATAAATGAGATAATTTTTGGTGATATAGATGTAAATCCCCCCAAATAGAATAACTAATTATCAAGAAATAATATTACTATTATTATTAATATTTTTTTAATTCAAATATAAAAAATTATTCTTAATTGGGCGCCAACCGGATGCAAATATGAATAAAAAAAGTTTTCAAAATTAAATTTGAGATCATCGGAACTCTAATTTTAGCAAACTTATAGTCAAATTAAACATCTAAAGGACACGAATCCAATGACATCAAATTCATTCCGATCCAAGTTCAAATGAGCTCAAATCAAATGATCATAACATACTTGAAAGCTTCAGAGGACCAACTGGAGGATCAAATGATATCCGAATATATCATGCTTATATTCAAATCGAGCGGCTCGACGAGACGAATCCAACGGGCCCAAGATCACTAAATTCTTACACCATTAAGGCACCTAAATGCTTAATAAACGCTATATAATCAAGAGAACTAATGTCAGTCATTCAATGAAACACTCCCAATCTACTCTTGATCTTCTCCATATTTACTAGTCATGTCACTCCTAAAAAACTGTAAATAACCCCTCATTCTTCACTTAAGGGGGGAGGAGGAAGAAGAGAAGAGCTTATGGACTTGAATAATCCTGGACTCCACCCTGATGTCACCGCCGACAAATCTGCACCACCAGACCGCCACTAATGAATCTCTTCCAGACCATCACCATCAGATCTCCATCTGGCAATAATTGATGAACCTTCCTCTAACCACTGTTGCCGGGCAACTACTATCCTTCCGACCTCCGTCGCCCGCCAACTACGACTTGTCCAACCACCGTCGCTCGCTTAAGACCCTTCCGACCTCTATCGCCCAACTACGATCCTTCCGACAACTGTTGCCCTCCTACACTCCTTCTAAACTCCGTCGCCTGCTAAATACAGTCCTTCTGACCATCACCATCCGACTACGACCCTACCAATCAAATGAACAGGACACCACACACACTCTCTCTCTCATAACATTGGGTTCTTCTAGCTCCAACCATGCAAAGTGCATTATATGATGCATATTAGCTAAGCATTAATACTAGTTGATTCATTTTCAACTGGTTAGACTCCGTGGTTTTTTTCCTTTTCGTGATTTTTCATATAAAAATTTTAATGTCTCTTATCAATGTTGCACTTTTATCTCTTATATGTTTGTACGTCAGATTTTTATATAAAATTAGGACGCTAAACTCTACATCTTTTTACCGTCGTGAATATTCCAAGACGCAACAATTATTATTACAAAACTTTTTTAAACCAACGATAAGATTTTCACAACAAAGTGTTGAATTGCTTACTGACCATATTTGTCGTCAAATTGTTGACTATAAGTCAAAATATTAAATCCTACCAATAATTTCTCAAACTCTCTAATTAGGCCGCTCTCCCACTTTTCTCTTCGAAACATTAGGCATATGATTTTGCTAAATTTTATTTAAGATCTATAAATCAATTTAGAAATACAAATGTATGTTTCTTTGCACTTTTATAATAAATGTTTGATTTTAACACAGTTAATAAATAAATTAATTTATGTAAGAAATATAATTGTGACTCATATATTCTATTATCAATAAAATAAATTATTATTAATCAATAGAAATATATTTTAATTGTATTTCTTCTCAAATAAATATTTGAAATGAAATAAATTTCAACTCATTTTCATTATCATTTTCAACACCATCATTTCTTCTGCTTACTATAAATTCTTGTAAACTAAAAAAGTCTAAGATTTTGTTTGGGACAGCTTTCTTCTTACTTCTTAAAGTAGCTTTTTAATACAAAAATTAAAATTTGTATACTAGAGATGTTTTAAAGAAGTAGTAATAAAATTATCCAAAACGAAACCTAAGTTAAC
Source organism: Dendrobium chrysotoxum (assembly GCA_019925795.1). NCBI lineage: Eukaryota > Viridiplantae > Streptophyta > Magnoliopsida > Asparagales > Orchidaceae > Dendrobium > Dendrobium chrysotoxum. The sequence continues at coordinate 87,649,432 of CM034313.1, forward strand.
ACATCCTATCATAGCGATTAAACTCCATATTGGATCCCAATTAAAAAGCTGTTTGATATAACTTTTTTACTATTTTATTTTTCAGGGCTTCAGCCCTCAACCATAATTCTGTATGGCTACTATTTTCTTATTATTATTATTTTTTAAATTATGTAAGAAAGCAATTTTTTACAACTGCCTTTAAAAAATAATTTTTTCACAACAACTTTAGAATAACCGTTATAAAAAGTTGCAATCATTCAAAAGAAATCAGAAGCTATTCGGTTTTCTACAAAATAAATGAGAAGTCCATAGAATAGAAAAATACTGCATTTTAATTAATTAAAATATTAAATTTTCTTTGGATCTGCCAAATTTGAATTCATTATTGGATGCCAATTAATTTTATTGATAATATTCTTTAAAAAGTTTCGAATCTGAACTTTTTACAAAAAAAATATTAAATTTCAAAATACTCAAATACATAATTAAATTACCTGATTTGTTAATTTAAAATAATCGTAGATAATCAAATAAGCCCCACAAAATAATTTCCAACTGGCTTATCAATCCACCAATTAAAAATAAAATAATATCACACAGCTTGACCTACTTTTTCATTTCCATCAAATGCTCCTCCAAAGCTCTCACCTTTTCTTCGCTACAAATACCCAACAAATCCCCGAGCAAATATTACAGTCTCACCGCAATATGGGTCTCAAGTTCAGCTTCGTCCCCATTGTCGACGCCATTAACCGCCGCTCCTTCACCGCCGCCGGCCTCCGCCGTTATTCCGTTTCTGTTGACCCAGACACCACCATCCAGTGCTGGCTTCCCCCTTCCTTCTCCAAGCCGCCGCTCCTCCTCCTCCACGGCTTCGGCACTCCAGCTACGTGGCAGTGGAGGTCCCAGATTCGCCCCCTCAGCCGCCACTTCGACCTCATAGTGCCGGACCTCATCTTCTTCGGTGGGTCCACCACTCTGTCACCGGAGCGGTCGGAGAAGTTCCAGGCGGCGGCGATGGTGGCTCTTTTGGCGAAACTAGAAATCTCCAGCAAGGTGGCGGGGGTGGTGGGGACCAGTTATGGGGGGTTTGTGGCATACCACGTGGCAAAGATGATGGGGCAAGCGTGGGTCGGGAAGGTGGTGATTGCCAGCTCCGACTTGGGGAAAACGGAGGAAGATGATCGGGCGATGAGGGAGAGGGCTGGTGGGGTCCATAGCGTGGAGGAGATTATGCTGCCGACCACGGCGGCCAGTCTCCGGCGGCTTTTACAGCTTGTCTTCCACCGGCCGCCGCTGTTCATGCCGGACTTTGTCCTCAGGGACTTCGTACGTGTGAGTGGGGGCCGAACATATGAAGTACCTCTGATTTGATTGATTATTTATATGATCGTATAAATTTTTTTATATAATAACGGTATATACGTGCATGACGATAAATTTTTTAACGAATAGATAAATTAATTTTATTTTGAAAGAGACATGAAAAATATTAAAAAGATCACAAATTTTTTATATTTTTATTATTTAAATTTTATATTTATCTTAAAATAAATTTAAATATTTAAAATTTTACCTTGATCTAATTTTATAAAACGATTATTTGAATATCTTGATTAAAATATAAACAAATTTCAAAGCTCTTAATATGTTTTAAGATAAGTATAATATTAATTATCTATATATTACACTCATCTTAATGTATATTTAAGAATTTTGGAATATTTATGTAGATTTTTTTCCTATTTTTTCTTGATGAAAATATAGAAACTAAGACTTCATTTGGGATAATTTTCTTAGTGTTTTCTAAAATAATTTTCTAATATAAGAATTTTTTTAAAATAATAAAACAACAGTTGTCAAAAGTTGTCTCAAATTAATCTTTTCTAAAGCAATTTTTTAGTAAAAAAAATTTTGTACTTAAAAAATGCTTTAATAAAGCTATTCCAAATGAAGTCTAAGTCCTCGTTTGGGGCGGCTTGTTTGATGCTTTCTAAGACAACTTTGTAGTATAAAAAAAATCTAATTCAAAAAATTTTTATACTAAAAAATTATTTTGAAAAATAGTGAAATAGCCGTCCCTAATGAAGCCTAAGTCAAGATGCCTGCACGTTGCTCTTGCTAATTAATGTGTCCCTTATCAACCATAATGCTAAAATATGTCCCACCAAAAAAAATATTTATCAAATTATCCTTGAAATAATTTACATTAAAATAAAAAGATAAATACATATAAAGTATAAAAATTAAATATTTAATTCAGCATATATTTAAATATTTTGATTAAAAAATCCTTAATTTTATTTAATTGTTCATTCTATTTAAATATATTCTTATATTGAGCAGTCTACCATCCAATCCTGAATCTGTAACTATTATTAGAATATTTTGACTTTCTTCTTTGTAAATTTCCAACGGTTAGTTTAATTAATTAGTTCAGATGTCTACTATTATTATAATCTAAATGTCGAAATTGTCCAAATAAATTTAAAAATACTGCCTACATAAATAAAGATTGTGAAATTCAGTCCTATTTGATGCAAATCTTTTTTCATTATTCATTTATTCTCAAAAAAAAAAAAAAAAAACTCTTGTAATTGTAATGGCTCTGCAGAACATTTTCAAGGAGAAGTTGGAAGAAAAGAAAGAACTTCTAAAGGCAATTACACTGGGAAACAAAGATCTGTTCCAGCTTACTGCTCTTCCTCAGGTAGTCAGAGAAATCAGAATAGAAAATAATAAATCAAGAATAATGCTTTCCTTGTTTAGTTAAGGCTCCACTGTTTTTTCTGCTGCTTTAAAAAGCAATTTTTTTATACAAAATATTTTAAGCTATTAATTTTTTACTAAAAATCTTATTTAAAAAGTATTAATAAAGCCGCCCCAAAGGAAGCCTAAAAAATAAAAACGTGTTCTTGTCTTGTTGGACCACTTCTTTTTTAGGTATAAAATACAAAATGGGGGTTTATATTGCATTCAAAATATCAAGGTCTATATAATTAATATCTAATTTTTATTTTCTATACATATGTAGCATCCAAAATATCAAAATAATATAAAAACTAACACCACTTACTAAAATTTCTAGCCTCGCCATCACGCCCTCGAGTCCTGTTAACCTATTGCCATTCACACATGTTCTTCAACCCGCGAAAGCTTGCATGCGAATGCATCAACAATCTCCCCTCTTCATGAAAAAATTATTACGTGCGGTGTCCGGACGAGTCTGGAGGTCAATCTGGACACACCACGTCACTCAATAAACAGTGCATTGAGTGATATAGCACGACCGAATTGACCTCCGTACTCATCTGGACTCTGCTTATAATAATCTCTCCTCTTTCATGACCTCTATGTGCTCTCCCCTCTTTTGCTCATGGAACTCACAAGCGAATGCATCAACACGATTAACAAGCCCAACACGCTTGCAATGATGAAGATAAGAAAGTCACAAATGAGCTCGCTAGGAGAACGCATCGACATGCCTAGCAATGATCTAGCGAACGAACGTAACATGGGTGATAAAGAGATGTAAAAAATAATAAAATTTAGATTTTAAATATATAAATCTTAATGTTTTGAGTGCTATGGAAGTCAATCTCCTAATTAAAAATAATTATTACTATTATTATGCATAGATTATTTTGAGGAGAAACATATTAGTCATAATTCAGCTCATTCTATATTTTTCTTGTTAGGTTTTATTAATTATGATTTTTTGCAGGATGTATTGATTATTTGGGGCGAACATGAAAGATTATTTCCATTGAACAAGGCATATGAGCTTAAGAAGTAAGTTAATTGATGAATTTTCAATTTTATGTCTAATTTCTTTCTAATTAATGTTATTATCATTGGCATAATCCATATTATCTTTGATTTGCTGTGAGAGAAAACTATTTAGGTTAAATTTTCTTTTTTTAAATGATTTAAATTCATTTTAAAATAATTATAATAAAAAATGATTAAATAACTTATTTGGATTAAATCTTATTAAATTTTCTTCTTTTTTTAATTTCTTGTTGAAGATAGTTATCTAAATATTTTTTTCTTTTTGTTCCAGCTGAGTTATTTTCTTTTGAATGAACTATATTTTTTCTATTGGGCAAATTTTAGAAATGAGCGGGTTTAAAACATTATTATGTAAAACAGAAACAGATACGCTAAATAATTTGGCGCATTTAGAATGCGTCAAATAGTTCGGCGCATTCTAAATGCGCCAACCTAATTGGCGTATTTGTCAAGAGAGAGGGAGGGGAGAGCACGGGGAGAGAGAAAGAGAGAGAAAGCATGTAGAAGAGAGAGAGAGGGAGAAAAAGCTGACCGGAGAGAGAGAGTAAATATTTAATAGGATTGAGAGAGTTTGAGATAATTACAGTTAAATGATATATATTTTAAATAATTAAACTAATATTTAAATATTTTAAATAATTAAAATAATAGTTAACTGATATATATTTAATATTTAAATAATTATTTTAATGGTAAAATGATATTAAGTTTTTTTATTTAAAAATATATTAATTTTATTTTGTAATTTTTCTATTTTGATTATTTATAATCGACATATTTTTTATCATTTTTCAAATAGCAACTGAGAGAGATAATTTAGTTCTATTGATAATAAATTTTAAATATTTTTTAATCAAATTCAAGACAATTAAATATTTAAAATTTAGAATGTATTATAAATATTATTTAAGTAATTAATAATATATTTAAATATATTTTTATACTTAATTAAATAGTTAACTGATATATATTTAAATATATATTTATATTTATATTTAAATGCATTATAAATATTACTTAAATAATTAATATTTAAATATATATTTATAAATATGAATTATAAATATTTATACTTAAAGTTTAGAATGTATTATAAATATTTATACTTAATTAAATAGTTAACTGATATATATTTAAATATTTATTTATATTTATATTTAAATGTATTATAAATATTACTTAAGTAATTAATATTTAAATATATATTTATAAATATGTATTATAAATATTTATACTTTAAAGTTTAGAATGTATTATAAATACTTATACTTAAGTAATTAATATTTAAATATTATTAATTACTTTTATTAATTACTTAAGTAATATTTATAATATATTTTAAACTTTAAATATTTAATTGTCTTAAATTTGATTAAAAAATATTTAAAATTTATTATCTATAGAACTAAAGTATCTCTCTCGACTGCTATTTGCAAAATGATAAAAAATGTGTCGAGTATAAATAATCAAAATAGAAAAATTACAAAATAAAATTAATATATCTTAAAATAAAAAAAAAGTTAATATCATTTTGTCATTGAAATAATTATTTAAATATTAAATATATATCAGTTACTGTTATTTTAATTATTTAAAATATTTAAATATTAGTTTAATTATTTAAAATACATATCAATTAACCGTAATTATTATTTAAATATTAGTTTAATTATTTAAAATATATATCAATTAACTTTAATTATCCCAAACTCTCTCTCCCCGTGAGCTTTAACTCTCTCTCTTATTAAATATTTATTCTCTCTCTCAGCTTTTTCTCCCTCTCTCTCTCTCTTCTGCTCGCTTTCTCTCTCCCTGTCCTCTTCCCTCCTTCTCTTTTTCTCCCTCTTGGCGAATACGTCAATTAGGTTGGCTCATTTAGAATGCGCCGAACTATTTGGCGCATTCTAAATACATCTTTTTAACTTTTTTTTTCTAATCATACTCTTTTTACATAATGATGTTTTAAACTCGCTCATTTCTAAAATTTGCCCTTTTCCATTTATTATTAAAAATTTCGTTGCCGACGTTTCTTATTAAATTAATAATATATTATATTAAAAATAAGAAAATGATTAAATTGTTCTCTTTGTTTGAATGATCAAAATAGTTGGCATTATATAAAAGTATTAATTTGATTATTCATAAAAAATTAGGAAATCATTTTGATCATTATACAATTAAAGATAAATAAATTAATAAGCTTTTCAAAGTCCAAAGGAGATGAAATAAAAACAAAATTTTGAATCAAGAAACTTCAATCAAATATTTTATTTGGGTGGATTTCAAATCCTTAGAAGGCTTTGGTTCCAAACATTTAAGATCTAGATGTATTTCAACATACATTTTAATTTTATTTAGTTGAGTGTAAAATAAATCAATGAAATTATATATATATATATATATATATATATATCATTGAATTTAAAGTAAAATTAAGTCTAGGGCATGGTCTCTTTGGGATAAATGTTTTTAATGTTTTATTTTTCAAACCGCGAACGCAGTTCTTGATATGTCATCAAAAAATTAAATTGATCATGCACAAATCTCAATATAAATATGAATAAAAATTTTTCAAATTAAATTCATGACCATCTAAACTTCAATTTCAACAAACTTATAGTCAAATTGAATGTTTTAAAGAGACGAACCCAACTACACCAAAATCGGTCCAATATGAACCCAAATGGATCCAAATCAAGGGCTGAAACCTATTTGGAAGTTTCAAAACATTAATTGGATGACCAAATGGTATCAAAATGTGACATGCTTATAGTCGAATCGAGCAGCCCGACGAATGAATCCAACAAGCCCAAGATCGCCAAATTCTAACATCATTTAGACACTTAAATTTTCAATAAACAATCCACGATCAAGAGAGTTGATATCAGCCATCCATTGAAATACTCCCAACATGCTTTTAATCTTCTCCCTATTTACTAGTGTATCACTCCCAAAGAATTATAAGTAGACACCCATTCTTCACATGAAAGGGGGAGGAGGGGAAAAGAAGAAGGGAAGAGCTCTAGAGCTTGAAGACTCCTGGACCTCCACCTCGACACCACCGCTGATGAATCTGCTCCACCAAGCCGCCGCTGATGAACCTCTAGCCAACAATGACCGTTGAACCTCCATATGGACTTAAAAACGCCCACCGACTACGGTCCTTCCAACCACTTTCGCCCGCCGACTATAGTCCTTTCGACCACTATCACCCACTAACTATGGTCCTTCAGACCACTATCGCCCACCGACTACTCCCTTTCAACCACCATTTTCCGACTACGATCCTTTCGATCATTGTCATCCCACTACGGTCCTTGTGACCACCGTCGCCCAACTGCGATTCTTCCGACCATCGTCACCCAACTACGATCATTCCGAGCACCGTCGCCCAACTACAATTCTTCCGTGTTTCGACTACCGTTGCCTACTGACTACAGTCCCTCTAACCACTATCATATGTTGACTATGATCCCTCCGACCACAGTCGCTCGCCAACTACAGGCCACTCGACCAACGTCACCCACCAACTATGGTCCCTCCGACCACCGTCGCCTGCCAACTATAGTCTCTCCAACCTTCGTTGCCCGTCGACTACAGTCCCTTCGACCACCGTCGCCCACTGACTACGGTCCCTCCGATTGTCGCCTGCCGACTACGATCCAATTGACCAAACATACATGCCAACACTCTTTTGAGAACATCTATCATGTAATGAGAAAAAAAATCTATTATGTAATGAGCTCTATACAATATATATTTGCTACATTGAGCTCCGAGTGAAAACTTATGTACCCAACATCGTTTATTAGTTTTGGACTTGAAGATAACGGGGAAGAAATTAAAAAATAAAGTAAAACATTTTCCTAGGATTAGATGGGGGCATTTAAAGAATATTAACAAAAATATTTTTGAGAGTAAGATTTTAGATCTTAAGATTTTGTCTGTGCATGAGGATGCTAATGTTAGTGGGAAAAAGTGGCTAGTAATATTAAGAATATTGCAAAAGATGTGCTTGGAGTTTCAAAGGGAAAAGCTCCTAATAGTAAAAATAGTTGGTGGTGGAATCCAAATGTGCAAGAAAAGATTAAAAATAAGAAGATTTGTTATAAAAATTGGTTTAATTGTAAAAATTCTGATAATTGAAAATTATATAAAGAGGCACGTAAGGAATCTAAGAAAGCAATATGTGATGCAAAGAGTTTAGCTTTTAGTGATTTATATAATAGATTAGATACTAAGGAGGGAGAAAGATATATGTATAAGCTAGCCAAACAAAGAGATAGGAGTAGTAAGGATTTAGTTCAAGTGAAGTGTATAAGGATGAAAATCAAAAAGTACTTTTTTTAGAAGATGATATTCAACAAGGTGGATGAGATATTTTGCTAAACTTTTTAATGAAGAATGTGAAAATAAAATTGACTGTAGTGACCTTAGCACCTTAAATGAAAATAAAGATTTCTGTTTTTATCGGCGTATTAGTAAAACCGAAGTTAGAGAGGCTTTAAAGAAAATGAAGGGTGGAAAAGCTGTTGGACCTGATGATATTCCAATAGAGGTGTGGAAATGCTTAGGAGATGAAGGAATTTCTTGGCTTACTAAACTTTTTAATACTGTTTTGAAGACTAAAAAGATGCCAGATGAGTGAAGAATGAGTGTGTTAATCCCTATTTTTAAGAATAAAGGTGATGCACAAGATTGTGCGAATTATAGAGGAATTAAGTTAATGTGTCATACTTTAAAACTATGGGAACGAGTTATGGAGCATAGGTTGCGGCGTGATACTAATGTTTCTCAAAATCAATTTGGATTTATGCCGGGTAGGTCTACTATGGAAGCCATACATTTATTAAGAGGTTTGATGGAGAAATATAGAGAGAATAAGGAGGATTTACATATGATATTTATTGATTTAGAAAAAGCATATGATAAAGTTCCAAGAGAAGTGCTATGGAGAGTTCTTGAAAAGAAAGAAGTTAATAACGCTTATATTCAAATCATTAAAGATATGTATGCAGGAGCTATTACTTGTGTTCAAACACAAGGTGGTTTGACCAAGTATTTTCCTATTTCGGTTGGATTACACCAAGGATCAGCCTTAAGCCCATATCTTTTTGCTTTAGTCATCGATGTTCTCACTAGACATTTGCAAGAGGATGTACCTTGGTGTATGCTTTTTGCTGATGATATTCTTCTTGTTGATAAGACTAGAGAGGGAGTTGAAGGTAAACTAGAATTGTGGAGGTCAACCTTAGAGTCTAAAGGTTTTCGCTTGAGTAGATTTAAAACGGAATATATGGAGTGTAATTTTAGTAATAATAGACCTAGTGAGGGCATTGTGACTTTGGCCGATCAAGTCATTAATAAGAGTACACGTTTTAGATATCTTGGATCTATTGTTCAGAGTGATGGTGATATAGATGGGGATATTATCAGCAGAATCCAAGTTGGATGGTTGAAGTGGAGGAATGCATCGGGCTTATTGTGTGATAGAAAAGTACCCCTCAAACTTAAGGGAAAATTCTATAAGATGGTGGTGAGACCTGCAATGCTTTATGGTGCTGAATGTTGGCCATTAAAAGAGAAGCATAATTCTAAGTTAAGTGTTGCAGAGATGAGGATGCTCAGGTGAATGAGTGGCTTTACCCTTAGAGATAGGATACGAAATGAGCATATTCGTGAAAAGGTTGGAGTAGCTCCAGTGGAAGATAAGATTAGAGAGAGTCGCCTTAGATGGTTTGGTCGCGTAAAACGGCGGCCTCCCGATGACCCGGTTAGGAAAGTAGAGGTCTTAGATTTGACTTATGTTAAGAAAGGTAGAGGTAGACCTAAAAAGACTTGGTTAGAAAATATTAGAAATGATCTTTATTTATTAGATTTAAATGAGAATTTGACTTTTAATAGGACACAATGGAGAAAAAGGATTCATGTAGCCGACCCCACGTAGTGGGATAAAGGCTTGATGTTGTTGTTGTTGTTGTTGTTGAGCCAGCACCCTCCTCCGAGGAAGGATATTATTTGTAATCAACCAACAAATACTAGTGAATTCATTCGAAGTAGGCTAAATCCTGTCTTTTTTCCCCTTTTCATGGTTTTCCACATAATTATCTTTGTGTCTCTTATGAACGTTGCACCCCCTATCACTTATCTGTTTGTGTGCTGGATCTTCGAACAAAACTAGGAAGCTAAACTTATATTTCTCTACCACTGCAAATATTCCAGAACACAACAGTTCTGCTTTGCTACTATTTTCATGTCACTTTTAATAAATTTGTGTGCTAAAAAGTTGGTCTTACTACAGCTTTGAAAGCAATTACTTTCTTTATAATAGTTTTATAATTAATATTATAAAAAATTGAAATAATCCTAATTAAATCCCTACAAAGAGCTATAACCGTCCTAAACATGAGAGATTATTACATGTAGAGTCCGGACATAGCTTTTTGTCTAAACTCTAATCACGGGAAGACATGTACATCCTGTGTACAAGAGAGAGAAAAAAATCCAAGTGTCTTAATCTAAGTGTTTTCACGTGGTTGGAATAAATTTTCCTAAACATACCCCATACCCTAAAGGCAAACAACCTTACTCTCCGGCGAGTACGACGTGGATGGAGATCATCAACGACTGCGCATCTCAGGCACAGGAGTTTGAGGCGAGGTCGAGCGTCCAGAGTGTCTTAGGAGAGGACGACGCAGGGCGGGTCGAGTGTTTGGATGTCGAGGCGAGATCGAGTGTTGAGGTCACAGCCACAAATGTTGCACTGCCGGTGGAGTATGGGCTCAGGGGGCGTGGTAGAGCACGGATGTTGCAATCACGATCTACAGGTAGCATTGCCTACTAGGTCCACGATAGGGGTGTCAATATTAGACCCAACCCGAAAACCCGACCAGAACCCGACCCAAAAATTTCGGGTTTAGGTTGACTTGAACTCGAAGCGGGTCGGGTTCGGGTCCGAAAAACTGACCCGTTTTCAAATCCGGGTCGAGTTCGGGTTAACCTGGAAGCCCGGGAATGACCCGGAAACTTGTCTGCCCACTTTGACCGGCCTTGCCCGAGTCTGCCCTCCTGCGCCGGCTGCCCGCCTGCCCCAACTGCCCCGCCTGCCCGCCTACCCTGCTTGCCCCGGCCACCCTGGCTGCCCGCGTCGCGTCCCAAGGCCAACGTCGCGTCGCGCCCGGTCACATCCAGCGTCGTGTCGGACGAGTTCCGCGTCGCATCCAGCGTCGCATTGAGTCCCGTGTCAGTCGACGGCCGCTTTCGCCGGCTTCAGCTGCCGCCCGTTGTCGGCCCACTGTTGCTGCCTACCCGGCGTTGCAATGTCTGCGGGTCGGGTCGAGTTCGGGTCCAAAAAAATCGACCGTTTGCAAAAACGGGTCGGGTTGACCCGAACCCGAATAGTGTCGGGTCAGTTTCGGGCTCAACCTGAACCCGACCCGTGACCTGAAATTGACACCCCTAGTCCACGGTGTGCGTGAGCAATCTCATGTCTCTAAAGACCGGAACGATCTGGTGCGGGGGCAATCGAGGCCAAGCGAGACTGTCAACTACGTGGCCACATCTATAGAGATGGCCGAGATTTCATTAGGGGTTTTCAAAATTAATTGTTTAATAAAAAAATTTCATTCAAAAATTTTTTACTAAAAAATTATTTTATTAAAGTAAAAAAACCGTCACAAAAGACGAAGCTTGAATCAAATTAAGACTGTATGTGATAATTTTCTTATTATTTTCTAAAGAACATTCTAACACAAAATCTTTAAACATAAAAATTTTATAAAAAAAATTACTTTAAAAAATTAAAAAAAAAACTATTCCAACCGAAGTCTAACTTGTGAGTCAACCTGAATTTTTTTTTTTTTTGGAAAATTAGGGCCTTGCCCAATCTATTGATAAATAAAACATGTATACAAGTGGAAAATAGATCAAAACAAACCTGCCTGTAGCAAACAAGCAAAAACTACAGCAGGATGTAAACCAGTAAGCATAAAAACTACAGCAAGATGTAAACCTGTAAGCATAGAAGAGCTAAAAAGACTCAAGAACAACGAAACCCAAAATTTAACGGTAAAAACTGTAGAGGCCTGAACTCAGGTTAGCAAGAGTCATAAAAGCAAATCAGTGTCTCCCTTGGTTGCCAGATGGCCATCCAGAAGGGAGAAAAACAGGCTTCATTATCGTCCATGCCCAAAAATTAGCCTGCCAAAGACAACTGGAGAGTCGTCACAGTCACAGTTTGTAATTCAAGCATCGAGAGTATAGGCAACAGAACAACATCTAGATCCCTGCAGAATATGTTGTACCAGCACATCATAAAGCTAATATAAAGGAATTGTAGCCTCCAAGATAACAGCAGGCCACCATAACATTGCTTAGCTAACTCCAAACAGTCTTTCTATCAAATATTCTCCATCTTTCCAACTCGACATTCTTAATTTGATAACTCTGATAATCTTTTTCGCTAGTGAGGTGGCACTCACATTGGAAGAGTTAAACCTCCTATTGTTTCGTTCAATCCAAATGAAATACACTAAGGCATTGAGTATAAGCAAGGTGCCAATTTTGATATTGTGGGGAACAGCTGCCTCATCAGCATAAAGGAATGCTTGGGTAATATTAGGCCTTAGGTAGAAATATTGGAATGCGGGGATTAATCTTTTCAGCACAGTGAAAGAGTACTCACATTCAAACATCAAATGAGTGGCTGTTTCAGTAAAACAACGACAATTTATTAGAGACTTTATGTCATAAAATTTATATATATTTACATAAACTAATGCCTATAATTTTATATTTGCTTAAATAACAAGGCGACTTTTAAAACACATAAGACAATCACTAACATTAATTTATTTAAAATAAAATATATTTTTTAAATTATATTTTAATATGAATTAAATAATATGATTTTATATAGGTAAATATTAAGATTATTCCTGACATATATGTAAATCCCTAAAATCAGTGTTGCACTTATCACAAAACCAATTTATATGGCAGAGATATCTACCCTCATCAAAAAATTTGGTTAGAACATCAAAAGCCTAAAATTTTCCTAAAATCATCCTCATATTTTTTTATTTATTTATCTCCTTTCATTCTAACAATGGCATGGCATACTCAAATGACTCTTTTTTTTTAATCATCAGAATCTGTTTTCAATGGTGAATATGGAGGATTTTATATTTTATTTATTAATATGCTAATCTTCATCATCTTAATGGTCCTCGTCCAAATAACAACACCACCATCAAGCTTTCAAAATGGCAAACACCTCATCAAATTATTCGTTGCTCCTATTGCAATCTTTTAAGGCTATCTCCTACCGAACGCTAAACCATCGTTTGCCGTCTCCGAGCTGCTCCATTCGAACGCCAAAACCTACACCATTCTCGCAACGTGAACAATATGATGTCAATATTGGCATCACACTATCACGAACACCATTTTTTTTGGGTTGGAAAAAGAATATATCAAGAATATTCTTTTTTGATGTTATGAAATAAAATTTCGGTTGAAGATGAGTTACTACATTTTAGAGTGAAAAATAAATTTTTCGTTTGAAGATGCCCTAAGGCACCATAAAAAAATGTGAGACTTTCAAAAGGGTAATATTTTTCGAATCTACAATTTCTATCAAACATTATTTATCTTCATAAAAAAAGATTTGTCCATTCAAAAGTAGCATATTGACATGAAAATGAGATGAATTACTCTAATTTTGTCTCTCTCTACTCTATAATTTTGTAAATTTTATTGATTAGAAAGTACAATCAAAGTAGCAAATAACAAAGCAAGCTTGCAGGAAACTGGGAGAGAATGCAAAATTGGAAGTCCTGAAGAATACAGGCCATGTGCCTCAGCTGGAAGATCCAAAGCAGTTCAATAAAGTCCTTCTTAGCTTCTTGTTAGGCAACACTGAATAATAATGTGTGTTGATCTTTGCCTCTTTGGAGATTGGGCGAGATATAAAGAGTGCACTACTCAATAGTTTGCACTATCAGCCATTTCTATATATATATATTTGTTCTCATTTGTAATAAGGCATATAACAAGGTTTTTCATTTGGATTTATTATTTTATTTTGCATTTTTAACTAAGGGTTCGCTTTAGATAATTTTCTTATTGTTTTATGAAGCTGTTTTTTAATACAAAATTTTTTGAACTAAAAATTTTTATATTAAAGAGTTGCTTTAAAAAACAGTAAGAAAGCTGTCCCAAACAAAATCTAAAAGAATACTACGAGTAAGATCAATCAAAGGTCACGCTATGGCTACCAAGCATTCAATCAGCATACCTAATTTCTATTTTCAACTACAGCGATGTGCACTACTGTGCATGCCGACAGCCTATGCCTAGCGGCCTTCAGTGCTCGTGATCCCTCACATTGTACTTTGTGCCAACATCAGGCTCAGTTCTCGTGGACGCAGTCACGTTATGTTCCTTAGCATCGACGCCAACAAGCGTCAGTGTTCGTTCGTCCTTTAAGCTCATGGCCCTCTCTATCAACTCTCCATCTCTGGCCCTGTAGTTCATGGTGACATCCTTGCAGCTTTGATCCAATTATGCTTCACGACCACAATTCATTAATTTTTGTTCATCTCTCATGTCAAGCCCTATGCATTTTCACTTCCTATGGCGCTGAATCATCCTAGAGTAACCATTCCATCTATGTCCTTTGGTTTGGATCCTTCTTCGCCTTTGCTGCTTGTCCTCTAGTTATCGTGCATTATGATGCTTCCCTTCTGGCCATTCCTACACCTAGGATGTTGACTGCTTGGAATCTCCTATTACATATGCTCCCCATTCTTTTGTTGAAAGCAAGAAAGCTGAGATGGTTCCGAGATTTCAACATGCTTCCTCCAATTGATTTTCTATATATTTTCCGCAAGGTTCAATGACAACTCATCACAAGCTACACTATATGGTAAACCTACACTCATTTTTTTTTCTAATGAAGAAATCTCTGTCTGCATCTCCCTTCTCTTTGACAAGTTTTAAGGTGGTTGTCCTACTCTTAAGATTATTCGTAGATTCATGTATGATTTGTGAATGACTTGGATTTTTTTTTATTGTGCTTCTTGATTCTTGTCACGTTTTTATCAACTTATTCTTAGAAGCTAATTAAATAGACTTTTCTCAAGGAGATCTGTTAGGAAGTGCATCTAGAAATAGAAGAAATCTTTGACTGAAATTGAATTTCAGCAAACTTCAAAACAGTAAACGAGAATGACGATTTGGAATAACATGAGAAACTTTTTAATTGATGATTGATGGAAGAAAATAATAAGATACAATGGTTCTTCAATTGGAGAGGAAGATCGGACTCTCCCAAATCATAATCGCCCATTGAGCTCTTTCTATCATTAGGAAAACTAAATTCAGCCAAACATAATATAACCCTAACCCTACGATAAACAATACTACTTAAAGCATACAATCCAAAGCAAAATACCGAAACAGCCCTCCCAATTTGAAATTCCCTCCTAGCCACCCCCTCCTCCTCCTTTGCATTAAACCCTGGGCCTCACCCCAAGGGGAGCAGAACTCTGCTAGGGCGGACCAAGCTTCCGTCTGGTATAAACCTGGGCCGGTCACTTCTGGCCCGGTCCAACAATACCCCCCCTCTCAAAGGCAAATCCTGTCCTCAAGGTGAAAGGACAGGAATTGATGCTTCACCTTCTCGTACGGCTCCCATCTGGCATCATAGTTGGGCAGGTTCTTCCATTTTATCAGCACTTCCTTGATCCCTCCTCCCTCCCGTACCTCAACTGTGACATGTGGAACACTGGGTGTATGGTAGAGATCGAAGGTAACCTCAATTGATAAGCCACTGCTCCGATCTTTTCCAATATCTCATAAGGGTCAAAGTACCTCGAAGCTAGCTTCTCATTCCTCATGTTAGCTACCGTCTTTTATCTGTAGGGATGAAGCTTCAAGTATACCCTATCCCTAATCTCAAATTAGAAGTCCTTGTGTTCATCTGTCCACTTCTTCATGATCTGTTGAGCCTTGAACAAATACCTTTTTAATTCATCCAACACCTTAACCCTCTCCTCAAAATACTACTCCAGTGAAGAAACTAATATGTTATTCTGCCCAAAATGCACCAAGTGAGCTGGGTCCCTTCCATACAATACTTTGGAAGGAGTCATCTGGGAAGCTGAGTTATACGAAGTGTTGAACTAGTATTCTGCCCATGCTAGCCACTTGGCCCACACCTGAGGTGTTTCTGAAGTAAAACATCGCAAATATGTCTCTAAGCTCCTATTTACCACCTTTGTATACCCATCTGTCTGGGGGTGATAAGCAGGGCTCCTCTTCAGCATTGTTCCCTGGAACCTGAATAGCTCCCTCCAAAAATGATTGAGGAACACCTCATCTCGATAGGATACTATAGACTCTGGTATCCCATGCAGTCTGACCACATCTCTTATGAATGTCGTTGCTGCTGTCACTGCTCTGTAAGGATGTCATTGTCACAACCCAACTTGACAAAACCTACTGATGGGACAAATTATATCGTGTTGAGTTGTGATAGGTAAATTCCAAAATCTAGTTTTGAAAATGTTTCAAAATTCTTCTAATTTAAACATTAGAATAAAAATAAACTACAGAGGTGCTAAAAATATCAAGAGTATTGTAAATAAACTCACCTATAAGATATCTTTCATTCATCAAATTGTATAAATTACAGTATATGGCTATAAACAGAAGCTACATAACTAAATAATAAATTAGTCATGATTGTACAAAAATCAAAACAGAGAAATACTTATAAACTCAGATCTAATCTGAAACTGCTAATCAACAAGCTCCTTCCTTTTCCCAGACCTAAAAACTAGAAGTAAAACGACAGTGAGATAGCTCAGCTGGCCACACAAATTGATCTAAATTTTCAAATTTTTTCATTAAATATTTTTTCGAATATTTAAAAGCAGTTAAATACAATATAATAAATCACTGTACCGAGAAAGATAATAAGAACATAACAGTTATCAAATTATTTAAATGACAATACTGAGCAGATAAATAAATTGAAATTCATATCATGGAGCAGTTCATATCATAAAACAGTTAATTTCACATTTCTCGAACTCAGACAAAATCTCAAAGGATTTTGGCTCCTTATGACTTCATTTTATACTTATAGCACTAGAACATAATCGTAGGCACCAGAACATGACTTATAACTACCAGAATATACCTGTATAGGCATTAGAATATTCTCTGACACGGACAAAATCTTAAAGGATTATAACCCCTTATATCTCTAAGCAAATATTTTTCATATGAAATTATTTAAAATCACCTGATTCAATCATATAAACACATATTTCATCATATTACAACAAATAAAATATAATTAAAAATATTTTATAATTGCACAGTTTTTTATAATGGTAAGAAATAGAAAATCCTACTAAACAAAAATGCACATTTACAATAAATAACCAAATTATTAGAGATCGTGCAGAATACTACTTTAAGACTTTAATTGTACTATAACATAATTTTTCAGCATCCAGATAATTTTCTATTTAAAAAAATTGTATACATTCAAAATCCCCAAAATAAAATTTCTAGAAAATATTCAGTGTTCAAAATCTTAATCTTTATAATATATAAAAAATTACGTGGTGAATTATTTAAAAGTACAAAATTATCCTCATTTTTCGGTAACGAAAATAGAAATTTAATCAAAAAATTTGATAAAAATTTCATATTTTAAAAATTTATATAGGCATAATGTGACCTACCCTGAGATTAAGGGTGTCAATTATTGACACTACTCGATTACTCGACCCGAACCCAACCTAAAAAATCCGGGTTAGGGTAACGAGTCAGGTTCGAGTTTCAATTTTTGGCCCTTTTAAAAAACGGGTCGGATCTGGGTCAACTCGATAACCCAAAATTGACCTGGGATTAACCCGGCTGCCCATCTGCCTAGTGTCTACATTGGCACTTTGCAGTCCGCACCGGCATCTCTGTTGTTCCGCAGTATCAGCATCACTTGTTGTTGAGCGCCAGCTCTCTTTGAGAGAGACGGAGACCCGGATCATGCAGCACCAGGCCTAGCCCTCACGTTATCGGCATGATGCTCGGCCGCTCATGTCAAACCGTACAGGTGCACCACGCTTGAAGCGGTCGCCCACTCGCCCTAGCCCTCATGTCGAATCATGCAGGCGCACCGCACTCGAAGCCTTGCAGGCAAAATGCAGTTCGTACACAGGCATGCACGCACGGCGAGGAGCTCTTGCCCTCGCTCGGACCACGCCCAATCTCAAGATCTCATCCTGGGTTTGCAGGTCAGGTCAGGTCAACCCAATAACCCGCACGGGTCGGCTCCTGCTTGAAAAACTTGACCTGTTTGCAAAACCGGGTTGAGTTAGGGTCAACCCGTTTGAACCCGAGTGAATTCGGGTTGGACCCGAACCCGACCCGTTGACCCGTTTTGACATCCTTACTCGAGATGAATAAATTCTCCGACTGGGCCGACTGACAAAAATGGCTTTATGATCTCAAAATTTGAGTTTTTTCTCTCTTTTATCCCTTATTTTTTACTCTGTTAAATGCTCTTTATTAAACAAATTAGAGAGGAAAATAATGGAGGGGTATTTTTATAATAAAATAATTGAAGAGGTATAATTATAATTAAGCCATTTGTTCAGTTTTTAGTGAAAAATCTATATAAATCTTTTTATATCTCCAAATTTGAAGATCTAAAAATTATAAAAAATATTCATAAACT
Source organism: Dendrobium chrysotoxum (assembly GCA_019925795.1). Taxonomy (NCBI): domain Eukaryota; kingdom Viridiplantae; phylum Streptophyta; class Magnoliopsida; order Asparagales; family Orchidaceae; genus Dendrobium; species Dendrobium chrysotoxum. Next base: position 87,667,958 of record CM034313.1, read on the forward strand.
ACCTAAGTATGTACAAAATACTCTGATGAAATTGGTTTGCAAAACGGACATCTAACGGTCCCAAAAATCGCGCACTTATACTAACAAGTGTTAATTTCTTAAGGAATAGCACAAATGCCCAAAAATTAAGAAAAATTAGTGAAACTAAAGCACAATACTATCTATATTATGGAGAAGACGGTTTGTGATTTAGACTTATAATGACTCCTAAAATATTTTTTGACTGTTATGGATCAAAAGAGCTCTTTTAAAATTTAAGGGTTATTACAGTCGCAGGGGAATGAAATTAGCATACTTACTCAACATGTCAACCATCACCAAAATCACTATAGATCCCTCAAATCGGGGTAACCATCTATAAAGTCCATGGTGACCTTCCACACTCTATCAGGAAGAGCTAGGGGTTAAAGTAATCCCTTTGAATCCATGACCATGTATTTGCTCCTCTAGCATATCTCACATCTAGCCACCATCTCCTCCACATCCTTGTGCATCCACTTTCAAGTTCCAATACAACTCTACTGCCAATCTCCTGTATGTCTTTTGTACACTAGAGTGGCCCCCAACAACGGTTCCATGAAACTGCTGCAGCATGTGTGGAATATGGACCTTGGTTTGTGGCGGCACAAACCTTCCCTTATATAGCAGTCTCTCCCCCTCTAGCGAATAGCCCGGGTGGCTACTCTCATCCCTCAATAGATCAACCCTGATCCTCCTTAGCTCCTCATTCTGCACACACACACTTTTTTAATAGCCCCACAATCCAACATCAATGGTATCGAAATGGCTAACTCTTGGAGCTCCAACATGCATCTGGATAAGGCATCATCCGCCTTATTTTCTTGGCTTATATTGAATCTCAAAGTCATAACCCAGCAGCTTTAGCAGCCACCTCTGATATTCCTCAGCCACAATCCTCTGCTATAACATGTACTTCAAGCTCCTCTGATTTGTCTAGACAATGAAATGTCATCCCAACAAATAAAGTTGTCACTTCTGAATAACTAATACGATGTCTATCAACTCTTATTCATAGATTGACTTCAATTTAGCTCTGGCTATTAACACCTAGCTGAAATAAAATATGGATCTGTGATTCTACATGAGCACAAACTCCAATCCATATCCTGATGCATCGATCTCTACCACAAACATCTGGGTGGTTGGGGAGAGAATCTGGTAGGGCCAAGACCGGTACCATGGTCATGGCCTATTTTAATCTCTTAAAGGCCTGGGTGGCTACTTCTCCCCATAAGAAGCTATCATTCTTTAACTGCTCTATTAATAGCCAGGCTATGATGTTGTATCCCCTCATAAATCTCTTGCAGTACCTAGTCATCCCTAGGAAATCCCTCAGATTCCTAGGAGAGGCCATTTCAACATTGCCTCAATCTTGGCTTGATCAGCAATCACCCCCACTTGAGATACAATGTGCTCCTCTACACTGGCTTATGCAAAACAACAGTTCTTCAGGTTAGCCCTCAGCCAATGTTATTGTAACACTTCTAATACCAACCTTAAGTGCTCCTAGTGCTCCTCATCTGACCTATTGTACACCAGGATATCATTAAAAAAAACTAATATAAATTATCTGAGGTATGGTCAGAACACCCTATTCATGAGGGACTGGAATATAGCAGGGGTGTTGATGAGGCCAAACGACATCACCAAAAACTATAGTGTCCCTCGGGTGTTCCGAATGTCATCTTCAGAACATCCTCCTCTCTCATCCTAATTTGATAGTACCTAGACTTCAGATCCATCTTCGTGAACACCACCGCTCCACAAAGTTCGTCTAACATCTATTACTGAAATAAGAAACTTGTATGGCATAGTCTCCTTGTTCAGGGCCCAGTAATCTACGCAAAATGTCCAGCTCCCATCCTTCTTTTTAACCAGTAAGACTGAGCTAGAAAAAGGACTCACGCTTGGCCTGATTATTCCTGCCTCCAACATCTCCTGGATCAGCTTCTCAATCAGTCTTCTGGATTCGAGGGTAGTGGTAAGGCATGACGTTTATTGAAGATATCCCCTCCCTTAAGAGGATAGCATAATCATTCTCCCTCTGTGGTGGCAACCCCTATGGTTGATGAAAAACCTCACTAAACAGCTAGATCAACGGTCGTACTAAAAGAGAAATGTCTCCCCCTTCCTCTAATCTGCTTCCATCTAAGCTCTGCAACTCCACCAAAAATCCTCCTCCCATCTCATGTAGGGTCCTCACAATGATTTTGAGAGACACCATGGCTTTGGATAACCCTGCATCTCCCCTGATCACCAGCCTTCTTCCCACCATCACTAGCTCCATCGTCAGTGCTCTCCAATTAACCTTGATATCCCCCAAGGTCTGTAGCCATTTTATACCTAGGATGACATCAGTGCTTCCTAACTCCAACGGAAGGAAGTCCTCCCTCACCTGGACTCCTTGTACAGTTAGAACCACTCCTTACACACTTCTCTACCCGTCTCCACCTTCCAGTGCCCATCATCACTCTATAACACTCTGTGTACACCAGTTTCACCCTCAATTAATCTACGACCTAGTTGGAGATAAAATTATGGGTCGCCCTACTGTCTATCAACATCACCACCTCCATGTCTGATATTTCTACTTTTACTTTCATGGTGTGATTTGAAGTGAATCCCACCACTGAGTTTAAGGAGACCTCTGCCATGTTTAGATGTAGCTCTTCCTCCTCCTCTACCACTGTTTCACTCCGACCTCCCTCCTCAGCTTCCTCGTTATCATAGACGGTGAGAACCTGAAGAGTTCGATCCTTATACATATGCCCCGATGCATACAGAGCATCATATCTAAAGCATAGTCCCTTCGCCCTGTTCTCCTACACCTCCTTCTCAGTGAGCTTCTTAAAGTTTCCCCCCGATCCTCCCTCCTACGGGTTTCTCCTTTGGGGTCTCTCGAAGGCTAACCAGTGTCAACCCCTTAGGTGCTAAAAAGGTGGTGGACATCCAGTACGAGCCTCTCGAACTACTGCCTCAGGCCCCCCTCTCCAGGTGCTTCAGATCCTCCACTAACTAGGCTAGCTCTATAGCCTCTCCCAAATGACAAGGCCTAATCACTCTAACTATCGCCCGAATCTCTTGTTTGAGCCCCTTCATAAAGTTCACCTCTAGTACAATCTCAAAAAGCCAATCCATTCGACTAGCCAGGTACTCAAATCTCTCACGTTACTCCACTACTGATCCTTCCTGCATCAGAGCGACAAACTGCCCGTAGAAGTCTCCTCCCTTGTTGGTTCTGAAATGTTCCAACAAACAGTCTTTAAATTCCCTCCACCTCGTATCCAAACCCTTCTTCAAACTCTCCCCTTCTTCCTTCGCTCATGATCAGCCCCTCTCCTTGCAAAATCAACACCCCTTCCTACATCAGAGCGACAAACAACTCATAGAAGTCCCCTCCATTGTTGGTTCGAAAATGTTCCAACAACCAGCCTTTTAAATTCCCTCCACCTCGTATCCAAAACCTTCTTCAAACTCCCCCATTCTTCTTTCGCTCATGATCAACCCCTCTCCTTGCAAAACCAACACCCCTTCGCTCACTCCCACTACTCATCTCCTCCCTAAGAGTAGGCTCCAGGTGAGGCATTTCATTTTCTCCCTCCAAAATCTCCACCTCCTGATTTTTCCCTCTCCTTTTTGGATTAGGGTTTCCCCACTTCCTTGGCCATCGGTGGCTCCACTCACCTCCGATGATGCCATTTTGGGTTGGGCCGCTAGCAACTTCCTCAGCATTTCTTCCACGATGGCAAACTTTCCATCCATCTTCTCATGGACGGATGAGAATTGATTTTCAAAATCTGAAATCTTTTCTACAAAATCTGATTTGAATTGGTCGATCTCCTCTTCCAATACTTCTGCTTTTCTTCCAGCCATAGGTGCCCAGATCGATTTGTTCTTTGTTAGGAAGGCTTCTAGAAATAGAAGAAACCTTTGGCTAAAATTCAATTTCAGCAAGCACAAAATAGAAAATGAGAAGAACGATTTTAAATGATGATAGATTGAAGAAAACAACAAGATAGAATGGATCTTCAATTGGAGAGGAAGATCTAGCTCTCCCAAACCCTAATTGCCCACTAGAGTCCTTTCTATCCTCAGGAAAATTAAATTCAGCCAAACATAACATAACCCTAACCCTAAGGTAAACAATACTACTTAAAGCATACAATCCAAAGCAAAATACCAAAACAACCCTCAAAATTTGAAATTCCCTCCTAGCCGCCCCCTCCTCCTTGGCATTCAACCCTGGGCCCCACCCCAAGGGGGGAAAAAATCTGCTGGGGCGGGCCAGGCTTTTGCCTGGTATAACCTAGGTCGATCCCTTCTGGACCTACTGGACCGGTCCCTCCTAGACTAATTTAACAATATCATACTATGCGAACAATTTTTTTTACGTGAATTCTTTAGTGGTCTCTTCTTCCAAGAAACCACATATTGCAATGAATTGTGTTTTTTTTTTTTTTTTTCGCCTTAGTTTTGAATTCACTAATTAAATCAATCTATCATGTTCTCACTTGACTTTATTTTTTTAGAAAACCTCTTCAAGTGGATCCTGATAGTGTTAATCTCCCGGGCCATTAGTGATGAAGGTCCTAGTACAAATGGATGTTACTATTCTTATGGAGGATATTTAGATTTGTTTCACTACACATGGCTATTGACATAAAGTAGAATTTATAGCCATTGCTTCATATGTTTCCTCTGTAAAATTTTAGGTCACAACTTCATGAGATACTTAAAGGCTCACCCATAATTGCTAAAATATATCATACCTTCAAATGTCTTAATTGCAACATTGCCTACTTCTAATCTAGTTTGTACACAATATTGAAATAACTTTAAATCATGTCATGGTATCATAACCTTCCCCGAGTGTCGAGCCCAAAAGAGTTGATCGACACCTCCATTTACATAGAGATCATTGATCCAAACCAACCACATGTATTAGCTCTTAATGAACATCTTTTTGTTCGGGATATTTGTGATCTAAATTCAGTCTTATGATAATAATGTTAGTATTTCTAGTATAGAAGAATAAGTGGACAAAAAATTTCAATTCTTTTTATATCAAGGGTGATATAAAAAGAAAGTATATCGCCACTTCAAGGTTTATGATAGGAAATACTTGCAGGGATCAAAAGATCTTGGCTAAAAATTGAGATTTCAGCAATATAAAAGCAGAAATTGAGAGAAATATGGTGGCAAAATACTAAAGAAATTTGATAATTGCTGAACGATGGAAGAAAACAAATAAGATAAAATGAATTTTCATTCGAGAGGAAGATCCGGCTCTCCAATCTCTAGCTGGCGGCTAGAGCCCAAACAACCTAAGAGAAAATAAAATTTAGCCAACACAAAACATCACCCTAACCCTTTCCCCCATATTTAGATAATACAAATATAATGATAATTACTATCCCTCCTAAACTGCCCCCTCCATTTTAAAATTGCATTCAAATCATGGGTCCCGCAATGGGGGGCGGCGGCTTGCTCGATCCACCTGGAATATACCAAGGTCCGGCTGGACCAGTCTAAAAGTTTACCGGACTTCAAACAAAATACTTTAAACATGGACTTTTGAGGTTCTCTTCTGCCAGCTGGGATCCTAATTTTTTACTGTACAATTATTTTTTCCGGTGTAATTTGATTTTTTTTTCAATGAACAATTTTCTTCAATTGCTTGATGTTGTACTCATTTAATTGAATATAATAATGGAATTTTTGCAATTAACAAAAAATCGAATGTTGCTATATACAATAAATTTCTAAGACCACGCATACACCAATGCACAGTTTCAACTTGAGCAATGCGAGATAAAGACCCAGCAAATAAAAACCACCTCCAAGGTTCCATCTACACCTTATAGAACCTACTCATAGTTTTACTGGCGATATTTCGCCAGTTAAAACATGTAAGTTGGTACCTAAGCATCTCATATGCCAGTACATGCCAGTAAAGCCTCATGATCCAAAGAGGCAAACTGCAGATGTAGTAAATAAAATACAAACAACATCACTCGAAATTATTTTCTACGTTACCCGTTTCAATGGTAGATCCAAGATTAGCCATTCCTGATAGATCACCCAATGAGAATGATCGCAATGGAAAAGAGTTCTGCTGAGGTGAAGATAAGACAACTGCAGAAGCAATAGTGGCCACAGATTTACCAAGCCGAGGCAGAGGTGGTAGGGCATTCTGCTGCTCATCATTCACATTTTCACCTCCATTGCTATGTCTCGGAGAGCCGCTCATAGCAGCTGCAATGGCCGATGTGCTTCGAGTGGGAGCAGTTAGCTTTTTGGTTATGCCACCTCCTGAACTTTTCAACATGTTTTGTGGCCTCTCCAACATTATCTTCAATGCAAGGAGGTTCCTTCGCTTGCGAGTGCAGGAATTCTCCTCCTTGGCAAGGTCCTTCGCAGAATCACAGGAGGCCACCACATCTGACAAACTTGTGAATGACTTAGATTTACCAGTGTAGAAATTGGAAATGCTTCGCCTGCCAAGAAAATGGTGAAGGAATGATCAAGCAAAAGTTATGATTTTATCATCAAAGAAATTGATAAATTGTAGCAATAACATGGAGGTCCAGCCTTTCACACACAACGAGGGTGCAAGCTCTTTGAAGGACAACTCCATAGACAATTTGAGGTTTTTGGGTAACAAGCATCCTTCTTAACTCACTAGATTCAAGTACAAGATAGGCAAACACAATTATTGTGATATGAGATGAAAATGGATGAGAAAACACAAGGTTGTTAGACTTTAATAACCATCAATATTATATATAGTACAGTTTGAAAGGCCGAATCTAAATTCCTGAACTTCAGTTTACCCAATTGCATAATTGCTCAATAATGGATTTTCGAGGCTCCTCTGCTCAAGCATCAAGCCCGTGCACAAAAAGAAAATCCTTAACAAGACCCACTGCCAAATCCCAAGCCCATCCCCACCCCACAGACAGCACCACCACAGACAGAAACGCATCTTTCAGCCTTCCTCATAATAAGATGCAAGTGGAGCAGTGGAGGGGGGTTGTTGCAGCATTAAAACACCGACTTAGTTTGGTGGAGGAGGCTACTTCAAGGGGCTATTGCCATGAGATCTTACTTTTCGCTTTAGGATAATTTCTATCTTTATTCTTGTCTTTTAAATTGATCACTCATTAATTAATTTTGCGTGATGATTGAAATTTTATCAAGCAAACTACATGCTGACTTTTTTCAAAAGCGTGAATTTGATTAGTTGCTGAATTTTATTTTCATCAATATTTTCTTGTAGAATTTCATATTTTTGGTAATTATTACATTATACTGTGGAATAAATAAAATGTACTTGTTATTCATACATTAAAAGTGATAATCTTTAATAAAACTATATGTTAGTGGCCTGCGAATTATGATTTTCATCTATTTTCATCATGCATAGCACCCTAGGTTGCACTAGACCCTTATATATCCTTGAATCAAATTAATATCAAAACTTTAGGTCATGACATCTTTTCAATTAATATAACACATAATATCAAGGTTTTAAAAATCAGATCCAGATCGGACCGGCTGATCTGACCAGTTCAACTGTGAACCGATCATAAGGCCGGTTCGGTTTATCTTGAAAATCGTTTCTGCATCAACCGCTCAGAATCGACGATTTAACGGGCGAACCGGTGAACCAATCCTGATTCATTTTGAATCGGCCGATTCAATTGCCTAATTAATTAATTAATTTAATTTAATAATTTATATATTAATGATTAAATATTAAATAATATTTGCAATTTAATAAATTAATTTAAATTTAAAATACTTAATTTTTAAATAAACATGAAATTCTTCTCATAATTATGTCCCCAAACACCAATAAAACATCTTCATATTACCCCACCACTTAATGTGAGTTCGTAACACATACAAATCCAGAAAGCTATATAAACAATAGGAAGAAAAAATTATCAACTGATGTGGGTCTTTATCCAATGAACACCTCCATTCATTTAAAAAAAAAAATTGAAAGACTTGATCGAATATAAATCATCAATAGACATAAGCCATATAGGAACATCATGGTTATTTTTAAGGGGGGATATGGTTGATGAGAGAGAGAGTAAAAAGAACCTTCTTGTAATTTAAGAGGAAAGGAGGAATTCTCATCCGAGAAACAACCAACCTCAAAGTGATAACGAACACCTCCATTCATTAAGAAAAAATTGAAAGACTTGATCGAATATAAATCATCAATAGACATAAGCCATATAGGAACATCATGGTTATTTCAAGGGGGATATGGTTGATGAGAGAGAGTAAAAAGACCCTTCTTACAAATTAAGAGGAAAGGAGGAATTCTCATCCAAGGAATATGCCAACCAACCTCAGGTTTATCCTGAAAGCAATAGAATTGTTACTATTCCTTGAAAAGACAAAGAGTTCATTGAATAAAGAGCCACAAATCATCCCTTGTTGAAAAATGAAAAAAAAATCCCAAACTGTAAAGTACTAATTAGCAAAGTAGAAGAATTAAAAATCAGAGGAAATTCGCACAACAAGTATCTAAACTCAACAACCTGGCCCATTAAAACTACGCATCAACTCAACGCACTAAAACCAAACGGTAACCTGTCCCATTAAAAACTAAGGAGAATTGAACCAAGCAAATTTTAAGAACCACACACAATCAAACCAACAAAATAAACTAAAGCAGACTGTTACGCATGAGCCGGCCCCTCCTGGGCCGGCTGGACCGGTCCAAACCTATTCCAGGCGGAACAAAACAGGGAGGGGGCGGCAATTGGGTGGGCCCCATGGGGGGGTTTAATGCAAGTTTTAGAGGGGGAAATTTGAATGTAAGGGCTGTTTAGGTAATTTGGAGGAGTCCTTTATGGTTAATTAGGGGGATTGGGGGGAAATTAGGGATATCTTGGTTTTGAATGAAAATTGAGATCTAGGGTTTCTTATCTTGGGCTCTTGGCGTTGCCGGAGATTGGAGAGTTGTTCTTCCTCTCGGATCGAAGAACATTGTATCTTTATTTGTTTTCTTGCATCTACTAGTGAAATACAAGTGTTTGTGTGGTTTTTTCTTTCAGTTTTGCCTTAATTTTCTCTGTTTTCCCTGTGTTTGGCTGCTGTCCAAGACTGAAAACAGCAGATTTCTGCTGATTTTCCTCCTCCGGATTGATAGGAATACTTGAATCCAAGTATTTTCTATCAAATTGGTATCAGAGCATCGTCATGGGACCTTTGGTGGCTAAAAAACTGAAATTTCAGCGGGTTTTGTGTGGCTTTCGAAGGAAGTTTTTCGGTTTTTCGTGGAAGGCAAGATGGCCGGAAAGAAGGTGGAAGTTTTGGAAGGCAAGTTCGGACAACTGAAATCAGATTTGGAGGAAAAGTTCCTTGAAATCTCCACCAACAATGAAAGGTTGGAAGGGAGGTTTTCTGCTATGGAGGAGATGATGAAGAAACTGCTTGAAATGAAGACCAATCCGGTGACATCGGAAGTAAGAGAGACCACCGACGGCCATGGCATAGGAGGAAATCCGAACCCACCCCGGGGGAGGAGGATGCCAGAGGTGGAGATCCTTGAGGGGGAGAACGACATGCCTCCTCTAGAACCGCTCTCTAGAGAGGAGATGAGCATGGGATATGACAGAAGGGGTGTTGATTTTGGTGGAAGAAGGGAGAAATTTCATCGCCGAGGGGCTGAATTTGAAGGGAGAAGGGAGGAATTCCATTGCCGAGGCACTGATTTTGAAGGTAGAAGGGAGGACTACGATGAGGGGTTCGGGTATAATCGCCGGAGAGATGATCGGGACACTTGGGGAGCACCTCCTCCTCGAGGATTGGGAGGATACGGGGGATACCGAGGATATGGAGGAGATCCCAAGGTGAGAAAACTGAAGATGCCCATCTTTGAGGGAGAGGATGGCCATGGATGGATATACAAGGTGGAACGGTACTTTGCCGTCAACGGGTTGACGGAGGAGAAGTTGACGGCGGCAGGTCTGTGTTTGGAGGGAAAGCCGCTGGCATGGTATCAATGGCGGGACAGGAGGAAGCCTATCCGAAACTGGAGAGAGTTCAAAGAATGCTTACTAGAGCGTTTCCGAGCCGATGGGGGAGGAGACTTCTATGAGCAATTCTTTGCCATGACTCAGGAGGGGACCGTGGCGAATTACCGCGACATGTTCGAGTTTTTGGCCAGCCGGTTGGATCATATCTCGGAGTCAGCTTTGGAAGGGAACTTCATGAAAGGGCTGAAATCGGAGATACGATCAACAATCAGAGTGTTGGAGCCGAGAAATTTAGGGAAAGCTATGGAACTGGCACAGCTGGTGGAAGATCAGAAGAAGTCAGAAAGGGGAGCCCGGGGAAATTACTCAGGGGGATCGTACAGAATGACGACCACCTTCTTACCTTCCAAGGGGCCAACCCCAGGGGGTTTGAAGGAAGTGCAGAAGGAGAAGATGGGAGGAGGAGGAAATGGAGGACAGTTCAAGAAGCTGACTGAAAAGGAGTTACAGGAGAAGAGGGCAAAGGGGGTGTGCTTCCGATGTGATGAGAAGTACATGCCGGGTCATAGGTGCAAAGACCGGACTCTTCAGGTTCTCCTCGTTTGTGAATATGAGGAAGACGAAGAGGGAGGTGGGAGCAGGACAGAAGAGGAGGAGGAGAAGTTGCACCTGGATGTGGCAGAAGTCTCTCTGAACTCCGTAGTGGGATTCACTTCAAGTCGCACTATGAAAGTTAAAGGGGTGATAGCTGGCCATGAAGTGGTAGTGTTGATAGATAGTGGGGCAACCCATAACTTCATTTCCACCCAAATTGTTGAGTTGCTTGGAATGGAGTTAGTGGATACAGGAGGTTATGGGGTGATGATGGGCACTGGAAAGGTAGAAATGGGTAGAGGAGTTTGTAGGGGAGTGGTGCTGACTATTCAGGGAATACAGGTGAGGGAGGATTTTCTTCCCTTAGAATTGGGGAGTACAAATGTGATTTTGGGGATGAAGTGGCTGCAAACTTTGGGGAAGACCAAGGTGAACTGGAGAGAACTGCGGATGGAACTGGTAGTGGGGGGGAGGAGAATGGTGATACAGGGAGATGTCGGCTTGTCTAGAACGGGGGTGTCTCTCAAGTCCATGATCCGAACCATCCAGGAGGTTGAGGGTGGATACTTGGTGGAGCTGCAACGATTGGAGAAAGTCAGTGTGGGGGAAGAGGGAAACATTCCTCTTGAAGTGCAACCGGTCATACAGCAGTTCAGGGAGGTTTTTCAACCTCCACAGGGTTTGCCACCGCAGAGGGAGCTGGAGCATGCCATCACTTTGAAGGAAGGGGAGACCCCGATCAGTGTCCGCCCTTACCGTTACCCTCAGATCCAAAAAGATGAGATTGAAAGGCTGATCCGGGAGATGCTAGAGGCGGGGATCATAAGACCAAGTGTAAGCCCTTTCTCTAGTCCAGTCCTCCTGGTCAAGAAGAAGGATGGGAGTTGGAGATTCTGTGTGGATTACAGGGCTCTGAATAAGGGCACTGTACCAGCCAAGTTCCCAATTTCAGTGATTGATGAACTCTTGGATAAGCTATTTGGGGCAGTGGTATTTTCCAAGCTGGACTTAAAGTCCGGATACCACCAGATCAGAATGAAGGAGGCAGATGTTCCCAAGATAGCATTCAGAACACATGAAGGGCATTATGAGTTTCTGGTAATGCCCTTTGGTTTGACTAACGCACCTGCTACTTTTCAATCTTTGATGAACAGGGTCTTCAAACAGTACCTCAGGAAGTTCGTACTGGTCTTCTTTGATGACATTTTGGTGTATATCAAGACTGAAGGGGAGCATTTGGAGCACTTGAAGGTGGTTTTGGGAGTGTTACAGGAACATCATTTACAAGCCAACCTGAAGAAGTGCAGTTTTGCCCAGGCCAGTGTAGAGTACTTGGGACACGTGGTATCCCAAGATGGAGTGGCGGCAGACCAGAATAAAATAGAAGCAATGCAGAAGTGGCCAATGCCTAGAAGCCAAAAGGAGTTAAGGGGGTTCTTGGGGTTGACTGGATACTACAGGAGGTTTGTGAAGGGATACAGTGCTATCGCATGGCCTTTGACTGAGCAACTGAAGAAGGATGGGTTTTTATGGGGAGAGGCAGCAACCCGTGCTTTCGAGAAACTAAAGGAAGCTATGACTACAATCCCAGTATTAGCACTTCCAGATTTTAGCCAGGTTTTTGTATTGTAAACTGATGCGTCGGGATATGGGCTGGGGGCAGTGTTGATGCAGAATCATAGGCCAATTGCATATTTCAGTCAAGTGCTGTCAGCCAGGGCTAGATTGAAGTCAGTATATGAGAGGGAGCTAATGGCCATTGTCTTGGTTATTCAAAAGTGGCGGCCTTATCTGTTGGGAAGACATTTTATTGTAAGGACTGATCAGAGAAGTTTAAAATATCTGCTAGAGCAAAGGATGGTGACCGAGGAGCATCAGAGGTGGTTATCCAAATTACTAGGCTATGATTTTGAGATCCAATATAAGCCTGGTTTGGAAAATAAAGCAGCCGACGCCTTATCCAGATGTGTAGGGGAGCTACAGGAATTAACTGTGTCAATTCCATTGATGGTAGATTGGGGGGCCATCAAGGAAGAAAGTAAGTTGAGCGAAGAGTTGAGTAAGATCATGGAGGATTTGGGGAAGGACAAGAGTAGTCATCCGGGCTACCGCATTGAGGGGGAGAGACTATTGTATCAGGGGAGGTTTGTGATGCCACGAACTTCCTTACACATTCCCCACTTGTTGCAGGAGTTTCATGGCAGCCAGTTGGAGGTCATTCAGGAGTTCAGAAGACATACAGGAGGCTAGCATCCGAGCTCTACTGGAAGGGGATGCATAAAGATGTGAAGGAGATGGTAGCAAGGTGTGAAGTGTGCCAGAGAAATAAGTACATGGCCATGGCTCCGGGAGAACTACTACAACCATTGACACTTACAAACAGAGTTTGGGAGGAAGTGTCCATGGATTTCACTGATGGCTTACCAAGATCGGAGGGGTTCACAGTCATCCTGGTGGTGGTTGATAGACTTAGTAAGTATGCGTATTTCATCCTCTTAAAACATCCATACACCGCAGTGTCAGTAGCTGCAGCTTTTATCAGGGAGGTGGTAAGATTACATGGGGTCCCTGAATCGATTGTGTCGGATCGAGACAAAGTGTTCCTCAGCCAGTTCTGGAGGGAGCTGTTCAGAATGCAGGGCACGGTTCTAAAGAGAAGTACTGCCTATCACCCACAGACAGACGGGCAAACGGAGGTGGTAAACCGAAGCGTGGAGACCTATTTGAGGTGTTTTGCTTCCGAAACCCCATGGATGTGGGCAAAGTGGCTGCCTTGGGCTGAGTATTGGTACAATACTTCGTACCATTCCGCTTCCCAGATGACCCCATTCAAAGTACTATATGGAAGGGACCCTCCACACCTAGTGCACTATGGGAGAGATAGTACACCAATCTCGTCAGTTAAGCAGTACCTAAAGGAAAGGGACAAGATACTGGAAGAGCTGAAGAGACATCTGATGAGGGCACAACAAATCATGAAGAAGCAGGCGGACTCACACAGGAGAGACATGCAGTTTAAAGTGGGGGAGAAGGTGTTCCTAAAACTACGACCCTACAGACAAAGGATAGTGGCTAGAAGGAGGAATGAGAAATTAGCACCAAGGTACTTTGGCCCCTATGAAGTGTTGGACAGGATTGGAGCAGTGGCATACAGATTGAAGTTACCCCCCTCAGCCACTATACACCCAATATTCCATGTGTCTCAGCTAAGGAGAGCCATAGGGGAGCATGCAGCGAGTGCAGAACTACCAGCCACTATGACAGAAGATTTAGAAGTGGTTTTAGAACTACTAGAGCTTGCAGGAGTCCGATCAGATAAAATGGGCAACACAGAAGTGCTGATCAAATGGAGAAGCTTTCCTGATTTCGATGCTACTTGGGAGCCGTTTGAAAGAGTGAAAGAGTAATTCCCCTCTTTTCACCTTGAGGACAAGGTGAGTTTTTGGGAGGGGAGTAATGTTACGCATGAGCCGGACCCTCCTGGGCCGGCTGGACCGGTCCAAACCTATTCCAGGCGGAACAAAACAGGGAGGGGGCGGCAATTGGGTGGGCCCCATGGGGGGGTTTAATGCAAGTTTTGGAGGGAGAAATTTGAATGTAAGGGCTGTTTAGGTAATTTGGAGGAGTCCTTTATGGTTAATTAGGGGGATTGGGGGGAAATTAGGGATATCTTGGTTTTGAATGAAAATTGAGATCTAGGGTTTCTTGTCTTGGGCTCTTGGCGTTGCCGGAGATTGGAGAGTTGTTCTTCCTCTCGGATCGAAGAACATTGTATCTTTATTTGTTTTCTTGCATCTACTAGTGAAATACAAGTATTTGTGTGATTTTTTCTTTCAGTTTTGCCTCAATTTTCTCTGTTTTCCCTGTGTTTGGCTGCTGTCCAAGACTGAAAACAGCAGATTTCTGCTGATTTTCCTCCTCCGGATCGATAGGAATACTTGAATCCAAGTATTTCCTATCACAGACCTGAGGGAAAAAAGACTCTAGAGAACACAACCTATTATCCAATCTCACTGACATGATTAGAAAAGCAAACGAAGAGAATTTAATTAAGAAATTTATATAACTACTTGATATATCGCTAGAAAATTCACCCAATCAAGCACCCGGACATCATCCAAACTCCATTTTCAATAAACATATAGGCTTCGTTTGGGACAACTTTCTTAATGCTTTCAAAAGCAGCTTTCTAGTACAAAATTTTCTAGTTCAAAAAATTTTATATTAAAAAGTAACTTTGTAAAGCAATAAGAAAGTCATCCCAAACGAAGCCATAGTCAAAACGAATGTTTCGAAGAGATGAACCCAATAATACCAAAAATGTCTTGACTAAATTCAAATGGACCTAAACCAAGCACTTGAAAATATTGTTGAAATTTTTGTGAGACTATTTAAGGGATCAAATGTCCTCCAATTCTGCATGTTTATAATCAAAACAAGGGTCTCGATGAGACTAATCCCATAAGCTTGAGATTACTTAAATTTGATATCATTAAGACATTAAAATGTCTAAAAAACATTGTATGATCAAGGGGGATCAATATAGACCGTCTGATGAAGAGTTTTGATTTCTAGTCAAAATGACAAAAATATTCCTCTCAAAAAATTTATAACTAGGCCCTACTTCTATACATTATAAAAGATAATGATAAGGCAACAAGACAGATTCCAAAGGTGATAATATATATAAGAATTTTTACGCAAAACTAACTAGCATCAGAAGTAGCTTTAACGTGATAGCCTTTTAAACTATAAAAACCTTACATCAATGATCCGCATTGAGTTATTATCTTTTTTGTTCATTATACAAATGCTAACAAAAATATTAAAATTAAGATAGCTCCATGCATACTTTTAAAGATCATGTAGAATTAGTAGAACAATAAAAAAAATATGTAGAAATTTGAATTTGAATTAATAAAGGAATGATAACATTATGAGAAAGCTAAAGGAATGTCTATAGAATATAAGGTAGTTTAAAATAGATGTAACTGGTTTTGACATGTATAAAGAAGGATAGAATATACACCCATTAGATAGGTAGATAAAATTACTGTAGAAATATTAAGAAGGGAAAAAATGCAGACCTAAGGTAATATAGACAAAAAATTGTTTTAAGATGATTGGCAAATATTAGGAAAAACACCTTGGATACACTAAGTAATAATACATAAAAATGAGAATTTAAAACTAGACTCCAATTGATAAGAATAAGACTAATGATGATGATGACAATGAAGATAAGTACAAATGAAAAGTTGAAAGTACAATGGCTCATACGTTTTCAAAGTAAAAAATTGTTATGTAGTATTCTCTTGATTAATATCCTAAAAGAACTTAATGTGGCCAACATTCAATCTGGTATACATTACCTTTTATCCATCGAGTGTTCACTGTCATGGTATAAACAATTGGGCTCTAATCTAACTATAACATTGTTGGATCATACCCACACCGAACAAGTACAACTGAACTAATATGCTTCAATTAGGTTATGAAAAAACATTCCCAAAGCACTCCCTTCTTTTCCATAACCTACCCCCAATCAACTCATCCATCACTTTGAATTCAACGAGTATTAGACATGTCCGCCTTCCTTCCTCCAATAGGTCTCCCTCTCTTGAAACATATTTTCCTTCACGAATCTTCAAAATTGGGTACCTTTCTTGAAATTGGGTAACTTTCATAGGCTAAGTATACTAAGAAAGAGTTATCACGTCCTCTTGACTAAGGTCACTTGAATTAAGCAACCAAATAAAGCACCTTAGCATGAAAGTGATGCGACTGGCAACAACAAAGCTGACCAGGCGAGCAGCAGCCCAGCTGTTCAGGTGGGGCTTAGGACCTCCTTTATCACCTATAGGAGAAGAGGCTTTGGAGGGAAACTTTGGGAAAGGGGGGAACTCTTTGGAAAAGATGTAAGGGGCATTTATTAGGGGATTTGGACTGTTCAAGGGGAAGATTATAGAGGGTTATGTTTTATGTTATGTTTTGAATTTCTGCAGGAGTTTTTGTGAGGTGTTTGGGGTTTAGTAGCTACTAAAAATTGTGGGAGAGACTATTCAACTCTCAAACAGTGAATCAACTTGTATCTTGTCTTACTTTGCTTGAAAATTAGTAAAAACAACTCTCTTTGTGTTATTTCTGGATCTATTTGGAGTAAGTTGCTATTTTTTTTTAATATTGTTGTGTGATGTTTTTATCTTCAAGTCCTATCAAATTGATATCAGAGCAAGACTCGGAACCTATAGCTCCGAAGAAAGTGGATGCTTTGGAAGAGAAACTAGAGGAGAGTTTGATCAATTTAAATCTGAAGTTGAGGAAAGGATCTCATCCATGGAAGCACTGTTTAAAATTGCGCAATAAGAGGCGCGCCTCAAGGCGCGCCTCTGCGCAATTCTGCTCCTGGGTGCCTCATTGCTTAAGCAATTGGGGGAATTGGTGAGGCTTACGCCTCACTGGCTCTGAGGCGCGCCTCAAAGGCGCAATTGCGCAATTCTTAGTGAGGCGTAAGCCTCATTAAACCAGTCCCACTCACTTAAGTGAGTAATAAAAAAAAAACCCTCACAAATCTCTCTCCCCCATCCCGACCCAGGCATTCCATTTCCGCCAGAACCCGCAAGCTTCCGCTCGGAGCCCTCTCGGTCGCCCATTCCGCCGCCTCTCTCGCCGGTGCCGCCTCACGCCGATGAGCAAGAAGTGTTCGGCCGCCCTCTACGACAACTCCTCTATGCATTTTAGGTATTTTTTTTTAGTATAAGGGAAGATTTTTCAAGTTATAGGAAATCTAGGGTTTTTAATATTTTGAAATTTTTTGGTTTGTTTTCCCTTTTTTGCATTAGAAAACATGGTTAGAAGAAAGGAAAAGACAAATACGTCATTGCGGCGTGATCCTTCTTGGAAATATAGTGTGCAAGTTGATGTAGGAGGCGGCGAGAAAATATATGTGTATTTAAAATGTAATTTTTGTGACAAGGTGGTGAAGGGAGGAGTTACTCGCATGAAGGAACACTTATCCGGTTCACATAAGAATGTAGTACCTTGTGTGAATGTACCGGATAAGGTGAAGGAGAAAATTATTGCTTACATGAAGAAGAGTACCACGGCCAAACATCTACAACAGGAGCAATTTGATGAAAGGGTCGAACAAGGTTCTTATTTCGGAAGCGAGAGTGGAAAGGGATCTTCCTCCACTATACATAATAGAGGTGTGCGGGGTCCTATGGATCAATACATAATAAATCCAGGAGAGGATAGAGGAGAAGCACAGATGATGCCTGCAGCTGGTAACAGAGATGGTCGACGTCAGGTATGCATGGATATTGGCAGATTTTTTTTTGAAAATGCCATACCTTTTAATGTTGCAACATCACCGGCCTACTTCAATATGTTGCGATCTGTTGGGTTGTATGGGAGAGGGTTGAAGGCACCTTCCATGTATGAGTTGAGAACATGGATTTTGAAGGAGGAGTTGCAAAACACAGAGCAGAGTATAGATGAGATTAAACGGACCTGGACTGAGACTGGTGTTACTATTATGTCAGATGGATGGTCTGACATGAAGAGTAGGAGCTTGATTAATATCCTTGTAAATAATCCCTATGGCACAGTATTTTTACGATCAGTTGAAGTTTCAGATCAGGTTAAAAATGCAGAATTCATTTTCACTTTACTAGATGGGGTTGTTGAGGAGCTTGGGGAGCAATTGGTGGTTCAGGTTGTGACTGACAATGCCAGTGCATACAAAGCATCAGGCCACATGTTGATGGAGAAGAGGAAACACCTCTATTGGACCCCCTGTGCAGCACACTGTATCGATCTCATATTAGAGGCACTTGGTGATTTACCTCAACACAAGAGCGCCCTCTCTAGGGCGAAGAAGATCACAAAGTTCATCTACAACCATTCATGGGTCTTAGCCTTAATGAGAAAGTTCTC
Organism: Dendrobium chrysotoxum; assembly: GCA_019925795.1. NCBI lineage: Eukaryota > Viridiplantae > Streptophyta > Magnoliopsida > Asparagales > Orchidaceae > Dendrobium > Dendrobium chrysotoxum. The sequence goes on from CM034313.1 coordinate 87,686,512, forward strand.
AAAGAAGGAAATCATTCGCCCTGCTACCACTAGGTTCGTTACTACATTTGTACACTGCAAAATTGCAAATCTATTTCAATTCCTAATGCAACTTTATTCTACAGGTTTGCCACATCTTATTTGACACTGCAGAGCCTACTCGATGTTAGACAACCTCTAGAATCAATGTTTACATCGACACAATGGCTTAATTCAGCATGGGGCAATAAAACTGAGGGGAAGGAAATAAGAAGGATAATTCTAAATAATAAGTTTTGGGCAACTGTGACCTATGCCATATTGAGCACAAGACCTTTGGTACAGGTATTACGTTTAGTGTATGCCGAGAAGAAACCAGCAATGGGTTTTATATATAATGCAATGGATGAAGCGAAGGAGTTAATTGCACATAACTTGAGAGGAGAGGAGGCAAGTTATAGAGAGATTTGGGATATCATTGATGCTCGGTGGGAGGTCCAGTTACACCGTCATCTACATGCAGCGGCGTATTATCTCAATCCTCAATTTCAGTATTCAGAGAGGAAATCCACAAATCCAGAGGTGAAGCTAGGCTTGTATCATTGCATGGAGCGATTAATACCGGACCTGAATGTCAGGGAGATTGCAGATTTACAGCTTGTTTTATTTCGGAATAGGGAGGGATTCTTTGGTTTGCAAGCAGCCAAATCTACCATTGCGAAACGCTCACCAGGTATAGTTATTTTTTGCAAATTATCTGTATAATCATAACACTTTAATATCTCCTGATTATCTTTTTTCCTCTTGAAAATAGTTAAATGGTGGATCTAATTTGGTGATTCCACCCCTGAGTTACAGAATTTTGCTGTTAGAGTTTTGGGCCTCACTTGTTCTTCCTCTAGGTGTGAGCGAAATTGGAGCACGTATAGTCAAGTGCAAACTAAGAGAAGAAATCGACTTTCAACACTCAGAATGAACTCCCTTGTGTACATTATGCACAACAAGAGGTTGGGAGATAGAAGAATGAGGACCCTTTGGTGTGTGAAGATGTAGCTTCTGATAATGAGTGGTTCATAGATGATGAGACAGATTTGCCATTATCAGACTTGCAGCTAGAGGATCTAAGTGTGGATGTCTTAAGGGGCGAAGCAGATCAAGTGGGGACACCACACACATCTACTAGTTCTGCAGCACAACAATCAAGTAAAGGTATGTCACAATTTATTTTGTGCAATTACATTATATATATATATATATATATATATGCAATTAACATTACATTAATCATTCTTATTTAACAGGGAAGAGAAAAATGGATAACATTGAAGATGATGAAGATTTGGCATTCATAGATACAATTGGAGAAGAAGATTCCCTTGATAACCAATTTAGTGAATAACATTGAAGAATGATGAGATTAGATGTTTTTTCTTATTTGTATTTTGGGAGTTTTAATAGACTTATATTTTGTAGTTCTATATTTTGAATTATGCTATGAGATGCATCTATTTTATTGTCTTCCACTAATTTCAATTGTTATTTAGATGTTTTTATAGTATGATAGTCTTTAACTGTTATTTACCTGCTTAAATAGTTAAATTCTCATTTACGCAATTCTTTGTCCGTGAGGCTTACGCCTCACACCACCTCGAGGCTTACGCCTCGCCTCACGGACGAAAAACGCCTCGAGGCTTATTTACACAATTTTAAACCTTGCATGGAAGGAAGATTTTCGATCCTAGAGGACACGATGAAGAAAATATTGAAGCTTCACACCCAACCGGCAACATCGAAAGCGAGGGCACCAGCGGGTGGCCAAGTGGGGGGAAACCCCAATATTGGCACAATGAGGGATTGTCGAGAGGTAGAAATCTCCGGCGATAGAGAAAATATGTCACCTCTTGAACCGATAACCAGTAGGAAAATGGGTGAAGGATATAGCATGAGGAAAAATTGGGAGGAAGAAATAAGGAGGGCTGATTTTGAGGAAGAGGATATCTATGAAATGAGGAGGGGTGGGAGAGAACAATGGAGAGATTACAACAATCACTACATGGGAGGAGCCGGAAGATGAAGTTGGGGCGGAGGGGATCCAAGAGTGAGAAAGCTGAAGATGCTCATTTTTTAGGGGGAAGATGCTCATGGGTGGATCTATCGGGTGGAGAGATACTTTGCAGTGAATGGACTGACAAAGGAGAAGAGACTCATGGCTGAGGCTTTATGCTTGGAAGGGAAGGCCTTGTCTTGGTATTAGTGGAAAGACATGAGAGAACCAATCCGATCGTGGAGGGAGTTCAAAGGTAGTTTATTAGAATATTTTAGAACCAGTCGTGAAGGAGACTTCTACGAGCAGTTCTTTGCTCTGGTTCAGGAAGGGATAATGATAAATTATCGGGAGAGATTTGAGTACCTTTCTAGCCGATTGGGGAGGCTTTTCAGACAGTGTTGGATAGGAATTTCATGAAGGGACTCAAGCCAGAGATCAGGGCTATTGACCGGTTATTGAGGCCACGACGTTTGGGGGAGGCTATGAAGCTAGCCAGTTGGAGGAGGACAAAAACTTATTTAAGAGAAGCAGTAAGGGCAGCAATTTGGGAGCTTCATACCGAATGACGACGACTTTTTTTGGCACCAAAGGTACATACTGTGCCCATTCAGAGAGAAGTACCCAAGGATAGGAGATTGGGAGCACGGCCAGGGGGAAATTTCAAGCGACTGACTGAGGTAGAGGTTCAAGAGAAGCGAGCTAGGGGATTGTGTTTCCGTTGTGATGAGAAGTTTGCATCGAGCCACCGCTACAAGGACTGTTCGTTGCTAGTACTTACAGTCTGTGATGAGGAGGAGGAGGAGACTCTAAAGGAGGAGGTGGTTGAGGAGGAGGAGCATTTGCACCTAGATGTGGCGGATGTCTCCCTAAACTTAGTGATGGGGTTTACCTCAAATTATACCATGAAGGTGAGGGGACAGATAGGAGAAGAATCAATGGTAGTTCTAGTGGATAGTGGGGCGACCCACAACTTCATCTCCAAGCGGGTGGTGGACCGATTGGGGCTAAAGCTAGTCGACACGGACTATTTTGGGGTGATGATGGGAACAGAGAAGATGGAAAAGCGTAGATGCATCTGCCGAGGGTTGATGGTGACACTACAAGAGATCCAGGTAAAGGAGGATTTTCTTCCCTTGGAGTTAGGAAGCACAGATGTAATTTTGGGTATGAAGCAGTTGTAGACATTGCGGGAAACCAAGGTGGACTGAAAAGCATTGACTATAAAATTCATGGTGAGAGGGAGGAAGGTGAGGATCAGGGGGGATCCTAATCTATCCAAAATCAAGGTTTCTCTTAAGACCATGATGAGGGCAATCCAAGGAGCAGGGATGGGATTCTTGGTAGAGCTCCAAAGCCTCGAGGGAGGGGGAAGCATAGAGAAAGAGGAAGAGGTTCCAGAGATAGTTCAACCACTCCTACAACAATTCAGTGAGATTTTTTAGTTTTCAGCTGCCTCAAGGCTTACCTCCCCCAAGGGAGCATGACTAACCATCATCCTGAAGGAGGGGGTATTCCCTATCAGTGTTCGACCCTATCGGTACCCAAAAGTTCTGAAGGATATAATTGAGAGACTAATCAAGAAGATGTTGGAGGCCCAGATCATTCGTCCCAGTGTTAGTCCCTTCTCCAGTTCTATGTTGTTGGTAAACAAGAAGTATGACAGCTGGAGATTTTGTGTAGATTATCGGGCTCTGAATAAGGAAACGATGTTGGATAAGTTTTCTATACCGATTATTGATGAGTTGTTGGATGAGTTATATAGAGCGGTGATGTTCTCTAAGATTAATCTGAAATCGGGATACTATTAGATCAAAATGCGGTCTACTACATCCAAAAGACTACTTTCAGGACTCATGAAGACCACTACGAGTTCTTAGTGATGTCGTTTGGGCTTACCAATGCCCCGCTACATTCTAGTCACTTGAATAATGTGTTCCAGCCCTGCCTCCGCAAATTTGTATAACATTTTGATGTATAGCCGGTCTGAGGCAGAGCATGTGGAGCACTTGAGGGTAGTATTAGTAACCTTAAAGGATCATCAACTATATGCCAATTTAAAAAAGTGTTCCTTTGCATAACAGAGGGTGGAATATTTGGGACATGTGGTGTCCAAATCAGTAGTTGTAGATCTTTTCAAGATAGAGGCTATGTTGGAATGGCCCTTACCCAAAACCCTGAAGGAGTTTAGGGGGTTCTTGGGACTCGCATGGTACTATAGAAAGTTTGTGAGGGGATATAGTTCTATAACATGGCCGTTGATAAAACAACTGAAGAAAGATAGTTTCAGCCACCCTGGTATTTGAACAGCTTAAAAAAAGCCATGATGAGTGTTCTTGTGTTAGCATTATCAAATTTCAACCAACCGTTTGTAGTGGAGACTAATGCATCAGGCTATGGGTTAGGAGCAGTTTTCATGCAAAGTCAGAGACCCATAACTTATTTCAGCCAGGTATTGACCGCTAGGGCCAGGCTAAAATCAATTATGAAAGGGAGCTAATGGCAATAGTGTTGGCAATACAAAAGTTGCGACCTTACTTATTGGGGAGACACTTCATAGTCAAGACCGACCAAAGAAGTTTGAAGTTCCTGTTAGAGCAGAGGATGGTGATAGAGAAGCATCAATGGTGGCTTTTCAAGTTATTAGGTTATGCCTTTAAGATCTAGTACAAGCCTAGGCTAGAAAATAAAGTCGCAGATGCTTTCTCCAGCCGTAGTGAAGACCCTCAAGTTATGACTCTATCTGTTCCCATGGTGATGGAATGGGAGGCCTTAAAGCATAAGAGCGAGCAAGATGAGGAGCTGAGTAAGATCAGAAGAGACTTACTATAGGACAAGGATAGCCATCCTGGTTACTCTTTAATGGGTCGGAAGCTGTTATATTGGGGACGGTTTGTGCTTTCGAAGACATCACCACACATCCCTCACTTATTATAGGAGTTTCATGGCACAACAATTCGGGGACCTTCAACAGTTCAGAAGACATATCATAGGCTGGCAGTGGAGCAATACCGGGTGGGCATGTGGAAGGATGTAGAGGAGTTTGTGGTCAAATGTGATGTATGTCAGAGAAAAAAGTACCTAGCTATGGCTCTAGGTGGTCTTCTACAGCCTTTAGCATTATCCAAGAAGGTGTGGGAAAAGGTGACTATGGACTTCATTGACGGACTACCTATATCGGACGAGTTCACTGTGATTCTAGTGGTGGTGGACAGATTGAGCAAATATGCTCATTTCATTCCCTTACGCCACCCATACACTGCGGTGTCGGTGGCAGCCACATTTTTTAGTAAGGTGGTCCATTTGCATGGCATACCCGAGGCATTCTGTCCAATCAAGACAATGTCTTTCTAAGCCACTTCTGGAGGGAGTTATTCAAGATACAGGGGACTATCTTGAAGCAGAGTACAACTTACCATCCCTAGACAGATGGTCAAACAGAGATGGTGAATCGCAGTGTGGAGACTTATTTTCATTGCTTTGTATCAGATACATCCAAAATGTGGGTCAAATAATTAGCTTGGGTGAAATATTAGTAAACACTTCATATCATTCAGTAGCCAAGACAGCGCCATTTAAAATTTTATATGGGAGGGATCCACCTCATCTGATATATTATAGACATGGCAATACACTGATGTCATCAGTGGAGCAGTTTTTGGGAGAAAGAGACCACATTTTGGCATAATTGAAGGAACATCTACGGAGAACACAACAAATTATAAAGAAGCAGGCGGATAGACACAGAAGGGACGTGCAATTTGAGGTTGGGGATAGGATTTATCTGAAAATCCGACCATACAGACGGAGAACTTTTGCTCGACAAAGGAATGAGAAGCTTTCCCCCCGCTATTTTAGGCCCTACAAGGTAGCGGAGCGCATTAGCGCGGTAGCATATCGCCTACGGTTTCGACCAACCTCAGCCATCCATCTCATATTTCATGTATCGCAACTGAGACGATCCATTAGAAACCACACACTCTTGCCTGCACTGCCGATCAAACTGTCGGAGGATATGGAGATGATATTAGAACCACTAGGGGTGAAAGGGGTGCACCAAGAAGAATGGGATCAGGGAGGCGCTAATCAACTGGAAGAATTTACCAGAGTATGAGGCGACATGAGAGCCCTACAGTACTATCCAGAAGTAGTTTTTCTTTTTCCACCTTGAGGACAATGTGACTTTTTGAGAGGGGAGTATTGATCCGGCTAGCAATAGCCCAGCTACCCAGGCTGGTAGCCCAGAATCTCCTTTATCACCTATAGGAGAAGAGGCTTAGGGTGAGGGGTGGGGGGACTCTTTGGGAACAATGTAAGGGGTATTTGTTAGGGGATTTGGGCTGTTTAAAGGTAAAGATTATGAAGGTTTATGTTCTATGTTATGTTTTAAATTTCTACAAGAGTTTTTGTGAGGTGTTTGAGGTTCCTAGTAGCTGCTAGGAATTTTGGGAGATGCGATTCACCTCTCGAACATTAAATCTCAACTTTTATCTTATCTTACTTTGCTTGAAAATTAGTAAAAACAGCTCTCTTTGTATTATTTCTGGATTTGTTTGGAGTGAGTAGCTATTTTTTTATATTATTGTGTGCTATTTTGATCTTCAAGTCCTATCAGAGAGGTGGGAAGATAACATTTGCTTTTCCTAATAATGCATTAATGGCTAACAAGCTTTTGTTTGAAGCAAACTTCTGTACTTCGAAGCCCCCACCCAGCTCTCCTAGTTAAATGTTTCCTACACTACCATAGACTTCACTTCTATAGGCTTTATAATTCAATTCATGCCCATTAGTGCGTGCATATAGATCAAGAATTCTATCCCGACCAACACCTCCTTCATCACACCTTTCTCTGTTGAAAATATTAGAGAGACGATTTTGAGTACCATTATTATCAAATAATCGAGCCCAATAGCTTCAACATTGAGTTCTTTAGGTAGGTTTAGTCTATGGTTGCAAGGTAATTCATTGATGCAGTTCACACCTCCTTTAGGACTGCCAAGATGCATGATGGTGCTTCAAGACTACCACTTTTGTCTTTTCTTATGTCATCCCATGTGAGTTTGTTAGAAGATTATGGGATCATAACCACGCTCATATCAAACAAGCTCATGGCCCTACCTTTATCAACTATAATGCATGGGGGATTTGGGCTGTTTAAGGGGAAAGATTATTGATGGTTATGTTTTATGTTATGTTTAAACTTTTGCAAGAGTTTTTTGAGGTGTTTGGGGTTCCTAGTAGTTGCTAGGAATTTTAGGAGAGGCGATTCACCTCTCGAACAGTAAATCTCAACTTGTATCTTATCTTACTTTGCTTGGAAATTAGTAAAAACAGCTCTCTTTGTATTATTTCTAGATCTATTTGGAGTGAGTAGCTATTTTTTTATATTGTTGTGTTCTATTTTGATCTTCAAGTCCTATCAGAGAGGTGGGAAGATAACATTTGCTTTCCCTAACAATGCATCAATGGCTAACAAGCTTTTGTTTGAAGCAAACTTCTAGACTTTGAAGGCCCAACCCAACACTCCTAGTTAAACGTTTCCCACACTACCATAGACTTCACTTCTATAGGCTTTATAATTCAATTCATGCCCATTAGTGCGTGCATATAGATCAAGAATTCTATCCCGACCAACACCTCGTTCATCACACCTTTCTCTTTTGAAAATATTAGAGAGGCGATTTTGATTACCATTACTATCAAAAAATCGAGCCAAATAGCTTCAACATTGAGTTCTTTAGGTAGGTTTAGTCTATGGTTGCAAGGTAATTCATTGATGCAGTTCACAACTCCTTTAGGACTGCCAAGATGCATGATGGTGCTTCAAGACTACCACTTTTGTCTTTTCTTATGTCATCCCATGTGAGTTTGTTGGAAGATTATGGGATCATAACCACACTCATATCAAACAAGCTGGTGGCCCTACCTTTATCAACTATAATGCATAGGGAGGGGCCTTTGTGACCCACCTTTTTTGGATAATATGCTTCTCAGCATGAAGTTTGTAAGGTGTTACCACTGAAGACTTCTTGGAGATCCTTCCATGTTTAAAGTTGATCTTGGGAAGGTATTTGATTGTGTTAACAATGATTCTTCTATATTGTTCCCTTTCTTATCCAAAGTTCTTCCATTGGAAATTGTAAATTTGATAGGGTTTTGAAACCTTGAATCTGTTGAAGGCTTATTTATACTAGAGTCTAGCCTCACCTTGTAGGTATGAGGCATTTCTCTCGACACAAGTACATTGCAGCTAGCCTTTTGGCTAATAGACAGAAGGGCCTCATCAATTTCTCAGCTTCAGCTCCTAACCCAATAAATCCCATTGTGACATTAAGTTTTCAAATCACAAGCTTCCATTCAATTATCGAACTCCTCTTCTCCAAGAGAGGGGTCACCTCTACCTCAGACAAGGGCTTCTACGTAAATTTTACTTCATCATATTCAGCTAGAAAATCCATAATCTATTTATGATTAGCCTTCTTCCAACTTCTTGAGACCGACTAATAAATCTTTTCTTTTTAGAAAAAAACAATTTCATTTTGAAAGGAATGATTAAAAAAAATTGAGTTAATTATGAGTAAATTCTTTTGATGGCTCTTTAAATAAAAGTATGCAACTATGCAAGTCATTGCCTAAGAGTAGATAACTAAATAGGGTTTAGATGACGGCCTTAACTTCTCTTCATTACATCAACATGACTTCAATAGAGGCTGGCTAATGACGAGAATATAGTAAGCCCTTTAGGTTGCTTGGATGCAGCATTACAACCCTCCATGGCTCTCATCTCTAATTTTGCCACCTCAACTAAGATTTCTATCCAAGCGACCTTGGTCTTTATCTCTCATCCTCTTTAAATATATCATATGTAAAGCCAATAAAATCTTTTAATATCTACAATGGCATTATTTTCTTAGGGCTTCATCTTCTGAAAGAAGGAACTATTGTTTACATTTGGGAAGGGTCTACCATTTGCCTGAAGCATCATGCATCAATCCTTCTCTATCACTAGCTTCAGCAAAGTTCCGTCAATGATCAACTGAACTATGCTAAATGATTTGACTCATCCTCCTAGCCTACCCGGACCATCCAAAATTCCCTTGTCGAACTTCAAGAGCTGTCTTAGTGGAAGTTGGTTTGGTTTTGCTAAAAATCAGAGAAATAATAGGAAAAAAAAAAAGAATATCATTTCCCAAATCAAAGTATAGAAAAGTCACATATTTATAGATGCTAAATAGTATCAGCTATTAATCTTAAAATTTTTAAAATAATTAAAATAGAACAAATGATAATCAAAATATGAATATTCAGAACACATAGAAAATTGAGGTGAATAACAGTCCTCCATAAATAAAAAAATTTAAAAAATCCATATAACTTTGTGAGAAAGGGGTGGTCCACCAAAAACTAAATGGGTTCATCATTGCTTTACATTTGGCACACACTAATTTGAGACCAAAAACCTTCAAAGGTCGACCAATTTTGGTCAGCCAACAAATTTCTCGGTTGACCAACAAATTTCCTACTCAACCATTTTGATTTCTAGGTCTAGAAAACTATTGCTTGGTTGACCGCTAAATTTGTTAATCAACCAACCTCTCTCTTGGTTGACCAACAGGAGTAGTGCCAGGGTTAGATGCAAGCTAGACATGGCTTTCTACCTTGGCTAGTTCACAATAGTGTTGGTTTTAAAATGGAATTCCATGCACAAAAAAGATAAAAAGGACACTTTTGAACCTATATAAATGGGAAAGATTGCATGCGAGGCACTACAAGCCTAATGAAAGGGGTCACAAAATTGATGCTAATTGATATTCATGCAATTTATTGAATCGAGAAGATAGCAAGAATCTCATTATTTTACAGGTTAGATAGCGTTCCAAGTTGTTTGGTAATCATTAAAAAAAAAAAAAGAAGAGAGCGCGGCCCAAAATCTGAATGGATCACTGCAATGATGTCAGATTGTTAACCAAACTCTTCTTCCCTTCTTAATAATCCAGACCACAGAACATTCAGATATCACCCCCTTGCAGTAATCAAAATCTCCATGATTTAGGAAATACAATAAAATGGGCTGCATGATATCCAAAGCGAATTCGATCGATCTTACTCAACTGTAAAAATTGCTGAAGAAGCCAAAAGATCATGCTCAACTGTAAAAAGTGCTGAAGAAACCAAAAAGGGTCGTTTTCCCAACATTCGTGCAAACAGACAAGCCATGCAAATGAAATTCGACGTCCTAGAAAGCGAAGATACAAAATGGATCAACCGTCAAAACATGAAATCTAAGTTAACATCAGAGAACATACGCAAAACTTCCCCTTCCTTTTTCACATTCACTCGAAATGGATCAAACCACGACTAAATCAGAAAAGCAAACAGCAAAACATTCAAATCCAAACACGAGGCCAAGCTAAAATACCTAACCGGCAGCGACTCCTCAAGCGACTCCATCCCTAGCAGCGGCCCCTTGTACGCGCTCTGCACCTCTCCTTCCCCTTCATCCTCCTGCGACCCCACCTCATCGCTATCCTTCCCGATTGACGACGAGGTCGACGTCGACGAAGCCACCGTCGTCTCCACCGGCGGCGATGGCGAAGGATCCATCCGCTTCCTCTCCTCCATCTCCGCCGCATCAAAGATCGCGACGCATGCTATTCTCCTAACGAATCCCGACCCTCCGATCCCCGCCCCACTCTCCATCGCAATTGACATCAGTCCAAAAATCTCTCCGGCGACCTCAATCCTTCGCCGGCAACGGCCGATTCCCTTTCGCCTCCGACGACGAGAGGACCAAAATGGTTTGAAGGAAAACGCTACATAATTAATCCGGATAAGATGTTCTGCTTAAGATATATTTTAGAATGAATATTTTCTAAGAAAAAGATTAGACTGATTATTGAAATTTGGTTCTGATAAGGACCTGCCGCCTGCTAGGTATGGTGCCTTTGACGATCCAGAAAGGTCGCCACGTGGCACTTCGGCCGGTCGAGGCGGAGCATAGCACGCTTCGTGGGCGTTGCCAGAGTGAGCTGCGGGCGATGTTTATCACACAGTGTACGGACAGTCTATTTTGACTTTGAGATGAGGTGTCATATGGCTGTAGCCTCGTACTTACGTGGAGAGAGAAATTGTTGTATTATTTAGATATTTTTTGGATGAGAGGTTGGTGAAGCGAACCGTGTTGCAGGCTAAGTGCCCATGTCTGATAGTTTGTTTTTTAGGGGGATAAATCATAAATGTAGATTGGGGCGGTAATTATTGATCCGATCCGATAATTCAGCCCGTTTAACAAATAGAACGGGTTTGAATTTTTTTTTTTTGGCTTAGTTTGAAAAATTGAGTCGAATTTGGGTCAACTCGGTAATTCAAATTTGATCTGAAATTGACTCGAGACCCGTTTCCAGTCGGCCCGCAAGTCCCGTTTCCAATCGAGCTCTATGCGGCCCCCTAGGCTGCCCTTGCTAGAGCACACACTTTGCATCTGCACATATAGTATACCCTCAGCTGCAACACCCTTGTGTGGTCCCGCCAGGCTACCGTCGCCCGATCGCCCAGTCTCACACCAGCACACTCGCCTGCTCACACCAACGCACTCAACAGTCCCGCCAAGCCACCCTCGCCCACAGTCGCGAAGCTCGTGCTCACGCTTGTTGCTTACAGCACACGTTCTTGACGCTCGCAGCATGCAATCTTTTGCTGGTTCAGGTCAGCTATATTGGACTCGGGTTGAGTCAACCTAGTGACCCAGCAAGCAAAGTCCAGGTCTAAATTTCTCACTCGTTTACAAAATTGGGTTCGGGTGAGCTGAATTGGACTCGGGTCAATTCCAAGTTCAACTTGAATCCGACCCGAATACCTATTTTGAAACCCCCTAAATTTAGGTCATAGCCCTTTCCATTACTATATGTGCAAGCATAATGCACAAAAAATAACTCACGTCGAAACAAGAAAATGGGTCACAGCTATAACTAAATATCAACAAAGCTAATTATAATACCAATAAAGATAAGAAGGTATGAAACAAAATTAAAAATAATTTAAGAAAACAAGACTTCGATAGGGCAAAATTTTCAAAATCAATATGTGAACACAGCACACCGTTGTCCCGGTTACCAAAAAACCATCGAGCAGCTAGAAAATAGCGGTTGGATCAAAAACTTTCATCATTGTCCCAACAAAAGAAGCCTATTAATGAATCCCCCAAAGTCGCACTTTTGTTTTAATAACTTTGTTGATGATTTGAGATAAGGCGTTAGGACAAATGCTTTTAGAACCAAATCTTCTTTGATTCCTTTCTGTCCAAATGTGATATTATGTACAATAAAAAGAAAGGCATGCGGTATTCCTAATTTTGGGTGTGAGATCCTGATGGCTAGCATAGATTTCAAAAAGTTAGATGAGGTTAGGCCGCAAAAGAAAGGAAGAAACAGTATGAAAAACATTATATATCACTTTGAAAGAATAGGCACATTCAAAAAAGATATGAGAGATAGTTTTAAGATTCCAGCAAACTGAGAGAGCATGCACGTTCTACAAAAATGGAGTAGTTAACTAGTACATCAACAATTTATATGCCACCCAACAAGCCATCCATGCATAAATAGAAAACCTCAAAGATCATCTTTTTGTGCCAAACTTGTTTCTACCAAGTAACCTTAGACAAGCTAGAGAAGTAAGCAATGATGAAAACTTTAAATTGCAGAGCAAAGGCCGTAGACCACATAATAGTTTCACAATTATACTCTTCATGTATGTGCAAGTTTTTTTATCTCACAAATTTCTTTAGATAAGTAAAGAGAAAGGGGCATTACCATCTAAATCGATCTCAAGAATAGAGTTGTCATATATTTCATAAAGACTTTTCCCTTCACACCAGGGATCTCAGAAAAGGAAAATTTTGTAATCAAGATGGATTTTAAAAGTAATATGAGGAATAATGGTAACAACTTTCTTTAAACTTTCTCAAATAATGGAACAATGTTTTTATAAATTTTTTTCAAATAGAACCATATTTTTTCCTCCAACAAATAGCAAGAAGGTCATAAGAGCCCCAAGTTCTCCAAATTAAAGAGCAAGAATAAGCAAAATGCATAGCACCAAGAGTTGGGAGGCCAAGACCACCAAACTCTTTAGGTTTACATGTATTGGCTCAGAAAATGTGTTGTAACTTTTTGGCATTGGCATCTCCATAAAATAAAAATCTTGCACATGCTTTGTTAATCATTTTACAACAAGTTTTTTGGGAGAATATCGCCTCTTATCCAATATGCAATAGCATTTCACATTGTAAATTTTAGATATTGTAGTCTGCTAACAAATGAAAGAGACTTAAATTTTTAACTATCCTTAAGTAAAAGAGCTTTAACAATAAGGGGGTTATAATCATATATAAGTAGTCTCTTGGTAGAAATGGGTATTCCCAAGTATGTGATGGAGCGAGATGTATTAGGAATATTCATGACTTCATTGGATGTTGCTGCATAAGATTATTCTCAGAAAAAATGATGATACACTTGACCAGGTTTAGGGCAAGCCAAAAAGAGATTTGACTTGAGTAAAAATATATTTTAAGCCTGTCAAATTGTGTAGGTTAGCTATACTAAAAATAAGGTCATTATCATACATGAGATGAGAGGTGTCCCATTTATATAGCCGGGTAGGTGTTGCTTTGAATGGCATACTCAAATAAGTTGGAAAGTCCATTCATGACTATACAAAACAAGTAAGGAGAAAGAAAACAGCCTTGTCCAAGCCCAATAGTAGAGGGGAATAATCCTTTAAGATTTTCATTTATGCAACTAGAGTAATAGACATTATCTATACAAGCTTTGGTCCATTTAATGACCATGAGAGGAAACCTTTATGTTTCATTCTATAGAGAAGAAACTCTTTAGATACTAAATCAAAAGCTTTGCAGATATCATCAAAGGCTTTCCAAAGGGCTAATTTCCATTACTACAAAATTGAAATTGTTGATACTAGAGGATTAGAAGAAATGGAAGAACCAAGATTTATTCCTAAGATAAAAGAACAAGAGGTCCAAGTTAACTGTAACACAAGTACTCAAAGTTAACAAGTAAAGGCTCATTTCATTTTTAACATGAGATTATTATTATTATAACTCGACTATGAGATTAGAATCTAATAATCCTCCCTCAAATTTGAATTCTTCATAAAGACTCACTCTCACTCATAGAGAAGTTTTGCAATACCATAAAGTTATACATGAGCTTATAGCATAAAATTTATGTGAGGCATATATGTTCTTAGTTCTTAAACTTTGACCATAATAAAAGCAAGAAAGCTTAAAAGAGAGTTACAATCATACAAACACTTCGGGTCGGTTTGAGACAGCTTTCTAGATGCTTTATTTTTCAAACAACAACCACAATTTCATTTAACTATTTTTTCTCGTTTTTCAAAAGATTGTGCTAGAAAAAGCTGCTTTTTACAACTATTGTAACTAATTATTTTCCCCATTATAACTTCACAATCAACTTGATGAAACATTTAAGTCATCCCAAACAGACTTTTAATTTTTATTAAATCATCATCTATCATATTATTTATTAGAAGAAATGAATACTATAAATCCAAATAAAACACAATATACAAATAGAATGACAAAAATCGCCCTAAAACTTAAGCTCGAGGGTAAGAGTAATAACTAGCATATTAATAAGACATTTATTTTACTTCTTCAGCACGAACTTGTCACGCTCTTCTACACTCAATTCTCAACAGTAATTCGCACTTGGTGCACTTTAAGAGCTGTGTGGGCTCAAGTTGGGCTGTGTCAACATCACCATGTTCCTGCACCTACCTTTTTCGTGGTTAAGTTCTTCAAAATAGAATCCTTATCCAAAAATTAAAGACAAAAAAAAAAACTTGAAGCACTATTTTTTTTTTTTGGAACAAGAGTATCTACCAGTTGTCACCCTCCTTAGGAGGCACTTAGCGGCGTAACTAATTCCTCGACGAGCCTACCAGCAATCAAGCCCACAGGTGCAGGACCCGCAATTATTTTCTCCCCACTTAAGGAGTCGCGCCACATGAGAGGGGATTCAAACATGGGTTGAGGGTTCCCAACCATACTCACCCATCAACCCAGCTAAGCCCGGTGGAGTAAAGCACTGATTTTGTTTACTTGGGTCTTTTTCAAACGTGGTCCCTTAGTCCGTAAACAAAGTTTCACTAGTTCAACAAAGCATGTAAGAGCGCCAGAAAAAAACTGCTAAATCCACATTCAAAGTAAATATGCAGGGAGAAGAAATGCAGAACAAATGAAGAAATAGTTACATGATGACTGCGTATTGATGCTGAGTTTTTGGATTGAATTACAACGACTTGTACTAGAACGGTAAGACCATCCACCACAACAGAAGAGAACCACAGACAAAGAGCTACATTGCTGTGTTCATCAACAAGATTGATCGCAAAGCTTTTGCTTGTGCTGAACAAGGCTAGAACTAGTTCTGGTTGCCGTGGACAACCAAAATAGAAATAGCCATTATTAGTTACATAATCTGAACCTTTATTTACGTACAAACATAATAGGTAACAAATGGCTAAGCACCAACAGGAGTTACCTCACTGGAGGCTTG
This sequence comes from Dendrobium chrysotoxum, assembly GCA_019925795.1. Lineage (NCBI taxonomy): Eukaryota > Viridiplantae > Streptophyta > Magnoliopsida > Asparagales > Orchidaceae > Dendrobium > Dendrobium chrysotoxum. Next base: position 87,702,118 of record CM034313.1, read on the forward strand.
CCTTGATCCATTAAAATTTATCGCTGCACCACAGCCTCCACAACCTCCACCACCACCACAGCCTCCACAACCACCACCACCACCACAGCCAGTACTTTTGGCGCTTGCCAATCCATCTCCACGGCTGCTGCCACCGCATCCAGTGTTAGAGCCACTGCTCTTTGCCATGGTTCCACATCCACCACCGCAACCGGTACCACAGCCACCACAAGCCCCAGCATTGGCAGAATTAACTTTGTCGACACATCCCATATTGTCACTGAAGCTCTTATCTAGAGCTAATGTGCTTGCAGATTCAATAGCTACCACATTTGTGGCCGACGTGTAATCATCTCTGGCTTTCACATCCAAACTGGTGATATCTTTGAGATTCTCCGAATGAGTAACTGTAATTGGTACACCCTTCTTTAATAGGCCCGAAAGTATAAATGCTATCACGAGAGCAGGCAAGACAAACCAGTCTTCACTAACCTTACAAAGGAATCAAAAGAGAGTTCAGGGATCTGAAGTTTTTTAGAATTGTAGAAATTAGACTACAGAGAGAGAAAGATGATGTACCTGAACAAGACCAGATTTCATGTCAAACAAAGCTATAGCTTTACCATATGGGTTTTCAGCAGAGAATTCTACAACTGTCATGAAGTCCTCAACCTTATAATGCATTGCATTCTTGGGTTGATATTCGAGCATTCTACCAGGGAAGAGTTTTAGCTGGACAAAACACACACACATCATCTTAGCTACTGTGCGTGCAGATTAAAGTGCATTATTTTTTATTAGTATGCTAGTGGATAAAGGTTGGCTAAAGTTTCTGCCCTGTTCCTTTCAATGAAATTTCGGAAACTTACAGTCAAATATTGGTACTGGACACTACCTCTTTATAATGACAAGAAGGAATTATTTATTCTTTACAATGAAACTGAAATTATATCACTGATATTAAATTTAAATCCAAATTACCTAAGGTAATGAAATAGTGAACCTGATAAAAAAAATCATAAAGACACAAGCTCCCATATGCGAAACACACACACACACATATATATATATATATATATATATATATATATATATATATATATATATATATATAGAGAGAGAGAGAGAGAGAGAGAGGGAATGTATATATCCTAGTACAAAAACTAGCTATCAATATTTTTAATAAAAAAAGACGTTTCTTTTTGGTCATACAGCCAAAAAAAAGTTGACAACTGACATCAGAATTTTTCTAGATCCGTGCTTGATTTACTAGAATACTCTACGCTCTCATGATGTCGCTTAGTGTACAATTCAAATATATTCATGCTCAGGAATTTCAAACAACGATGAACAACTCATTAAGCAATGATCATTTGCAACTCGTGACTATGGTATAAATATAAAATAAGAGTCAATAGATAATTAAAATATGAAATGTGCAGCAAAAAAATGAAGATTCAAATTCTCACTATCATTTATTTGCATGATATGATTACTCTCACCCTTGAATCCTGTCATGCAATTCACTTTGGGGGATTGGGATTGATTCCACAGGCTTTCTCAAAACCGATTTGATTTGATGGAATCAAACCCATGCACACAAAGTTAATTGCACAGTTAGAATAGGGCCATTGTGCCATTCAATTAAAATGTAATTTGAGAGACACCAATCTAAGAAAATATAAGTTCAATACCTGGCCAAAACCCTTCAGCTCAAGCATAGGGCCCTCTTCGTTAGTGTTCTGTTCAATAGAGAAAGATAAATCCGAGTCTTTGAAAAACCATGTGTTGTCAACGTACTCTGCCAGCAAATGTAATTTTCTGGACAACCTCGTCATTCCAAATATGTTCCGCTTCCATAAAGAATGTTTCCTTCCTCCTGTTTCCTTTAATTTCCTGGTTTGCATAGACCAGACCCCATTCAATCAGCATAGAAAAGGTGGCCAAATGATATAGAATATAAACAAACTTCAAAATCAAGCAACTACAAATAATATCACATCGCATAGCAACTGGTTCCTTCGCATCCTCATTGACACAAACTTTAAACATTACTCATTCAATTTTCCATGTATCCACAGTAGACGGAAGATGCTGAAGTTCTTTGGTTTCTTAGGTTCCATATATTGGAAAATAAAAACTAGAAATATAACAATCATGTCCATGAGGGAATAATAATATAAAATGATGGGGATGTTGGGGTGCCCAGCAACATCAACCTCTACCCCCTATCATCTCTCAATTTAGTAATACATGAAATTTAGTTATATCCTAGTTTTACACTCTTAACTTCCCAATCAGTGTTGCATAATTCTCCACAATTATGTTCTCAAGAAAAATTCACCACTCCCCTCCCAGGAAAAAAAAAATTAATGAAAGTATCTTTCACCGCCAACTTCACACCAACAAACAATCCTCCTAAAAATTCACATTTGAATATTTCTCCCTCACAGACACATTTATATAAAACTCTGTAGTGTCATGATAATATGTAAAAAGATATATAATTCCACTAGAGTGTGGTATGTTATTGTAAATTATGAAAGGTTCTGAATGTAAAAATTCCCTCCACCTTATTATATATGGGAGACTTAGGGTTTGTTTGTAAGTTTTTTATGATGATAATGAAATGTGTTAAGTTTCCATTGCCTATGGTTAGACACCCCCTCTCACGAGTTTTTTTTCTTTCCACTCTTTAATAGTGCAGTAAGAATTAGTAACTAGAATGAGGAGGTCTCGCATTATGTGTTATGTAAGCTAAAGCGGACAGTATCTCGCAAAGCATGAATGGGTCAATCAAGAACTTCTCTTTCCTTCTCTTCATAAGTTGTAGTAAAGAAAAGCTATCTTCCAAACTAAGTAAAGAAGTCTAGCTAGATTCTTCAAAATGCTTGCTTCTGCTGCTCTCTCTTTTCTATATTTTTTCCATTTGTTCCAAGCTTCATTGTTGCCCTTTTCACTCTCTCCCTCTTCGTCACCCTCTCCCTCTCTCTGTTTAGCACAAATTCTCTTCATACATAGATCAACCATTTTTTCTTTCTAATACATCTTTATTTATTCAATTTACACGCCCAAAAAACAATGTTTATAATTATTTTATTTTAATATGTGATAACCTTGCCATCCCTCTGATATAACAAATTTTCACATTATTCTTTCAGGGTTTGCAACACATTCATCTTCACAATAAGAAAATTGCTTCTATAAAAATTTTTAAAACAATTTTAGATTTTTTAAGCCAAGAAAGTGGACAGAGGAATCTAAATTGCTTTTGTGCTTAACGGACAGTCTCATCAAGTTGTTTGTGAGGTTTTACCATCAAAATGTAGCATTACTTGCTTTTCCAATATCAAATATTTATTTTGTTGACCAAGGCTTCCAAACATGTAATCATTATCAGGCATATCTCAACTATTTGGGTTAGGCCAAGGTTCTCATACATGTAAAATGTACTAACTAATTTAGGATTTAAAAGTTGATCACACTTGTTTTATTTAAGAAGATAATTTATTTAAAAATATTTTCACGTAAGGAACATGATAAATCTTTAAAATTTTTTCCTGCTACATTTCCCTAAAACTTATGTTTGAGTGGATGGAGGGCATTAGGTTCTTCACCATGAGCCAGAATAGAGGTATTGCTGGAGCAAATCATTTTGCTCCCACGTGACAACCAAAATCAAAAGTAATGAACTTTGTTTTATATAAACTTAGAAATTAAAAATAATAATAATTTAAGAAAGATATATGATAGGAAATACTTGAGTTCACAAGTATTCCTATCGAAAATACTTGAGTTCGCAAGCAACCCTAACACTGAATTGGTAAAAACAGCGATAAAATACACAAAAACACTATTGCAACTAACTCAAAACAGTAATTTTTATTATATAGATCCAAGCAAACAAACACAAAAAAAAGATACAATTGATCCTCAATTCGAGATGAGAATCGTTCTCTCCGAATCTCTAGACAATAAGTCTAGAGCCCAAGACCCCAAAGACTCCAAGAGAAAATACTAATCAAGCATGCCCTAACCCTCCCTCCTTATGCCTATTTATAGCCTTAGCCGCCACCTCCTTTCCCAAAATAGATTAATTCAAATAGTGGACCCCACTTCTTTTGGGCGGCAACCAAATAGGGGGCATGGGCCCCTATGGCTTGGGCTGCAATATGGGAAGCCGTTTGACCCGCCTCCTGTAGACTAGGGCAGGCCCATGTGGGGCTGGCTGGGTTGGTTTAGTAACCGCCCTAACAATACCGCATTCTCAAAGAACCACCTTGTCCTCAAGATGGGAAGAGGGAAACTGATGCTTTATCCGCTCATAAGGCTTCCATGTTGCCTCATAATCAGGAAGATTCTTCCATTTGATCAATACCTCTTTTTACTTCTCCCCCTCCCTGGCGTACCCCTTGTAACTCGAGGGGTTCTAATAGCACCTCCGAGTCCTCTGTTAAAGTTATTGGCATATCAGAGCTTGTGACATGCTCCCCAATTGCCCTTTTAAGTTGTGAAACATGAAAAATAGGATGTATGGTTGTTGTGACTGGCAATTTCAGTTTATATGCTACCTTTCCAATCTTCTCCAAAACTTCAAATGGTCCAAAATACCTTGGGGTAAGTTTCTCATTCCTCCTGTTGGCGATAGATAGTCTTCTGCTGGTATGGTCGAAGCTTCAAAAACACCTTCACTCATACTTCGAACTGAATGTCCCTCCTGTGCCCATCCGCTTGTTTCTTCATAATCTGTTGGGATCTCAACAGATGCTTCTTTAATTCTTCTAACACCCTATCCCTCTCCTACAAGTACTCCTCCACTGAAGAGACTGGGGTGCTGCTACTCCCAAAGTGCACCAAGTGAGGTGGATCCCTTCCGTACAATACCTTGAACGGGGTCATTTAAGAAGTCGAATGATAAGAGGTGTTGTACCAATACTCAGCCCATGATAATCACTTAGCCCATATCCTAGGTGTCTCTGACACAAAGCATCTGAGGTAAGTCTCCAAGCTCCTGTTGACCACTTTTATTTGGTCATCTGTCTGTGGGTGGTAGGCAGTACTCCTTTTCAGTAGTCCCCTGCAATCTGAATAGCTCTCTCTAAAAAATGACTGAGGAACACCTTATCCCTGTCGGATACTATCGCCTCTAGTATCCCACGCAGTCTAACTACCACTCCGATGAAGGCTGATGCTACTGTTACTGCCGTGTAGGGATGTCGTAGTGGAATGAAATGAGCATACTTGCTCAATCTATCCACTACTACCAGGATCACCTTGAACCCTTCTGAACGAGACAACCCATCTATGAAATCCATAGATACTTCCTCCCATACTCGTCCTGGTAAAGCCGGTGGTTGTAGTAGTCCTCCTGGTGACATGACCAAATACTTGTTCCTCTGACATACCTCACATCTGGACACCATTTCCTCTACATCCTTATGCATCCCCTTCCAGTACAACTCCAAGGCTAATCTCATGTAAGTCTTCTGTACCCCCGAGTGACCCCCAACTGCACTCCCATGGAACTCCTAAAGCAAGTGTGGAATGTGGACCAGTGTACTGGGCATCAAAAACCTTTCCTGGTACAGTAGCCTCGCCCCCTCCAACGAGTACTCCGGGTGGCTACTCCCTTCCCTCAGTAAGTCGGCCATGATCTTTCCCAACTCCTCATCCCTAGGGCTCTACTCCTTGATAGGCCTCCCAGTATAACATCAATGGGATAGACATCGACATGGCCTGTAACGCCCCCATGCATCTGGACAAGGCATCTGTCTCTTTATTTCCATTCCTGGCCTATACTGGATTTCAAAACCATACCCCAACAATTTGGACAGCCACCTCTGGTCGGTCCTGACAATGAAATGCCTTCCCAATATGTAGGGTCGCCACTTCTGGATGGCCAAAACGATGGCCATCAGCTCCCGCTCATAGACTGATTTTAACCTGGCTCTACCCTTCAATACCTGACTGTAATAGGCAATGGGTCGATGATTCTGCATAAGCATTTCCCCCAATCCATACCCAGAAGCATCTGTCTCCACTATGAAGATATGCGTGAAGTCTGGCAGGGCTAAGACCGATACCGTAGTCATAGCCTTCTTTAAGCACTCGAAAGCTGCGGAAGCCGCCTCCCCCCATAGGAACCCGTCTTTCTTCAACTGTTCTGTGAGTGATCATACTATGGTGCTATATTCCTTTACAAATCTCATGTAGTATCCTGTCAATTCTACGAATCCCCTCAGCTCCTTCAGATTCTTAGATACTGACCATCTTAACATAGCCTCAATTTTTGACTGATTTGCTGCCACCCCTTCCTTGGACACAATATGACCCAAATACTCCACACTGGTTTGGGCAAAACAACACTTCTTTAAGTTGGCCCCAGTTGATGTTTCTGTAAGATTCCTAAGACCAACTTTAAGTGCTCCAGATGCTTCTCCTCAGTTTTGTTGTATACAAATATATCATCAAAAAATACCAGAACAAACTTTCGAATGTACTGCCTGAACACCTTGTTCATCAGTGACTGGAAAGTAGCAGGGGCGTTGGTAAGCCCAAAAGGCATGACCAGAAACTCATAATGTCCCTCGTGTGTCCTGAAGGTTGTTTTCGAGATACAATTGATCCTCGATTCGAGAGGAGGATCGTTCTCTCCCAATCTCTAGACAATAAGTCTAGAGCCCAAGACCCCAAAAACTCCAAGAGAAGACACTAATCAAGCATGCCCTAACCCTCTCTCCTCATGCCTATTTATAGCCTTAGCCGCCCACCTCCTTTCTCAAAATAGATTAATTCAAATAGATTAATTTAAACCTCATTTCTCAAAATAGATTAATTCAAATAGTAGACCCCACTTCTTTTGGGCGGCAACCAAATAAGAGGCATGGGCCCGTATGGCTTGGGCGGCAACATGGGAGGCGGTTTGACTAGCCTCCTATAGACTAAGGCTGGCCCATGTGGGGCCGGCTGGGTTGGTTCAGTAACCGACCTAACAATATACTTTTAGATGAAGTAAGTCCTTTCAAGACAAATTTTTGTCTCATGCAGAACATAACTATTAACATGAATTTTTTAATGTTCGTAATGAGTTTAGAGAACAAGTGAAATGAATATATTTGAAGGTTGCACAGGAAGTCATACCTCATTTGTAGAGTGATGATATCATTACCGTAGCCATCTACCAAATGAGCCCAACTTCTCATATGTTGAGCCATTCCAGGAAACGGAAATCTACATGCATTCACAGATAATGGATGTAACTTCAACATTTTAAACACGTGTGGTGATGACACTGGAACTGTAAAAGAAGCAGCAACATGAAGACAAACAGGCTTGGAATTTGGTCGTCTGTTGTTGAGCTTCAATTCAAACCATTTCTCAACAGAGAGTTCTGCATTTGGATCCATCAGTTCATCAAGTGAGATGGACATCGTTCCAATTGTTTTAGCAGGTTTTGATTTGGTCATTACATTCAGAACAAGATCTCCAGCCGGTTCACATTCAAAACCAGCGGCGCTTTTCTTCCCCGTCTCAGAGAAAATACTTAGACGACAACTACCGTTCAGAAACATATCTGGCTTTCTCTTGCTAAAAGAAACAAAAACATTCCCTTTTTCATTAGCGGGCAGATTTCTTATTCCCACAATCTCTAAGAGGACCTGTAAAAGAGGAATGAAGAAATTTGAGAGTTTAATTTTTTTCGTTGGGGGGGGGGGGGGGGGGGGGGGAATGTCAAAGGTTCAAATGAACCCCAAAAGGCTTCCATGAAGATTGAACTGACTAGAATAACGAACCTAGAGCTTGCCTAAATAAATTTTTAAGTGCTTAGAGCAATGCAATAAGCAGGATCTCTTGATTCAGATTTTCCAAAGAATCAATAAAAAAGTTAAAGCCGGAGTACCTGTGAGTTAGGAAAAGCGGCTCAATTTCCAAACAAACTTAAAATGGCTCCACAAATTTAGAAAAGGCAAGCACGCATTTGTGAAAAAAATCCGATCATAGAAAGTTGTAAATACTGAAAGAATTTCTAGAGCATGAATAGAAATGCAGGAAAATCTATTCATATTGTAAAGAGCAATGCATTCTGGTTTAAGAAATTATAATGGACTGCCTACAAGTAGAAGGTCTTCATTTTAAAATTTCTACTTATAGATTGAAACTTGATTCTACGCCACATGACTTAAGCTTTAGTTAAATGGAAAGAAACTCAAAGGAAGGTTTTGGTATTACCTCCACAACCATTGTATGTTGAAGAGGAAGAGATAACTTTGGATTGTGAGGGCAAAGTGTATTTGTCTGATTATAAGTAGATAAGAGTGGAGTGGCATCTACCAAAGGCAGAGCAAAGCCTCTGTACATAGCCCCAGCTCTCCAATACCTCAAACCATATGCATCTTCCCATTGTTTGGTAGTATCAGAGAAACCAGTGTCAAGTTTTTTACCTTTGGTCCTATCAGAATCGGTGTCATCATGCTCTAATACTTTCCCAAGCAGTTCTACCATGTCTTTTTGGTATGAAATAGGTTGCAGTTGGTGAGAATGCCACATGAGATCTATATCATAAGTTGGTACGCAGAAGCATCTCATTGACTTCTCCCGGTTCCTCTTAATCAGATGAAGAAAACCCTTGTACCTAGCAACAGCTCCATCAAGAAAGCGTTTATCATGCATTATCGGTCTACATACCTGTCCATAATAAAATAATAAATATATCATTGCATTTGTAAATTTAAACAATGTTTCTTGAAGCTAATGATAGAGTAGCTGAAGCGATTGGAACACTGGATTTTAACCAAAGAGAGGGAAAAAAAATGACAAAGCTCAATAGCAACAATGGTGGATAGACTTCACAGATCCTACTTACACAGCAGTAACAGTACCAACCTGGACAGGACAGTTCATCTGACCCTGTGGGTCTATTTATTACTAAGCTATCCTTGATGCTATGAAATTTATCCAAAAGAATCATGCCAATCTTGCTCGGATTTTTCAGGAACTTATCAAGCCCTATCCTCTATCCCAAAAATATAGAGTTAGCTTCCTGAATCCTCCTCTTCCATTAATCCACGGTGCATGTGCGTATAAATTTTCACTAGGAAATTGTAGGTGGCCCTTCAAGATTAAATCATCCTTTTTATGAATCCATTAGTAACTTAAAAAAATAAGAAAACAAGGAGATCATCACCATCGCCATATTAACCTTTTCCAAACTAGTTGAGTTAGACTAAAGAATAACTACCAACATTTACAAGTATTGTCATGTGTTGCACGTGGTGTTAAATAAAGGTTGCAGGTCCCTTTTCACAACATTCCAACAAGAGAAATTGCAGACTGATAGCTGCAGCTAATTTGAATTTTTTATTTAGCATATCCAATTTGCATATTTTATGCCCTTTTCCTGTAATGTGTGCATTTTATTTTATTTTATTTTTTCATTTAACTGGCGATTTGCTTTTGCAAGCGCAGGGAGACATTTACAGTAGCTAATATATTGATGTAGTGCAACACAACACTAATAAATATACAATATAACATTGAATGTTTTACTTTTTAGCCTTATATTAGATGTATTAACTCCACATTTAAAATATACATTGTACTGCAAATATATCTGCATGATTACGTGGTCCTTGCTCCTAAAAGTTTTGTTTTCACCTAAATCTCCCATCAAATGCAGCCGGCCTCAGCCATCTAGTTGGTTGCTTTGGCTCCAAACAAAAGGTCTTGGGTTTGAGGCCTAGGTATGATAGTATTAGGGGTGATAAATTATGAGGTTTCATATTTTCAACAAATTCCAAAATTGATACATTTCACTTGGTCTCCCTTATTCTCCCCTAATCATGCCATCCTCCTTTAATCTAGAGATTGTTCGCTAAAATGAATCAAAAAGTCAAATGGAAAAATTAGTTCTATCATATTGTACCTCCAAAAAGATTTCTAAAGTCATGAAATGCCTCTCACATCCTGTTGTGATAGACTTGAAGCCACTAAAAAAAGATCGCTTCCATTTCTGAAACCCTCATATTATCAGATCTGACAACTATAAAGTTGATTCTTGTTGAATCACAGGCATTCCTTTTTAATAGTATAATATTAGTTAAAACCATTTGATGTAGTGATAAATGTCACAGATTCACAATTTTATGTGAATAAACTGTTATGTAATGGTACTCAAATATGAGAATATACTGTCCCAGAATTGTTTATTGGAATCATCAAGATTGATGGACGAACATTGTTAACAAAACATTTATTGAACAAGCAGTGCACAATCCTTGTATCAATCAAATTATAAAACGGCGTAAATCATAATGCTATACTCCCGTGTCAAAGTAAAGGGACAAAAAAAGTAATAAAAACAGCAAAATTTTGTCACAGAGATAAGGTTTCAGCTACCTGGTAGTAGAAGGAAGACTGTCTCTTGACGGCAGAAACCAAATCATATGTGATAGTATTTAACGTCTCTGTATGATTATTCAAAGTTGTTCCAGTTAAAGGACTCCTCCAATCAAGCTCAAAAGTTTCATTTGGATAAAAATTGGCCCATATTTCTGAATGTTTTGATTTCTCCTGCAGAGTAGATGCGACATTTTTGTTGTCCAAGACTCTCCCATAGAATTCCTCACAGTCTTTTTTGTACTGTATCTGCATTTTGAACTAATTATATTATATGAACACATAAAATTTTCATCAGAGAAGGACGAAGGAAAAGAAACTGATGAGCATACCGGATTAAGTCGATGGCAGTGCCATATCCATTCACAGTCAAGAGGGGCGGTCAAATATTCATCTGGATCTCCAAACTCAGTGTGCCTGGCTAGCAATGGAAGCCAGCAAGTCTTGTACCTAAATGTCAAAACCTCAGGTTACATATGAAGGAAAATCGATTCCATGGATCTCTTTATGACAAGAGTCCAATAAGAAACGCCTAGGTCTACCAACAAAAGCAAAACATGGAAAACAATCCAAAGCACATGCAACCGTAATGTTCCATTGAACAGTGGAAAACTCTTAATTCAACAACCGGAAAACATTACGGATCATAAACTTGGTCTGGTTTAGTTCTTGAAAAGTTTAAATCATGTTCCCCTTGGCATCAACTGGTACGATGAGACAACTAATCAATTCAATTCAAATACATCCATCAAAGTGTAATCTGATTTATAAATTTTGGCACTTCCCAACCTGTGGATTGCCCTCTGAAGTAGAGGGCCGTCGTAGAGAAATCGACTCCGATCGATAGCAGCAAGGAACTCGAGCTGCTGTTTGGCCGCAGCCACCAGATCTACGCTGACTACAATCTTCTGGGCCTCAAGCCACTCAGATTCTTGCTCCATCTCCATTTCAGATTCAACAATAATGACAAAAGGTTCTCACCACAGTTTTAACCCTAACTCGGCAAGGTCATGAGAGGTCTCCCCTCATTCAGTTCTGAAATCATATCCAAAACAAAATTTTCGCATCCCAATTAGGTTCCATCGATTTCAAGCAAGTAAAGGTCATCGCAAATTAAGGTTAGAGTACAGAAAAAGAAAAAAAATGGGAAATGATGTAGGTTACTACCGCATCACAAGGATGAAGACAATAAGGGAAGAGACCTGCAAGCTGGAAAGAGGGCAACGATCTCGGGCTGTTGTTGACTTGGAGTTGAAGCAAGCTTTGTGACCGGAGGGGATTCAAATCCCCTATATATAGGGATTCGGGACAAGGGTGAAGACGAAACATCACAATTAAGGCCGATGGGATGGATTTCATTGGCAGAATCCTATCCGATCATTATTCAACACGTATTAAGATTGAATTTGATTTGATGTAATATCTCAATTAGGAGTGTAAATGAATCAAATCAAGTCCAAGTCATATCTAATATGAGTTTAATTAATTAATTGTATTTGGGCTCGAGTTCATTCTTTATTTTATAGAGTTCGTGCAGACTCAAGAGCCAGCTCGTTTATTATTGATACGTCATCGAAAAATAATCTTGATCGGGCACGAATCTCGAGGAAAAACTCAAGTTAGAAACTTCAAAAATTATTTCGGAAATCATTTAAATTCCGATTTCAGCAAACTTATAGTCGAACTGAGCGTCTCGGAAATACGAATCCAACGACACCAAATTCGACTCAATCCGAGCCCAAGTGAGTCCAAATCAAGTACCCGAAGCGCTGTTGGAAGCATCAAACAGCTATTTGAGTTACCAAACGGTCTCCGATTTTGGCAAGCTTATAGTCGAATCGAGCGTCTCGACGAGAAGAATCCAACGAGCCCAAGATCGTAGAATTATGATATCATTAAGACCTTCAAATGCTTGATAAACGGTTCACGATCAAGGGATTCAATATCGGCCGTTCATCCGGATCACTCCCTATTTGCCCCTGATCTCTCACATATTTACGGGCTATGCCACTCCAGAAAAACTATAAATAGCCCCTCATTTCTCTTAAGAGGGGACCCAAGCCAAGAAGAGAAGAAGAGAAGAAGAAGAGAAGAGAAGCCTAGGAGGGAACAACTTCTCCTCGACCACCGCCGGAACACCGCCGGAACTCCACCGAAGCACCATCAGGCGCCCGAGGGACGCCAGAGCTCTGCCCGACACAGGAGCAACGTCGGAATTCTGCCCGACGCCGGAATTCTACCCGACGCCCGAGTGACGCCTGACTTCTTTCCAAGTGACGCCGGAATTCTGCCGGACATTCAAGTGACGTCGAAACTCTGCTTGTCCTTGTAACTGATACTCATTGTAATCTGATCGTCCTGAATTTAAAGGACGAATCAATCTCGTGTACTTCAAACAACACTAGTGGAACTCTTTCAACTGGGCGTGGCCCCGTGATTTTTTCCCTTTCCAGGGTTTTCCACGTAAAAATCTTGGTGTTACTATTTCGATTCTGTTTGTGTGCTGGATATACGTACAACGCTGAGACGGAAAATTAAAATCTATCGCCGCGTATATTTGAGTCCGCAACAGTTTGGCGCCGTCTGTGGGAAACTTATCCCACAACTTCAAGTATTGCTACGATGGTCAACAGGCGTAGCAGTCGCCTCATAGGAGCTTCCCGCTCTCATTCTCATCAATCCAGAAATCAGTCTATGAATCATAGACATCCGATATCTGCCTCTTTATACCCCGGGGGGCAAAACGCACCTGGAGAGGGGACCTCGGGACCCTCCCTAGAAGAGAGAATTCGAAAGATGGAAGAATCTCAAAACGAGATCCTACAACTCTTGCGAGAGACTCGACAGCCGACCCTAGCACCTCAGGAGGAGGTTCTTCTCCCTCGAGATCCACCCCGTGTCGAAGCTGTTCATATTGAACATCTTCAGGCTGAGAATCCTCTTCCTCCACCCAGGAGGCGTTCGCAGTCACGTCAAGAGAACGAGCTGGCTGATACAGCAAGTTCTACCCATCCTCCACACGCAAGTCAGCAATCTCGCCTTCCTCAAGACCTCCCTGAGGAGCTAGCCCAACCTCACATTGCCGAGCTCCCTCGCAATGCCCTACGCCACGAACTGCGACGATTAGTCCGGGAGGAATTCCCTACAGGAGGCATAAGGCAACCTCTTCGTCAGTGGGACTTCCAGGAGTCGTCACCCCTGGCAGAAGCCATTCTTCAACACCCTATTCCGGCTGGCTTTAAGCTGCCAAGCATTGAATCCTACGATGGGACATCCGACCCGTACGAGCACATCGATCATTACAGGACCATCATGCATATTCAACAAGCTTCAGATGCACTCCTTTGCCAGGTTTTCCCTGCTACTCTTAAAGGACAAGCTCGAACATGGTTCTATTCACTCCCAGCCGGAACGATCCCCACATTTGTCAAATTGGCCAAAGTATTTGTTGAACGGTTCGTAGCCAACCGAAGAATTACTAAGGATTCTTCTCACCTTTCTGGGATTCGTCAGAATGAGGGAGAATCATTGAAAGAGTACTTTCAGCGGTTTTCTATCGAGGCTCGATAAATCCCAGGAGTAGACCCAGAATTGCTCAGAGGGGTCTTTCTTGGAGGACTTCATCCTGGCCCCTTCTATTCGGCACTCATGCGCGATATTGTTCACTCATATGCCGATCTGATCCATCGTGTGGAAGCACAGATATCAGTAGATGAGGCAATAAACGCTCACAGAAAACAGTTCGAGCAACCCACTGGAAAGCGTAAGGGAGCACCCGAAATGGATAATTCATCATCACAACGGAAAAAGCAAGGGAAGAGCAATCTACCTCCTAAACCCCCACTGCCACGACGAGAACCCCGACGAGAGAAGGAGTACACTCCGCTCAACACATCTCGAGCAAATGTGTTGATGGCGATTCAAGATCAGGACAAAGTGAAGTGGCCGCATCCTTTGAAGCCGAATACAGGAAACCAAGATCAGTACTGCCACTTTCATCATAGTCGTGGCCACACTACTGAATCCTGTAGGCAACTTAAGGAGGAGATTGAAAGACTCATCCGTCAGGGCTATCTTCGACAGTTTATTGGGAATCCACCTACCCGAGAAGAAACTCGTCCCACTGGGGGGCAGAATCAACCACAAAGACAGCCAGTGAATAACCGGATAACGGTTGGCAAAATTGAAACAATCGCAGGAGGCCCCTTACTATCCGACCAAGTCTTTCTAACTGTGAAAGAAAATCCAACTCCAAAAAAGGCTCGTATCGATCATTCCATCACGTTCAATGATTCCGACTTGGAAGGAGTAAAAACCCCCCATCAAGATCCGCTTGTCATAAACGCAGGCATTGGTGACCCGTGTTACAATGTCAAAAGAATTCTTGTGGACAACGGAAGCTCCGTAGATGTCCTATTCTACTCTACTTTCCTCAACATGGGTCTCTCAAGAGAAAAACTTCAACCTGCTGCAGGTCCTTTATATGGATTTGATAATCGACCTGTACAAGCAGAAGGAATAATCAGTCTCCCGGTAGTCCTTGGAGAATTTCCTCGACAGAGTACACACTCCATTCAATTCATCGTGGTAAAGTCAGAGTCAGCTTATAACGCCATCTTCGGGAGACCGCTCCAGTCAATTTTTGGGATCATCGCATCCATTCCTCACCTCAAGCTGAAGTTCCATACCCCATCAGGAGTCGGTGTAGTATGCGGAGATCAACAAATAGCGCAGACCTGCTATCTTAGGTAGATCAAGTCTCGTCCGACGATTACCCTGAGCATCGAGGACTTTGATCTACGGAGCGAAGATATTCCTCAGAGAGCTTCCCCTGTGGAAGACCTTACTATTGTATCTATCTCTGAAGAGCATCCTTCAAAGACAGTGCGAATTGGATCACTGCTCTCAGATGATGAGAAGAAAAACTTTACAGCTTTTCTACGAGAAAATCAGGATATTTTTGCATGGAGTCCAGCGGATATGCCTGGAATTGACCCCGAAGTAATCGTTCACTCCCTCAAAGTCAATCCAACGTGCAAACCGATCATCCAGAAGAAGAGAAACTTTGCACCAGATCGCCAGCAAGCAATTGAATAAGAAGTAGATAAGCTTTTAGAAGCTGGATTCATACGAGAGGTGCACTATCCTACTTGGTTAGCAAATATTGTTATGGTACGGAAGGGAAGTGGAGCTTGGAGAATGTGTATAGATTACACTGATCTCAATAAAGCTTGCCCAAAGGATAGCTTCCCGCTCCCTCGCATCGATCAATTAGTTGATACCACCTCTGGTCATCAGATGTTGAGCTTTATGGATGCCTACTCCGGCTACAACCAAATAAAAATGAATCCTGCTGATGAAGAAGCAACAGCTTTTCAAACAGACAAAGGATTGTACTGCTACCGGGTGATGCCCTTCGGGCTCAAAAATGCTGGAGCAACTTATCAGCGTCTCATGAATAAAGTTTTCAAAAGCCTTATTGAACGTACTATGGAGGTGTACGTAGATGATATGTTGGTAAAAAGTCTGGAAAAAACTCAACATATCTCTGACCTGAAACAATGTTTCCACTTGTTAAGGCATTACAATATGCGACTCAACCCCGCTAAATGTGCTTTTGGAGTCGCTTCTGGAAAGTTTTTAGGGTTTATGGTAACCCATAGAGGAATCGAAGCCAATCCGGAGAAGATCAAGGCACTAAGGGACATGGTGCCGCCAAAGAACATCAAGGAGGTCCAAAGGCTGAATGGGAGAATTGCGGCACTATCTTGTTTCCTGGCACGTTCAGGAGACAAATATCTGCCCTTCTTCAAGATACTTAGAGGTGCTCGTAGCTCCGGATTTCAATGGATAGATGAATGTCAAGAAGCCTTTGAACAATTGCGAAAGTATTTGGCATCCCCGCCACTACTTTCTAAACCAATACCAGGAGAGAGATTGTATTTGTATATGGCTGTATCTATCCAAGCCATTAGTTCAGTTCTGGTCCGAGAAGAAAATGCTATACAACGTCCTATCTACTACGTTAGTAAGATTTTATCTGAAGTAGATGGACGTTATCCTTTGGCAGATAAGACAGCATTGGCGTTAGTTTATTCCGCCAGAAAACTACGCCCTTACTTTCAAGCCCATTCAATTGGAGTTTATACGAATCTGCCGCTAAAAAGCATTCTGCAAAAGCCAGAAGCATCAGGCAGGCTTGTTAAGTGGTCTGTAGAACTCGGAGAATTTGATATCCACTACTTGCCTAGACCTGATATTAAATCTCAAGCACTAGCAGATTTCGTAGTTGAATGCACCGTTCCAGTATCTGATGTACAACCGAGTGCTTCACCTTCTTCTCCATGCTGGATGTTGTACGTCGATGGAGCTTCAGGGAGTTCTGGGGCTGGGGCTGGAATTTTATTAATCTCTCCACAGAAGGTTACCCTTGAGTACGGGCTTCGACTCAAGTTCCCGGCAACCAACAACATAGCAGAATACGAGGCCCTTGTTGCTGGGTTAAGACTAGCAATTGACTGTGAAGTCCAGAACCTAATAGCCCACACTGATTCCCAACTAGTCGCCTCTCAGGTGGAGGGGGATTTTGATATTCACAACCCACAATTAGCTCAATATTGTAGCATTGTAAGGCTACTCTTAGCCCGTATAGGGGAGCATCAAATCATACATATCCTCCGAGAACAAAATGCAAGAGCAGACGCTCTTTCTAAGCTTGCTACATCAACAACGGGGGACATCTATAAGAGAAGATGTATCGAGGAAATCCACTTTCCAAGCATTCAAAGTCCATGGGTCATACAGTCAATTGACGAGCCAAGAGAGATGTCTTGGATCGAACCCATCTTATCTTTTCTGAAAGATGGGGTACTACCCGAAGATCCTATAGCTGCAATACGACTTCGGAGATGAGCTGCAAATTTCACCATTATCAGCAACGAGTTGTATAAGCGCTCCTTCATTGGGCCGTACCTCAAGTGTCTCCCACCATCAGAAGCTGATTACGCGCTTCGGGAAGTTCATTCAGGAGTATGTGGAGAACATCTGGGAGGAAGAGCGTTAGCTTACAAGATCATGAGACAGGGATTCTATTGGCCTACAATGAAACATGATGCACTTGAATTCACACGAAAGTGTGAAAACTGTCAACTGCATTCTAACCTCACTCATACACCCGCTCTGGAGCTTGCATCCCTTCAAAGCCCCTGGCCTTTTGCCCAATGGGGGATTAATATAATGGGACCTTTTCCCATAGCGACTGGACAGTAAAAATTCATTATTTTGGCTGTAGATTACTTCACCAAATGGGTGGAGGCAGAACCTTTGGCGAAGATTACTGAAGTAAATGCCAAACAATTTTTATGGAAGAACATAATATGCCGTTTTGGCATTCCCGCAAAAATCATCACTGATAACGGGACACAATTTACTGGGAAGATCTTTACATCTTTTTGTAGGAATTTTCACATTCAGCTCATTCACACAGCTGTTGCCCATCCTCAAACTAATGGGCAAACAGAGGTTACAAACCGAACAATCCTGAAAGGGCTGAAGACACGTCTAGGGAAGGCTGGGGGGGCAATGGGCCGAAGAACTCCCCAATGTCCTCTGGGCTTATCGGACCACCGCTAGAACTCCTACAGGAGAAACCCCATATAACCTTTGCTTTGGTACAGAAGCAGTCATACCGGTTGATATTGGAGTTCCTAGCCACAGAGTTCAGACTTTCGACTTCAAAAGTAACGAGGAGAAGCTTAGAGCAAATTTGGATCTCCGCCCAGAAGTAAGAGATGAAGCCTCACTCAGAACCGCTGCATACCACCAAAGAGTTGCCCGTCACTACAATCGAAGGGTGAAACCTCGCCCTATCACTATTGGGGACTTAGTATTACGAAGCATTGAAGCCGCTGGAAAAGGCCCTCAGCGAAATAAGCTCTCCCCCCTCTGGGAAGGTCCTTATTTGGTAGCGGCTATGGTCAAGCCTGGAACCTTCAAACTGAAGGATGCTGGTGGAAAAATGCTTCCCCGAACTTGGAACGTGGGCAATCTTCGCAAATATTATCAGTAGGAGTTGATACTGCTATCTGTCTATGTGTTATGTTTGTCTTATATTTTATCTTCTCCCGCAGTCATATTATAAAGTTTTTCGTACATCCTTTATGTGTTGATTATAGAAGAACTTTTTTCTTGTATCCCTAAGTTATTCTAGGGAACTGCTATCTCATATTACGAAGCAATATGATATTCACTTTGTCGTGCTAATGTTTCTTCTCTCCAAACTCTTTTTCTGTGATTCGAGAAGTACACAATCTATATTGTATCTCAATCACTGAATGATCAATCCCAGAGAGATTTGATCCGACCTCTTCCGCACAAGTTAATGTCATCAAGCAAATGCTTTGACTAACAACCTCGGATAGGTCAAGTATCCTAGGAGGATATCTTGAATATCAAAATCATTTGATGATCAATCCCAAAGGGAGTTGATCTGACCTTTTTCCGGACATGTTAAGGGTATCGAGCAAATGCTTTCACTAATAACCCCGGATAGGTTAAAATCTTTAAAGAAAAGGAATGCCTCACATTTGTTCAAGTCAAAAGAGAGCTCACTAAGATCCAAACTGAAGTAAAACTAAGTAAATTTTAATTACATGTGAGAAAAGAACATCAACAACATCTTTATATATCACTGAACATCAAGTACACCAGATAGAAACATCAACATCGAGCATATATACAAGCACTAGAAAGAAAGCAAAGAGATACAAAACTACATCAAAGACACCCTATAGAATCTCAACATCATCCTCGTCCTCCTCCAAGGCAAAAGCTCGCTACAACTCACTCTCCAGCTCTTCACCACCAGAGTCTGAAGAAGCATCACTAGAAGCCTGGCTGGGAGTCAGTCCCTCGATCTCTGCTCCGGTCTTGCGATGTACTGTCCGAACACCCTTCATGAAGCCCCTGATGAAGCCATCCTCTGCACACTCTGCCTCCAAGGCCTTCACCTCCACATCATAAATATGACTGCGATGAAAGTTCGGAAGGGATGTTAAGCCCTAGTGAACTAGTCCCGAGGCTAACCAAGAGGGGGGATGAATTGGTTATTTAAAAATTTCACGATAACTACAAAAATCTTTTCGATACTTAGCAGCGGAAACAAGTAAACAATAACGAAAAGATCAACCAACGATATTCACCCAAGCAGTTTATATTGAAAAGTAAAATGCAAAACTGAATCAGAAAAGTAAACCAGATTTTATAGTGGTTCGGTCAACTTGACCTACGTCCACTCCCCGGAGCCTCCCCTCCGGGTATTGCACTAAACGAAAGTGACTCTCCTTTTGCTCCCACAGCAAGGCGGAGAAGCCTGTATAAAACACCTCCTTTTCACCACACGGTGAGGCAGAGAACCCGACCTCCTTTCGCTTCCTCCTGAAGCAGGCAGAGAACCTTCGAACTCCTTTTACTTCCACCTGAAGCGGGCAGAGAACCCACGAACTTCTTTCGCTTCCTCCTGAAGCGGGCAGAGAACCCGGATCTTCTTGCGAACGATCCTCCCACGAAGAACACCGACTAGACGACAGACGACGAGCGGAGAAGACGACTCTGATCCGTGCTTGGAGCAACCTTAGTGAATCCCTCACTAACTCCCCCTCACAAGATCTCTTCTCTCTCTCCCAACTCTCTCTCTCTCTAGGATTTCTCAGGGAAGGAAGGCAGCAAAAGATTTTTCCAAATCTAGGAAAAAGTTCTTTTAAAGGAGGGCTTAAAATTTGCCCTAAATCTCAACTTGTCGGCCAAGATCGTCCAGGACGATCGGTAGATCATCCTGTACGATCAGTTCAAATTCAGCTGTTTCGGCCTGGACGATCTGGCTCTTCTGGATGATCAGTAGAAAAAGTTGTTCATATCGTCCCGTACGATCCTGCGATCGTCCGGGACGATTAGTTCAAATTGAAGGAAATCGTCCAGAAGACAGTTCGGGTCGTCCAGAGAAATCTGTGCTGGACGACCAAAAAATGACTTGATCGTCCCGGACGATAGGGTAATCGTCCGGTACGATTAGTTCAAAAAGGCCCCAAATCGTCCTGTACATAGTTCTGGACGTACAGCTGAAATGCACAAGACGATCACGATCGTCCGGGACGATCCTGCGATCGTCCAGGACGATGTGATCGTATCAATTAAACATTAATTGCTTTCCTTAATTACCAGACTAATTTAGGCATGATTGTAGTGAATCGTCCGGGACGATCAGACCAAAATACTTAAAATAAAACTTGCCTAACTTAATCTGGCGGCTGAGAATTTCTGATTTGGGAATATCGTCCCGTACGATCCGTAGATCGTCCAGGACGATCGGCTCAATCAGTCCTTCTTAACTTAGTCGCCCTAATTAGGGTTTCTGTTTTAACTTGATCGTCTAGGACGATGTGGATATCATCCAGGACGATCTGAACACAATTGCAACAGAAACTCTAATTCACTCAATCTCTCCCTCTGAGTGTGTGTGTGCAAGGTTACTTAGCTAGGGAATCAGTTACATTACAATTGACTCAATAAAAAGAAAAATCATACATTTGACACACTTGGACCCGATCTTGAGTTGGCTTGAGTGGCTCGCGATCTTTTGTGCCTGAAACATATTAGCCAAGCAAAACACACTGGAAACATATTTGTCATCATCAAAACCAGATTTGCAACAATCTCCCCCTTTTTGATGATGGCAAACATTTGTAAATTAGTCTGAAAACAAAGGTAAACTAGCAGATCAAACAAAACAAATATTTTTTTTTTAATTTTCATTTAACAGCTCAAACAATACAGAAAACATGAAATAGAAAACAGAAACAGACACGACACGACTACAACTGACTACCCCTTTTGACATCACAAAAAGGAGGAGGGAGAAACATAAACACGGAAATAAAACATAAAATAAAAACATATACAGAACAACAACACGACAGAAAACTAAAACTGAGGTGGATCCTGATCGGAAGAAGGAGGTGGCGGTGGAGGGTAGAAGTAATTATCGTCCAGGCCGATGTAATTATCGTCCAGGACGATCACCAATAATTGGGGTAGTTTCAGCAGCAGGAGCAGTGGGAATGATTTTGAATGAATCGTCCAGGATAATTTTTTGGATCGTCCAGGACGAAGAGGATCGTCCAGGACGATAGGTGTATCGTCCAGGACGATGTGAAGAAAAGCAGAAAAGAATGGAGGATGAAGATGATCGATCAGGATCCAAAAAACATAACCATGAAATCAAAATCACAAAAAGACGAATAAAACTTACGTAAAAAAACACATAGAAGTTTCTTTTTTTTATATATATATATATTTTTTTATTTAAAATTTTTGATTAAACTGCTCTTAGAAAATCAGAATTTTTCCTTGACTTTAGATTCGAAAACCAATGACAGGATGATTGACAGCGCTGAAATCCAGAAAAGATTGGAAATAATCAACGTTCGTAGCGCCGACCCCGGGCACCTTATCGATGCAAACCCCTTTCAAAACAAAAATCCGATTCAGAATAAAAGACATTAGATTTGAAAAGAAATCCTTTCAAGCCTCGTTCCAGAAAAATATCTGATATAATAGTGTTACAAAGTAAAAAATCAGAAATCAGGATTTTCAAGACTCAAGCTTTTGAAAATATTAAGTGGCGCACAGATTTTTCTAAGACATTTAATAATCTGAAAGGAAAGAAAGCTTGTGTTGGGCTCATTTTGTGCCTCTTTTGCAAATTGGTTGGCGCTTTGCGCATCTTTTGATTTTTGATACACTTTGTGTATCCAATTTGGCAATTTCGCATCTTTTCAGTTTTGGGCTCATTTTATGCCTCTTTTTCAAATTATCTGGCGCACTGCGTATCTTTTATAAGTTTTCTCCTTTTCATAATCATTAAAGAGTCTCAGCTGTGAGATTATCTTCCAGACATAGGAGATGACTCTCCGTAGTAAGGAAGAACGATTCACAAAACAAAACCCATACAACATATGATAAATGTAATCACTTGGTTTAGAAAATCAAACTAATGACTCAAGACTTTGAAAAATACTATTGATATGAGGCAGATTACTGTAGGAAGATAAAATAATCTCTATTTCAAAAACTAACATTTTAATTTTGAAAAGGATTTTTATTCAAAAGAAACTATACACCAGTAAAGGAGTTAGAGGAAGAGAAACAATTATCAATGTTTCTTCCCTTTAACAGATTCAGCGAAGTCAATCACTGCTTATCAGCTTCCAAACCAAAACAAGGTAAAAACTCTCAGTCAAAATTCAGATCACCAGAAGTAGTGAGCGGTGATCAGATCTTAAAAAGCATAAAAAAAACAGGTAGAAAATCATAGCAAAGTAAATACTCAAATCAAACTAACAAAAAGGGTAACACAGAAATCAGCAGAAGAAATAAAATCAATTGAAAGCAAATAATCAAACCAAAACTAACTAACAGAAATCAGAAATCACAATACAAAAACTAACTAACAGAAATCAGAATACCAATTATAACAATCATAAATCAGCAGTCATCAGAATCAAGCATTTATATCAATCACTCCTAATCTGGTTCTCAAAATGCTGAATGAGTCAAAGGCTAGTGGTTTAGTGAATATGTCAGCCAGCTGATTTTCAGTTGCTACGTGGTGTAGCTCAATGTCCCCTTTTGTAACATGGTCCCTAATGAAGTGATGCCTAATGTCAATGTGTTTGGTCCTAGAATGTTGGATTGGATTCTTAGAGATACAGATGGCACTAGTATTATCACACAGAATAGAAATTGTGCCAACAGGTACTCCTAAATCCAAGACTTGCTGCTTCAACCAAAGAACTTGGGCCACACAACTCCCTAAGGCAATGTACTCAGCTTCAGCAGTGGAAAGTGCAACTGAGTTCTGTTTTCTACTGGACCAGGAGACTAACGACTGTCCTATAAATTGACAAGTCCCAGAAGTACTCTTCCTATCCACCCTACACCCCGCAAAGTCAGAATCAGAATATCCAATGATCTCAAAAGAGGTGCTGTGCCTAGGGTACCAAATTCCTAGGTTTGGGGTTCCTAAAAGATATCTAAGAATTCTCTTAACAGCAGTCAGGTGGGACTCTTTAGGATCAGCCTGAAACCTAGCACAAAGACAGACACTAAACATGATATCAGGTCGGCTAGCAGTCAGGTAAAGCAGTGACCCTATTATCCCTCTATACTTCTTCTGATCAACAGATTTTCCCTTTGAATCCTTATCTAACTGAACTGAGGAGGGCATGGGAGTATTGATTGGCTTGGCTTTGTCCATTTCATATTTCTTCAAAATGTCCTTAGTGTATTTTGATTGATTGAGAAATATTCCATCATCCATTTGCCTTATGCTAAACCCCAAAAAGTAGGACAATTCTCCCATCATACTCATCTCAAACTCTTTACTCATTGTTTTAGAAAACTCTTCACATAAGTATTTATCAGAAGATCCAAAAATTATATCATCAACATAGATCTGGACAATGAGTAAGTCATCTCCTAATCTCCTCAGAAAAAGGGTGGTGTCTACGCTCCCCTTAACAAACTCTCTTTCTAACAGGAATGTGCTAAGCCTCTCATACCAAGCTCTGGGTGCCTGTTTCAATCCATATAAGGCCTTTTTTAATTTATAGACATGACTTGGATATTGGGAACTCTCAAAACCTGGGGGTTATTCTACAAAAACATCTTCTTTAATTACCCCATTTAAAAAGGCACTCTTGACATCCATTTGAAACAGCTTAAATCCCTTATAACAGGCAAAGGCTAGTAGCACTCTAATGGCTTCCAATCTAGCTACAGGGACAAAAGTTTCCTCAAAATCTATCCCTTCTATCTGATTATACCCCTTAGCCACCAATCTTGCCTTATTTCTCACCACCACACCAGAATCATTCATCTTATTCTTAAAGACCCACTTGGTTCCCACAATACTTTGATTTTTAGGTCTTTCTACTAACTCCCAAACATCATTCCTTACAAATTGATTCAATTCTTCCTGCATAGCTAAAATCCAAAATTCATCCGACAGGGCTTGATTGATGTTGGTGGGTTCAGTCATTGAGATAAAGGCAGAATCGTTTACTTCCTTCCTAAGTCCATACCTAGTCCTAACACCTTCAGAAGGGTCTCCTAAGATCAGTTCTTTAGGATGACTCGAAGAATATCTCCAATCTCTAGGCAATGGGGTTTGAGGTTCTACCCTTTCCTCCAAATTTGTATTTCCAACTCCTTGGGTAACCTCAATAATCTCTTCATCTTCTACTTCAGATCTAGACTCCTTAGGATCAGATTCATCAAACACTACATGGGTTGTTTCTTCCACCACCAAAGTCCTCCTATTGAACACCCTAAAGGATTTCCCCACACTTGAATATCCTAAGAACACTCCTTCATCAGATTTGGGGTCAAATTTTCCTAAGGGTGACTTCCCATTGTTTAGAATGAAAACCTTACAGCCAAAGACATGGAGGTGGGACAGATTTGGAGTTCTACCCTTAATGATCTCATAAGGTATCTTGCTCAGCTTGACTCTCACATTTACCCTATTCAACACATAACATGCAGTGTTCACCGCTTCAGCCCAAAAGTATTTAGGAAGTGAATACTCGGCAAGCATGGCTCTAGCGGCTTCCACTAAGGTCCTGTTCTTCCTTTCAGCTACCCCGTTCTGCTGAGGGGTCCTAGGAGCTGAAAAATTGTGACTAATCCCATGATTCTCACAAAAACTTCCAAATCTTTCATTTTCAAACTCCCCTCCGTGATCACTATGGATGGTAATAATCTCACATCCTAACTTCTTCTGAATCCAAATAGAGAAAGATCTAAACTCATCATATGACTCAGATTTGTGTGACAAAAACTTAACCCAAGTGAACCTTGAATAATCATTAACAATCACAAAACCATAGACTCTTCCCCCTAAGCTGGCAGTTCTAATGGGTCCAAAGAGGTCCATGTGAAGAACTTCTAAAGGTCTAGAGGTGCTAATGTCCTTAACAGAGTGAAAAGAGGACTGGACTTGCTTCCCCAACTGACAGGCATCACACAGGTGATCCTTAGTGAACTTAAGCTTGGGCACACCTCTAACTAAGTCCTTTTGGGTGACTCTCCTAAGGGTTTTCATACTGGCATGACACAATCTCCTATGCCATAACCAAGACTCATCAGCAGCAGTTTTTAAGCAAATTGAATTATCAGATTTAATGCTACTTACATCCAGCTTGTAGACGTTGTTGATCCTTTGCCCCTGCAAAACAACTTCATCATTTAAGCTTAAAATGCAGCCAGTGGGTAGGAATTTGATGCTGTATCCCTTGTCGCAGAGTTGACTGATGCTCAGCAGGTTGTGTTTCAGTCCATCTACAAGCAAAACATTATCAATCATAAAGTTCTTTGAATCACCAATTATACCTGTGCCTACCACCTTCCTGGTGGTGTTATCTCCAAGTGTAACCTTGCCTCCAGCTCTGGCCTCCAGCGAAATGAACTGATTTGTATCTCCAATCATATGTCTAGAACATCCGCTGTCCAGGTACCACATGCTCTCACGAGGTCTTGTGTGAGAGCACACCTACAAAATCATCAAATGTCAGTCTTAGGAACCCAAACAGGTTTGGGTTCCATCTTATGAAAAGAAGAATGCGATGCATGCGTGCTGTGCTGTGCAACAGGCAATTTGGGTCTCCACACCCAATGTGTACTACGGTGAACAGTACAAGTGTATGATATGTGTCCTAACATGCCACATGAAAAACATCTAACACCAGGAAAAGGATTAACTAAACGTCGTGAGTGATAGTGCATCTTCCTAGTAGTGTATGAAACATGCTTTGAAGAACTTGCAACAGAATTTTTAAAAGGTGGCGGTGCATAAAATTGTTCAAAAGTAGGCGGTGTTTTGTTATTTTCAAAAGAACTGATTTTTACTTTCAAAAACTCAATGTGTTTGTTTAAACTTTCAATTTCAAACGTTTTTGCACTTTCAGTACTTTCTAACTCAGATGCCAAATCATTCACTTTCTTAAAAGCAAGTTCTAATTCAACATGCGCTGTTTTTAACAAGTTATGCTCAACAATTAAATCAGAATGCTTTTTATTCAGTTCATCAAACTCATCTAGTAAAGACATGTGATTGCTATCAATAGTGGAATGATCCTTAATCAACACTTCATGCTCTTTTTGTAAAGTCAGATAATCTAGTTTCAAACTAGCATGGGTTTTCTTAAGCTTCCTATATGATGTATGAATCTTTTCAGAAACTTCAAATAACTGATCGTAAGTAAGCTCACATACCTCTTCCTGGTCGGACTGACTAGGGTGATCATCAGCCATCAAACACAAGTTTGTTTCCTCCTCTTCAGCTTCAGTCTCAGAAGAGTCGGATGCAGAGTCAGCCCAGAACGCCTTCTGAATCCGCTTCTTATCCTTTCTGAACTTTGGTTTCTCCTCACCCTTCTCCTTGCTTGGATGAGCTTTAAGTGTCGGACAATCAGCCTTAATGTGTCCGGGCTTCCTGCATTCAAAACAAACCGATTCAGATGACCCCTTAAAGTTTTTATTGAACTTACCCTTGTTCCACTTCTGATGGTTCTTATGTTTCTTCCTTAGAAAGCTTTTGAATTACCTTGTGATTAAGGCAACATCATCGCTATCAGACCCGGAAGTGCTAGCATCTAAATCTTTGGCCTTTAGTGCTACTGTCTTCTCTTTCTTGCGTTCACCTGCATCAAGTTGCCTTTGGTTCACCCCTTGCTCGTAAGCAATGAGTGATCCAAGTAAGCTGTCAATAGAGTAAGTATTTAAATCTTTGGATTCAGTAATAGCAGTAATCTTAGCATCATAAGAAGCAGGTAAACATCTAAGAATCTTGTTCACTCTTTCGTAGTTGGTAAGTTCTCTACCTAAAGCATGCAAAGAGGTAACAATCTGAGTGAACCTTGTGTACATTTCTGAAATAGTCTCACTAGGTTTCATGCGAAAAAGTTCGTAATCATGTAACAAGATGTTTAACCTAGACTGTTTGACTTCAGTTGTACCTTCATATGTTATACATAATCTATCCCAAATCTCTTTTCCCGTTGTACAAGTAGAAACACGCATATAGTCCTCAGATTTTAAAGCACAAAAGAAACAGTTCAAACATTTGGCATTTAACTGTGCTAAATCACGATCATCAAACGTCCAATCAGCAAACGGCAATTCAGTTTTCACATTGTTAACCATTCGAAAAGGTGGTTCGTATCCATCCTTAACTAACATCCACATTCGATAATCAATAGACTGAAGAAAAGTAGACATGCGTGTTTTCCAAAAATCAAATGGAATGTTATCAAACAACGGTGGTCTAGTTATAGAATAACCTTCAGCAGTATTACGATTGTTACAGTTAGCCATTGGATCAAATTCAAAAGTTTTTAAACAGAAATTTTGAATCCCGCTCTGATACCACTTGAAAGTTCGGAAGGGATGTTAAGCCCTAGTGAACTAGTCCCGAGGCTAACCAAGAGGGGGGGTGAATTGGTTATTTAAAAATTTCACGATAACTACAAAAATCTTTTCGATACTTAGCAGCGGAAACAAGTAAACAATAATGAAAAGATCAACCAACGATATTCACCCAAGCAGTTTATATTGAAAAGTAAAATGCAAAACTGAATCAGAAAAGCAAATCAGATTTTATAGTGGTTCGGTCAACTTGACCTACGTCCACTCCCCGGAGCCTCCCCTCCGGGTATTGCACTAAACGAAAGTGACTCTCCTTTTGCTCCCACAGCAAGGCGGAGAAGCCTGTACAAAACACCTCCTTTTCACAACACGGTGAGGCAGAGAACCCGACCTCCTTTCGCTTCCTCCTGAAGCAGGCAGAGAACCTTCGAACTCCTTTTGCTTCCACCTGAAGCGGGCAGAGAACCCACGAACTTCTTTCGCTTCCTCCTGAAGCGGGCAGAGAACCCGGATCTTCTTGCGAACGATCCTCCCACGAAGAACACCGACTAGACGACAGACGACGAGCGGAGAAGACGACTCTGATCCGTGCTTGGAGCAACCTTAGTGAATCCCTCACTAACTCCCCCTCACAAGATCTCTTCTCTCTCTCCCAACTCTCTCTCTCTCTAGGATTTCTCAGGGAAGGAAGGCAGCAAAAGATTTTTCCAAATCTAGGAAAAAGTTCTTTTAAAGGAGGGCTTAAAATTTGCCCTAAATCTCAACTTGTCGGCCAAGATCGTCCAGGACGATCGGTTCAAATTCAGCTGTTTCGGCCTGGACGATCTGGCTCTTCTGGACGATCAGTAGAAAAAGTTGTTCATATCGTCCTGTACGATCCTGCGATCGTCCGGGACGATTAGTTCAAATTGAAGGAAATCGTCCAGAAGACAGTTCGGGTCGTCCAGAGAAATCTGTGCTGGACGACCAAAAAATGACTTGATCGTCCCGGACGATAGGGTAATCGTCCGGTACGATTAGTTCAAAAAGGCCCCAAATCGTCCTGTACATAGTTCTGGACGTACAGCTGAAATGCACAAGACGATCACGATCGTTCGGGACGATCCTGCGATCGTCCAGGACGATGTGATCGTATCAATTAAACATTAATTGCTTTCCTTAATTACCAGACTAATTTAGGCATGATTGTAGTGAATCGTCCAGGACGATACACGTATCGTCCGGGACGATCAGACCAAAATACTTAAAATAAAACTTGCCTAACTTAATCTGGCGGCTGAGAATTTCTGATTTGGGAATATCGTCCCGTACGATCCGTAGATCGTCCAGGACGATCGGCTCAATCAGTCCTTCTTAACTTAGTCGCCCTAATTAGGGTTTCTGTTTTAACTTGATCGTCCAGGACGATGTGGATATCGTCCAGGACGATCTGAACACAATTGCAACAGAAACTCTAATTCACTCAATCTCTCCCTCTGAGTGTGTGTGTGCAAGGTTACTTAGCTAGGGAATCAGTTACATTACAATTGACTCAATAAAAAGAAAAATCATACATTTGACACACTTGGACCCGATCTTGAGTTGGCTTGAGTGGCTCGCGGTCTTTTGTGCCTGAAACATATTAGCCAAGCAAAACACACTGGAAACATGTTTGTCATCATCAAAACCAGATTTGCAACATGCGAGCCTCCTGAATGTGGTCCTCAATAATGATCTTGAAAGCATAAGATTTCTTGAACTCTTCAATAACTGCTGACGACAACTGCTGGGCCTCCTTCTCGGACAGTACACTCTGAAGCCTCTCATTCTCAGCCTCAAGGACTTGCTGAGCCTTTTCCTGCTGCTTGATCGTCGCTTGTGCCTCCACCAACTCTATATGCAGACGATTCATCCATTCATTCTGAGAAGAGACTGAAGTAATCTTGTTCGCCAACTCAGTTCTGCATCCCTCAAGCTGATCCTCCACCACCTTCATCTCCTTCACTTTACTGTCATATTTCTTCTTGTACTCTCCCTGAAGGTATTTAACCTTCACAAACTCTTTGTTCCAATCAGAATACTGAGACAAGAAAAATATCAGAAATATATTCCTTAAGAAGTGTAAAAAAGGAGAAGAAGTGAAGGAGAACTCACCAACTCCTCAGCCCGTCGGCGGCCGATGCACTGATGATTTAATACATCCTCTGGGATATATGACTTGGATGGAGAGGCTCGGGGACCTTTGCTAACAACTGTCAAAACTTCATCTGCCCTCTTCTTCCTCGATGCCTGCAAACCTTCCTCGCTCCCTGGTCGCTTGGAGTGGTTCTTTTGGGGGACCACTTCTGGAACTCTAGCAGACTTCTTCAACATTTGAGCATGTGATCTCCCTGCTTGAGTAGATAATCCGACCTTGAACAAGTACTCCTCATCTACATATCTACTCAAGTAACGCACCTCGTAGTGTAGAGCATCCAAATCAGGGAGTTTGAGTATCCTCAGCAAATCTTCTGCTCCGATATGAAGGGGGACAGGTAGCTCTTTCAACTTCCCCCACTTCTCCTGAAGACCCCAATCATTCTGCACATAAAAGAAGTTGCTAATCCAACCTTTCGAGGGGTCTCGAGTGCGGATATCCAACCACTTGGACCTGAATGAAATGCGTCCCTGCGCATCGCTAAAGAGACGCCCCATCCGAGAAAGGCACTCTAAGAAAAGTACCACTCCGCGGTCTCTGAAAAGCACGATCAGGCCCATCACGATCGACATTGCCCTATAGGAAAATTGAGACAAGCATACCCCGCAAAGCGTCAGAATGTCGATCAGTTCGGAGGAAGGAGGAAATCGTAGTCCCGCTCGCAGACTAAATTCATACACCGTCACATATCCAGGGGGAGGAAAGCAGGCACGATCAGTTCTGGCCGGCACCTTCATCACCAAATCATTAGGAAAATGAAACTTTTTCCTAAATGAGATGAAGGAGTCCTCAGTGACGGTGGAAATCACATCGTCAGCGTTCGGCGCCTTCTGGGCCTTCTTTGGAACTTCAGGCCGTTGCGCAGGACGGTCTTCTAAAGGAATTTTAGAGGAAGTGAGATCACCCATTTTTGCTTCCTTCGCTAAAGAGGGGCGCAGATCTAAGTAGGGAAAATCACCTATGAAAGACTGCGGAAAGCCTCCGAAGTAGGAAGAAAAAGGGAGGAAGAACGGAGGGAGGAAGGGAGAAAGCCGCTAACTTCTGCACAAAAAGAGGGGAGCCAAGTCAAGTAGGGAAAATCACCTACTTAAAAATGGCGGAAAGCCTCAGAATGCCAAAAGCTAGAAAGCCAGAGGAAGAAGGGAAGAAGGGGCGAGTTTCTACTAGGTCCTGGGGGGTCTATTTATAATTTTCCTTAAGGGGGGGAGGATTCCAAAATTCTATTAAATTCCCTGAAATTTTTTAAATTTTTTGAAATTTTTTAGGATTTTTTCGGAATTTTTCGGGCCCCATTTAAAAAAAAAAAAAGTTTTTTATTAAAAATCGGCCGGCGATTTCCCTAACCGCCGGCCAAGAGGCGCGGCGAACGGGCGCGGCCAGCCAAACCACGCGGGCCGAGGGCGGGCCAGGCGCGGGCCGCGGGCAGGCCGCGGGCGGGCCCAGCGCAGGCCGCGGGCGGGCCCAGTGCGGGCCGCCGGCGGCGGCGGCGGCGGCGGCCGGCCGGTTCGGCCGCCTACCCGTTCCCGGGCTCCGATTTTGGACCCGGACGGTCCAAATTCGACGTTTTTGGGGTCCCCGGACACATTTTTCGACGTTCCGGACTCAATTTTGACACTTTCGGAGCTCAACGGGGCCTCTATAATCAAGTTCGAGCAAACGTGTAATTCTTGGAACGCAAATTTTTGCGATTTTACCAAAGTGAAAAGCCGACACATATATTTTTGGACTCTTGGAGCTTTGACGTCCAAAAATAGGGGGGCAACTGATACGTCATCGAAAAATAATCTTGATCAGGCACGAATCTCGAGGAAAAACTCAAGTTAGAAACTTCAAAAATTATTTCGGAGACCATTTAAATTCCGATTTCAGCAAACTTATAGTCGAACTGAGCGTCTCGGAAATATGAATCCAACGACACCAAATTCGACTCAATCCGAGCCCAAGTGAGTCCAAATCAAGTACCCGAAGCGCTGTTGGAAGCATCAAACAGCTATTTGAGTTACCAAACGGTCTCCGATTTTGGCAAGCTTATAATCGAATCGAGCGTCTCGACGAGAAGAATCCAACGAGCCCAAGATCGTAGAATTATGATATCATTAAGACCTTCAAATTCTTGATAAACGGTTCACGATCAAGGGATTCAATATCGGCCGTTCATCCGGATCACTCCCTATTTGCCCCTGATCTCTCACATATTTACGGGCTATGCCACTCCAGAAAAACTATAAATAGCCCCTCATTTCTCTTAAGAGGGGACCCAAGCCAAGAAGAGAAGAAGAGAAGAAGAAGAGAAGAGAAGCCTAGGAGGGAACAGCTCCTCCTCGACCACCGCCGGAACTCCGCCGGAACACCGCCGGAACTCCGCCGGAACACCGCCGGAACTCCACCGAAGCACCACCAGGCGCCCGAGGGACGCCAGAGCTCTGCCCGACACAGGAGCAACGTCGGAATTCTGCCCGACGCCGGAATTCTACCCGACGCCCGAGTGACGCCGGACTTCTTTCCAAGTGACGCCGGAATTCTACCGGACATTCAAGTGACGTCGAAACTCTGCTTGTCCTTGTAACTGATACTCATTGTAATCTGATCGTCCTGAATTTAAAGGACGAATCAGTCTCGTGTACTTCAAACAACACTAGTGGAACTCTTTCAACTGGGCGTGGCCCCGTAGTTTTTTCCCTTTCCAGGGTTTTCCACGTAAAAATCTTGGTGTTACTATTTCGATTCTGTTTGTGTGCTGGATATACGTACAATGCTGAGACGGAAAATTAAAATCTATCGCCGCGTATATTTGAGTCCGCAACAATTATGAAAGAGAGAAAATAATTATGATCCAAATATTTTTTTAATAAAATGATAAAAAAATAGAAATTAAAAGAAAAATAATAATAATTTACTTAATATAAGTAAATGAGATATAATTTTTTAAAAACTTCATACTTAAAATTTTGAAATTTAATATATTTTAAATGTATTTATATTAATATATTTTAAAAAGCTAGCTCGCAAGCTAATGAGTCTAGTGAAGAGCTAGCACAAGCTTTACTCGTTAGCTCACGAGTCATTTATCAAGTTGAGCCCAAGCCGTTTTACGAGTTAGCTTGACTCAGTTACACTCCTAATCTGAATGATCATTCTCAGAATTTATTTTGTTATATGGACTATTTAAAAATTTTTGTTTGAACATCTAATTCAATCATTTTCTAATTTTTTAACAATATTTTATTCAAATATCTTCAAATTATATTTTAATTTTGACTGAAAAAAATTTTGAATAAGAATGATTAATTTAATATTATGATTTAAAAAATATTTGATCATTAATCAATTTTTTTTGTATATTATCTTGATACATCCTCAAAAAATTATCTTGATCGGGCACGAATCTTGAGGCAAAATCAAGGTGAAAACTTCCGAAATTAATTCTGGGACTATCCAAACTCTAATTCTAGCAAACTTACAGTTGAACTGAGCGTCTCGGAAATACGAACCCAACGACACCAAATTTAACCAAATCCGAGCCCAAATGGGTCCAAATCAAGAGTCCGAAGCGCTGTTGGAAGGTTCAAACCATAATTTGGATTACCAAACGGTCTCCGAATGTGACATGCTTATAGTCGAATCGAGCGTCTCGATGAGACAAATCCAACGAGCACAAGATAGCCAAATTCCGACATCATTAAGACCTTCAAATGTCCAGCGAACGGTCTATGATCAAGGGATTCAAGATCGGCCGTCCATTCAACCACTCCCTAACTACCCCTGATCTTCCACCTATTTACGTGCCATGCCACTCATAAAAATCTATAAATAGAGCCCCCTCTCCTCTTGAAAAAGACACCTAATCCAAAGGAGAAGAAGAGAGAGCTCTTGCTTCCTTGCTCCTCCTCGACCACCGCCGGACCACCGCCTTGACGCCGTTGCTCCGCCAGGCCTTTGTCGGACCACCACCTGAGGCCCTGCTCTTCGTCGGACCACCACCTGAGGCCCCGCACTTCGCCGGACCACCACCTGAGGCCCCGCACTTCGCCGGACCACCACCTGAGGCCCCGCACTTCGCAGGACCACCACCTGAGGCCCCGCACTTCGCCGGACCACCACCTAAGGCCCTGCTCTTCGCCAGACCACCACCTGAGGCCCTGCTCTTTGTAGGACCACCACTTGAGGCCCTGCACTTCGCCGGACCACCACCTCAGGCCCTGCTCTTCGCCGGACCACCACCTGAGGCCCTACACTTCGCCGGACCACCACCTGAGGCCCTGCTCATCGCCGGACCACCACTTGAGGCCCTGCTCTTCGCCGGACCACCGCCTAAGGACCTGCACTTTGCCGGACCACCACCTGAGGCCCTGCTCTCTGCCGGACCACCACCTGAGGCCTTGCACTTCGCCAGACCACCACCTGAGGCCCTGTTCTTCGCCGGACCACCGCCTGACGCCAGAGTTCCGCCAGACTACCATTTAACGTCCTCAACTCTGCCTGACAACTACCTAGGGCCTGACATTCTACCAGACCGCCGGGAGACCCCGAAGTTCTGCCAGCAGAACCTTAGGCCTTTAAAAGCCTCTAACTTTCACCCTACGGGTGATACTTGTAGTCTGATCGCCCTTGGAGGCGAGTCAGCCCCCTGTAATCTACTCAAGTTCTACTAGAATCATTTCAACTGGGCCAGGCTTCGTGGTTTTTACCCTTTTCAGGGTTTTTCACGTAAAAATCTTGTGTTCTCTGTGTGTGGGCTGGATATCCGTACAACGCTAAGACGTAGTATTTTAATTCTATCGCCGCGTATATTCTAGCCCACAACATATCTCAATTTTGATCAAATTTTGTTCAAACATTATTTTAAATTTGAATGTTACTTGTAGTATGCAGTCCCGAGAACGAGTATTTTGGTATGAACAAATTTTTTCGGCATATTTTTCCTATAAATGAATTAGCAGGTATATTTTTTTTTAATTTCAAGTATTATGGGACATAAACTCAAACTCTCTTAAGAAATCAAAATAATTACATATAATAATATTATTTTTGTTGCGTCTTGGAGTATTCGCGGTGGTAGAGAAATATAAAGCTTAACGTCTTAGCATTGTACGAAGATCCGGCACGCAATCAGATAAGAGAGAGTGTGTGTAGTACTCATAAGAGACACCAGAGTTTTTACATGAAAACCCCTGAAAGGGGGAAAAACCATGGGGCCTAGCCCAGTTTGAATTAATCCACTAGTATTTGCAGTTGATCACAAATGAGGCCCTCCATTTGGGGGAAGGACTTGGCTTGATATAGCCAATATACATCATATAGAGTGTATTACATGGCAGGAATCAATATATACATATTTGTTGGGTCTGCTGACCATAGTTGACAGGCGATGGAGGTCGGAAGGATCGTAGTTGATAGACGTTGCAGGTCAGGAAGATCGTAGTCAGCTAAAGATAGGGGTCAGAAAGACTATAGACATAAGGCGGTGGTCTGGCGAAAGTTCGAGCCTTAGGTGGTGGTTAGGCAGATGTCCGGGCCTCAAGTGGTGGTCCTACAGATGTCCGAGCCTAAGGTGGTGGTCCGACAGAAGTCCGGTCCTTAGGTGGCGGTCCGACGAGACTCAAGGCATCAAGCGGTGGTCCGACGGAGCTCGGGATGCCAGGTGGTGGTCTGGCGGGACTCAGGGCGTCAAGCGGTGGTTCGGCAAAACTTCGGCGATGGTCGAGAAGAAGCAAGGAGGCAAGAGCGATCTTCTTTCTCTTCTTTCTTCTCTCTTGGCTTCGATCCCCCTTTTCAAGAGGAAATGTGGTTCTATTTATAGAATTCTTGAGTGGCGTGGCTTGTAAATAAGTGGAAGATCAAGGGTAAATTGGGAGTGGTTCGTATGGACGGCCGATCTTGATTCATGCGATCATACACTATTCAATTGACCTTTGGCTGTCTTAATGACATCATAATTTGATGATCTTAGGCTTGTTGAATTCGTCTGGTCGAGCCGCTCGATTCGACTATAATCATGTTATGATAGGAGACTGTTTGGTAACCAAAATTGTGGTTTGATCCTTCCAAAAGTGCTTCGAGTCTTTGATTTGGGCCCATTTGTGCTCGGATTGGGTCGATTTTAGTGTCGTCGGGTTCGTATTTCTGAGACGCTCAGTTCAACTATAAGTTTGTAGATATTGGAGTTCAGATGGTCACTGAATTAATTTTTAAAGTTTCCAACTTGATTTTGCCTCGAGATTCGTGCCTGACCAAGATAATTTTTTGATGATATATCAATTTTTAAAATAAAATAAATTAGCATGTATTAAATAAACATATTTTATATTTATAATTTATTTTGTAAAAATAAATAATCGATCATGTGGATGATTAAAGAATTTTCAAAAAAAAAAAAAAGATGACAAAACTAATAAATAAATATTAGATTACTTATTGCTTTAAATACTAGATTAATCATTTTGAAATTATTATTTTATAAAAGTATATATTTCTAGTTTTAATTGACATTAAGATTAAATGTTTAAATCAAAACTAATGTAAGAAACTTAGATGATTTAAATCTACATAAGACAGTATTAATTTTGGGTAATTAAATATTATTAGAAAAGAATTCAAAGAATTTCTTTTTATTATTAGAAATACAGCCATTTATTTATTCAACTTATATATTTTTGGTAATCATTTGTTTGGGTCTCAAGAGATTAAGGGGTTGTTTTGTTGGCAATGCGAATTATTTCAAATACAGGGAAAATTAGACTTTGGGTGATTGCTTGGTTGATGGAATTCTTTTTTCAGTCCTAGTACTCTTTTATGTATCGCCCGATTTTTGTTGAATTCCTTTTTCACCTCAAGTAACAGCCTGTCACTACCACCCACCTGTTGTCGCTCACTGTCAATCGCCACTGGCCACCTGCCACGTGTTGTTGTCGAAAAGTTCCACCCGTCGCCTCCCGTTGGCAAACATCATCATCTTTGAACTTTATATTGCATTCATTTTACTTCAAACAACTCGAAAATAATATGATCTAATCAAAATTAGTGTCTAATTAGATCTAAAAAATGGCTTATTGGAATACATAATTGGTGAGCAACTACATGATCTTGTGAAGGACTAGTGGGTCATTGGTTGGAGAAGGTGGTTGTTTCTCCAAAGTCATATGTTTAAGTCATATATTTTACAATTTATAGTTCATCACTACCTTTTAAAAAAATTACATAGCCTTAAAACAATTCATCCTTGAATTTATCTTTTATTTAATATAAAATATTATTTGTTACATATTTAATTGAAAAGGAAAAAGATCATCTTTTTGTATCACTAAGTATTACAAACTAGAATATTCATGATAATGAAGGGGGAGATTACCATCTTAGTGCTATATGAACATTTTGCACGCACAAAGAGATAAGTTGAGAGCATAACATATGATACATATGAATTTTTATGTGAAAAAAATTTAAATAAGAGAAAAACTATAGAGCCTGTCAATTATAATGATTCCACTAATATGAGTTAAGAGTTATAGAAGATGCTCTTTCACATAACTAGGGAAGATGTTACCACTGTAATAGTGGTAACCAAAGGAATCTTAAGATATCAAACTAGTCATCAAATAATTGTTAAGTGATCATATTGGCGAGGTAAGTGTTCCTTGTAGGATATCTCTTTCCACCATTTGATCACTAACTGCGAAATTGGTTTATTACCTTCCCGATAAAATTCAAACATCTTATGCTCAACCAATATAAAGGCTTACAAAATTGATCAACATTGATGGAATTTTTTTAATGTTGAAAGCCTTTTTTTGTCTAGTTTTCATGATAACTATGAAGGACACAATGTGGAGGTAGTTCACATGCCTTTTGCATGGCAATATTACTTTCTTTAATGAATTGTATAATTAGTTCATGTTACGCCCCAGAATTTAAATTGAAAAGAATTACATCATTTTATCCACGCAATCAATAGCCAAAGTATAACGCCCAGAATCTAAATTAGAAAAACTGCATCTTTTTATCTTTAAAATCAACAACCAGAGTTTACTACTTCTATTTCTTTTATATAAATAGCGAAAAAAATAAATGCATTAATATTCATCCAATATTTACACATTGATCCATGCACAAAATGACATACATAATAGGCAAATAGCCATGATGCTCCACCAAAAATAATCCAACCAAAATATATCGAGACTACGAAAGAATAAAAGACCAACAGATGTAGAAAGAAAATCTAAGCCTGATGCTCAGATCATCTTCAATCCATAAGATTCTTACTCTCACTTGAAAATATGTAAAAACCACATAATGAGCGCAAAATCCAACAAGCTACTAATATCTACAACTGAAAGTCAAAGCATCACTTAGAACAGAGAACAATAAACATCTAACCGTAATAGTCAATATGAACAGTATCATGCATATCATATAATTCATAGTCTTATCTTATGCATGTATCATTTATATCCTCCTTATATATCATATGTTCATATCAAGACCCTATCAATCTATCGCATATCAGTCATGTCAATCAATCATCTATTCTCATCCATCTATCATATCTCTTGTATCATCAGTCTTATCAATCATCAATCATCGATCACTTCTATCGTCAGTCATATCAATGATATATGTTATCGGCCATCTATCATTTATCATCGGTTTATCACATACATCATCAGTCATCGATCTTATTTATCATTTATCATCAATCATATATGCTATTGACCATCCATCAATCTTATCAATCATATGTCATATATGTCATCTATCATCAATCGTATCCATCATCTACCATTCATCAGTCTTATCAATCATCTGTCATATCTATAATTTATTATTGTTGATATGTCATCGAAAAATTATCTTGATTGGGCACAAATCTCGAAGCAAAAACATAAGTTAGAAACTTTAAAAATTAATTCGGAGACTATTTAAACTCCAATTTCAGCAAGCTTATAGTCGAACTGAGCGTCTCGGAAATACGAACCCAACGACACCAAATTCGACTCAATCCGAGCCCAAATGAGTCCAAATCAAGTACCTGAAACGCTATTGGAAACTTCGAACAACAATTTGAGTTACCAAATCGTCTCCGATTTTGACGAGCTTATAGTCGAATCGAGCGGCTCGACGAGACGAATCCAACGAGCCCAAGATCGTAGAATTCTGATACCATTAAGACCTTAAA
This sequence comes from Dendrobium chrysotoxum, assembly GCA_019925795.1. Classification (NCBI taxonomy): domain Eukaryota; kingdom Viridiplantae; phylum Streptophyta; class Magnoliopsida; order Asparagales; family Orchidaceae; genus Dendrobium; species Dendrobium chrysotoxum. The sequence continues at coordinate 87,741,324 of CM034313.1, forward strand.
ATGCTTAATAAATGGTTCACGATTAAGGGATTCAATATCAGCCGTTCATCCGGATCACTCCTTATTTGCCCCTGATCCCTCATCTATTTACGGGCTATGCCACTCCAGAAAAACTATAAATAGCCCATCATTTCTCTTAAGAAAGGGGCTAAGCCAAGAAGAGAAGAGGAGAAGAAGAAGAGAAGAGAAGTCTAGGAGGGAATAGCTCCTCCTCAACCACCGCCGGAACTCCCCCGGGACACCACCGAGACCTCGCCGGAACATCACCGGAACACCGCTGGGTGCCTGAAGTACGCCAGAGCTCTGCCCAACTTCCAAGTGATGCTGAAATTCTGCCGGACACCCAAGTGACGTCGGAACTCTACTTGGCCTTGTAATCAACTTTCAGTACTCATTGTAATCTGATCCTCCTGAATTTCAAGGAGGAATCAGCCTCCTGTATTTCAAACAACGCTAGTGGAACTCTTTCAACTGGGCGTGGCCCCGTGGTTTTTTCACTTTCCAAGGTTTTCCGCGTAAAAATCTTTGTGTTACTATTTCAATTCTGTTTGTGTGCTGGATATACGTATAACGCTGAGACAAAAAATTAAACTCTATCGCCGCGTATATTTGAGTCCGCAACAGTTTGGCACTGTTTGTGGGAAAATTATCCCACAACTTCAAGTATTGCTACGATGGTCAACAGGCGCAGCAGCCGTATCATTGGAGCTTCTCGCTCCAACTCCCAACAGTCCAGAAATCAGTCTATAAATCATAGACGCCCGATATCTACCTCTTTCTGCCCCAGGGGGGCAAAATGCACCTGGGGAAGGGACCTTGGGACCCTCCCTAGAAGAGAGAATTCGAAAGATGGAAGAATCTCAAAACAAAATCCTACAACTCCTGCGAGAGACTCGACAACCGACCTTAGCACCTCAGGAGTGTTGACCTTTATTTTCATTCGAGTGCCCTTGAGGGCCTTTAATTAATTTAATCAACCCCCGTCGAGTCCAATTCGAGCTCGAATTAGCTTGAATTGAGTCAAAGTAGACTCGACCGTATCCGATTGAGCCCGATTAGTTTGCCTTAGGCCCGTCGAGGTTAATTTGATTCGAGTGTTCATTTTATTTAAATTTAACTGGGTTAATTTGAGTAAATCAAATTGAATCCCAAATTGACCCAAATCGGATCTGACTGTAGGCTTGATTTTAATCTAATATGCTTAATTTAATTTACTTATTTATTTATTTATTTATTTTTTCATTCTCATGAGCTTAAATTTATTCCTAAATCAAGCAATCAAACGGATGGCTAATTAAATCACCTTAATTCTCTCCTAATTAATCTTAGGATGAATACTAGCCGTAGATCTAGGGCCTTAATCATTTAAATACTCTTTTAGGGCTTCATGAAGGGAGCTGGCTTCTTTTTCTTTTTCCTAGTCGCTCTCAACCCTAATTTTCTTAGGGTGAGAGCTCTTCCAACATCTCCACATCTTCCTCCACTCAAATTCGTTAGTAAAATCTTGCCGGCCGCGAGATCTCCGGCGACCCGAGTCATTCCCCTTCCAAAGCTTCTACCGTCCGATCCAATGTGAATTGGATTTCAACTTCAACTAGAGGAATATACGAGGACAATCTACAAGCTCAGATATTTCAAAATCTAGGAGATCTAACGGTAAGATTTTATCAAAACTTTAGATCTAGGTCACCACACTTAGATCCGTATATCTTTCTAATAAGCGCTTTTCAGAGCTTTTAAATACCTCCCCATGACTTTTATTCATGTTCTTAATCTACATTTAAAATTTCATCAAAATCAATAAAGCCATTCTTGAGAACGAAACCCTTTTTTTCTTTTTTAAATTTTAGGGTTATAGAATTCGGCGTACATGAATAGCATGAGTTATTGATTTTCTCTTTTTTTTTTATATAAATATTTTATTAAGATTAAATATTTTTTTATATAAAATATGTTTAAATAATTTAATAATTAATTTAAATACATTAATTTAAAATTAAATCTATTTTATGACGTATTTATTATTATTTAAAATAGTTTTAATTACTTAAAATCTAAACACTTAGTTAATACTAATAATTATTAAATACTTTTAAAATGATAATATTAAATATTTTTTTATCTATTTTATTTTAAAATAAATAAATAAAAATAAGAAAAATTTTATTATTACTTTTCAATAATTTAATTATTAAAATTATGTTAAAATATATTATTTTAAGTAATTCTTAATTATTTAATTGTTTAAATATCTTAATATTAATCAAAAATTAATGAATTACTTTCTAAAATTAAAATATATATATATATTTTTCATTAATTATTTTGAAATATCAGAGAAATTATTTTTTTTTATTATTACTTAAAGTTGAATTAATAATTACTTTCCTTCTTTAAATTATTCTAATTGATTAATTACCTAAATTACTTAATTAGTAATTAATTAATTTAAACTTTAAATACTTTCTAAATTTATAAAAATTATTTTTATATTAAATTATTTTGAAATCAGAAAAATTATTATTATTTTTATTATTTAATTTGAATTAATAATTACTTTCCTTTTTAAATTATTCTAATTGATTAATTACCTATATTACTTAATTAGTCATTAATTAATTTGAAATTTAAATACTTTCTAAATTTATAAAAATTATTTTCTTATTAAATTATTTTGAAATAAAAAAAATTATTATTATTTTTATTATTTAATTCAAATTATAATTACTTTCCTTTTTTAAATTATTCTAATTGATTAATTACCTATATTACTTAATTAGTCATTAATTAATTCAAAATTTAAATACTTTCTAAACTTATAAAAATTATTTTCTTATTAAACTATTTTAAAATCAGAAAAATTATTATTATTTTTATTATTTAATTCGAATTAATAATTACATTCTTTTTTTAAATTATTTTAATTGATTAATTACCTAAATTACTTAATTAGTCATTAATTAATTCGAAATTTAAATACTTTCTAAATTTATAAAAATTATTCTTTTATTGAATTATTTTAAAATAAGAAAATTTTTATTATTATTTTATTTTTTCATTATTTAATTTGAATTATTAATGATTTTTTCTATATATTTTTAAATTATTTTTGTTTATTAATTACTTAAATTACTTAGTTAATAATTAATTGATTTAAAATTTAATTATTTCTAAATTTATAAATAATAATTTTACTAAATTATTTTGAAAATCAGATTTTTTTTTTATAAATTTATTTACTTTTTTTTATTTGTAATAAATATTTTCTATTTTAAATACTTTACTTAATTATTAATTACTAAATTTACTTAATTAATAATTAATTGATTTAAAATTTAATTATTTTCCAAATTTGTAAAGAATCTCTTATTTCAATTATGTTAACATATCAGAGATTTTATTTATTTATTTGTTTATTTACTCTTTTAAATTTAATAAATATACCTTATTTTAAATACTTTCCTTAATTACTTAAATTATTTAATTAATAATTAATTAATTTAAAATTTAAATATTTTTCAAATTTATAATAAATAATTTTATTAAATAATTTTCAAAATTAGATAATTATTTTTGTTATTTATTTTTTTTTATTAATAAATATTTTTTTCATTTTAGATTATTATAATTAATTAAATACTTAGATTATTTAATTAATAATTAATTAATTTAAAATTCATTTATTTTTCAAAACTTATGAAAATTATTTTTATTAAATTAATTTAAATTCCAGAAACTTTAATACTTAATTTAATTTAATTTGATAATTATTTTTAAATATTAATTATTTTGAAATTATTTAAAAATCCTTTTTAATACATTAAACTTCAAAAATTCATAACTAATTCATTTTAAATCGGATTTTTGTGTATAATACCTTAAATTTTTCAGAAAAATATGAAATGTTATTTAAAGTTATTTTCTGGATTCAGTTCTGTATTGTTTGGATTATTTTCTGTGCTATCTAATTACTTAATTATTTGATTATTATTTAATTACTTTAAAATTAAAAATTAATTTTAAATATGAAAATATTTTGAAACCCCTTGGTGGTGGCCAGTGGATCTCCTAGGGATATAACATGAAATCATTTTCAAACTATCTTATTTTAAAAATTATATATTTGTGTACTTAATACGTATATGTATTTTAAACATTATTAAAACTACATATATTATTAAATCCTTAATCTTGGGAGATCCACTTGGTGAAATCTTAAACCTAGGTTATGTATGTGAAGAGCAATTCATGTGGGAGAAGGATTAGTGGGTGATTGTGTCTCAATCATTCACTAATCACTTCATTATGTTTCTTTACTTAGTGTTTTCGTAGTCCTTGCATGTGTAGGTTGCACAAGCACTTAGCCTAGGCTCTCTTAGATCTAAGGACTTGATTGGTGTGTTTATATTTGCTGCATTTACCCTCTTTATGTTATGCCTAAGGGTTAGCTAACTCACTTTATTCCTGCTTAGTGTAGTGACACACTAAGGACAATAATTAAGGATTGTCTAGCGAACTTAAAATATTTCTAGGAGCTAGGATAGATCCCGGATTGCTATGAAACTTTAAACACTAGTGCTTAGTGACATCTGAAACCCCCTAGAATTTTCTAAGAATTTTTTGGACTCTTTAAAACATAATTGGCAAACCCTAATTTACCCGTTAATTAAGCCTTAGAAACTTCAGAAAAATATAATAAATCCATTTTAAATCAGAAAAATACCCATAATACCTCAAACTCTCCAAAATTCAGTCCCCAACCTTAGATAATTAGGGCCCCCTTAATTGGACCTTAATCTGGACTTTAATTCAACCTTAATAAAAAATCACCTTTTTATCTTAATTAAATCATTAAAAATTATTAAAAATCTCAAAATTTCCCCAAACACTCGGGAACACCTTCTTAGGTCATTTATGACCTTTGGGGGTGATTCCAATCAGTTTGGAGCTGATTTGGGCCAAAACCCCCAAAGTACCCTTAATTAGGCAATTCCGATAATTCATTTAATTGCCCCAACTTCTAAAAATCATAACTAATTACAGAAAACTCCAAAATAGGCAAACTAAAAGGCACCTAACTCTAATTAAGATCTAGTTTTTTAAAAAATATCAGGTGTCCAGAAATCAACCTAAAATAAAAAGTCAACTCTTTGGTCAACCGTAGCTATAGTCTAGGGCCCGAAACTTCTAAAATTCATAACTTTGAGTAGGAAACTCCAAATCCAGCAAACTCAAAGACACTCAACTCACATTAGGGTCTAGTATTTATTAAAAATATTAAAATTCTAGAAATCAACTTAAATAAAAAAAGTCAACAATCCGGTCAAACTTAGTTCAAAATGAGACCAAAACTTCAGAAATTCATAACTTTGGATAGAAGAATTCAAATCGGGCATACTAACTGTCTAACTGATCATGTTAAGGCCTAGTATTTTATAGAAATATTAGCTGATCATAAATACCCTTTAATCAAAAAGTCAATTTTGGACCCCCTTTTGCTTAGTGTACAGGTGGACCCCGAACCCCCTAAAACTCACTAATGCAATTTAAACTTTAAATATTATTACCCTAAGCATTAAAACTGACATACATACCAAATTAAATAAAATGGATCTTAATTCGCTAATATTTATACTTTAATTAAAATTTCCTTTTAGACCTACAACCAACCTGGACAGTAGGCAATTGTAACTAACTACCCAGCTTAGGATCTACCTCAGCTACACAGCTTTTCACACACATCTAGATGGTTTGTTAGGGCACCACTTCTAGACCTAGGCTAGGCCGGTGTTTACCTTTCTGTTGTGTGCCGAGATTTCTGAGATTTCACTGTATGTTGTGATTGAGATGATGCTGGTGTGTTTGTTTACTTTTACTGCACTCTGGGAATTGATGTGATTGCACGATAGACTACCCATAGGTTAGGATCGATCTTGATACTAATGATACTTTCTGTAGGTGGCCATGCTCATGCCATGCTAAAATAAAGGGGGGCAAAATTCATGATTTAAATACTAACATTGTTTCATGCAGATGCTCCAGAAATTGCTCAGCCCCCCTAAATAAATGAGGGCTAATTAAAATCATCATTATAAATTGCTACAGGTGCTCCAGAGCTTGCTTAGCCCTCAAATAATTAAGAGCATGGCCAAGTGTGACTGTGATGAGTACTTTTATTTTTATATAAATTGCTTGGGATAATATAAACTGCTTGGGATGATTTTCATTAGGATAACCTTGCAGGAGAGTCTAGATTTACTGCTTTCATTTAATGTAACTATTTGTAATATTGGTTGAGAGTTGTGGAAGTCTATTTTGAGTGGGGATACTGAAACCCAAAGGTTGGATGCCCAAAGAGAAAAGGACACCCAATATGAGGATAGTCCTTTTCTATTTGGGAATCCAAATTTGGATTATTCTACTACCCGAGGAGTCCAAGAAAGCTGAGGTCCAAGGAGTCCGAGGAAGCTCAGATCCATGGAGTCTAAGAAAGAGAAGATCAAGAAGATGAAGACCAAGTGTATCCCACTCAAAATAACTTGCGTCAGTCTTAGGATTAGAAATCCGGGTTGTTGGCAGTGGTGCCCGGCCACTTTAATTTTCTGCAGACCCTGGGTTGTAATTAAGGGCAGTTGGCCTATGAACATTTAATTGATTTGTTTAATTATGTATTATGCTTGATTTGAAGATGATTGCATATAGGTTGTACGCTTTTCATAGTTTATTGGCGATCTGCATGCCGCTTTTGTTTTAGCCTGGATTTTGTTAGGCTCTCTAAGGACCAAAACCTTTTCTAGTCGCAACTAATATTTAAAATTGTAAGTTTTAAGCAATTTAGAAACTTAACGACCTAGGGAATTGCCGGAATCGTTCGGGGTCGCATGCATATTAATGCATTTCTCTTTCCTTCTATAAGACACTTCCCCACCTGCAGGTAGAGTCCGGATAATTTGACCTATGAGGATGAGGTGCCGGACCTGGGGAAGCCCAGTCTAATTCTAAAAATTATTTTATAAGCCTTTTTAAAGTTCTGTGCATACCTGATTTGGATACTTTAACCAGCATGCATTGCATTAGAAATCAACTAAATCAAAATTTTAATTGCATTAGTCATAGGAGCATTCACCCGACATCAGTCCGGGGCCAATTAGGAAATCATCTAGATGTCGGCCCTATTTCCGAGAACTATAACCCACCTACCCATCTTTCATAAATGACTAGACAGCATGATTTTAAAGCGATTAGGTGGTTAGCTGACTCCCCCTTCCAGGCCGGGGTAAGTCCAGGTTTTGCATTGCATTAGTTAGGACACGGGTGTTAGTGTTGCGTAGAACACTAAACCCATTAGATTTAGGATTCAAGGCTACTATTGTTTCGTAGTACACCTCATCAGTAGGTAGGTCTTCTGTCTTCCAGAGACCCTAAACCCTACATATCCGCATCACACGGATGACGCCACCTCCATCATTCCCTCCTGCATGTTTCGAGTGCATGATTTATTTATTTTTCTCCAGTTTCTTCTCACTACCTTAGTCCCTCCGGATGCTGATGTGAGCCGTGCATGTTGACTAAGCCTAGTTGAACCTCTCTTTCCCTTCGAGTAGGACTTCCTAGTCTTCCCCCTATGTGACAATCCCAATTCAGAAAGTATAATATATAATCATTAATCGAGAGTATTCTCAGGCTCCGGCTTGAGATGTAATTAACCACGGGGGCTTGCGCCCGTGGGAAACCAAATCCCACTCTTAAATAAACCCCATTCGAGCTAATGTATCGGGTGGGGGAAACCCGTTACGATCAGATCATATATATTATTACCCATCGGGGTGTGCTGGTGAGAGCCGCTATCCTCAATGGTTAATCATATGTGTGATCGAATCTGCCCTTCCATTGGCCAGATACTGTCTCCCCTCGCGGGGCGATGGTGTTTGTGTCCTTTCGGAGGTCCACAAGGAGGAGGTTCTTCTCCCTCAAGATCCACCACGTGTTGAAGCTGTTCAAATCGAACATCTTCAAGCTGAGATTCCTCTTCCTCCACCCAGGAGGCATTCGTAGTCACATCAAGATAACGAACTGGCTGATACAGTAAGTTCTACCCATCCTTCGCACACAGGTCGGCGGTCTCACCTTCCATAAGACCTCCTTGAGGAGTTAGCCCGACCTCACATTGCTGAGCTCCCTCGCAATGCCCTACGCCACGAACTGCGATGATTGGTCTGAGTGGAGTTCCCTACAGGAGGCGTAAGGCAACCTCTTCGTCAGTGGGACTTCCAGGAGTCGTCACCCCTGACGGAAGCCATTCTTCAACACCCTATTTCGGCTGGTTTTAAGCTGCCAAGCATCGAGTCCTACGATGGGACATCCGACCCGTACTAGCACATCGACCATTACAGGACCATCATGCATATTCAACGAGCCTTAGACGCACTCCTTTGCTAGGTTTTCCCTGCCACTCTTAAAGGACAAGCTCGAACATGGTTCTATTCACTTCCAGCCAGAACGATCCCCACATTTGTCAAATTGGCCAAAGTGTTTGTCGAACAGTTTGTAGCCAACCGAAGAATTGCTAAGGATTCTTCTCACCTTTCCGGGATCCGTCAAAATGAGGGAGAATCGTTGAAAGAGTACTTTCAACGGTTTTCTATCGAGGCTCGACAAATCCCAGGAGTAGACCCAGAATTGCTCATAGGGGTCTTTCTTGGAGGTCTTCATCCTGGCCCCTTCTATTCAGCACTCATGTGCGATACTGTTCATTCATATGCCGATCTAATCCATCGTGTGGAAGCGCAGATATCAGCAAATGAGGCAATAAACGCTCATAAAAAATAGTTCGAGCAACCCACTAGGAAGCGCAATGGAGCACCTGAGATGGATAATCCATCATCATAACGAAAAAAGCAAGGGAAGAGCAATCTACCTCCTAGACCCTCATTGCCACGACGAGAACCTCGACAGGAGAAGGAGTACACTCCGCTCAACACATCTCGAGCAAATGTGTTAATGGCAATTCAAGATCAGGACAAAGTGAAGTGGCCGCATCCTTTGAAGCCGAATACAGGAAATCAAGATCAGTACTGCCACTTTCATCGTAGTCGTGGCCACACTACTGAAGCCTGTTGGCCACTACTGAAGCCTGTAGGCAACTTAAGGAGGAGATTGAAAGACTCATCCGTTAGGGCTATCTTCGACAGTTTATTGGGAATCCACCTACCCGAGAAGAAGCTCGTCCTACTGGGGGGCAGAATCAACCACAAAGATAACCAGTGAATAACTGGATAACGGTTGGCGAAATTGAAACAATCGTCGGATGCCCCTTACTATCTGACCAAGTCTTTTTGACTGTGGAAGAAAACCCAACTCCAAAAAAGGCTCGTATCGATCATTCCATCACATTTGATGATTCTGACCTGGAAGAGTAAAAACCCCCCCATCAAGATCTGCTTGTCATTAACGCAGGCATAGGTGACCCGTGTTACAATGTCACAAGAATTCTTGTGGACAATGGAAGCTCTGTAGATGTCATGTTCTACTCTACTATTCTCAACATGGGTCTCTCAAGAGAAAAACTTCAACCTGCTGCAAGTCCTTTATATGGATTTGATAATCGACCTGTACGAGCGGAAGGTATAATAAATCTCCCAGTAGTACTTGGAGAATTCCCTCGACAAACTACACACTCCATTCAATTTATTATGGTAAAGTCAGAATCGGCTTACAACGCTATCTTCGAGAGGTCGCTTCAGTCAATTTTTGGGATCATCACCTCCATCCCTCACCTCAAGCTGAAGTTCCATACCCCATCAGGAGTCGGTGTAGTATGCGGAGATCAGCAAATAACACAAGCCTGCTATCTTAGGCAGGTCAAGCCTCGTCCAATAGTTACCCTAAGCATCGAGGACTTTGATCTACGGAGTGAAGATATCCTTCAGAGAGCTTCCCTTGTAGAAGACCTTACTACTGTATCTATATCTGAAGAGCATCCTTCAAAGACAGTGAGAATTAGATCACTTCTCTCAGATGACGAGAAGAAAAACTTTACAGATTTTCTACGAGAAAATCAGGATATTTTTGCATGGAGTCTAGCAGATATGCCCAGAATTGACCCCGAAGTGATCGTCCACTCCCTCAAAGTCAATCCAACGTGCAAACCGATTATCCAGAAGAAACGTAACTTTGCACCAGATCGCTGTGGACCTCCGAAAGGACTACAGACACCATCGCCCCGCGAGGGGAGACAGTATCTGGCCAATGGAAGGGCAGATTCGATCATGCATACGATTAACCATTGAGGATAGCGGCTCTCACCAGCACACCCCGATGGGTAATAATATATATGATCTGATCGTCACAACGGGTTTCCCCCACCCGATACATTAGCTCGAATGGGGTTTATTTGAGAGTGGGATGCGGTTTCCCACGGGCGCAAGCCCCCGTGGTTAATTACATCTCAAGCCGGAGCCTGAGAATACTCTCGATTAAGGATTCTACATTATTCTTTCGAAATTGGGATTGGCACATAGGGCAGAGACTAGGAAGTCCTACTCGAAGGGAAAGAGAGGCTCAACTAGGCTTAGTCAACATGCACGGCTCACATCAGCATCCGGAGGGACTAAGGTAGTGAGAAGAAACTGGAGAAAAATAAATAAATCATGCACTCGAAACATGCAGGAGGGAAGGATGGAGGTGGCGTCATCCGTGTGACACAGATATGTAGGGTTTAGGGTCTCTGGAAGACAGAAGACCTACCTACTGATGAGGCGTACTACGGAACAATAGTAGCCTTGAATCCTGAATCTATGGTGGGTTTAGTGTTCTACGCAACACTAACACCCGTGTCCTAACTAATGCAATGTAAAACCTGGACTTACCCCGGCCTGGAAGGGGGAGCCAGCTAACCACCTAATCGCTTTAAAACCATGCTGTCCAGTCATTTATGAAGGATGGGTAGGTGGGTTATAGTTCTCGGAGATAGGGCCGACATCTAGAGGATTTCCTAATTGGCCCTGGACTTATGTAGGGTGTATGCTCCTAAGACTAATGCAATTAAAATTTTGATTTAGTTAGTTTCTAATGCAATGCATGCTAGTTAGAGTATCCGAATCAGGTATGCATAGAACTTTAAAAAGGCTTATAAAAATAATTTTTAGAATTAGACTGGGCTTCCCCAGGTCCGGCACCTCATCCTCATAGGTCAGATTATCCGGACTCTACCCACGGGCGGGGAAGTGTCTTATAGAAGGAAAGAGAGAAATGCAACGATATGCATGCTACCCCGGACGATTCCGGCAATTCCCTAGGTCGTTAAGTTTCTAAATTATTTAAATCTTAAAATTTGAATGTTAGTTGGGAGTAGAAAAAGTTTTAGTCCTTAAAGAGCCTAACGAAATCCAGGCTAAAACAAAAGCGACATGCAAAACGCCAAGAAACTAAGAAAAGCAAACAATCCTAGAGGCACACAATCATAAAACACATCAAAATTATCCAAACAAATTAATAAATGTCCATAGGCCAACTGCCCTTAATTACAACCCAGGGTCTGCAGAAAATTAAAGTGGCCGGGCACCACTGCCAACAACCCGGATTTCTAATCCTAAGACTGACGCAAGTTATTTTGAGTGGGATACTCTCGGTCTTCATCTTCTTGATCTTCTCTTTCTTAGACTCCTTGGATCTGAGCTTCCTCGGACTCCTTGGACCTCAGCTTCCTTGGACTCCTCGGGTAGTAGAATAATCCAAATTTGGATTCTCAAACAGAAAAGGACTATCCTCATATTGGGTGTCCTTTTCTCTTTGGGCATCCAACCTTTGGATTCTTGTATCCCCACTCAAAATAAACTTTCACAACTCAATACCAAGTTACAAACCATTTACATTAAATGAAAGTAGTAAATCTAGACTCTCCTGCAAGGTTATCCTAAAAAAAATCAACCCAAGCAATTTATATAGAAATGAAAATACTCATCACAGCCACACTTGGCCATGCTCTTAATTATTTTGAGGGCTAAGCAAGCGCTGGAGCACCTGTAGCAATTTATAATGATTTATTATTTTAGCCCTCATTTATTTAGGGGGGCTGAGCAATTTCTGAAGCACCTGCATAAAACAGCATTAGTTTTTTTTTAAATCATGATTATTGCCCCCCTTATATTTAGCGCTGCATGAGCATGGCCACCTGCAGAAAACATCATTAGTATCAACCTCGATCCTAACCTATGGGTAGTCTATCGTGCAATCACATCAATTCCCAGAATGCAGTAAAAGTAAACAAACACACCAATAGTTCAATCACAACATGCAATGAACTCCGGAAAAACTCGGCACGCAACAGAAAAGTAAACACCGGCCTAGCCTAGATCTAGAAGTGGTGCCCTAACAAACCATCTAGATGTGTGAGACTAGCTGTGTAGCTGAGGTAGATCCTAAAGCTGGGTAGTTAGTTACAGTTGCCTACTGTCCAGGTTGGTTGTAGGTTTGAAAGGGAAAGTTTTAGTTAAAGTCCAAATATTAGTGAATTGAGATTTATCTTAGTTGATTTAATGTGTGGATCAATTTTATTTCTTGGGGTAATAATGTTTAAGGTTTAAATTGCGTTAATGAGTTTTAGGGATTTCGGGGTCCGTCTATACACTAAGTAAAAGGGGGGGTCCAAAATTGACTTTTTGATTGAAGGGTATTCATGACCAGCTAATATTTTTATAAAATACTAGGCCTTAACCTGATCAGTTAGACAGTTAGCATGCCCGATTTGGATTCTTCTATCCAAAGTTATGAATTTCTGAAGTTTTGATCTTGTTTCGGACTAAGTTTGACTGGATTGTTGACTTTTTGATTTTGGTTAGTTTCTGGGATCTTAATATTTTTAACAAATACTAGACCTTAATGTGAGTTGAATGCCTTTGAGTTTGCTGGATTTGGAGTTTCCTACGCAAAGTTATGAATTTTAGAAGTTTCGGGCCCTAGACTATAGGCTACGGTTGACCGAAGAGTTGGCTTTTTATTTTAGGTTGATTTCTGGACACCTAATATTTTTAACAAATACTAGACCTTAATTAGAGTTAGGTGCCTTTTAGTTTGCCCATTTTGGAATTTTCTGTAATTAGTTATGATTTTTAGAAGTTGGGGCAATTAAAGGAATTATCGAAATTGCCTAATTAGGGGTATTTTGGGGGTTTTGGCCCAAATCAGCTCCAAACTGATTGGAATCACCCCCAAAGGTCATAAATGACCTAAGAAGGTGTTCCCAAGTGTTTGGGGAAAATTTTGGATTTTTAATAATTTTTAATGATTTAATTAAGGCAAAAAGGTGATTTTTTGATTAAGGTTGAATTAAAGTCCAGATCAAGGTCCAATTAAGGGGCCCTAATTATCCAAGGTTGGGGAATGAATTTTGGAGAGTTTGAGGTATTATGGGTATTTTTTTGATTTAAAATGCATTTATTATATTTTTCTGAAGTCTCTAGGGCTTAGTTAACGGGTAAGTTAGGGTTTGCTAATTAAGTGTTTTAAAGAGTCCAGAAAATTCCTAGAAAATTCTGAGGGGTTTAGGATGTCACTGAGTTTAAGTGTTTCAAATTTCAAGTCATCCAAGGTTCTACCCTAATTCCTGGAATTTTTCTAAGTTCGCTAGACGGGTCCTTAATTGTTGTCCTTAGGGTGTCACTACGTTATATGGGAATGAAATGAAGTAACTAACCCTTAGGCATAATACAGAGGGTAAATGCAGCAAATATAAACACACCAAACCATGTCCTTAGATCTAGGAGAGCCTAGGCTACGTGCTTGTGCAACCTACACATGCAAGGACTACGAAAACACTAAGCAAAGGAACCTAATGAAGTGATTAGTGAATGATTGGGACACAATCACTCACTAATCCTCCTCCCACATGAATTCTGTTCACATATAGGTCCTAGGTTTAAAGTTTCATAAGGGGTAGACTTCCCAAAATTGGGGGATTTAAATAATATGTAATTTTAAAATTATCTTTAAAATACATAAACATTATAAATAATAATAATATAAGTTTAGAAATAAGATAATTGAAAATATTTCAATTCATAAGCATGGGAGGTCTACCAGCCACCAAGGGGGTTTTAAAAATAATTTTTTATTTTAAAATAATCAATTATATTAATTAAATAATATTTAAATAATTAAATAACCAAGTAATACAGAAAACATCCAGAAAGGACAGAAGTAGATGTAGGAAATAATTTTAAATTAAAGTTCACATTTTTCTGAAAAGAACGAGGTATTGCACGCAAAAATCCGATTTAAAACAAGAAAGTTATGAATTTTTGAAGTTTAATAGGTTCAAAGGTAATTTTAAAATAGTTTAAAATAATTAATATTTAAAAAAATAATTAGTAATTTTAAAATAGATCAGATATAATAATATCTGGATTTTAAAATAAATTTAAATAATAATAATCAAAATAATATAATAATATAAAATAATAAATATTAATATTATAATGATATTAATATTAACATAATAATACTATTATTAAAGATAATAATGATATTATTAATTAACAATATTAATATTATAATAATATTAATAACAATAGATATTACTATTATATTAATATAAATATTAATCTCAATAATAATATTATTAAAATAATATTATTATTGATTATAATATTCATATTATAATAACACTAATAATAATTAATATTATAATAATATTATTAACAATAATAATAATATTATTAAAAATAATAATATTATTAATTATAATATTAACAATTAATATTAGACTGATATAATAATGATATCATTATTAAAAAATAATAATATTATTATTACTTATAACATTAATATTAATATAATGATAATAATTAATATTATAGTAATATAATAATACTATTACTGAAAATAATAATAATATTATTAATTATAATATTAATATTAATATAATGATAATAATAATTAATAATAATAATAATAATAATAACAATATAATAACAATAATTAAAAATAATAATAATAATAATAATAATATTAATAATATTAATAATATAAATAATATAACTTAATATTATTTAAAATAATTAAAAAAATAAATTTTCTGATTGATTTTTTTTTTAATTAATTATTAAATAATTATTTAAATAATATTATGTTAAAAAGGATTAAAAAAAAAAAAAAATTTTTAATTAAACGGCGGCGGCGGCGCGACGGCGGGCCACGTGGCGGGCTCGGATTGGGCCCGCGGATGCGGGCCAATCATTGGCAGGCGGCGCAATCATTGCGCCGCCGCCAATGATTGCCGCAATCATGCGGCAATCAGGCCGCGGATAACGCGGCTTCACTTGCCGCGTCAGCGCGGTCTGCCGGCCGTCGGATCGTCCGCCGTTTCGAATCAACGGCTCAGATCGAGCCGGATCGCAGACGGAACGACGGGATCTGATGCCGCGGTCGATCCGAACCGCGGAAAGACAAGATCCCGACCGTTGATCACGGGATCAACGGTCCGGATCGAACTCCAGCGGGTGGCGAACGCGAACCGTAGCCCTAAACGATATTTTGGAGTTTTCTTTCGATTGGATGGATCAAATAGCACGAAATTTTAACCCTATGCTCTACTCATGAAGAGCATTCATGTGGGATGTTTCATTTGGCTTAAAACGCACTAATGACGATGCTAATTAACCCTAAGTGTTCTAACTAGGGTTAGGGTTTTTACCTAATCCACTCGGTGGATTCGGGAGATCTTGGGCTCTCTGAGCTTGTTGACTGTCCACGTATCTTTTCCTAGTTGGAGTCGAGCTCTGATATGCCTTGGATCGAACGGAAAACGCCCTGGGAGGGATTTCGCCTCGGTCCGCCGGAAAGCTCGCCGCCGGCGGGTGTTTTACGGTGGATTTGAGTAGGGAAGGGTAGGAGAAGACCTAGGGAGCTCGTATGCCAACTCTCAGGGTTTGGGAACGTCTAGGTCTAGAGTAAGAGCAAGATCCCCTCCTAAGAGCCCTAATTCATCTATTTAAAGGCTAGGGTTCAAGATCAACGGCTAGGATCTATCCTAGGGCTGATTAGGAGGGAAAATAGAGGCCTTGGCCGTGGGTTTAGGTTTTGGAGGGATTAGGAAAGGGTTTAGGACTTTAAATGGCTCTTAATGGGTCATTTTGACCTATTAATGGCTTAGGTTGACCAAGTCAAGGGTTGACTTGGTCAACCCTAGTCAAGTGGGTCCAAGGGAGGAGGGTATGAGCCTTGAAGTCCTTGGTTGGGCTTGGATCTGATTAGGATTTGATTTAAGCCTATTAGGGCCTATTGGGTCAACCTGGGTTGACCTGGTCAACCATGTTGACCCAGGACCAAGACTTGGGCCCAATGGGTCAAGCCTGACCCACTGAGTCCAGTGGAGGAGAGAATAGGGCTTGGAGAGCCCTGGATTGGGTTTGAATCTAATTTGGACTTGATTTAGACCCATATGGGTCTAATGGGTCAACCTGGGTTGACCTGGTCAACCAGGTTGACCCAGGGCCTGGGTCTGGGCTCAACAGACTCAGGTTGACCCATTGAACACAAGGGAGAGGGTCTTGGGCCCTGACTTGGTCAATTTGACCAGGTCAACTCCCTTGATCAAGCCTGGGAGAAAATCAGGGTCAACAATCGCCAGCAAGCAATTGAACAAGAAGTGGATAAACTTTTGGAAGCCGGATTTATACGAGAGGTGCACTATCCTACTTGGTTAGCAAATGTTGTCATGGTTCGAAAGGGGAGTGGAGCTTGGAGAATGTGTATAGATTATACTGATCTCAACAAAACTTGCCCAAAAGATAGTTTTTCGCTCCCTCACATCGACCAGTTAGTTGATACCACCTCTGATCATCAGATGCTGAGCTTTATGGATGCCTACTCCGGCTATAATCAAATAAAAATGAATCCTGCTGATGAAGAAGCAACAGCTTTTCAAACAGATAAAGGATTGTATTGCTACCGGGTGATGCCCTTCGGGCTAAAAAATGCTGGAGCAACTTATCAGCGCCTAATGAATAAGGTTTTCAAAAGCCTTATTGGATGTACTATGGAGGTATATGTGGACGATATGTTGGTAAAAAGTCTTGAAAAATCTCAACATATCTCTGACCTGAAACAATATTTTCACTTATTGAGGTATTACAATATACGACTCAACCCTGCTAAATGTGCTTTTGGAGTCGCTTCTGGAAAGTTTTTGGGGTTTATGGTAACCTATAGAGGAATTGAGGCTAATCCAGAGAAGATCAAGGCACTAAGAAATATGGTGCCGCAAAAAAATATCAAGGAGGTCCAAAGGCTGAATGGGAGAATTGCAGCACTATCTCGTTTCCTAGCACGTTCAGGAGACAAATATTTGCCCTTCTTTAAGATACTTAGAGGCGCTCGTAGCTCTGGGTTCCAATGGACAGATGAATGTCAAGAAGCCTTCGAATAATTACGAAAGTATTTGGCATCCCCGCCACTACTTTCTAAACTAATACCAGGAGAGAGATTATATTTGTATATGGTTGTATCTATCCAAGCCATTAGTTCGGTTCTGATCCGAGAAGAAAATGTTGTACAACGTTCTATTTACTATGTTAGTAAGATTTTATCTGAAATAGAGGGACGTTATCCTTTGGCAGATAAGACAGCATTGGCGTTAGTTTATTCTGCCAGAAAACTACGCCATTACTTTCAAGCCCATTCAATTAGGGTTTATACGAATCTGCCACTAAAAAGCATTCTGCATAAGCTAGAAGTATCAGGCAGGCTTGTTAAGTGGTCTGTAGAACTGGGAGAATTTGATATCCACTACTTACCTAGGCCTGATATTAAATCTCAAGCACTAGCATATTTCGTAGTCGAATGTACCGTCCTAGTATCTAATGTACAACCAAGTGCTTCACCTTCTTCTCCCTGCTGGATGTTGTATGTCGATGGAGCTTCAGGAAGTTTTGGGGTTGGGGCCAAAATTTTATTAATCTCCCCACAGAAAGTTACCATTGAGTACGGGCTCCGACTCAAGTTCCCGGCAACCAACAACATAGCAGAATACGAGGCCCTTATCGCCGGATTAAGACTAGCAATTGACTGTGAAGTCCAGAACCTAATAGCCCACACTGATTCCCAACTAGTCGCCTCTCAGGTAGAGGGGGAGTTTGATATTCACAATCCTCAACTGGCCCAGTATTGTAGCATTGTGAAGTTACTCTTGGCCCACATAAGGGAGTATCGTATCATACATATTCCCCGAGAGCAAAATACAAGAGCGGATGCTCTTTCAAAACTTGCTACATCAACAACAGGAGACATCTATAAGAGAAGGTGTATCGAGGAGATCCACTTTCCAAGCATTCAAGGTCCGTGGGTCATACAATCAGTTGACGAGCCAAGAGAGATGTCTTGGATCGAACCCATCTTGTCTTTTCTTAAAGATGGGGTGCTACCTGAAGAACCCATAGTTGCAATACGACTTCGGAGACAAGCCGTAAATTTCACCATTATTGGCAACGAGTTGTATAAGCGCTCCTTCACTAGGCCGTACCTCAAGTGTCTCCCACCATCATAAGCTGATTACGCACTTCGAGAAGTTCATTCAGGAGTATGTGGAGAACATTTGGGAGGAAGAGCGTTGGCTTACAAGATTATGAGACAAGGATTCTATTGGCCTATAATGAAACAGGACGCACTTGAGTTTACACAAAAGTGTAAAAACTGTCAACTGCATTCCAACCTCACTCATACACCTGCTTTGGAGCTTGCATCACTTCAAAGCCCCTGGCCTTTTGCCCAATGGGGAATTGATATAATGGGACATTTTTCTATAGCCACTGGACAGTAAAAATTCATTATTCTGGCTGTAGATTACTTCACCAAATGGGTAGAGGCAGAACATTTGGCGAAGATTACTGAAGCAAATGCCAAGCAATTCTTATAGAAGAACATAATATGTCACTTTGGCATTCCTGCGAAAGTCGTCACTGATAACGGGACACAGTTCACCGAGAAGATCTTTACATCTTTTTGTAAGGATTTTCATATTCAGCTCGTTCACACAGCTGTTACCCATCCTCAAGCTAATGGGCAAACAGAGGTTACAAATCAAACAATTCTGAAAGGGCTGAAGACACGCCTGGGGAAGGCTGGGGGGCAATGGGCCGAAGAACTCCATAATGTCCTCTGGGCTTATCAGACCACCGCCAGAACTCCTACAGGGGAAACCCCATATAACCTTTGCTTTGGTACAGAAGCAGTCATACCGGTTGATATCGGAGTTCCTAGCTACAGAGTTCAGACTTTTGATTTCAATAGCAACGAGGAAAGGCTTAGAGCAAATTTGGATCTCCTCCCAGAAGTAAGAGATGAAGCCTCACTCAGAACCGCTGCATACCACCAAAGAATCGCCCGTCACTACAATCGAAGGGTGAAACCTCGCCCTATCACCATTGGAGACTTAGTACTACGAAGCATTGAAGCCACTGGAAAAGGCCCTCAGCGTAATAAGCTCTCCCCCCTCTGGGAGGGTCCTTATTTGGTAGCAGCTATGGTCAAGCCTGGAACCTTCAAACTGAAGGATGCTGGTGAAAAAATGCTTCCTCGAACTTGGAACGTGGGAAACCTTCGCAAATATTATCAGTAGGAGTTGATACTACTATCTATCTATGTGTTTTATTATCTTCTCCTATAGTCGTGTTATGTATCTTTAAAGTTTTTTGTACATCCCTAATGTGTTGATTATAGAAAAACTTTTTCTTGTATCCCTAAGTTGTTCTAGGGAACTGCTATCTTATATTACGAAGTAATGTGATATTCACTTTGTCGTGATATTGTTTCTTCTTTCCAAACTCTTTTTCTATGATTCAAGAAATACACAATCTATATTGTATCTCAATCACTGAATGATCAATCCCAGGGGGATTTGATCAGACCTCTTCCGCACAGGTTAATGTCATCAAGCAAAGGCTTTGACTAACAACCTCGGATAGGTCAAATATCCTAGGAGGATATCTTGGATATCAAAATTATTTGATGATCAATCCCAAAGGGACTTGATCTGACCTTTTCCGGACAGGTTAATATCACTAAGAAAATGCTTTCACTAATAACCCCGGATAGATCAAAACCTTTAAAAAAAAGGATATCTCACATTTGCTCAAGTCAAAAAGAGCTCACTAAAATACTCTCATCCAAATTGAAGTTAAACTAAGTGAATTTTATTTGCATGTGAAAAAAGAACATCAACAACTTCTTTATATATCACTGAACATCGAGTACACCAAATAGAAACATCAACATCGAGCATACATACAATCACTAGAAAGAAAGCAAAGTGATACAAAACAACATCAAAGACATCCTACAGAATCTCAACATCATCCTCGTCCTCCTCCAAGGCAAAAGCTCGCTGCAACTCACTCTCCAGCTCTTCACCACCAGAGTCTGAAGAAGCATCACCAGAAGCATGGCTAAGAGTTAACCCCTCGATCTCTGCTCCAATCTTGCGATGTACTGTACGTACGCCCTTCATGAAGCCCCTGATAAAGCCATCCTCTACGCACTCTGCCTCCAAGGCCTTCACCTTCACATCATAAATATGATTGCGAGCTTCCTAAATATGGTCCTTAATGATAATCTTGAAAGCATAAGATTTCTTGAACTCTTCAATAACTACATACGGCAACTGCTGGGCCTCCTTCTCCGACAGCACACTCTAAAGCCTCTCATTCTCAGCCTCAAGGATTTGCTGAGTCTTTTCCTGCTGCTTGATCGTCGCGTGTGCCTCCACCAACTCTATATGCAAATGATCCATCCGTTCATTCTGAGAAGAGGCTGAAGTGATCTTGTTGGCCAACTCTGCTCTACACCCCTCAAGCTAATCCTCCACCACCTCATCTCCTTCACTTTGCTGTCATATTTTTTCTTGTACTCCTTCACAAACTCTTTATTCCAATCATTCAAAGTCTTGGTCATCTCGAGCTTAAAATCAGAATACTGAGACAAGAGTATATCATAAATATATTCCTTAAGAAATATAAAAAAGAGGAAGAAGTAAAAGAGAACTCACCAACTCCTCAACCCGCCGGCAGCCAATGCACTGACGGTTCAACACATCTTCTGGAATGTATGACTTGGATGGAGAAACTCGAGGACCTTTGCTAATAACTGTCAAAATCTCATCTGCCTTCTTCTTCCTCGGTGCCTGCAAACCTTCGTCACTCCTTGGTCTCTTGGAGTGGTTCTTTTGGGGAATCACTTCTGGAACTCTAGCAGACTTCTTCAACATTTGAGCATGTGACCTCCTTGCTTGAGTAGATAATTCAACTTTGAACAAGTACTCTTCCTCTATGTATCTACTCAAGTAACGCAGCTCGTAGTGTAGAGCGTCTAAATTAGGAAGCTTGAGTATCCTCAACAAATCATCTGCTCTAATGTGAAGGGGGACGGGTAACTCTTTCAACTTCCCCCATTTCTCCTAAAGACCCCAATCATTCTGTACATAAAAAAAATTGCTGATCCAACCTTTCGAGGGGTCTCGAGTGCGGATGTCCAACCACTTGGACCTGAAAGAAATGCGTCCCTGCGCGTCGCTAAAGAGACGCCCCATCCGAGAAAGGCACTCTGAGGAAAGTACCACTCCACGGTCTCTAAAAAAGCATGATCAGGCCCATCATGATCGACATCACTCTGTAGGAAAATTGAGATAAGCATACCCCACAAATCGTCAGAATATCGATCAGTTCAGAAGGAGGAAACCACAGTCCCGCTCGCAAACTAAATTCATACACTGTTACATATCCCGGGGGAGGGAAGCAGGCACGATCAGATCTGGCTGGCACCTTCATCACCAAATCATTAGGAAAATAAAATTTTTTCCTAAACGAGATGAAAGAGTCCTCAGTGATGGTGGAAATCACATCGTCAGCCTTTGACGCCTTTTGGATTCTCTTTGAGACTTCAAATCGTTGCGCAGGATGATCTTCCGAAGAATTTTTAGAGGATGCAGGGTCACCCATTCTGCTTCCTTTACTAAAGAGGGGCGTAAATCTAGGTAGGGAAAATCACCTACGAAAGACTGCGAAAAGCCTCTAAAGTAGGAAGAAAAAAGGGGAAAAATGGGAGGAGGTAGAGAGGAAACCTCTAACTTCTACGCAAAGGGAGGGGCGCCGAGTCGAGTAGGGAAAGTCACCTACTCAAAAACGACGGAAGCCTCAAAATGCAAAAAGCTAGAAGGAGAAAGGAAGAAGGGGCGAGTTCTTCCTAGGCCCTAGGGGGTCTATTTATAGTATTTTTAAGGGGGGAGGATTCCAAAATGTTATTAAATTCCCTGAATTTTTTCAATTTTTTTGGAATTTTTTGGGATTTTTTGAGCCCCACCACTTTAAAAAAAAATAAAAAAAAAAACCGGCCGGTGGTTTCCTAACCGCCGGCCAACCGGCGCGGCCAAACGGCGCCAGCCCAGGCGGGTCGCGAGTGGGCGACTGCGCGGGCCGCAGGCCCAGGCGGGCTGCAGATGGGGCCAGGCGGGCCTCAGGGGCGCCGCAGCGCGCGGTTGTGCGCCGCCGACGGCCGGCCGGCCGGTTCGGCCGCCTACACGTTACCGGGCTCCGATTTTGGGCCCGGACGGTCCAAATTGGACATTTTTTGGGTCCCCAGACACGTTTTCAACGTTCCAGACTCAATTTTGATACTTTCAGAGCTCAACGAGACCTCTACAATCAAGTTTGAGCAAAATAATATCTTTTTTAACGCAATTTTTGCGATTCGGCCAATGTAAAGTGCCAGAACAAGTATTTTCGGACTCCTGGAGCTTCGACGTCCGAAAATAGGGGGGCAACTGATATTTCATCGAAAAATTATCTTGATTGAGCACGAATCTCAAAGCAAAAGCACAAGTTGGAAACTTCAAAAGTTAATTCGGAGACCATTTAAACTCCGATTTCAACAAGCTTATAGTCGAACTGAGCGTCTCGGAAATACGAACCCAACGACACCAAATTTGACTCAATCTGAGCCCAAATGAGTCCAAATCAAGTACCTGAAGTGCTGTTGGAAACTTCGAACAGCAATTTGAGTTACCAAACGGTCTCCTATTTTGACGAGCTTATAGTCGAATCGAGCAGCTCGACGAGACGAATCTAACGAGCCCAATATCGTAGAATTCTGATACCATTTAGACCTTAAAATGCTCAATAAACGGTTCACGATCAAGGGATTCAATATCAGCCGTTCATTCGGATCACTCCTTATTTGCCCCTGATCCCTCATCTATTTACTGGCTATGCCACTCCAGAAAAACTATAAATAGCCCCTCATTTCTCTTAAGAAAGGGGCTAAGCCAAGAAGAGAAGAGGAGAAGAAGAAGAGAAGAGAAGTCTAGGAGGGAATAGCTCCTCCTAGACCACCGCCGGAATACCGCTGGGTGCCCGAAGTACGCCGGAGCTCTGCCCAACTTCCAAGTGACGCCGGAATTCTGCCGGACACCCGAGTGACATCGGAACTCTGCTTGGCCTTGTAATCAACTTTCAGTACTCATTGTAATCTGATCCTCCTGAATTTCAAGGAGGAATCAGCCTCCTGTATTTCAAACAACGCTAGTGGAACTCTTTCAACTGGGCGTGACCCAGTGGTTTTTTCCCTTTCCAGGGTTTTCCGCGTAAAAATCCTGGTGTTACTATTTCAATTCTGTTTGTGTGCTGGATATACGTATAACGCTGAGACGGAAAATTAAACTCTATCGCCGTGTATATTTGAGTCCGCAACAATTGTCATCAGTGTTATATCTCATTTATCATATATGTCATCTCTATCATATATCAATTATCAGTCTCTCATAAGTCATATATCATTCATCAATCTTCAATCAGTATCAATCTCATATGTCTCCTCTAACATATCAATTCATTTATTTTACTTGTTTTTACATGCATTTCATATCATAAGAACAAATGTATTGTACACAACAGATGCAATTATCATAACATATAGATATATCCATAATGCACATCAATATGCCAAAACACATGTCATATCAAATGAACAGTAATCATTTGTATATCATATATCTCATATCCAAATTTAGTACATTAGCACCTGATCATTTTGCATTCAATATTTTTTACTTATTTCACTTACAATATTATATAAGCTAAACCATCCAGTTGAACTTCAATATAAAACAATCAAAATACTCATAATGATGATATTTATCATGTATCAAAAGTTATATGATAAAAGTTAACTAAAATGAGAGATATCATATTTTATTATATTGAGAAGAGAGAGAACTATACCAAACTCAAAATCATTAAAAATAGATATAGAGTAATGGTCACTTATAATGATCAGAATAATTTTCGTAATAGAAGCAACGGACAAAGAAGCCCCGGAAAGCCTTCTCTCCCTCTCTCTCTCCCCTCTCATCTCTCTACCTTCTCTTCTTTTTTCTTTCCTTCCTGGACAAGGATCAAAGTAAGGGGAGAAATGGCTTGGAAATAAATAGATTGATACATTTTTAATATTTAAGATCCACCATTTTGAACTAGCGCCACGACACTCAACTTTTCAGCGATGCTGCGCTCCCAAAGAATCTTCCAGATTCTCCTAAAATATCCTTACCTAAGACCCGGCACCGCGGCAGAGCAGCCCTAGCACTGTAGCTCTCGCTCAAATCTATTTTTCCTCCAAAAACCCTAGAACTCAATGCCAGGGTGCCACGTCGCTCGTAGAGCAATTTTTTTAAACATGTAATTTGGGCTATTGCAATGCATCCCCTTGAAGTCTACTTTGGACATTATTAAACCTCCAATAGTGGGAACAATAATTCCTTTAGAAGTACATAACCAAGTTCACCTTCGCCACCCACAAAATTACCATCTTAGAGCTAACAATCGCAAAGTTAACGTTGATCAAGGGCCTTTGGAATTCACCTTTTAGTTACTTTAATAATGAAGAAACCTTTAACAATGAATATTAAAATTCTGGAGCAAGAATCGAGGAACTCATTTATGTCAACAATTTGATGGCTGCAACCTAACAACAACCATCTAAACATAAGTAAAGAATCAATTAAAATTGTGATAGTCGTCATGATTGAGTTTCATGGCAAGAAGTTTTCAACATTTTTATCTAATTAGAATCATCAATCAGACCAGAGCAATGATCCCTATGGCCACAAGGAACCCTACCTATTCCATGATTTCAATCAAAGTAACCAAACCCTAACTTAAATCACAAGATTGACAAAATCTTCATAATAATTCATGAAAATAATACTTTTGATAGTCAATGCCCCTCCATTGCCATCCATGGAATATTGACCGCTAAAAAATCTATATGTTATAATGAGAGTAACCACAAGACCAACAGTTAGCAAGTCGATCTTAAAGCTTATGTTGGAAAGT
Organism: Dendrobium chrysotoxum; assembly: GCA_019925795.1. Lineage (NCBI taxonomy): Eukaryota > Viridiplantae > Streptophyta > Magnoliopsida > Asparagales > Orchidaceae > Dendrobium > Dendrobium chrysotoxum. The sequence continues at coordinate 87,766,697 of CM034313.1, forward strand.
TGCTCAATGAGAGGAGAAATTATTACATACGGTCACCGGACCGTCCGAAGGCGAATCAAGATGCGCCACGTCACCTGATACACAGCACCGGTACAAAGCAAAATGGTGGTATGACGCATCCTGATTTGCCTCCAGACGACGTCCAATAACTGCACGTAATAATTCCTCCAATAAAGACTGTTAGAATAATTCCTAATGAGCTCAATGTCTTATCCTCTTGGAAAAAATAGCATTGTTTTTGTGATACAACCAGAATTTTAAGCATCAGTGTCACATAGTGATAGAATCAAGACAAAATTTCCACCATTGAGCAGCTCAATGTAATCATTAATTGAATGAGATCCGAAGTTGCTCAAATTCAAAATTTTTAATATATTATTTCAAATGTTATAAATATAATAGAGTTCTATGTGATATATATATATATATATATATATATATATATATATATATATATATATATATATATATATATATATATATATTGATTTTTTTGGGACAGTTAGTAGATTCAAATATGAGCTACGTGGGAGAAATAGCTTCGCTCAACCAACAAGTTGCACTCACGATCTCATGTGATATCTATATAAATCTTCTTATTAAAACATAAGGGAATTTACTTGTACTAGCAATTATAACCACTACACAGCGATTGTACAGGGCTCGCGAGATAGAGAAGCGAACCAGAGACTCGGGAAAGCAAGCGTTAGTATCCCATACGCCACTGCAAAAAAGAAAGAAGACAAAATGTTCGGCAATCTCTACAAGAATTTAAGAAGCTCAAACTTGAAGACTTGAAGTGTTGTACTTAAATGATAAAACTTGCTAGATTTCTTCTTGTTACGTGTCTGAATAAAAGAGTAGTTAGGACTTTCAATTTTGTGAGCAGCAGAAAATATGTATGGTAATCATATAATTTCTTACAAGAATTGGTATCTTTTGGGAATATTTAAGTCAATTTTGATAAACTCACATACAGATTAGTATATTATATATACAAGATTTGAATTCAAGATATATTGGTTGGTAGTCAAAGCTCATCTTAGTCTGTTGGTTGGGAGCTTTGGCTACCTACCATGGAGTCTTGAGTTCAAGTCTTCTATATGTGATGTGTGTATGAATTTGACTTAACTTGCCTAAATGTCCCAAAAATAGTACAAAATAGTTAAGAAAGTGTAAAGTAAATAATTATGATGAATTATAGAAAAATGCTGATGATTAGTTATTAAAAATGTGTAAATTCTTTATTAATCAATAATATTATCTCATAAATTCTTTGTTAATTAAACAAATTAATTTTTATTATAAAAACTTCTGAAAGTAATTAAATGGAACTATGACAATAATTTGAAAAACAAATACGTGAAAAAACATCTCAAATGAGCCCTCAATGAGGGAATTTACAGTTGCACGTATAAAAATTTTCAATTTTTCATCGCCACTATTAAAATAATACGAAACAGCATGGATAAAAAATGGGCATGTCTTCGTTTTTTTTAAGTTTTCTACAGCTATGACTTTAAATGAATTGAGATTTTATTATGGACAATTTTTTATTACTTTTTAAAGAAGTTTTTGATAAAAAAATTTTAATTCAAGAAAACTTTATGTTAAAAAATGTTTTAGAAAGTAGCATGAAAGCTGTCCCAAACGAAGCCTGAGTCTAATACAATATTATATTATTTATTTATTTTTTATCGAGTTCCAAGTCGATCATGAATATGATCCTAATTTCAGAATCATGTTCAAGTTTGTTTATAACCTTTTTAATTGAGCTCAAGTCGAAATCAAGCATTAATTAGGGCTAATTTAAAAATATATATTAATTACTAGACATAATTGGTCTTATAATTTTTTTACAAAAATTGACATTATTTATTAGGTATTATTTAAATTTTAATGTGATATTTAAATAATGATAAAAAATATAGGTGTTATGTGTTAGAATATTTGTGGTAGTAGAGTTAAAGAGTTTGTTGACTGAGCATTTAAATAAAAATCCAAAGTGCATGATTTATAAGAGACAATAGAGCACGTAGAAAATTCAAGAAAGAAAAAAACATTGAATTAATGCCTTCTCATGTGTATGGCCTAATTGAAATAATTCTCCTTATGTTTTTTGTCAATTACACATGAGAAGACATTAATTCAATGTAGTAAATATATAATACATAGAACATACTACATGTTTGAAGTTGTTTGCTTGTTTGTTTAGTCATACTCCTTTGAGAAGGGGAGATCAGGATCAAGAAGCTAGTGTAAATCTCAATATTGATAATAAGGGTCAGAGTTATTGTCAGCGGTATGGATTGATCTTATAATTGATCGTGTGCATTTATATTATTAGCAATGGTAGGTGATGAAATCAACAAGCTTTGGAGTAGCTAGATGACAATTGTCAGAAGATTATAAGTCTGAGGATTGTAGAATGAAAATGATTGTTAGAGGATCATAGTTAGACGATGATAATCAGAAGATCATAATAGATCAATAATGCTCAGAGGATCACAATCGAGCGACTGTGGTTGAAGAATTGTAGTTGGGCTATCGGGGTCAAACGACGCTAATTGGAGGATAGTAGTCAGGCGACGACGAATAATGGTAGTAAAATGACAGTGATCGGAGGATGGCAGATAGTGACGGTGGTGTGACAATGGTAGTCAGATAGTGATTAGACGATGTTCCAACGATGGAGATCAAGCAATGGTCCCATAGTGATGTTCGTGCAATGGCCTAATAGAGGCAATCGAGATTCTTAGAGCCTCTGAGCTCTCTTGAATCTCAAGCTAAAGTCTAAGCTCTCTGTCCCCTTCTTATGGAAAACAAGGTTCTGTTTATAATACTTTTAGAGTGAATATTTTGATAAATTTAGTCAAAATTTTATAACGCTCCATCAAATAGCTCATATCAATTTTTTATTATAATAAAATATTTATTCAACATTTAAGTAACTTAATGGCTTAAAATTGAATGATCGTTGATTTATTGAATTCATCTTGTAGAGATGTTCATTTTGTCTATAAGCATGCAAGGTTTAGAAATTGTTTAGTCCTCCAATTAATGTTCAAAAGTTTTTCTAACTATCCTTCTAATGCTTAATTTGGACTTATTTGAACTCAAATCAAATCACCTTGGGTGTCTTTGGATTCATCTTGTTAAGAGGCTTAATTTGATCATAAGCTGGCTGAAATCGGATTTGTGTGGTTTTAAATTTAATTTTGAAAGTTTCTAATACAAATATAGCATCAAGATTCGTACTAATCAAAGTGCATATTTTTAAGATATATAAATTTGAATATATCTATTTAATTTATTTGATGTTTAATTTCATCATACATATACATCTAATAGCATACATAATTTTTAAATATATAAATTATAGAACAATTGATATAATAACATAGCCATTAAATACAAAATTAAGCCATCCCTAAATGACATTTTATCATGTTCTTAGTGAGCTATTTGTTAAACAACAATTAGCATATTCACGAACATAAATGAATTAGTATTCAGATTTATTTATTTATATGATGAGCTCTTAAAAATGTTTTCTTGTCTAATTATATATCTAAATAAATGAATTTAAATGATCAATTGAGCATTATATAAACGAGTTTTGAGTTATTCATTGTGTGCACTTATTCACTTATTATAAAGCAGTAAGAAAATTGTCCCAAATAAAACTAAGTTAGCAAATTTTTCAGCGCACCAGAAGACGATAATACTGCCCCTCTCCACCCTTCGGTTCTGGGTATGTGTGGACTTGCACCAACACATCTTACAAACACATTCAACTTTCTTCAATTTTTTAAGCTAAGAGCCGAATGGTAAGCAAATCATTAGGGTACCGTTTTCTTATGAAACCAAACAAATCATTTTTCTTCTCATGCAACTGACTTGAACTTCAAAAGCTTCTTCCACTAGCAAGCACCATCACAAGCTAGCATCATTTTCATAGCCAATGGAGCATGATATGTGCGACCTAAAGTGACAATCGTATACTGGGGCTATCAAGTGGGTTGGACCAGCTCATGAACCAAGCCATTTTAAAAGATCTGAAGGGTTGGCCCTAAGATCGGCTAAAATGATGACAGAGCTCGGATCATCATCCAATAAAAGATGCTGGATTTTGAGAATCATTGTACTCACTATATCTCTCATTGCTGCAATGACCTCATCGATACCAATTCCTGTAGAGTACTCATCAAGCTGTATCTCTAAGCAAGTCATAACAGAAAATCAACGACTTGCTCACTTGCCTGATGCAGTTTAATTCACCCCATGACGTTCCTGCAAACTACAAATGACAAAAATATCAGGAAGAAGAAGATGGGTACATGAAGTAGGAAAAAAAAACAAAAGTCACTTCCTATGTAGCAGCAACAATTCACCTTCCCCCCAGCAAAAGCTCTCATATCACTGTTGCCCGATTGCGATCTCCTAACAAGTGTCATCCCATTGCAATCTCGTGACCTTTGTCACTACATCGACGCCTGCAGACTTCATCGTTTGTTTTTGTATAATTTATATGTATTTGAAGCTCTAGACACGCTGAAACTTGGCTGCTTTAGGGGTTGCTCGAACAAATTCTGCTACGTTACACGATGCGTGTGGGATAGGCTGAGTTCCTTCACAGCACTCGGGCTGATAAATAGCTCCCACGCCTGTGTTAAACCTGCAAGGAAAGTTAAGAAAATAAGTGCTGTTTTTCCGTGCATGATTGCATCCCAATCACCAAATTAACAAACCTGTCCAAGCAGGAGATTAATAAATATAAATAGAAGATGGATTGATGTTCGGTTCATGCTAGGAAATTATAAAAACACTAAAATACATAAAGAGTTGAAAATAATAATAATAATATCATCAGAATATTCTAACTAAAAATTAGTAAGGTGGATCTCAAAGTTTTTAAATTTATTTTAAAACTTAGGTAAAATTGATTACTTATTTATTACACTAATTTTATGCATATTATAAAGGCAAGTACACAATTAAATGCAACCCATCTAAGCTTGTATATATGATTTTGTGAATTTATATTTAATTTGCTCAAAAGTTTTAAAAAAAACGTGCACAATTACAACATATATGATTCATTGGCATGTAGTAATGATTTTTTTTATGGACATTTAGGTCAATTAAAACAAATTCATACACTGACACACATCACATATATATGACTCGAATTCAAGATCTCTTAATTGATAGAATAAGCTCTCAATCAACAGATCAATATGAGCTGCACGCACGCGTGTAGGAATGATATTTGATGCCTTTGGATAACACGAGAAAACAACCACAATAGTGAGTAGCCTTGCCCACAATACAGCGTAATTAAGAAGCAGTACAAGATCGGAAACATGATCATTATAGAGCAAAGTAACAAACTCACAATGTTATAATTTAGATAACATACTAATGCGGTGCATCCTAGTTAGCCTATACCTATAGTTTATTTTAGGAAAAAATTTTAAACTAAATATTATTAAAACTTTAATAATATAATTAAATATCAAAAAATAAATAAATATAAAAATAGGCAAAGTCGTCTATCAAACAGGTAACTTATGCTGACTTAGACTTGCTGAGTCATGTTCAAGTCGCCAAACTAACAGGTAACTTATTTTTAAAAAATTTTACTATTGTAATTTGCTCGTTAGAAGGGCGACTTGCTACAGTAAATTTTGAAAAATAATTTAAAAATAAAATAGTTAAAAAATATCTTCAATAAATATATTTTTTAAAAAAATTAAAAATAAAAATAGATAAAAACAAAAAATATAGAATTAGTGTAAAATATATTTTCTATATTTTAATAGAAGTCAAAAATTTAACACAATTGGCCAAAATAACACAATTGCCCGGCAGTATTTAAGGTTTTTTTTCCACATTTAAGACGAGATGTCATGAGGGTTGTTGAAAGACGTCCTGCTTGCCAAAGTTACATAGGTGGTAGATAGAACGCTGGATTTTATCTTTCTTTACCAGTGCCCGACACTATTTGAAAGAACTTGAGTTTAAATTTTGTATTGGGAGTGCCTCGCACTAAACAAGGATATTGATTCTATTATGATCTTTGTAGACCAGTTTTCAAATATGGCTCGTTTTGATAGCGTTTGAACACATAAATTAAACTAAGCTCGGCTTATCATCCCCAAATCAACAATCAAACTTAAGTAGTGAATAGAACCCTTTGTCTATATTCTCCGATGTTAAGTAGTGAAGAAGCCCATTCCGTGTTGTTTACACCAAACCTTCAAACCAAACTATTGATATTGTGATATTACCCCAGTGGAACAGTGAAGCTGCCTCTACACTAGCTGATCAATTTTCCACTATACTTCACGATGCCTGCAACAAGCTCATAGAATCAAATGCTAAATATAAACTAACAGCTAATAAACAACGCGCGCCGTGAAAAAGTTTTTTAGTCCCAGTGATTTAGGCCTGATTTGTTTGTCCGTTTTTAGTGTTTTTTCCGTTTTAAAACAGCATAATTTCTCCTTTTTTGCTGTTTGAATGTGACATGTGTTTTTTTAGAAACTCCATTTTTTTTATTGTTTTGAGAAGCATTATGATATAGCTTCTACATTTTAAACCTCCGTTTTTTGGAGCGATGTTCCTGAAACTGAAAAGCTTAAAAAAACAAACGAAGCCTTAGTAATGATTCGCCTGAAGCATGAACGTTATGCTCCAGGAATTTATTTCAAATTGAGCCGTAGAAATATGGGCCCAATACCCATTCTCAAATAAATCAACGCCAATCTTCTACATTTAATATTGAATTATACTTATCACCTATTAGATGAGGCACCAATCAGCATCTAGTCATCGCAGCGGATTCTTCAAATGTTTCCGTGTGGACATCGGACAGGAGAATTGTCCGGTTTACGCTTAGATACCGAGCTCAATACTACGACGTATTTTCATTAAAATCCGGACTTCGCCCACTAATTTTTTCAAATACAGGGAGCATAATACGGTACATCCTAGTTATCATATACCTATAGTTTATTTTATTCCTTCTGACTTTCTGTTATCCTGTGTTAGTCTCCACTTCCATAATTTCTGTTTCTGCTAGTGTATACAGGTGTAGCTTTTCATTCTATTAGAGTTATTTTCAGTATAGCTTCTTCCAATACATTTACAGTGAAACATTTTATCTGTTCTTTGTTCTCACTTGCTTCTTCCTCAGTATACCACATCACATACTCATCATGCAAGCAAAACTTTTTGTATAGTAGAGAATGAAAAATGCCTTCATATCGTCACATATTTTCTAGCAATTCAGTTGTTCTACTCAGAGCTAATGAACTAGCCGGTCAAAAGAAAGAACTCGTTACCATTTAAAAATCTCAGGCCTTCCCATTTACTGTACAAACAACTCTGTGCACATTGCAGAGAATTAGAGAGAGAGAGAGAGAGATGAACAAAGAGCCGAATAACAAGCGAAGAACATCTATCTTTTAAGCAGATGAAGCTGAAACTAATGCCTTCTTCCTCCACTGCTAAGAACACCGGCCGTCGTCTTATAAGCCGGCTTCCACAGCGAACAGAAGGAGACAGTTTGCCCTTTCCAAGACAATCCCACCGCCCCATCAGTACCAATCTTCATCTCCCAATTCCCATCATACTTCTTCAACAATGCTCTTCCCGCCTCCACAGCTTCCTCCCCAAACCCTTCCTCCTTAAACCCTTCCCCTTCCATCTTCTCCTTCCACCTCTCGTTCCCCCATCCTTCCCCTTCCTCCCCCTCCTCCTCCAACAGCCTCGCCGCCTCCCCCTCCACCACTCTCCTCTCCTCACTATCTCTCCCCTTAAACGCCACACTCGTCGACTCTAAAAACCCCCACAACATCTCCGCCCTCCTTCCAAACCCATTTTCTTCTCCCCGCCCCCTGCCTTCTTCCATCTCAGTCAAAACCACCAAGTCCGGTTCCATCTCCCTCACTGCCTTCCAAAACCCTGGCCCGACCCGCCCGGCCCGAAACTGCAAACACACAACTACTATCTCCTTGCCCGGCCCCCTCCCTACTTCCCCTCTCTCCACCCTCAAATTCAAATCTATCGACTTACCGTACCGCATCAACTGCGGGACGAAATCGTAACCCGCCGGTGCCGACCCAAACGGCCCGCCCGACCCTGTTTCAACCACCGTCAGCTTCACCATCCCCTGTCCCACCAGTCCCATCCCACGCCGCGTCAGTGCTTCCATTAGGGTCGGCCACTGCAATCCATGTGAAACTCCAACATCCACCACGTGAAGACTCCCACTTCTCACCTGCCCGGCTCGCCCGCCCATCGCCGCCTGAAGGATCGCCGCGTTCGCCAGGCAGTTGGGGAACGCGAACCAAGCGCTTACTTCGTGGAACTTTATCAGAGCCGAACGGAAAAGCCGCGGGTCCGTTGACGAGTAGGTCAACGGCGAAGATAAGGAAGATGTGAAGTTGCGGGAGAGAACTTGGAGGCCGTAGAAGGCGAGGCGGTGATTGGCGTCGCCGGTGGGCGAAGCGAGTTCCTGGAGGACGTAGATAAGGTGCTGTGCGCGGGAGAGGTTCGCCGCGTCTATTGCCGCTGCTAGAGGATTCAGAAGCTGCTCCGCCCACCTCACATCTTTGCTCGCGCCACCACCACCGCCGCTGCCGGAGTTTGACATGCTGCCTCGTCCGTGCCCTTTCTTCGATCCGTTATTCACCTGCGGCTTACGCTCCTCTTCAAATACGCTGGCCGTTTGCCTTGCCGCAAGTTTGCGTTTTTTGGGCAATTCTGCTTTGGGCATCTCTGGGAGAGGTTCGGGCTTCGCTGTCACGATGGCGATAGACGGTGCTGCGGCGACGGCCGCGACGGCAGCGGCTGCGGTCAAAGGCTGGTTTTGGTCTTGAACCCACCACTGGCAGTGGTCGATTTCTTCGGGAACAGAGTAAGGCTCATTGGGAAAGGTGGGGAGGAAGGAGATGGAATCCTCCAGCCAGTCCATGAGATGATGGTGGTGGTGGTTCCCATGGTGAGAGGAGAGGTTGGACGCGTCTAATCCCTCCTCCAGCGTCATAGAGAAAGGAGCAGCGAAAGGTTGGAGTTTGCAAGATTCAATCTTTTTGGTTGATCTGATCCGAGTGGATTAAAAGGAGAAGATTTATGGTTTATAAAGATGGAAGGTGAAGATTGATGGACAATTGAAGGGCAATTGAGGGAGGAAATTTTTGCTTTGGGGCATTTGCATGCATGCCATAAAATTGTTATATTTTTATATAATTGATATTTAAAATTTAAAATTTATTTAAAATTATATATATATATATATATATATATATATATATATATATAATAAATTAAAATTATTGATATGCCACCAATAATTGGCTAGATCAAGCACGAATCTCGAGATATATTAAAGTTAGAAATTTTTAAAATTAAATTTGGGATCATCTGAACTCTAATTTTATCAAACTTATAGTCAAATTGAGCGATTCAACGGGACGAACCCAGCAACAACCAAATCGGTCTAATCTGAGCTCAAATGAGTCCAAATCAAGGGACAGAAGCGTATTTGGAAGGTTCAAAGCATAAATTGGATGACTTCGTGATATCCAAATAGAGCATGATTATAATCAAATCGCCTGACTCGACGAGACGAATCCAACAAGCCCAAGATTGCTTATTCTGGTATCATTAAGGCACTTAAATACTTCATAAATGCTTTATGATCATGAGAATCAATATGAGCCGTCTCATGGAGCACTCCGAATTTGACCTGGATCTTCTCCATAATTACAAAGCATGACACTCTAAAAAATTTATAAATAGCCCCTCTCTTCTCACTTGAAAGGGGG